>OX596253.1:2286021-3486021 GCA_951394255.1 Polyploca ridens
GACGTCCGTCGTCGCGGTCTATTCTCTATACATTCGTAGTGCGGTGCTACATTTTTCAATTGGTCAATTAATTAATGTTTAATTTTAGGAAGCTCCTATTAAGGTCGTATTATGTATCCATTATAAAAAAAAACCTGTCACTTTGTGGATCACTTTCATTTATGATAGTTTCTGTGTAATGTTATGATATTTGAAGTAAGTATGTTTTATTACAAATTATTTATTATAAATCCAAGACTGTTCTTTGTCGAAATCATTCAAAAACAAAGGCCCAGTTCAGCAGAGGACATCTCGTGACAGAATATGATGATGATACTAATTTTATAGTGGTTACAGAGTTGGTATACATATTTCAGATATCTGCAGCTCAGATAAGTCATATTATGGGCATCCTTAAATCAGCCAATGATGAAGATATCTTGGAAAAACGTCGTCAAGCTCAACAGTTGAGACTTTTGGCGAGTAATTCTTAAACTATTCTTGTTGAAATAAACATTGATTAAATTGTGCACAGCACTACAAAGTCAATGCATTTTTATTTACTGGAAATGCTAAAATTCTTCCAAATTCTATATAGAAGTCTTTGATATCTGGCTTATTTTTATTATTCCTTATAAAAAAATACCTCGTCAATTTAGTAGTATGTACTTACATACGAGTATGTTATTAAACATTATTCGTGAAAAAATGTTAATTGTTTCAATATTTTCAAAATATGGGCGCTATATCTAGCTTTCTTTTTGTGAAGTTTAAGTCGTAATATTAAGATAAAGTTAAACCAATGAATAGCCTTTAAACTTTTAAAATTGGTATATTCAGTACATTAAAGTTTTACTAAAATATGAAATAAAATTAGCCTTTATCTAGTTTCCATATCATAAGTTTGCTTAGCTTGGGATTACGACTCAGATCATTAAAATAAATGAAATCCACTCGCAGAGCGCAGTTGATGTTTACAATACACCTTCCAGCCCATTTTAATTCTTTTGACCTATTCAAGTATTCAATTGTTTCGACATGCAATAGTCCGGGAGGTACTGATGCATTTTAGGTAGTATTAATACGCCGATCGATGGCCATCTTTTTCAATAGATCTTGAATGACTAATATGTGAACCACGCATCAGCGATGCACCCGCGGTGGGTTTAGGATTGGAAGGTTACGGCAGGGGTAAACTTTTTTTTTTACAAATTCATGCGAGCAGCTGACGCGTGTTCCCCCCTCCACCATGCAGCAGACGATTTTTTTCAGCTCAGTATTATGTCAAATACTTATGAAACAAGTTTGAGCCGGCGTACTATGTCTTTTTTTTTACTGGGAGTGGCTGATGACGGATGTAGAAGACTTGAGCACTTACTTTAGCAGACGGTCGGTTCACTTATTAGTCATATAAGATCAACTATACATTTCAACGTCAGCCGGCTTACTATGACTTTTGTGTTTGCAACGCTACCTCCCGGACTAACCGTCACAACGGAGTCGTCGTCGGTTGCTGTCAAAAACGTTTCAGAATACCAAAGCAGAATTGCACTGCATTTGTGTCGAAAGTCTAGGATCAGTTTAGTACCGTCACTTTACGCAGTTTCAATAACAGTTTTCATGCAAACTTTTAAAAAAAATTCAATAGATTATTGTGAAAGATTAATTTTTTCAGGAAGCTAACCTATTATTTATTGTAAATTATTCCAACTTGTCTGCTCCAAGTCCTACTGCTTTATTTTTTTTAGCTAGATTAGGAAAAGCAGACCTTTTCATGCACCTAAATGTCTATTCTAGGTGGGAATTGAATCGTGAAGTATAATAGGTAGGGTATTAAATAAAAATAGGTATATAATAAAATACTGCATTGAAATCACTATTTTATTCATTATAAGTTAATCTTTTCGACATTAATGTAAACAATTACTGAACAGTCAGTATACAAAGCTTATTTACATTTACATAGTAATTATTGACACCGTATTAAGGCGAGAACAATGTTTCATTTAAAAATTAAACTGCGTAATGATTAGTTGTTGCGTAGATGTGACACTTAAAAATTCAAATTGATAGTTACCTACAACTAAATTTAAGTATAGTTTTTGTTTTGTTAATTACACATGATTTTGATTATACCTATAATTTAAGAAAATGTTAGAAATAAATTTGTATTATTTTACCATTTTATCTTTTAAATGTAGCTGTATTTTTTTTCTTAAAATGTAAATAAAAATAAAAATACATTAAAGTTTCTGATTTCTGATAAATTCAATTAACTTGTGTGGCAGTTCAATGTCTACATTTATTTTGGCAAAAGCTGTAGGTATATAATATCTTCATAAATTTAATACAACATCTGGTATGTGGAATCGAACAGGTGCAAGTCTACGAAGCAAATATTAGGGTTACCTACTTTCTTTGGTCGTGTCACATCTGTTTCATATTGAATTTTGATTGAAGATTTTGTTATGATATACACATACTATTTTCGTATTTAGAAATAAGGTGAATAAGGTAGGTATTCTAATATTTTTTAAAACATTGAGATACACACCTGTTAGCTCTTAATGTCACATCTACGCTTCTTACAAAAAGTGTTGTCATAAAATGTGGATATAATAATGTATACGCTTTGAGCAATTATAAAATACTAGAAATGACACTCATTCTCATAAAATTTATTAATACTACTACGAAATTAAGAGTAGGTAACAAAATTATTCAATTGCCCTCACATAAGATATGATTAGATATAATATTTTATAACAGTTTGTCGCATCGGTTCTATTAAATTCTTAATCTATGCTCTATAAAAAAAAATAGGCGCCGATCTCACAGAAAGAGTTCTAGAGTTCTGCATTCCGTGTTGCAGCAAGCAGTCTAGAGTTCTAGAGTTCTGCAATATTCGCTACTGATCACACATCATAATTTTTTTTTACTTTCAAAGGCGCCACATATCTTACAATCAACGCGGAATGCAGAACTCGGAACTCGGAACTCTAGAACTCTTTTCAGTGGAATCGGCGCCTTACAATCTTCAACACAAGTGAGCGCACTCATACTGAGGCAAATATTATAGATTTTTAATTTTCAAAATCAGATCAATTTTGTACTGGCTATCGTATTCACATAAATACTATTTGTTTTTTTTTCATCGATTTTTAATTCAATGAATCTAACTACGGGTATTTCACTTTTGTCTTTCATATAATTTTGTGATAACTTATTAATTATTCATAAACAATTTGATTATAATAATTATTCAATGCGGCTACTTTTATAGGGTTCTACAGAAACGAGTAAATGCTTCAAACATTTATAAAGTAAACATTTTTTATTTTCAAAATCATTCAAATCAGGCGATAGTTCAAAAAAAGTTTAATACCAATCAAGACAAGATAAAAAAACTCATACCAAAATTTGAAGCATAAAATCTATGAAAAATATTTCATTAAGATAACGTATACATAACTATAACGTATGTATGTTGCGATTATGATAATCTCAAAGTTAAGGATAACACAAAATCTCCCACATAACGGAGTTAGGCCCGCAACGATATCTATACGAATAAGACGATTAATTGACTATTCATCACGCTAAAAAACTTTAGCTGGGCTCGAGGCTGAAAGCTTTTAAGCGTTCTGTGACTGTATGTGCCGATAAGAGTCCGTTTTTAGGAGTTATATTGTTTTTAATTAAATTAAGTAAGCACGCATTGTGCAGCCATTTCGGAATATTGTTTCTTTTGATCCAATGTCGTTTGATTGTATTTATTTTCCTTGAAATGGTTAAAAAAATAGTTATTAGTTTATAGTCAAAGTTAATAATTACTATGAATTTGTTATTTAGACGCGGTATTTAGAAAACAATTTTTTTTTTTATTAGATAAATATGTATATATTTTCGTAAATAGGCATCTTATCGTCACACACAAAAACACACTTAATAGTTTTAATTTAAATAACATTTACCTATTGACTAACAATATTCATATATGATATTCCCATACAAATCGACTACCACATTAATTTCACATTATTACATCTTACAAAGCTTTATACTATTGATACTAAAATAATAATTATTAATAATACATTATTTACTAGAAATATAAAGAGACTTTATTATAACGACATATTTATTTACACATTCTAACATTTTATTGTCAGTTCTGAACTTTTAAAAGAGAAACAAAATCTTTAATAAGATTCATCGTATTTCTAAGTTTATTTACATTTTAAAAACTGCTTTTTTAAAGCTGAAAAACTCTATACATTCAAATACATATTCTACACTTGATTCATCTCTATACATCCAAAGCTTTATAATTTAAGGTATTGTCTTATCATTTAAACAACATTTTGAATTCAAAATATATCCAAATATTGTGCGCGCATTTTATTTCGAAACTTAATGGCGTCGAAGAATTACGCGTTTCTATGGCCAACATACATGGACTAGGTGATGTGGAAGTCTCCCCGTAAAAGCCTCGTGAAAGTCTTCTTGAATTGCTGATTAGCCAGCGCATAGCAAAAGGGATTGATCGGACTATTAGCGTAACACAAAAAGTAGGAAAACATGTATAAATGCTTATTAATACACGGAGGGTCCGTACAAAAACCTTCTACTAACGCCAATATGTGATAAGGCGTCCAACATACGACGAACGCTCCTAATATGAAAGATATGGTTCTAAAAGCTTTCCGAGCTCGGTTTTCAGATTTAGATTTCTGTCGACCAATACTTGGGAACAAACCGTCCCGCTTCGAGCGCTTAACTTTTAATTTTTTTCCGATGTTTTTTACGAACTCTTTCTTGGAGTCACCGCGACCTGACCCAGTTACAACTGTGCTTGATACATCGCTGTTCTCAACAGCTGGACTTATTGCGGGATTTAGTTTAAATGGGGACATTTTAGATTCAGCTGACTTTGGAGGTTGAGGTTCATTGTTATTGGAAGACGATGACACTAGAGTTATTACAGGCTTAGGTCGTTCACCTGTCGTTAAACTCACTTCTGTATTGACTTTCTTTGGTGGAGGTGGTGAGACATTTGACTTCGTAGGTACTACTTGTGCTTCAGCTGTAGCTCGTATAAGTGCAGCCTGAAGTAATGAAGTATTTGTTACGTTACCTGAGTTTAATGTTGGAGGGGATGAAGGTTCTGTTGCTGTTGGAAATGTGACGGAAGATGGTGGACTTTCATAGGTCGGGGAAGCTAAGATAACGGAACTCTCATCCATATATCTCAAGTCAGCGCCATCCATACCTATAAGTACATCATATGAACTTCCATCACCTTTTACGACTCTAACAGTTCTAGTTCTTGATGAGTCTGAATGTGATGGAGGGCTTTCAGATACAGTTGGACTGCATCTGAATTCAGTCGGTGGGGGAATGATTCTTTGAGCTATCGTAGTTGATACTTCACGTTGATCGGATGGAGTTGCTATCCCGGATGACATAGGGGACATAAAACTAGCTGCTGAAGATAGAGGCACTGTTGGCGCTGGTGTCGGTTCATTACTCCGTAACGTGTCAGGGTTATCTGTATCCAATAAACTCTTTTCTGAAATTTGTGACAATGATGACTTAGGCTTCTCAACGTCATGTTTTATTACTGGAGACTGTTTTAAATCTGTCTTTATAAGCATGCCACCATTTAGACGCATGTTATTTAGTAATTGCATTGCACCAGTTTGCATAACTAAATTAGCAACTGAAGGGCGCTTTTTTATATTTGTTTGCGTAGTACTCTCTTCATCTGAATCAAATGCTGGACTACTAGACCTTTCTGCTTCTACCTGTTCCTCTTTTTTATCTCCATCAGATTCTGCTGTGGTTGAAGTACCTGTAACTGTAGCACTGCTTTTATGAGCTGATGATTTTTGACTGGAGTTTGAATCTGATGAACCACCCAAGTTAAGTAAAGGAGCTGCTAAAGAGCCCTTTGGTGTTGAATCTTTACGTACATTTTCTGATACTTTTACTTGATCCTCGTTGGAGATAGGTGGTTTTGATAAGCCTGACATACCCGCAGCTCTACCGGCCATCCCTGACATGACTCCTGCACTGAGAGCTACCATTGATTGCATCTTCCTTTGCTTTGCCTCACTTTTCTTCTGCATATCATAAGCAGTCTTGAATATTCCTGCATAAAGGACTATTAATACAAAAAGTGTCGTCCAATAATAACCAATAATTAAAGCTGTATTGAATATTGGATCTTTGAGAAATTGAACGGCGCATTCGCCTTCTTGCAAGTCTCTATAGCCTACAAAGTGTTCCCATCCAAAAATTGTGGTGAAAAATAATAATGCTGGTATTATCCAGGTAACAGTTACCATCCAAATGACTCGGTTCTTTGTTCGCCATGCTCTGTACCGTGCTGCTATCTTCACGCTACAAAATCTGTCGACTGTTATTAAGAGTACAGTATATTGTGATACCAGGCATACTGTGTAGTCCACGGATAGCCAGAGATCGCATAGTAGAGGTCCTAAGTGCCAATATCCCTTTAGAACGTAGTCTGTATAAAATGGGAGTGAAAGAGTACCTGTAGACAAAATAAATAAATGTCTTGATATAATCATATAAAACGTGAAGTTTATTTAGTATGCAGTAATTGTAAAATATCATCATAAAGTTTTTACTTTGTGTATAACTTAATTTAACTTCGAGCCACTTGAGTTTTATTAAAAAGTTTAAGTAGTACTCTTTAGATAGTAGAAACATCCTTTATTTCTTTGATAGTATCTTTGTTTCTTTTTTTCATGTAATTGTACTAATGTGGTGTCTAATAAATATATCTTTCTTTCTTCTTTCTTTCCTTGTCTTTGTGTTTACTCGTTAAATTTAATGATTCAACTTCTACTTCTCTCCACTACTATAGAGCTTACAACCCAAATACATTTCAAGTAAGGAAGATTGTTAAAGTTCTAATATTATGAAAAAGAAAAACACCATTGAATAAAATTTGAAATCTTGAACACCAAGAGAAAAACATCGAAAGCACTGAAAATTGATATTTTTGACCAAGAACACAAACTATTTTCTATATTGAAATCTTACCGATCAAAAGATCCGTAGCAGCTAAAGACGCGATGAAGTAGTTGCTTGGTTGTCTTATCGTCCGGTCTACGAGGAAGGCCAGGAGTACCAGTACATTGCCGCTGACTGTCAGAAGGATGACCAACACCAGACACGTGGCGAAGATTACTGCTAGCCACAGAGGAAACGGTGGCAGAACTGGTTGCTATAGGGAGAATAATATGGTAAGTAGTATTTAGTCATAGTGAACTGCAAAAGTAGATAAAATTGTTCAAACAAATACTATAATTTAATTGATTAGATTAGAGAAACTACATAAGCTCTCAAACGTAGCTATTCAAATGAAACCAATTACATACTAACTCGAATGACTGTCACTATACACATGCTATTATTCTTATTGGAGTCATTCTCAGTATGAACTTTATCCGTCGTATTGACGTAAAAGGGGTTATATTTTTTATTTACTAACAGAAGAAAATGACGACCTTCAATTAGATCAACTAAAACACTAGAGTTTAAGCGGGGATGTAGCTCAGTGGTAGAGCGTTCGCTTCGCATGAAAAAGGCCCCGGGTTCGATTCCTGGCATCTCCATACTTTCAAACAATATGTAATAGTAGTAGTAAATAAGTTTTTGTTACTAATTTTTTTTGGTAACTGTACTTTTTGTTGACTGTACTTACTACTGTGCCTAATTTTATACATACAATGTAGGCGGCATTGTTTCTCACTTCGCTACGCACAGAGTACATACATAGGTGTGAAACAGTGTTCAATATCGCCAGTTAATCGATTGGCAGCTGTTATGGACGCTTTGACTATGTCACGATCGACAGAGGGAGCGTTTGCTTTGCTATTTATGGACTGTTGTATTGAAAGAAAGTTGAAAGCCCGTGTTGATGACTTTGTGTAAAACGTCGAAATGCGTCAGTGAAGATAGTTTTTTTTATTTGTGATGGATGACAGTGGATGTTTTGTAGTCGAGCCACACTTATTGGGAGTTCATATCCAATATTGGAATTTAACAATGAGAACACATTCCTGCCCCCCCTAGACAAGATGGTTGTCGAAAATCGTCATCGTTAGTAAACGATCAACCTTTGTATAATTTGACAACCATCTTATCTAGGGGGGCTGATAGTCGTTCGATTTCCAACCTAGATTTTGATGATTATTGCAAGGTATCGATAAAGTAATACAAACCAGTTCACCGTTGGCATTAATAAGGTTTTCTAAAGTGTTATTGAAATAATAGATGTCTGTGTAGTTGGTGCCGTTCGGAGGCAGGTACCCCTGGCACTCGTGGTAGTTCCCAGTCAGAACACATGTGCGCTGTTTCAACTTCTGTAGCTTCCTGGCAACAAAAAATAAAATTAAATACGAGGAATTTTACTGTTTTACCGTATATAAATTTAAATAATAGGATACATTTAGTGGCATATCAATAAATGTACATCTCAAACTGTTTAAAGGCGACGCTAGCTCAATCGTAGTGACGTTGGATACTGAAACGAAGCTTGAGCTTTCGGTGAAGGAAAACATCGTGGGGAAACCATAGCACGGTGGTAGGGTAAAGTTGAAAATCTGTCGCCAAGCACCTTTCGGTGTTTTCCGACAGCTGCACTTGATACACAGTTCCTTCTAGGCTTTGTGTGCTCACCACCTTCGGCCACATCATCACTTATCATGGTGAGATTGCGGTTAAGCATAGGCCTATAAACATAACGCCAATTCAAAAACGCAAATACTTAAAATTAATGCAAAGCATTTTGTTGTTGCGGTCGCTGAAAATTAAATTTCACATTATTGAATTTTGGAATTATCTGATAATTCAATCGAGCTTCACTAGTAGCAAGGTAAACCACATTTGTGATGGATAATAATGCATTAATTTGTTGTTCAACTATCCTTTTGCATAATCCGTGTACATCCATAGAGAGATTCTGATAATTAAAAACTGTTTTACAAAAACTTAAACCGACTTCAAAGTACACTAAGAAGTAATCAAACCCTGACTTTTTTTTTTTTATACCGCTTAGGTGGCAAACAAGCATACGGCCTGCCTGATGGTAAGCAGTTACTGTAGCCTATGGACGCTTGCAACACCAGGGGTATCGCTCGCGCGTTGCCGACCCTGAAGAAACCTCTTCACACCCTTTTTGAAGAACCCCATGCTGTACTCCATTGGGAAAACCACGGCAGGGAGCTCATACCACAGTCCGAGCGTCCGCGGAAGAAATCTCCTTTTAGCCCGCACAGTTCGAAACAATTCTGGTTTCAATGTGTGTGGATGGACTCCCTGTCGATGGCGAGAGTTGCGATGGTGAAAGGTAGCCGTGGGCATCATGTCGAATAATTCCTTAGAACACTCCTTAGACCTTCCTTAGACCTGATGATAATGGGACCAAACGGGAAGTGTACCCTTCCAAACAATTATTTTTCAAATCGGTTTATAAATGAAGGAGTTCTGAGGTAACAAAAATAAAAAAAAATAAACGAATTGAGAACCTCCTCCTTTATTTGAAGTCGGTTAAAGATTAGATTATTGGCGTGCTCTGCAACTCGAATCTGCTTAAATTTATATCTAAGAATTTTGCCTTTGCGCTTGCGCAACACACACCTAAGTTTCATTGTAATTGGATGAATGTTTGACAAACAATGATTTTGTATACAGGGTGTTGTTTTGGTCGGCGACAAGTGACCCAGGAGCGGTAGTACAAAATATATATTCCCCAAAAATGGACTTAATTCCATTAAATACTGTAAATGCGTTGAGAAATACCTTATTCAATTTGAAATAAAATTACCGCAAAGTATGGTTACTCGGCACGTGTATAGACTAGAGCTAGGCGCAAGCCGCCATCGCCCCACCCCTTTACTCCCTCGCACTCCCGTTGAGTATTATGTCTACACTTTAGCTTACATGATTTTCAAAATTTTAATTTTTAATTTAATTATTTAAAAAAAATTAAGTATTTTTTTATATTTTTTTTATCACCAGTATCGTTTGTATTATCGACCCTGAGTCGCTCGTCGCTGACCAAAACAACGACCTGTATATAGACTAGCTGACCGCCGCGGTTTCACACGCGTACGGTTTTTTTGCGTCGATCCCTATTATTCTTAAAAATAAAAGTAACCTTAATTATTCCTTATAATATCAGCTATCTACCAGTGAAAGTCAAAATCGGTCCAGTCGTTTTGGAGATTAGCCGGAACAAACAGACTGAGATTTTTCGTGGACCCCTTATTCTTTTTCTAAAATAAAAGTAGTCTAAGTAATTCCTTTTAACATCGGCTATCTGCCAGTGAAAGTCCTGTCGAAATCGGTCCAGTCGTTTCGGAATTAGATTAGAGGGAACACAGACGTTTCACCCGCGTATGTTCTCAATTATTTTGCGCGGGACCCCAATTTCTTTTCGTTGTGTAAGTACCTATTGTAACCTGAAACTGTAACCAACATTAATATTCAATACAAAGGGAAAATAAATAAAACATGCTGTGAGTTAATTATTTTGTTTCAATTTAACATTCTAAAAAGTCAATTATTTAAATAAACACTAAAGTTTATTGAGGTAAAAAGTAATTTGAAATGAAAATATTTTTTTTGTCAGAGCCTTTAGAAAGATAATATTTATTTATCTTCTTTCTATTTTTAAATGGAGAACCTAATTGATGAAGGTACGCACAGCTAACCACAGGGATTAGAAAATTCAAATTATGAATATTGAATCAAAAATTCAACACAAAAATTAACCGCAAAACCGGGGGCTGTCAAAGTTAACAGTTTTTGACAACCGCACTCAAATATGTCAATTTAGTAAAATTTTGATTATCTCTACACCTGTCTTTTTCTAAAGCTATGCAATAAACAAAGATAGAGATACTCTGATCAGTCATCAAATTGTAATTAACATCTCTGAGTTTGTTAATGTTTCTTCAGACACACACATTTGTTCCATAGTTTTATTCTCGTATCCCTTTCGTACCTGAATAATACGATAGTGAGTTCATTTTTTCTAAAATTCTACGACGTAGTCTACACACCTGTATGTCACGAACGTGCTATGCATAGAAAGATATATTATATCACTTTATTGTCGAAAGCCAATATACATATATAACACCACTTCGTTATCGAAAGCCAATTAGTCAAGATCAGACGCGACTGGATAGGTCATAACGTGGCCTAATAAATATTTTTTATCATGCAGGTGGACTGTAAACTCTTTCGGATCCAAAAAGCAATGGGCTATAACTTATCCACAAGTCTTGTTAACAATGTCCGCTGTTCATAATTTGTGTTAAAATCATCAGAATAAATTATATCAATATAGGTATATCGCCGACGATAAGTTCATAAAACCGAACAGTTTCCAAGAAAATCTGATGACAAAGTGTAATGTAATCCGTATAAATCTAAGAAATCGTTCCGGGATAACTTGGTTGGAACTAACAAAGCGTTTGACCTTTTTCTTACTGCCCAATCAAAATTCTGCCTGAGGGACTGATGCGTCTACAATTTCATAAGGAGTTTGTTTTGACGTTGTTTTTGTGCTTAATTTGTTTTCCAGCTATCAGGTTTCCGTTAGACATTTCTGAAGAATGTCATAGCGCTGTGTGCCAGAGGCGTTATTTTTGGTAGTTAAGTTCAGTTCAGCACTCGGTTTTTACAGGTACAGAGGCACGAGTGTTGAGCACAGATAGGCAGTAGTGGGGGCAAGCTCGCGCATGTACACATTTGGCCAAATCACAGTAGCCAAATGACACGCAAGAATCCAATAGACGCCCAGCATTAACTGACCTTCTTCATTCCGCCAAACAGACCGAAAAATCAACTACTACGCAGGTGCTGCATCTCACCGCAATCTGTGCTCACCACTCAAGCCCCTTACTATACCTAACTGGGATTATTACGTATTAATAAAGAAAATCTAAGCTTGACTATGATAAAAAACATCCCATTTTTCTCCCGCCTAATGACCACGTAACTGAACTCATTATTATTGATTACTAGCTGCCCGGCGCGACTTCGTTTGTGTGGTGCCCTACCCTATCTTTACCCTACCCTACCCTATCGTTAAGCTTTCTTAAATTTTAAATGCAACTTTTTGTTTTTTTCCGTTTGAACCTCCTTCTACGAAATAAAAATCTTAAAAAAAAAGATGGAAGAATTCTCAAGTTACGGCGTGACCAAGGGAAATAGGGATTCGTTTTTATATATAAATATTATCACTTCTAAAAACTTTATTTAGAATCATCACTTTTGTTGCCGGTCGTAATCTGCCAAAAAAATGTGAACGAGTAGGTATACAAATGTTATCGATGCTTACAGTTTGCTTTTAAAACACACACAAATTGCCTGAAAAGTGTTAGGAAAGTAAACAATTATTTGCAAATACAAACGACCACGAAACTTGAAATTACCAGTAAATATTTCATCAAATTACTGTTACGAGGTAAGCGCCCAACTTTAGCTATATAAAAATCTCCTATTGAAATGTATACAAATAAAATATATACAACTTTAGTACCTGCGTGAAATTTGTGACTGAAGTACTAATTGTTAACTCATCAATAAAGATCTCGTCAGGTTTGCGTGTCCAAGGCTTACAATAATGGAGAACGATAAATATTTTTGTTACAAAATTACATTCAATTCAAACGTAATCCATGGCCCGCATTCTAACGGACTCAGTGAAATCTTCTGTGCCTGTGTACGAAGATCAACATTCTAACCAAGAATTGTTCTGAAGAATTCTTGTTCAGATTGGACGTGATATTCGACCGCCCGGTGTCTTAAACTCCGAACTTTCTGCATTAAAACTTTTCTTGGATCTTAACCGCTGACGATGTTACTGATATTTCTGATAAGCGTTAGATAAAATCACTCATTATTTTTGGAATTGATGAAGTTTAATACGCTGGAGCATCTATTTTTAGAGCAGAACCAATGCATGCTCTATGCATCGGTTCTGCTCTAAAAATAGGTCCAAAGATATTTCTATTAGAACACCAATCAATATTTTAGACCGGTTCTCAGCATAGTTGCTCTATGAGTTTCATTTACTGAACAAAATATATTTACTGGTTTTAACTCCGAGTAAATAAATACTAGGTAAGTCTAGTACCTAGGTACTGGCCTACTTATGAAATAATGGAAAATCTTCCTTTTTTCAGTAAAGATTCAAGTGCATTTCAATCTTTAAACCTGTAGAGGGAGGTACGGTCGGTGTAGCAATGAAAGATAATAACGTTGATGCACTCTGTTGGCTGCTAGGTAACAATGCCATATCTTGAAAAGGATAATATTGAGAACCATTCTAGCTAGAATCACTTTTCGGGCTTATATTTGCTCTGTAGTACGGATTTGTCCGATGCCGTCTCAATAGTTATTCTTTTCAACGTGTTTAGTTTTCAGATAGTTTAAATAATTTAATGAATTGAAATATTCGCATTAGGTATATATATAAAAACAAATATTACTGATATAATAAATATAAAAAAAAACCTGGAACATTCCTCACACACGGTCATCTGATCACCTGAATTAAGCAAAGCTTGTACTATGGAAACCAGATAACTGATATAATACATAATACTACTTTTTTGTTTTGTAAATACATACTTAATATACATAATGTCCAGACTCAGGACATACAGACATGTTCATGCACACAAATGCATGTTCTGTGTAGGCATCGTAACCACGAGCTGCGGCGCGATAGGTGGAATTTTTACCAACTGAACCAACTTAGAGACGTTTTGTACATCATGATAGTATAACTATTATATCACACACTACCTATATCATAATCGTACAAATATTATAGTAGGTATACTTTTCTATTTTCACATATATATATATATAAGGCGATGATAGCTCAGTGGTAGTGACGTCGGATACCGAGACGAAGGTCCCGGGTTCGAATCCTACAATTAGCTTGAGCTTTCGGTGAAGGAAAACATCGTGAGGAAACCATAGCATACCATAGCCAGCCAGGCGGGTACTTTGTAGTACCCGCCTGGCTGGCTACCACCCTCAAGTTGAAAATCTGTCGCCAAGCACCTTTCGGTGTGTTCCGATAGCTGCACTTGAGAGCCAGTTCCTTCTAGGCTTTGTGTGCTTATCACCTTCGGCCGCATCATCACTTACCATGGTGAGATTGCGGTCAAACATAGGCCTATAAACAGTAAAAAAAAAAAAAAAATTGATGCAAAATGTTGACCGATGAAATTTGCGTTAGCAAAACTGCATCTTAAGCTACTAGCATTAAAATTTAATTAAAAACGTACCATTGTGTTATAAAATTAGTACCGATGGTGAATATAGGTGTAGATCTGTTGACGTCGATACTGGGTTCCGTGGAGTTCATTATGATAACGAAGACTCGTGCTTATTGTCAGCGTAAAGGCTGGAGATACCGCGCGTCTGCCTTTCAATGGTGCATCTGGAATGAACATTGTTGTTAGGTTCTTTCAGCTTGGGGTTCATGTATTTACTTAAGAATCCTGAAATATTATGAGATGCTAAGTTAGTAACATTTTCATAAGATTTATTTGGAATCTGTGTTTTGAAAAAAATAATTACAAATTATGATAAAAACCACACCTAAATGTGTAAATATTTCTAAGAGTAGCTGTGCCCCGCGGTTTCACCTGCGTTCACGGCATAAAAAGTAGTCTATGGCCTTCTCCATACCATAGCTATCGGCATGCCATAAATTTCATGATGATCCGTTGAGTAGTTGAGGCGTGAAGTCGTAACAAACAAACAAACTCACTTTCGCATTTATAATATTATATTTATATATGATTTGACCTTACTTACTAAAAGGCGTAAACATACAATTTGCGTGAATTCCTTGCCACGTACTTCTTACATAAAATATCAGTCCACGTATATGTCAAACTATTTATATAATAAAGTCAACAAATTTCTTAATATTCATGAGCTTATGTATTCTGAAAGTAAATTTAAAATAACGAACTGGCTATTGACACTAGATTACGAGAACACGGAAAAATTCATTACTATATGTGATTAATGAAGACTACTCATAAAATGTTTACATTCTCACCTCACACACTCGAGTACACTTACTTATACAAATACTTATGTTACACATTCCTATGTTAAATATACACGCATACAAACATAGTATATATATACTATCATTTAGATAAAACAATACACCATGTAGATAAAACATCACTCATCCCACACATACACACACCTACACTACAAACCTCAACACTACACACTACACATCTCCACACAATCAATAACTAAATGTAAATCTATAAATAAATAAAAATAAATAAATAACCTTATAAAATAGTAAATAAATAAATGTTTGTAAATTCGAAATTATAACGTAATTATTTTAATTGAATGAACTGTATCAATAAGGAAGGTGGTTCCCAAGATACAGGTTTTACCTAGTTTGGGAACCAACGATGCATGCTCTGTAATCTATTGTTTTACTCAATAAACGTTATTATTATTATTATTATTATTATTAATATTACTTAGTTAGGTTTCAAATCTTTTCGCCGATGGCTATTTTGAGTATCAACTGAAGGTCGGTAACGCGTGAGCGATGCTTCGTGTGTTGCAAGCGTCCATATGGCTACGGTAACCGCTTACCATCAGGCGGGCCGTATGCTTGTTTACCGACGAAGTTATGTAAAAAGAAAAATATTTCTATATTCTCTTTTATCAATTTAAAATTAAATTACTCGCAAACCTTCACTAAACTACTATAGTATGTAAAACGTGAAACCATATTATTTACCTCAATCACTGTCGAGTTATTTCATTCACACCGCTTCATAATATCAGACTCACCGTGAACAAGTGAGATAAGGCCATAGCCAGACGGATGGCGGGCGCCGACCGCGTCCGGTGCCGGCCGGGTATGTCGGCGTCGTCCATGTGATCACGGCTTTATTTCATCTGCAAAGGAAGCACCCATGAGACCAGTTTGATCGGTGGAGTGGAAATGTTTATATTATATTTAGATGATATTTAGATCTATTTTAAAGGTGTTTAATGATCAAGTTGGTGGTTTGTTTTTATTTCAAGCCTGGGCATCCATGCCCAGCTTCGAATTTTTTCTCCACTTTTTGATATAATGAACTACTAATGAACGATGTAGTGCTGTGATTTTCCTTCGTGCCAAATGGATATTAGTAGCACATAGTATTATTATAGTAGTATTACAATGATAATAATAATAATATTAAAATGAGCAATATCTTTTGATTGCGTTTCTTAGAAGCATGTAGTTATTAGACCTACCAAGGGACTGTATATTCTAGTAGTTGATATTAATTTTAAGTTAATACTTCTTCTCGTTCTTTAAAAGAGGTCTTAACTAATGAACAACAAAGTGATCCTATAAAGGTTCCGTATTTTTCTTTTGAGACATGAAACGCTAAAACTTTTTTAAATTTCGATATGATTTGAGAGAGAATGGTGGTAGACTGACTGCCGGTTTCTAAATTCGAATTATCCCTTATTTTGTGATTGCGGATTAATATTTTTATATCAAAATCAATCCGTAATCGTAAACTAATAAATAAAGAGCACATAGGTAAATTATAATCGTTAATTTGCGCTATATAAGGTCCTTCTAAAGTCTTGGCGGATATTTTGAGGAATTAATGTATATGGTCATTAGTAATAAAAAAAATAGAAAAATAATCCGTACATTGAAAATCCAATATTTATAAATTAATTCTTGGTACATACATAAAGTTCAACTTTGTTTTTTTTTCTCTTGAACCATCAGACGGATTATTTTTCAAATATTTTTTTATTATTACGAATGACCTATACATTCATCCCTCAAAATATTCGCCAAGACTTTAGAAGGAACTTATATAACCTATACTGTGGTTAGAAATCTTGAACGATTTATCTTGAACGATTTAACCTTAAATCGTTCAAGTTAGAAATATACGGCGAGCTTTCATCTCCATTGCTCCAGTCTTTCGAAACGATCGACACGAAAATATTATTACCAGTAAGTATCTATGTCGTATTGAGCGTTGTGTATTTGAGCTTATTGTCGTTGTGAACCGATTCCAAGCTAGTTCACTGGTTCAAGTTATTCGACTGGAAGTGGGCTTAAGGATGTGAGGCTATTAGGTTTTAGGACGATATTTTTGCTTTTGAACATGTTAGATATATTTTTTATACTAGTAAGTAAATAATATTATTTTCAATTACACCCATTTTATTGTTAATAAAATAAACGTTAATAATATCCTTAAAACGATGTCAGAATTCTACAATTTTAATTCCTTTACCATAACGACAATTTTGATTGCCACAAAAACTATCGTCACTATCTTAAAAAAGTTGACTGACTCAATCATTAGCATTATTATCATCATCGTGATCATCCACAATCTGTATGTTGAATCTGGAGGAGTGCTGATGATGCAACTCATCGGGTTCAGTCACATCGGGAATCCGGTATCATGATAGCAGCACCGTAGTTTCCAAAGCCCGTGTCCCAGAATACAATCTGTCCATCAACGATTTATCTGATGTAATAAATAAAATATCCTGGGACATTCCTCACACACGGTCATCTGATCCCAAACTAAGCAGAGCTTATACTATTGAAACCAGATAACTGATATAATACATATACTACTTTTTGTTTGTAAATACATACATACATAATTACACCCAGACTCAGGATATACAGACATGTTCATGTACACAAATGCATGTTCTGCGTGGGAATCGAACCCACGATCTGCGGCGAGATAGGTGGAATCTTAACCAGAGTCTTATCCAACCGCGCCAACTGGCCCGTCAATATCTGATATAATAAATCTCGTTGATCTTCGAGAAGCCGAGGTCTTCAGTAATTTGCTGTGCGCGTGCGGTCCTGAGTATCCCCGAATAAGGTATCAAACAAGCATACAATGGCTCGCCTGATGATAAACTACTTAAATAAATATATTTCAATGCATAATGAGTTCTCCTGTACAGAGCATCCCATCTGGAGAAGTATTTCCACCTTACAGAAGATCACAGCCAAATAACATAACTTGAATGTGGTGTTGTGCTTCTGTGATGCTTACAGTGTGCAGGAAAAAAACTCCTTCACCAAAAGAACTTGAAGATGGGAGGAGTCACTATGCCAGCATCGTATGGGACATAGCGTAGTCTTTTGGTACTACACCGCTGGTCCCGGGTACCTACTACCTTGCCGCAGGAACATAACACCACACAATAGTACATTATGATACATGTGTGCAAAGTTGGTAATTATAGACGAGGTGATATTTAGTTTTACGATATGATAATTAGCTTTTTAGGATAAGGAAGTCGAGAATGTAATAATCAATGCACACGCGAGTCATACGACGTTTTTCAACACACTTGCGAGGAAAAATACAGACTTATAGTAGATTTTTTTATGATAATCAATGAGAACGTCAACAAATATGGCGCACAAGTTTTTTTTTGACAGCGATTCGCTTTCAAATTGTTTTACCCGTTTAAATTAAGAATGCTTCGTCTACGCACATATCAATTGCATTGAGGTACAAACTTAACATAATCGGGATTATACCTATCATAAAACTGTGCGGTAATGTAAAAAAGCACTAGTGCGTAATAAGCTACATAATGATACTAAAAACGGTGCAATAAAATGTCACTTTACGAGCAAGTTTGTTGAAAAAGTAATGTTATTTGGCTGTCAAGTTGCTCCAAATATTGAATGAGAGAATCCGTGTCGCTCTACCTCTAGTAAAAAAATATGTATTATGTAAGTAGCGCACGCCGTTGCATTCCAACATACATAAATTAATTTAAATTAAACAAATACAGTAAACTGAGATGATACCGAGTTATATAAACAGGTTGTTTACATCATGTTGCCTGGTCTCTGTGACGTCATCGATCATTTTACCCTGAGATGTCGCGGTTGGGTACACCCCGTGCGTGGGGTAGAGGTAACATCTACATAAATATATGAACAGCCTTTGTATAAACATACTTGTACATATAGATACATCGCCTGCGTTGTTGTATATCTCGGTTATTTATAATCTGTGACATAATCGATTATTAAGTTCACGATCAAAGGAAAGTATGAGTAGGCGATGCTTAGTGGCATTGACGTCGAATGCTCAGTGGCAGTGACGAAGGTCACGGGTTCGAAAATAAGTTTGAGTATTCAGTGAAGGAAATCATAGCACGGTGAGGTACTTTTGCAGTACTCGCCCGGCCGGCCAACACTGAAGTTGAATATCTGTCGATCTGTATAATATATGTGTTCTGACAGTTGTAATTGAGAGCTATTATTTGCTTTTAGGCTTTTTATAAGTCTCCAGGATATTGACATCCCCCTGTTATTGGTAATGTCCATCGGCGACGGTGACCGCTTAGCATGGCCTGCTTGCCTTCTGGTATCAAAATACAAGTATTAACATAAAAAAAAAACATTTTGAAGACAAGCTTTTTATGGTGACTGTACTTTTGATTGTCTTTACTTGCATTGTCATCCAATATACTAATTTATACCAAATTTCAGGTCAATCGGACACTGGGAAGTGGGTCAGATTTACCTTGTAAGAAACTAAATAAATTATACCAAGTTAACGATCAAAGTTAAGTAAAATAATTAAAATATACGTAAGAAAATAAGATGCATAAATATGATAGTAGTCATCTAACTTTGAGGCCATAATCTGGAAGAAAACGGCATCCCTGTTAGGAAGAGCGCGGGGCAGGCGGAATGTGGGCGGAATAGTATCCTGAAGACAATAGCGGAACACTATACTTCGCCGATCATGAAGTGTATTATGCACACTCATTTGTAGAAATCGCTTGGTGTGTTCATAGTGTCTTGTTGGTGATGTATATACTAAACAATTGTAATTATATAAATAATAAGTTCAATTTAATAATTATCGAATGTACCAACACTCAAATTAAGGCATTTTACTAACCCATTGAACTATTTTATCTGAATAAATAAATAAATTATTATAAATACATATCGAGGCGTAAGTGCTCCGCTGTGTTCACTGTAGCTACGAGCTACGACTATCGCAGCATTCGTAGTACTTATGCTACGGTTTTGGCTACGAGGCGATGTCATTTGTTCACTATTGGCAAAGAATAGTTACTAATACTACGTAAAGAAGGGACACACATCCAAATCGCGAATTTATCGTCAACCGCCACTTAATGGCGTGACAGTAATCTTGATAGTTTTGCCCCAAACGACAAATGGTTTCACCGCTCGTTCAGTAACGAGAAAGAAGGATAAATATTATATAGTGCCTAGGGTGTGCTATAGGCATTCACTAAAAACGCCTCCATTAAAATAATTACAAAACATTAATTATTCTTTTCTCCAGGTTGCTTCTCATTAGCTTTGATGAATTATTGACAAAAGAGTTTTAACTGAACTGTGAATACTGAAATCTCGACAATGGACGGTAGACTGTAGACTGACGGTGAATAATAAGAGGCCATTTTTGTTAAATCTGGTGATTAATCTATCGTCACTTGCAAGATAGCATAAACAAAAGAGGTTTGGAATTCGAATTGAGTGGATAATTTATATCAAATTAACATAACCTTAATAAAACCTTTAAAAAAAGAACAACTTAATTTAATCATATTTTTTTATTAATATCGTGACCTGAGCATTTTTTTTTTCTATATTTAAATCAAAGATTTTCATAGGGCATCGTACCTCTACCCAGATGGATAGTCAGCCTTACTAAAGCATGACATTTAATATCACTCCGCTTGAGGGGCTCCTGAGCAAATCGCTCTCAGATCGTACTGCGCACGGCTGTCATCGCGTCATACTCGCTGTACTGATTAAATAAAAAATGCCAACTAGCATATTGAAATACTGTCACAACACTTATAAAAACCAAGGAAAAACTAAAAAACTAACCTTCCATGTGTAAGTATTGCGATTTAGTCACTTTTAATTACCTAAACTTATTACTTTTAAATACTGTCAATTATGGCTTGTTTATTTCGTGTTCCCATAGAGGCGACTATCCTTCTGGACGTTTTAAATTCTTTGATTAAAATGTACATTTGTCACGAAATGTTTACACATGCAATCTTGTTGTAGTGTATGAGAGACTCTGAATTTTAAACGGCATATTATTTCTATAATGTCTTTAAATGAGTGACCTAAATAAAAACCACTGGTTAACCCCTTCATCCACATCATTATATCATGATGAGGTTTGGAAAAACATAAGCTTCCATACAAAAATAATAGTTATTTATACAACTGCAATAATAAGGGGTATGTGGGTTTACCACACGAAGCGAAGCGAGTGTGGTAATAATATCACATGAGGGTTTTAATAACTAATTATGTACAGTTGCATACAAGACTTTATCTACACCCCTGATCATTTTTGTAAACAACAAAGTAATAAACTGCAATTCTAATATCGAACCAAAATGGCGCATGGCGGGATACGACGTGATTCGAATATCCTCTAACTTTTTTTTTATTACGGCGCTGTGATATTGAATTGAAAATGTTCCTTTTTTGAAATTCATAAGGATACCACGGAGAATATGGCTGTTTGATGAGTAAGGAATGGGCCGAAAAAGCAAAAAAAAAAAGAGTTACATAATGAAACAGTACAATATTATACACTGTTTTGGTTATTTCAATGGTCACTAGGACAACCAGTGTTTTAATGTTGGCTATAAGCTAACTGTTGCAGGAACTTTAATAGAGGATTTATAGCATGGGTGTAGATAAAATCGTTTAATTTTACTCTGTGAACATTAAATAACTATTTTAGTAGAAATTGCTTCAAGGAATACCGTGTATTTCTCTTGACAAATATTTTCAAGTATTTTTTCTCTGAACCGCCATAAATCAGTGTTCAAGAGTCTCTGTCAGTATAATAATCAATGGGTTTAGAAGCCTGCGCATAATCAAACTATCCTTCAAGAATTTAAATAAGAATATTTGGTGGGAAACTTTACTTATATCTAAAACCATAATATATTTTTTTACGGTATTAATTAACATACATAATTGTACTCACAGAGACTGTTCAATATAATTTTAAAATATCTGCTTCTTTATTGAAATTGCTGTGAATCAATATACATAAAAATCAATTGCCACATGTATCATCAACACTTGAGAACGGTTTGGCTGTTTATTTTCTAGAGTTCATAATTATCAGGATGTTTGTTACGGAAAGAAAAAAACGAATTGCCTAGAAAATTGGTAAATCCTTTCTTCAATAGGATTTTTGACAGTACAACGTCTATTAGGTCAGCTACTAAATTTATTTACGAATTTATAACAAACATAGCAGCAATAGTCGACCAGGGGCTCTACCGCGTAACTTTGGTGGTAATCGTAACGAACACCATTAATAAATGTCTTCCAATCACGGCCCACGAATGGTCGTTCGTCGTACTGCGTCATTGGATGAAATCATTAATGGTGTTCGTTGCGATTACCAGCTAAGATACGCGATAGCCCGGCAGGGGGCCAAGTCTGCTAAATTGTCATACTGACACGATACTATTACAATTCCATTATCATTAAACCGATGTGCGTCGTCTACTAATTCTTAACGGTCTCATAATGAACGAAAATAATGTTAGTATAAAACTGTCAAAACTTACAACTAAAAGGTAATTGCGGCACGATTGTAGTTTCTGTAGAAAATCATCGAAATGCTATTATGGCGCCAGTATGACGCTGTTGTGTTAGTATACTACAAAAACTGTAAAATGTGTCAATTTTGACACCACTAAGAGTTCATTGGAACACAATTGTTATAGCAAACTTGGGCCCCATTGGATGCTAGACTGTCATCATTTATTGACAACGGAACTCGTACACTACTACCGTACAGTAGTACCCAACTGATATGGCGCGTCGTGAATCTTCGTTCGCACATAAAATAATGTATGGCCCGAAGATTAACGAAAGAATGCTTAAAACTTACAGTCAACCTTAGATCACTACTATAAGGTTCATAATACACTGCAACTGTTAGTTCCGTCTCACTCGCAAGTCAAGCCCCTCCGTAGGTCGCGCGCTAACATGGCGGCAGCTGCCGACCAATAGCGTTTCTCGCGCTTTGAAAATGTATCTTCTGCGCAGGTACATCGGTGAGCCATATTAGTTGGGTACTACTGTACACTGCAGTTGGTCCGATACGCAGTAACCTGTTATTTAAATTGTTTAGTCAACCGCATACTACACCCGCATGGTCAATAATGCCTAATCCTCTATTGTCATGGTGAACTTATAATTTTCAATAAACCAACATGGGGTGTATCAGACCCCATTATACTCGATACCTAAGCCAAAACAGGGGTGCAATATCGGCAGAATAACACGACTGAGTGGAAAACGACCGTGAGCACCCAATTTGCATGAGAATGGGTTAAAAGGTGCCGAATTAATGGTCATAGATAAGAGTACGGCCAATTTGTAAAACGTTTTTGTATTTTTAGCTTGGATTTAGAATACAGTAGACCGTTTTAATATAAAGTTAAAAACCAGCCAAGTGTGTGTCGGGCCACGCATAGTGTACCCTACACTGTGTGTGGCCCTATAACCATAGTTGCCCGACAAAATATGCGGACTAGGGTCACCGCTCACTATAACAGCACGGTACGACTCGGAATTTACCTTGCCATGCAAGTGAGGCCTTTAAATCGTATGCGTTAAAGTAAATTTTACAATGACTAGATAAAATAGTTGACGACGCGTGGCAAGCGCGCTTGCCGCTACAAACCACTAGTCCTGCTTACCACACGCTTCCAGTGAGCGGTCCGCTCCCTTGCTGCGTGACACCAGCAAGCAGTATCTTGCCTAAGCCGCGCCACCAATTTCACCGGCACCACGCCACCCGCGAGCTGCCACCTCGCAGGCGGCGCGCTGGCAGCTAGTAGTTGGTTTGAGTTGAGGCAGTACCGCTCCATCGCAGCAACGCGATGGAGCGGTGCTGACATAGTGAGCGATGACCCTTAGAAGGTCTATTTATTACCTGTTTTACCCAATTAACAACTTCATCTAAGTAATTTTCAATGGAATTTGTATGACAGTTTCTAACTAGTAGTAACTTTTATTAGATAGTCGTCGATTACTCGTTAAGTAGTTAACTTGTAAAGCCTAGGTAATTTCCTGTGATAGTTTTCCTTTAAACTTCGTAATATACGACGGCCGTGATTTTCTCACATATCCAATAATAACCCTTTAACTGGCTGGGCACTTCAAATTTACAATAAATGCACTGATCCATGAATCGAAATATGTTTTTCACAAAACCGCAATATTTATGAACGACCTGTTCAACTAAAACTCACACCATGGGATATTTTCCTTTCCTATACTTACGTATAAAATATTTTATTTTACAATACCATTGTTTTATCATTTTCATCATCAGCCTATAATGTCTCACTGCTGAGCACAGGCCTTCTGTACACAAATGAGGGTGAAAGGGATTGTTTTATACCTATGCCAAATGACAGCTTTCTAGTACTAAGAGTATTTGAGTTCAGCCGCTTTGTGTGCTTACCACCATCGCCCACATCATCACGTACCATGCTGAGATTGTGGTCAAACACTGACCGTTCAGATGGTATAGACGAACCGTCCAGATGGCATGGATGAAAATGGTAGCACAAAAGTATTACAGTATATACATATATGGAATGAGCTGTTCACAAGCTAGCTTTCATTTGATACCCATATTATTAACGAAATTTTTGTTTATAATACCTCCCCTCTTTATTTATTCGTAGACACCATATACAAATAATATACTCTATGACACTCCCACAGTTAAGACTATATACGACACCTTATATGCTTAAATCCATCAAGCCGTTTAGGCTGCAGAGCGTGCCAAAGAAATGGACTCGTAAAACATAACCCTCCTTCCGGGTCAGTCGGGTAATAAGCAGGTCGTTGATATGCACCGAAATTAAAATACATAGTATCGAACAGTGCAAATTCAAAGGAGCTTACTACCGTATACGCGTAGGGTGTAGAATGAGTTTCCTGCCGAAGTATTCTCAAGGGAATAGAGCATGAGGTTCTTCAAGAATATTGTGAAGATAAGTGAGTTATACCTCAGGTGCTGCATGACCTATGGCAGACGATACGGTAACTGCTTACCATCAAGCATGCCGTGTGCTTATTTGAGTAAAAATAAAAGGTAATTCAATTTATACGACAACAATCAAGATTTTTTACGTATTTGTTGACCTATATTAATTTGCACTGCTTTCATTTCAATCTTTATTATTGTTAAAAGGTTTAAATTCAATTGATTACAGGACAAAGCCCCATTGGTTTTCAGTTTCCAACCGATTGGAAATTATGCTTTCAATGGCAATAATTAAACTATTGATGAATGGAATTGGTTTGTATTAACTTCATACAAAATTAATCAAACACCTATTTAAATTGGTAAATCAATTCAAAACGGCGTTTATGTCTAAGACACGTTTGGGACTAAGCAGATATTTATCAAAACGCATAGATAGATAGATAGATAATACTTTATTGTTACACCAAAACATATTATTTCAAACAAAACTTAAAACTAACAGTGAAAGTGCTACAATGGGCGGCCTTATCACTAAAAGTGATCTCTACCAGGCAACCTTTGGCATAGTAAAATAATAAACCTTAATAAAGAAAAATATGAAAGTTTGCTGTTTCTGACTTGTGGTTTTATCCGCAATCCCAAGGAATCATAAAAATTAAAAAGATTTTAACATTTGATTCAAGAGTATACTTATGATCTATCCTAGTTATTATGTATTATGGATCTATCTAAAAGCGAAATTGTATTCTTATTCCAAGGAATAATATCTCAAATTCTCACATAATATGTAATAATAATAAGTAGAATATATACTCGATCGGTATTAAACCATCATATTACATAATCTGTGCGGATGACTGTACCTCGGTCGATATAATTTCATATCTACGCAACACCTGTCACCCGCATAGTTTAGCTTTTACGTCCTACAATAAAATAGAAGTGCTTTTACTTTGGTTTATACAGGGTGTTGTTTTGGTCGGCGACAAGCGACCCAGGAACGGTAGTACAAAATATATATTCCCCAAAAATGGACTTAATTCCATTAAATACTGTAAATATGTTGAGAAATACCTTATTCAATTTGAAATAAAATTATTGCAAAGTATGGTCATTAGCCACGTGCACTGACTAGAGCTAGGCGCAAGCCGCCATCGCCCCACCCCTTTACTCCCTCGTACTCCCGTTGAGTATTATGTCTACACTTTAGCTTATAACATGATTTTCAAAATTGTAAATTTTTTATTTTTATTATTAAAAAAAAATAAAGTATTTTTTTTATATTTTTTTTAGCACCAGTATCATTTGTATTATCGACCCTGAGTCACTCGTCGCTGACCAAAACAACGACCTGTATAACACTGTTTGTTTGATGTCCCACTGAGGATATTTATTACCTTGATTTAGAAACGAAAAGATATATAATGTAATAAAATAGATAGTAATAATAATGTAGGACAATTTTATTGTTAATTTGATGAATTCCAATCATAAGTTTTATATTGGTAAGTATTTATGAGTAATTAAATACGGAATTGATAGGCTTTTTATTGCGAAAGATATTCATACATTTTAGTCAAGGTCTTTTGAAGTTCAAATCACGTAAATCAGCGAAATCGGCAAAATTTAGCATACGGCCTCTTAAGTATAGAGTAAAATTAATAGAGTGATACCGTTATCAACATTACGTTGTGCGAAGCGAGAGCAGTTTGCATAAAGGTGCTTTCATAGATATATCGTGCACTATACTCTATTTCACATAGGATGAGTCGTCAAGGTCAAGGGATTTTTACCAATATCTAGTGAAATTCCATTTGATTACTCTGAAATAGTACTCACAATATTTCATGAAACCTCGCTCTATCATAGTATTCCTTTATTATAACGAAATTAACATTAACCATTCAGAAATCTAATAAAATACCATGTGTCACCGAACTAATGCTATTTGTAATCTACTATAGTTGATTTATAGTCAGAAAAAATGACGATGAGTTCTGCCAGTGTCGTTAACTATGAACACTCAGTACCCCGAGTGTAAAGAATTGACGTTAGTAATTATACTTTAGTACAGTCCTAGTCGCACCATTAATATTCTATCCCTAACTGCAGCAGTATGTAGTTTAAAAGTGCTTTTAATTTTACTTAATGTCTTTTTTTTTTTATACCACTAAGTGGCAAACAAGCATACGGCCCACCTGATGTTAAGCGGTTACCGTAGCCTATGGACACTTGCAACACCAGGGGTATCACATGCGCGTGGCCGACCCTGCAGAAATCTCTTCACACCCTTTTTGAAGAACCCCATGCTGTACTCCGTTGGGAAAACCACGGCGGGGAGCTCATTCCACAATCTGAGCGTCCGCGGAAGAAAACTCCTTTTAGCCCGCACAGTTCGAAACAATTCTGGTTTCAGTGTGTGAGGATGGACTCCCCGTCGATGGCGAGAGTTGCGATGGTGGAAGGTCATCAAGTTGAACAATTCCTTAGAACACTCTCCGTTGTACAAGCGGTAGAACACACATAAGGAGGCAAAGTCTCTCCTTAGACTGAGGGGATCTAAACCGCTTGTGAGCTCGGGACTTAATGTCTACACTAACTAAAGGTTAATCGGGGTTATTTGAGCTGATCGGGTGTCTCGAAATGGGTGACGAACAGATTGGGTCCTGTTACAAACTCCTATTTGGAATGAAGCGATCGTTGCATGGCGGTAAATGAAGATTGTGTCTACATAGCGAATTTAATGCTCGTTCCTGTCTACCGGAACGAGAACCAAGTAGATCTGAATGAGTTGCTTTATAGTTATTTATCTATATCTATAGGGTGGCTGTTAATTAGTAAACGGTACTTAGACACATGATTGTACTCATGATAACAAACAACTTTCCCAAAGAAACAAATAGGGATAAATAACTAAATTAAATAAAAGCTGATGGTGTATTATTATTCTTGTTAGGTACTTATTATGGGCTCATGTGCTAAGTTAATAAAAGAAATGTTTCTTTGGGAAAGTTGTTTGTTATCATGAATACAATCATGTGTCTAAGTATCGTTTACTAATTACCAGTCACCCTATATACAATGTGTAACAGGTTTGTTCAGAATCACCTACTAAATCTATCACACAATGTATATAAAAATGAATCCCTATTTCCCTTAGTCACGCCATAACTTGAGAAAGTCGTCCCATGGGATGGAGAAGGACATAGGCTGCTTTTTATCACGGGTACGTATGGGTGAAACCGCGGGGGACTGCTAGTCTAATATAAATCATAAAACGGTAGAAGGTAGATGAGATGGAATCTGTGTGTCTCAAAATATGAATTACTGGGAAGCTACACTACTGGAAAGTTGTATCGTACATAGGTAAGGTACACGATATAAAACTCTCTCGCTTGATCCCTTCAATCTCCACAATACTTGACACAGAAAGTAGCTACATTATGTATCGTATGATAAGGAAACGAGCGTCCTGAAGGTAAGGGACCATTGAGGTCGCGATAAGAATGATGAGGCGATGTCAAGTCTTTTTGTTATATGTTTGAACTCATCAACGCTGTAGTATAATATTTTGTAGAAACGTTCGAAATAGGTTCATATCTATAGGTATCTTAGCAGCAGTTTTTTTTACTAACTGGTAACTTTGGACCCAATATTTTTTTAATTCTTTTTAGGGTTACCTACTTCAAAAGGAAAATTTCCTTGCGATCGTCAAAATATGCGGCATAAATGGCCGTATCTTTTTTTGAGTTTATTTAGGAGTTTGATTTTTTCGCTGCTCCAAGGAATTGCGGACCTAAGTATTTGATATTATTTTCAGCTTGATACATCCACGCGTTCCCGAGAAAAAGGTCCTTAACAGACGGACAGACAGACGGACAGACAGACAGACAGACGGAAAACAAAGTGATCCTATAAGGTTAGTTAGTTGGTTGAGTCTATAAATGGCAAAAACCATAAACAAATTAAAAATATTATTAAAAGGTATTTTGTGGTGGGCAGGGATGCGCCAGATTCGACTTAACAGACTTAAATGTAACTAAGTATATTAATCTTTAATATGTAACGACTCCTTAAGGGTCAACAATCTTTAAAATCGAAGATTTTAAGTACCCCTAAGTACCTTATAAAATTAAATGTAAGTTTTTTTTTTAAAACAGATTTAAATTTTATTCTTTTTAAGGGTTTTTTTCATAGAAAAGTTTAGTTAGTTAATATTGTATGGAACCCTCCGTGTGAAATGAAACTTTGCCAGTTTTTCATATTTCATTTACAATAAGCCTACGATCTGCCTGATGGTCACCGGATACAGTATCTCTTCACAACCTTCGTGATGAACCGCCTGCTGATCTTTATATAAATATTATTAGATTATGCTCCGTTTGATAGCGTATCGAGGTCAATTTAACAGAACAACTTGGCACAAGTTTGAAACTTGATCAAGTTTATTCCGCGCCTACGAGTCTTCACGGTAGGTATCTGACGGATAAACTTCAGATTAATCAAAATATGTTGTAAAAGATGGTATACAAAATGTAGGTTTAATGTCAAATTATTATATTTTAAAACATTCTAACAACTATACGAAATATAACGACATAAAATATGATATAAATTTGTGTTACGGAGACATTTACGCACCATCGAGTTGATAACATATTAGATATTTTATTATTCGCATCAAGAAAATATGTATATTTCTTTCGAAGCTCAAGAACTCTTTGTGACATAAAAGAGCTTCTAACAATCTCGTTGGAAAAAAATTGCTACTGCAGCAGGGTCTAATAAGGCAATTTGTCACCATTTTAGAGTACATATAATTTTACGAGTTAAAATCAACATGATTACGTAAGAGTACAAAATACAGTGCACTATTTATACGATTTTGTATATGTCACACAATTGTATTACAATTAACGGAAATTACAGATTTTCATACCAAAGGTACATGCACGGGTACATGTCACCTCTGCAAAAATGTATGAAAGGCTATTGTTTTTTTTTGCGATTTCGAAGTTGGTCCCATAGTAAAAGTTGATCGTATTTATGAGTACTTTACGTGGTTTCATTTATTGTCGTATTGTCGTATCCACTCCGTAATACTCCGTATATGATATATATAATCTGAATCTCGGAAACGGCTCCAATGATTTTCATGAAATTTACTATGCTCGGGGGCGATAAATCGATCTAACTAGGTTTCATTTTTAGAAAACGTCGTTTTATCTGTGTTTTCAGGCATGAAAAAACTGCTGGAATATCATTAGAATACGAAGGTAAATTTCGCCACCGTCACCCCGGTTCGAGTCCGGATGATTCTTTTTTTCCCTTTTTTTTCAAGTTCCTTCTTTGTTAGAAAAACTATTAACATTTACATAAAAAAAACGAGCTAAGCTCGGTCACCCAGGTACTACTATTTATCTGTCTCAACAGCACAACCGATCGGAATGAAATAAGGCACATAGGTAGATCAAAACCTGGAATAACACAGGATAAATAAACGTATATTTGAAGATGCTAAGAAAAACACAGTTTATCAAAAGTATACTGCAGAAAAAGAACAACTTATTAAATCTAATAGGAACACTTAGTAGAACGAAACATCACCTCAACAGGTACGAGCTACTGACCAACTTATTCTATTAAACTGTAACGGCTGTGTAATGCGCCAGACGAGTCTTGCATACCAGTTGCGAACTTTATATGCAGCTGGTAAAATACGTTTGGATAGACTTTGCATGTTGTTAGCTTTGGAATTCATTATTATTTATAGTATTCTCGGGTGTTCTTGACTTATTTCATCGTGGTGATCAAATGAGCCCTAATATTCGAAGGGGAAGTAGATCAGCAACATAAGTTACAGATTATTCAAGCGAAAAAATAATATTACCTACGTATTAAGCTGCTAACTTGGGAAAAAATTGGATTTTTGTGTGCCTATATTTTGATTATTACAAGGTTTTGGGATACGAGTATTTTTATATGATTTTTGAGATCTTAATTAAGTATCCTAATGAAAGGAAAACACGTTTGATAGAAATTTTCTCGATAAAGTTAAATTCCAAAGTAGCGTCTAAATAAAAATATTTTTCACGGTGTCTGTTAAGCAAGAAAATGTTACAATGTTTAATTAAAAACATGCTTTTATTTTCTCAGAACATTTTCTTTCAAGAGCTAAGCAAAGCTAAGTTTTAAAAGTGAGGATTATTGTGATTTCGCAAGTTTTATGTGGAAAATTACTCTTAACAGATACAGAATATGACTGCTATTTTTTATCACTGAGGAACATTGATTGAATTAAGAATAAAAACAAACCAACTTCCAGCCCCATTTTTAACATACATATCTATCTACGATGTAAAACCCCTACATCTGGCAACGCGTGAAGTGACAGTGATATATTGGAGAAAAAAGCCAATATTCAGATGGCACTGAATCAAACACACGTCTCAATGTTTCATGTACTTATATCCTTTCATGACGGATTCATTATTATTGGTTAAATTTATGCTGTAACGTAAGAAAATGAGGTCTTATTTTTACTGAGGTTCGTGAGTAAATTAAAGTAAATTGCTGATTGTTCTTTGTAGTCATAGTTGTTTTTACTTTTTTAAATTATTTTATTATTTAACTAGTTGCTTCCCGTGGTTTCACCCACGTTTTGGAATAAAAAGTAGCCTATTGCATAAAATAACCAGCTAAGTACGAGTCGAACCCTCCGCGGGTTCCGTACAATAATAATAATAATGTTACTCAAATTGACTGTGAAAGTAAAGTAAAGTAAGCGCAACAAAATGAGACGTTTCTTGTCGTGTGTTGACCCCCTTTAATTTTTATTTTTTGTTGGTATAGCGGCAATAGAAATACATATTCTGTGAAAATGTCAACTGTCTAACTATAAGATAAGATAAATATTCTTTATTTGTACACCACATAGTAAAAGACGAAACATAACAATACAAAACAACAAGAAGTGATACAAAACAGGCGGCCTTATCGCTTAAGCGATTTCTTCCAGACAACCTTTGGGTAACAGGATATATGAAAATATGGCAGGTGTAACACACATGAATACACTTAAATATAAATAAATATTAAAAACCCAATACATAAAATAGATACTAGATCCTAATACTTACATAATCAAAGTAATAAACGAATACATACTAATATATAGTAAGATAAATAGTCATAACATGAAATAAAAGCTCTAGGAAAAAGAAAAAATAAAAAATAGTAAATGAAAGAAATGAGGAAGTTTAAAGCGTGAGATAGTATGAAGTAACAAGAGATTTAAAAGAATCTAACGTCTGGGCCGTCTTATAAGCTGAGGTAGAGCGTTCCAGAGACGTACAGCTTTGATAGTGAAAGATTCGGAATAAGAGTGAGAAGTGTGACTGGGAGATTGAAGGTTAAGTTCCATGGAACTACGAAGAAGATGATGTTGAGAGGTGTAGTACTCGAAGCGTTCCTTGAGATAGAGAGGTGCTTTAGGATTGAATAAGACAGAACAATCACGGTTCATGAGACACAGCCTGTTGACTGACCGACAGACAGACAAACGGATGGACAGCGGAGTCTTAGTAATAGGGTTCCGTTTTACCTTTTGGGTACAGAACCCTAAAAATATACCTTCTTATTAGTGCAAGAATCATCAGAATCAGTTTAGTAGTTCCGGAGATTACTTCCTAAACCCAACCTAACAAAACAAACTTTACCTAAAGAGGTACAGTACAATAATATTACAGAGTTAATACGCTTATATTATCATAATATAAGCGTATTAACTCTGTAATATTATTGTACTGTAGATGTCTAAACTAAACCTTAAAGAACAAACTTACCATGCCTCAAGCATTATTCAAAGAATTAATGATACTGCAGCAATCGATTCCAAACGTTTAATTTCAGGCATTCAACTGTTTATTTTAAAGAAAAGTGCTTGGAATTAATTATGACTTTGTCAAAGGGTAAGTAGTTAAATGAAATGCAACCTACATACCTAAACTATATGAGTCAATATTCAAATTATGTAATGGTAGTGAGGATTTAATGCTAATGAAAATAAAGGGGTACATTTCTAAGAAAAGTCTTTGTTTTGATAAGTATAAATGAAAATATAAAGCGGATTGTGTGATGATATCAATTAGGTTTCAGCTGAACAATTTTTTTACAATGAATTTCGATAATCGTGCGGTGGAGTCGGTAAATATGAAATAAACGGAGTTATTGAATGTATACCATATTCCTGAAATACGTTTTCTCTGTTTCGCCAGTAGAATCGATCGCTATGAGTTCCATGCCATGCTATTTTGTATAGTATAAGTTGTACGTAGTATATTATTTACTCTATGGTATAAGGTAGAAACAAGGACAAAACCGATCAAAAACAGTATTTAGTGCAAAATAAAAAAATCTATTCTATACTACCGATAGGTGTTTGGCGACAGATTTTTAACTTGAGGGTGGTAGTTAGCAATATGGGTACTACAAAGTACCCTACCAACGTGCTATGACTTCCTAACGATGTTTTCCTTCCCGAAAGCTCAAGCTAAATGTAGGATTCGAACCCGGGACCTCCGTCTCGGTATCCGACGTCACTACCAGTGAGCTATCATCACCTTAAATATTATATACCTACTACTTTTTATCCCACGAACGTGGGTGAAGCCGCGAGGGACAAGCAGTGAAAGCAATTCATACACAATTTAATTTCTGCACAGGATTATTGATAATATTATGAACCTTCCCAAAAAAAAAGAACTATTCAATAACATAAATAATAGTGCCACCCTTGAACAATTAGTAGGGTTCAATAAATCAACCAACACCTCCCAATTTTTCTAACATCGCTATAACAGGTGGAGATTTCGAGATGGCATATTTTCGAAACCTATGTTGGGTTAGTCATGCTGAACAACTTTTACTATGAGACCAACATTGAATTCACAAAAAAAAAATTTTACTTTCCATACATTATGATCGAGCAAGGTTGACATTTACAATGAAGAGTAATTTTTTTTTGAGAATTCACCATTGGTCCCATAGTAAAAGTTGTTCAGCATGACTAACCCAACATAGGTTTCGAAAATATGCCATCTCGAAGTCTCCACCCAGTATAAAAGGTTCTCTCCAGAATTGATTACGAATCGGGGGGCACGGCAGTGCCCCCGCCGAGTCGAGCGCGAAGCAAACACTGCCGTACCATCCTTTACTGGAACCATTTCGCCGCATTTTCAGGCCCCTATTTGATAACCTCTGGATAAGACCCGAACGCAGAAATTTTCGTCATACAGTTAGCTATAATCACATACTTAAAATCCAAAATTTCAAGTCTGTAGGTCATTTAGTTCCGAAGTTAAGCGAAAGCAAAGTTTCGCATTTATGACACTCACTCACTCACTCACTCATGATCATCAAAATAGAACTAGTACTTCCCATAAACTCAGAGAGCTGATATTTGGTACAGAGTTAGGGTTTAATGGCCACATAAAGGGAAAACTATAAAAACTAGGATAATCGAAGATCTGGAGTACCTGGTGACCCTGATTAGAAAACACAAGAGCCCAACCAAACTGTTAGAGATCGAGACATACCGTCTTTACAAAAAATATTCAACTTGGTGGGCCGCTTCATTTTCTACAAAAAAAAAGTGAAATCCCATCAAAAACATTCTGTAAAAAACTAGCCAAGTCTCGATGGAGCTGCTTCTTTATCTCTAAAAAGTAATGAAATCTAGACAAAGTCGTGCCAAGTCTAAGGTTCCTTACTGCGATTTCTTTATTATTATAGTTAATGTTGTGTGACTTGGCCGTTGAAGGGAACACAAGGCTACAAAACCAGTGTTCCATGACACCATTGCACCAATCTGTACTTGTACCCACTAACGTATAAAGAATGTTCAACGGCCAAGTCACACAACATTAACTATAATAATAAAGAAATCGCAGTAAGGAACCTTAGACTTGGCACGACTTTGTCTAGATTTAATTACTTTTTAGAGATAAAGAAGCAGCTCCATCGAGACTTGGCTAGTTTTTTACAGAATGTTTTTGATGGGATAGCTTTTACGTCAATACAAACGAGAATCATGTGTGTCTGTGACGGTCACTACCGAGTGGTACCGAGATTATCAAGATGCGATATGGGACCCCTCGATATTTGATCGAGTCCGGATTTCGATTACTGATCATTTCTTGTTCGATTTGATGAAAATCGCGAGCGTATCCGATTCACGATTACTGACTGTCGGAGTATTGGATTGTTTCCAGAGTAATCTAAGCTAAGCAGCAATGTGTTTGTCGATAACTTGATACCTATATTGGTTTTGAAGCATTTAATATTGACTCAGGAAATTGCAGTAGAATTGCAATCGCATTGATTGTGCAGCTTTTGTTCGCGGCCCCGCCCGCGTGAAATGCAATTTATTTCACTTAATATGGTCACTTGCTCATTTCCTGTTAGTAATAGTCAAATGATAGTCTTAAACCTTCATGAGAACTCCCTTTGTAGATAGAAAATATATCGGATGTAGTTACGAGCAATATAAAAAAGTCTCTTATCATCAAATATTTCCTAAACCACCCAAGATGTCTTGTTGAACTGAAAAGCAACATTAAAATGTATTTTTCAACACACTTGCTTGTAAAGTGTCATTTATTATACCATTTCTAGTATAATAATGTAGCTTATTACGCACTAGTGTTTTTTACTTTACATTACCGCACAGTTTTATAATAGGTATAATCCCGATTATGTTAAGTTTGTACCTCACTGCAAGTGATATGTGTGTAGACGAAGCATTCTTAATTTAAACGGGTTTTAGTCGACAAAATACAATCTTAATGCATATTAATGCCAGACAGAAAGGGCATTACTGTCAAAAAAACCTGCGCGCCATATTTGTTTCTTTCATTGTATGGTTGATGATTATCAAAAAATCTACTTAAAAAATATGTCTGTTTCCTCGCAAGTGTATTAAAAATCATCGTATGACACGCGTGTGCATTGACCATTACACTCTCTCACTCACGATTAATACCGCCTCATCAATAATTACCAACTTTGCACACATGTATCATAAATAACGCATTATGAAATAATACTGTTTTCAAGATTTTTTTTAACTTCATAAAACTAACTTGTGTGATTTAGGAGATATTTAGATTTCTTTAGGCACTTTGCAAGTTTTTTTATATTGCTCGTCAGATATTATTTGAAATGCTTTTCGTTTTCATTAAATAAATAAAAGCTGCATCAAAACCTGTGATGTGGTTAAGTCAAAAGCAAACTAACAGACCGACATAGAGAGGTTATTTTATCAATGTATAAGGCGCCGATCCCACAGAGAGAGTTCTAGAGTTCCGAGTTCTGCATACCGTGTTGACTATTGTGCACACAGCAAGCAGTCTAGAGTTCTAGAGTTCTGCAATATTCGCTACTGATCACACATCAAACACTTTTTTTTTTACTTTCAAAGGCGCCACATGGCTTACAATCAACGCGGAATGCAGAACTCGGAACTCTAGAACTCTTTTCTGTGGGATCGGCACCTAAGTGAAACCTCCATGGGAAAAAGGTACGGGAATGCGGACGAACCTGTGAGGTGGAGTATCTAAATGATTTTACCAAATTACCGGCAGCTTATATCGAATTGTGCACACAAATTTATACGCGATACAGCGCAGCGTTATCTAAATTGACGCAGTGCTAAAGCTGCTTAAATTATTCATATGCACAAAATATTAATAGTGATTGATTATCAGACCAAGATTATAAGTTTGTTTATAAGGATATAGGTATGTTAGATGATAGGGTTGTGTGTTTATAATTATTTTATTCAAATAGAAATTATTTTTTATAATTCTAAGTCGGTAGTAAGCACCTCCGCAAGCATCAGCAATTTAAACGAACCATCCCTTGTATCAGCAATTTAAATCTGGATTTAGAACGAATTCAACCTTCAAATATGTGTTAAAACTAAACTTAGTTTATCAAAATCTAGATTTGAATTTCTGGCGAAGGTTGCCTTTACATATTAATATTTGGAAGACTTTTGACACATCACGATGATTTGTATGAAAACCTGACAATTTGACATACATTATCAAAGTTAGGCGCGCCGCCGCCACGCTGTTTGTACTCGTAACGAATGCTTACCTAAGCCTTGAAATGATTAAATATTTGGAAAAAAGCTGTAGTCAAATTTCTAATTATCTTCCCGATTCTTCTCAGTTGTAGGCTGACTTCTAAAGTACCTTACAGAAGCTTCATAAGTGCCCTCTCAAGAACTAAACTGATGAATTTGATTTTAAGGGGTATTAGATTTGAAAATATATATTTTAGGCGATATTCATAGTTCTAGTCCTTATATAGTTCACTCTCAAGGGGTAATTCTCTCCAACTAACTATTTTCCTTCTCTGAATACTAGGTCAGTATTAATTAAAATTTATTGGGAAAAATACGCGTTGAATCTGCCTGCGCTTCATAGCGAGACAAAGGGACCTTCTTTTGTCAACTTTGCCTTTCATTCATTATATATTCTATGGGTAGATATATATTTGTGCATTCTTTTGATATTCAAATTATTATTATACAAAGGTTTTAAAGAGTGTCAACATTTTGGCTAAAATCGGCCGTGGGATAAGATCGGAAAATTGTATATCTTTGAGAGTGAGAAACCAACAATTTCAATTGGAAAAAAGATAAAAATATTCGTAGTTATGTTGTACATGCTTTAGGTACTTGTAGGTATTGTATATTTTATTGTTTTAGACACTACTCTCAAAGAAAATAAATTTTATTTTATCTATTATCGCATTTTATGAAATAGGTAAGTACCTGAAGAAAAAATGCTTGAATTTTTTTTTATAGTAATAATTTAAGAAAAATTTAATGTTATCTGAGAATATGGATAGTAAACTGTGATACTTGAGTTATTTAAATGCCTTCTAAACTAAATGAAAGATTGCGAAAATTACTTAAAGAAAAAGAATTATTAGTCTGAAATAGTCTGAAACCGGCTCTTTTCGTCTATTGTAAAGGAATATTAAAACATATGAGTATTATAATAATTCAAATAAACACGCTACAAGGATTAATTATCTTTCATAATGAAGAGAAAAGCTTTTAAGTATTAGTAGACCGTAAGTTATTTAATACAAACTTTTTATGAGCACGGGTATAAAATGTGGAATTTTTTGTTAATAAAGTCGGTATAAACCTCCGAGGTTTTCATCAAAAAGTTTTTATGTCAAGTATTTGGTGTTCCATGTATAAAATATGTTCTTTATTGACGCAAAAAATGAATACCTTCCGAATACAGTTTTTAGTGTATTCAAGTTATATCGAATATTTATGAACAATCATCCTCATGAATAATACATTTATTCAGAAGCGCAAACAAGTGGAAATTTAATCGATACGCTCATTATCGAATGAATTTAATTCACAATAATTATATGAAAATCTCACCGATCAGTTGCGAAAAGTTCCAAAATTCATAACTTAAACAAACTGGCCACTTTTAAAATAAATAAAAAGTTCCCATCCATTTGAAAATAGAACAATTCGAAATACGAAAATTATTCACTGATAAAACTAACGAATGCAAAGTAGGTTATTTGTGTGAACAGCCGAACGATACGCGGGCGGAACGGCTGAGACGCGTCAGATAACTGGCTACGAGCCGTAGAGGTGCTACGGAGCTACGGTGCTACGACGCAACAGGCAAAGTTATTGTACGTTTAAAGCTACCATGACGCTTCTGAACACGTTTTATTGGGCAATTTGGAAGTCATTTTGCGTTTTAATTGGACTAAATTAGTTAAACGTTTGCGTTCTTAATACTGATAGCATAATTACAATATTCATGCTAATATTATTTAAATTTATGTTAGCATAGCGAACTTGGGGTCAAATACAAATCTATAATAAGGTAGTAGGTATATATTCTCGTATTCATAATGCGTAGCAGCCCAACTGAGAAGCACCCCACCTTAATAGCATTTGAAGCGATGATAGCTTAGTGGTAGTGATGGCGGAGGCCGAGACGAAGGTCCCGGGTTCGAATCCTACAATGCAATTTCCTTGAGCAAGGAAAACATCGTGAGGAAACAATAGCACGGTGATAGGGTACTTTTTAGTACCCACCTGGCTGGCTACCTTCAAGTTGAAAATCTATCGCCAAACACCTATCGGTGTGTTCCGACATCTGCACTTGAGAGCTAGTACCTACCTTCTAGGCTTTGTGTGCTTACCACCTTCGGCTACATACTTATCATGGTGAGATTGTGTTCACACAGGCCGTAAAAAAGGTAAGCACACAAAGCCTAGAAGAACTGGCTCTCAAGTGTAGCTATGCATTTGAGAGCCAGTTCGATAGATTAATAACTAGCTTAAGTCCACAACATTGCATTTTAATACGCGCTACCGCCTATTTCTTTTTCATCGACTATCGGAAAATACAAAAATGTTGTGGAACAAATCGTTTGACGCTCGTAATTTATCCCCACGCCCACGCAATTGGCGCCGATATAAGCACTATAACCATCATTTTCCTTTTCGTCATTACGTAATTAGACCCCTGAAGGGTCGCCATACTGGTACAAATGACCAGGAAATTTGTGCCAGTATCTCCCGGTCTAATTACAATGCAACTAAAATGTTATGAAGGTGTTATTGAATTTAAAAAAGCTACTTGTTTATGTGGTACGTGATGGTTTTTTATGGTACATACTTTTATGCTTAAGGAGCTAGATCCAAAATCAAAATCTAAAAGTCATTTATTCAGTCCCTAGTAAGGCACTTATGAACGTTACATTGGTACATACAGTTGAATTTACCACCGGTTCGGAATACACTTAAACTGAGAAGACTCCGGCAAGAAACTCCATAATTATATGTGGTAGAATATAGCCGTCTCTCTCGTAATCTGTGCAATGTTTGACAATGTAGTGAACGGTTCAGTAACTAGAGTTAATTAAATCGTTCCGGCTTGCCGGTCAAACAGGGTTTCAACACAACCTCGAAAAATATACCCCAGCTTCAACCCTAACGAATTTTCTTTTTGTATTTTTACACGACAATTGAAAGGCGAATGAAAATGTTTTTTTTTATTTAAAAAATTGTTGGTTCATTTTTAATGGCATTTTATACCCAGTACCTGGGCGACCGAGCTTTACTCAAAAACTCAATTTCGATATGAGTTCCTTGTCATTTGTTCTCGGTAAAAGTATCGATGAAAAACGAGAAATCGGCATTAAGCATATATTTCAATTGCATAGCTTTTAGCCTAATATTAAGGCTGGATTGTAGTATAAATATGGAACACTAAAGAAGGTGAAAATTAGGATAAATAAAAAAAAATGCATAACTCTTATAGGGGAAGGTGGGGGGACACCGGATAGTTAAGATAAAGTCACAATAAATAAAGTACTTTGTTATTTATTGAGATAATCAATATCGTAAATGTTTAAGTATACATGAGGCATAACTTAGGCATGAAAATATTTGAGATCAATCTTAATAACTACAAAGTAGATCAATTTTAATTAAAAATTATAAATCCGAATTCACCCCATACCTATGGGTCAAACCGGATAGGCATTTTATATTCAAGAAATGGATACACTCTGGATTTTCCATCTTTGATCTTCTTTACACGATCTTCTTAGGAACTTTTGGGTACTTTACTATGTGTGACGCTCAAAGATATTCCATTCTACCTTCTACATACTACTCCGAACAGCTTATTTTACTTTCATATATAATTGTTCGTGGCATGTTGACGCTCGCACTCTGAAAAAAGTAAAAAAAAATGTAATTAAAAAGAGGAACAAAACAAACGCCCATAATACCTACATATAATTAATTAATGAATTCAACCGGATATCCGAAATCACCCCGTCCGTTTGTACCCCACAGGCATCATGTTTGAAATTGTAATAACTAACAGGTTAAGTTTACACTCATAGCAACAACAAATAACGTTTTACAAGGTTAAATATGTATTACTTCTTAAAAAATACAACTGTATATGATAGCACATAGCAGAACATAATGATAACATTTAAAAAAAATCAAAACATTACATAACTTACCATTGTTTTAAATTTTCGTGTATAGACGCACGCGGAGATGTTACCGTCACCGTCTTTTGTAACCTTACTGAGAAAGCGTTCGCGATTATTTCTCCACTATCTAGAACGAGACAGCTGTACGGGGAGTGATTAAATAGCAACTATCTGGTTTCACCCTCTATCCGATTTCCCCCCTCATTCTCCTACTTTAGATTTTATTGATATCTAAAAAACCTCGATTTCGTCACTGACTCGCTGATGATTGATCATCAAAACCTCTTAGGGTACTTCCTGAAGTACCCTAAGAATATAACCTAGAAAAAAATATCCCACCATAAACATTTTCATGCAAAATGTTGCCATGACGAGACCACATGGCTCGCACTGTCAAAAAGTTATCAGATCTCGTGTAGAGCCAAGCTTATAACTCTACATACACTTACTCTACAAGCCCTAACTTCACAAACTCTACACACCGTAGTCAAAATATGTGGCTTGGCCGTTTTGTGGTTGAATATGTTGAACTCGGGTTATTGTCGGAGAACTTGACTCTACTCCCGTGATGAACGAACTATTTACATACCTATAAGTTTCTACGGAACCCTTGGTACGCGAGTCCGACTCATACTTGACCGTTTTTTTTAGTATGTCCCGCTTTCGACGATAGAATCACGCTTTTTTACTCAAGGGGGATCAAAATCCCGCTTTGCCCGAAAAAAAATCTGGCAACGCTGCCGCGCTGTTCTGTATACATTTACAGTCAGTTAAACTCATTTTAAGGTTGCTGTTATTGACTAATTAGTGCTACCAATCAAATCAATCAACTGCCTATAGATAGCCAATTTAGCAGTGAAGTACCTTTACATTGTTACCCAATTATATCATGAACGTTTGAATTTAACAAAATAATTGTGTAATCAATCAATACCAATTAGTGTTTAGAAAATTTTGATGTTTATTTAGTAAACTTAATTAATGGGAAAACTTTTTGCTTATCCGACCCGATCGTGATGAGAGAAGAGTAGATTTAATGGTATGGAGATACATATAACATCAACAAGCTAGTTCTGTCGAAATTAAGCTACTTTACGAAATATCGACGGGGAGTCCATCCTCACACATTGAAACCAGAATTGTTTCGAACTGTGCGGGCTCAAAGGAGTTTTCTTCCGCGGACGCTCAGATTGTGGAATGAGCTCCCCGCCGTGGTTTTCCCAATGGAGTACAGCATGGAGTTCTTCAAAAAGGGTGTGAAGAGATTTTTTCAGGGTCGGCAACGTGCGAGTGATACTCCAGCCCCCCTAGACAAGATGGTTGTCGACAATCGACATCGTTAGTAAACGATCAACCTTTGTATGGGATTGACATAAGAGATTGTTAAAAATCACGTGATATTTCGATTTAAAATATGAATCCCATACAAAGGTTGATCGTATAATAACGATGATTATTTTCGCCAACCATCTTGTCTAGGCACTCTGGTGTTGCAAGCGTCTATAGACTACGGTAACTGCTTACCATCAGGCGGGCCGTATGCTTGTTTGCCACGTTAGTGTATACAAAAAAAAACTTATGAGAGATTGTATATGTTTACATAAAATATCATAGTATTTTAGTAATAACACAGTAATACATGCCTTTTACATTTTGTTGGTTGACTTTGAGATGGAAATCGGTCGATTTCAATCAATTATGTCTTGTTTCTCACTGCTACGTCAATTGATCTTACAATTTGAATAGTATTCGACTCGAACAAGAGAGTAGTGGATATAGACCATGTAGAATCTAAACCAAAATGAAAAATTAGCTTTCGAAATCATTTTTTTTTGTGTGAGCCCATTTATTAGATAATACTAAGTTAAATGCGAATCAAAATAAACTAAATCATAAAAATTATCAACCATGTTACTTTCAAAAGTATTAATTCTCAAAAAGGCACGCTTAACTTCCGCCAAACGTAAAACAAAGGCGCTTATAATCAGCTCAGAGCAAATCCACTCTATCAGACGAGCACTGCCTTAGTCTATGCATAAACCGGTTGTAGCTCTAACAAGTAGAAGAAACTCCCGTTTAAATGCCTACAAATTGCCGGTTAGTAACCGCAGCGCCAATCTTACCTTAAAGGAGAGATTAAAACGCTGGCTTAGTTGGTTAGAAATCCGTCGAAATGGTGAATCTATGATCAATTGAGTATACGACGATTAAGTCGTTACTCGTATCGTATTACTATGTTGCGTCTACGTTATAAGTTATTTTTACGAAAATAAAATTATGAATAAATCCTAAACTGAAAAAAATGTTGTAACACAACATTTGACGACCCAAACACACTCTGTATAGGTTATTGGTCGTCAAATTTTGTGTTACTGTTAAATAAAATTTTGATGTCACTTTAGTCAATTTTTTTAAGTGTATCTGAATTGCTATTACAGCGTAGCTGATCTATTAACTATATCTATTAAATTTAGTAGTTCTATCTTATAAGTTCTCTGTGCCGTATGAGCCGTAGGTCATACGGCACAGAGTAACTAATAGTACAAGTACCTCCGATTGTCGACAATCGTCATCGTTAGTAAATGATCAACGTTTGCAAGGATTGACATAAGAGATTGTTAAAAATCACGTGATATTTCGATTTGAAATGTCAATCTCACACAAAGGTTGATCGTTTACTGTCGATGACGATTGTCGATAACCATCTTGTCTACTGGCCCAGGACACATTTTACTATAGGTACTTACAGTAGTACCCAACTGATATGGCGCGTCGTGAATCTTCTTTCGCAAAGAAAATAAAGTATGGCCCCGAAGTTTTTTTTTTTTTTTTCTGTTTATAGGCCTGTGTTTGACCGCAATCTCACCATGGTAAGTGATGATGCGGCCGAAGGTGGTAAGTAAGCACACAAAGCCTAGAAGGAACTGGCTCTCAAGTGCAGCTATCGGAACACACCGAAAGGTGCTTGGCGACAGATTTTCAACTCGAGGGTGGTAGCCAGCCAGGCGGGTACTACAAAGTACCCTACCAACGGGCTATGGTTTCCTCACGATGTTTTCCTTCACCGAAAGCTCAAGCTCATTGTAGGATTCGAACCCGGGACCTTCATCTCGGTATCCGACGTCACTACCACTGAGCTATCATCGCCTTAACGAAAAAAGATAAACGAAAGAATGCTTAAAACTTACAATCAACCTTAGATCACTACTGTAAGGTTCATAATACACTGCAGCTGTTAGTTCCGTCTCACTCGCAAGTCACGCCCCTCCGCACGGCGCGCGCTAACATGGCGGCAGCTGCCGACCAATAGCGTTTCCGGTACATCGGTAAGCCATATTAAATGGGTACTACTGTACCTTACTTACGCATGAATCAAAACGTTTATTTCCCTCAAAGTTGTAGCAAAATTCGCACATCGTCTATAAACAAAGGAAAGCAATTATTCCGCAGAATGTTGCATTAATTACGCTTGAAAAAGACATATAGCCACGAGATTATTTGATGCATGAATATGTGAATTTCGGGCAGTTACCCTGTTTTAATATCGTATTGCCCTGATTCTGTTGTTTACTACTTAACTAATTTTAACTCACTATGTCTCTTTCTAACAAAGAACAAAAGAAAAGGATGTAAGAAATTGTATCCTTTCAAATTAGTCCAATGCTTGTTTTCAATACAAAAGTCGCCATCTATCACGGTTACGTCTAAATACCCGCAAATTAAGACGGCAAAGACTAATTTGACAGCTTTAAATATGTTCTATCCTTTTTCAATAATGTTCGCAAGAAAGAGATGTGATGTGACTAAAATTAGTTAGGTGCGATTTACAACAGAATCGGCACCAATACAGAGCGCGGGAAACCCACCTACACCCTAATAAAAATCTTAGGCAATAGTATTTATTTTAGCGCTATAAATGTTAACACAGAAAGTAGTGTACATTCTAATAGTTTCCGTAAACTATGGTCTATGTTAATCTTATAACATTGTCACTCAGTCAGCAGAGTGAAGTGAAACTAAAAGCTGAGAAGTATAGGTACCAGTCACAGATATTTAAAAAAGGCGGATGTATTCTCGCTAACAAAAAACTGTGTCGCTCAGAGTCGGCCACCTCGCTGTACGTACATGCCGGCACGCACACATTCACACATTAGTCGGCCATTACGCGGATAAACGTCAACAGAGTCAATACGTCTGTGGTGCCGTAAAATATTAAAATACAGCATGTCTTGTGTAGTGAAATGGTGTAAAAACCGTACTGACTGGAGGAAAAAAATACCAGGAATCACGTTTCACAGGTAAATTAATAATTCAATCACTTAGTTTCGATTTTATACATCAAAACAAATATTCATTCACCAGAACCAAATAATCTGTCACAAAGCCAGTGTTGCCAATATTCACTTGTGTAAATTACCCGAAATATGGGAATGTTATATTTTATGGTTATTATTAATATGTATTTTATTATAAATTGATTATAAACTTTCGCGACTTATACACATACTTTATATCAGTGGTTCTCAATCTTTTTTGGAGCCCTAAAATAATCAAAGAATAGTTTAGGTGTAGGTGTTTTTTTATTTTACCGCGTAGGTTATAAAATATAGGTACTTATTGTATTTAAAATTAATGAAATTATTGGACTATCGTAATCAAATTAACTATTTCGAATTATTTATTTAATTGAATTTATTTTTTGAACTTGTCTTCCAGTATACCGCGTGATTGTAATGTATGTTGGCCATATTATCGCAGAGCCCCCACAGAGGCTTTAGGGCTCCGCGGAGTATGCTTTGCGTATGGCTGATTTATATTAATTGCTTTATATTTTTCGGGACAGTTGGCGCAGTTGGTTAAGATTCTGCCTATCGCGCCGCCGGTCGTGGGTTTGATTCCCACAACGGACATGCATTTGTGTGCAAGAACATGTCTGTAAGTTCTGAGTGTGCCACTATAGCACACTGGGAACGACTCGAATATATTTTATAGTGAAAAGAAAACGGGATACAGCATTTGCACTTGTCCTGATCTACTACCACCAAATTAACCAAAGGCTACTCACGTTCGAAGACCGAGGTTTACCAGCTTCACTCTACGAGCTCCACAAGCCACGTAGCCAAATCCTGGCCACAGGGTTAGGTTTAATTCAGCAATCCTTGCACGGATAGTTTATCACACGTAATCACACACATAGATAAAGTCCAATATTAATTTTATATAGTTTTCAGCGTTTAATAAGCTTTTTTGATAATTTATGTACGACAACACACGCGGTAATGCCCACTCATCAACGTTCGTATCGCACTCGTCTATGGCGGAGGAAAAGATGGCCTCCACCGTGTTCTGGCTTCCCATTGGCTCGCGCGTGTGAGCATCAAAATTGAAGCTCAGCGATTGGTTAGTTTAAAAGTAATGTCACAGGACAGAAGTGCTTTATTGATGCAAACCTATGAAAATATGGTTACGAAACATTCCGCCCACCAAAATACAACCAAGGTATTTTATAGAACTTATATCCCTAACTGATGAAGAAAGCATACGAACTAGAAATAAACATTAATAAAAAAATTGAATAAGAACTAGGTTTTTTTTTTAAATTATTATAGAACGTACTAATCGGTTTGGTTAGGTAAAGGGCAGAGTTTGACTAAAGGTCTCGTAAGGCGAGAACCTTCAACTGTACGAATAGTTGCAATGCGCACGATCCCGTCGGGACTCGTATGCAGTTCCTCAACCCTCGCTAAGGGCCAATATAAGGGAAGATTGTTATCAATTTTTAAAATCACGATCGATCCCACACTTAAAGGTTTCGAATGCTTAGTCCACTTTGCCCGCTGAGTTAGAGACTGAAGATATTCATACTTCCAACGGTTCCAGAAGTCCTGCTGGAAACGTTGAATAAGCTGCCACCGACCCAAGCGATTTATGTTTAGAGCGGTGACGTCTTCATCTGGTACGGATGTTAGTGGCTCAAGTGTAAGAAAGTGACCCGGGGTAAGAACATTGAAATCGTTAGGGTCTGAACTTAGAGGACAAAGTGGCCGCGAGTTTAACATCGACTCTATTTGCACGAATAGAGTGGTGAGTTCTTCAAAGGTAAGTGCTTGACTTCCAATAATACGATAGAGGTGAGTTTTGACTGCTTTTATCTGAATTTCCCACACTCCACCGAAGTGGGGACTAGAAGGAGGGTTGAACCGAAATTCTATTTGCTCTCCATGAGCTGCGGTGTGCATGAGTTGATTAAGGCTGTTATTAGCACCTACGTAATTCGTCCCACAGTCAGAATGAATGATACTGACTCTACCGCGGCGACCAACGAATCGGCGAAGAGCAGCGATAAAAGCATCGGAAGACAGGTCAGTCACGGCCTCAAGGTGTAATGCCTTAGTGGTGAGACATACAAAAAGACAAAGGTAAGCCTTGCCTATTTTTGCACCCCTGTATCGCCCGAACTTAAGTTTAAACGGACCGCCGTAGTCTGTGCCAACGACGGAGAAAGGTTTGACCTGATTAACGCGGACGGTGGGTAAATCACTCATGTATGGTTCTAAAGGAGTAGGATTCGTTTTGTAACATGATGTACATTTTGACAAACAGTGGCGGATAGCGCGTTTCGGAGAGAGAATCCAAAACTGCTGTGACAAAAGATACTGCATCGTATTGACTCCAGGATGACAATTTTCTCGATGGAAAGCTACGATGAGAAGGTCAGTTAACCGAGATTCACGAGGAAGGAGGGCGGGGTGTTTATGTTCGAACTCAAGTCCGGATCTGGCCAAACGGCCGCCCACCCGGAGAACTCCCTGAGTGTCAACGAAAGGGTTCAACTTACGCATCTGTTTAGACAGTAAAGTGCCTTCTGTTAATTGTCGAATTTCATTGGCGAAATAATGCGATTGAACATGTTTAACGATTATCATTAACGAATTATGTAATTCCAGACGAGTAAGAAAAGAAAATGTACTTGGAGTACGATTAGAACGAATAAAAGTGATGTATTTTAACCACCAACAAATAATACGTTGAATTTTACGTATTGATGAATAACGTTCAAGAAGCATATCTATGAACAATGGGGAGGAGTCATCGTGGGTGAACAAAATACGCGGAAGCTTCTCGTCAGCATGTAATATTTCCTCATCAGGACCATTGTCATGACGAGGCCAATGATCAGGCGTAGAAGACAGCCAAGTGGGCCCCGCCCACCATAGGCTGTTGCTGACAAGATCGCATGGAAGCTGGCCACGGGAGGCAACATCCGCTGGATTTTGTTCAGAAATTACGTGACTCCAGCGAGCGCTTGGTATAGTATCATGAATATGCCCTACACGGTTCGCAATGAATGTCTTCCACCGAGTCGGATGAGATCCAATCCACGCAAGCACGACTGTTGAATCAGACCAAGCGAAGAGATCAGTACAATTCAGGCGCGGTAAGTACACGTCTTTTACAAATTTTAATAGATCGGCGACGAGTACCGCTGCACATAGCTCGAGACGAGGAAGAGAAATCGATTTAGTTGGAGCGACACGAGCTTTGGAGCAGACGAAAAATACCTGAATATTACCATCTGCATCAACCATTCGTAAGTATATGACAGCTCCATATCCGGTTTCCGAACTATCTGAAAAGCCGTGTAATTCACAAGTTTCAATGTTATTTACAGTTAAACAACGAGAGATCTTGAGCGAGTCAAGTAGAGGCAGCTGTTCGAGATAACGATTCCAGAAGTGGACCACGTCTACGGGAGGGTCTTCATCCCAGCCGATTTTGAGAATCCATAACTTTTGAACCAGAATTTTAGCAATCAAGGTCAAGGGTGAAAGAAACCCGAGGGGATCGAAAATGCGAGCTAACTCGCTAAGCATATTACGCTTGGAGCATTTTTTCTCCTGCGGAGTCACGGCGAAACAAAAGGAATCAGAATTAGGATCCCATTTTAACCCCAGGACTTTGAGAACTTGCTTGTCCTCAACGTCAAGTGAAACAGGAGCAGTGAGACAATGTTCCAGTGGTAAGTCAGCTAAAAGTTCTGGAACATTACTTGCCCATTTTCTAAGTTCAAAGTGACCTTCTTTAAGCAGTTCAATGACCTCTGATTTAGCTAGCTTAGCTTCGCCTATGCTTTGAAAACCGGTGGCTATATCGTCAATATATATATCCGAAGACAAAATCTTTTTGCCAAGAGGGCGGCTGCCCCCTTCGTCGGAAACCAGCTGTTGAATGGTACGGCACGCGAGGAATGGAGCGGAGGACATGCCATACGTGACGGTATTTAGCCGGTATTCGCGAATTTCCTGATTAGGATCGAACCGCCAAAATATACGTTGGAATTCACGGTCGGCCTCCTCAACTAAGATTTGTCTATACATCTGTCGCATATCGGCTGTGAAAACAACGGGATGAATTCTAAAATTCAATAGAATTTCGACAATGTTCGTTTGTAGCTTGGGTCCGATAAGAAGAGTATCATTAAGTGAAACCCCTCTTGCGTCTTTGGCAGAAGCGTTGAAAACTACGCGTAATTTTGTCGTGGCACTCGCAGGACGTAGGATACAGTGGTGAGGAATATAATTCCTGCCCGATCCGAGCTCCTCAACTGGAACGGGACTCATATGACCGCTGTCCATGTAATCCTTCATAAAGTCACTGTATTGTTTATAAAGTTCCGGATCCTTTATAAGTTTGCGTTCGATTGAGTGAAAACAACGTAAAGCGATATCACGGGATCCGAGAAATGATATATTCTCCCCTTTATCCTTGAAGGGCAAAGAAACAATATACCGACCGGTGGGATCCCTCGAGTGAGAGTTAACAAAAAACTCCTCACATTTTTGTTCCTCTAGATTTAAACGCGGGGGTTGAGACGACTCGAACGGATCTAATTCCCACAACTTTTTTATTTCGTCATGGGAAACATCGCTTTGACTGACGAAAAACGATTGGATCTCCTCCTTGTGGCCACCAATACTTCCTATTAACAGCCAGCCGAAAACGGAGTTGAGTGCTGAAGGTTGCTTTAGCCCTCCACATACACTGCCTGGGAGAAGGAGTGAGGCGAAGACTTCCGCACCTAGAAGGAGATCTATGGGACCTGGTTTGTTACAGTCGGGATCAGCCAATTCCAAATTCTGCAAGTGATGCCATGAAGATTTGTCAAAGCAAATAGATGGCATCTTTCCACAAATACTTTGTAACGTAAACGCATCGATATTAAAAAGGGTCCGTTGATTTGCACCAATCTCTAACTCAACCCGGCCAGACACAGACGCCGAAGACTGACCTAAGCCACATATACGACGGGACGCAAACGCACGGTTAAGACCGAGACGTCTGACAGCATGATCGGTGATAAAATTACCTTGACTGCCTGAATCAATGACGGCCCGCAAAGTTTGAAAATTGCCATAAGCATCACGAACTTGCACATTAGCAGTAGATAACAAAACAATTGAACAATTACCGAGACCAGTGAACGATTGGATCTGGTTACCAGAAACGGATAGATTAGAAGTAGCCGAAGTGTCGTCATGAAGAAGTGTGTGGTGACGTTGACGACATTTTTGACATCTAAAAATCGACTTACAGTCTTTGACGCTATGATTAGGTCGCAGACAATTGAAACACCACTTATTGGACTGAGCGAATTCAATTCGCTCAGCAATGGAGGACTGTGCAAAACGTTTACAGAAATTAATTGCATGATTTTCTAAACAAAATGAACATTTTACAATTAATGGTGGGGGGGTGGCTGCTTTCGAAAAGGAGGGTGGTTCGATTTTATCGAGTTGAGCTAGCCTTGGACTAGTGTCGGATAGAAACGTCGACGACTTTTTGTTTGCATAGTTTGACGAAGGACTCTTCTCCTGAGTACGCCCCTGTTCCGGATTAGTCGTAGATGAAAAATGTGTATCTCGAACTAACGCTTCACACCTTGACGATAGAAATGATTTCAACGCCTTGTAACTGGGTAACTCGGTAGACGTGTGGTCTTGCTCAAAGGCAGTACGAGTTTTGGTATCGAGTTTTGATAATATTAAATAACATAGCACGAAGTCCCACTGATCGATTGGCAAGTTGAGACTTTTCAAAATATTCAAGTTCTCACTCAAAAGATCTAAAGCGCGGCGAAATTCGAGAGGCGAGTTCGTTTTGAAATGAATATTCAATAATTCTTTCCAGCACGTGAATGCTAGCTCGCGCTTATCGCGGTATCGCGCTGTCAATGTTTCGTAGGCTTCACTATAGAATTTACCTTGTACAGGGTACGAACGAATTACACCGGAAGCGTCTCCGCTTAGGCTTGAAACGAGATAGTGCATACGCTCAGTATCCGACAATGAGTTATTGTTATGTATCAATGAGTTAAAAATGTCATAAAACTCAGGCCATGACTTTATTTTACCTGAAAACTTAGGTATATCAATTTTAGGTAATTTCACATTGGGAGCATAAGAACGATCTAGGGCGGATTCTGATGATGAATGCGATTGATTAACGACGGACGGGACCAACCCTTTATATAATGTAATGACCTTAAAATAAGTATCGTCGAACTGACTGCGAATGAGGTCCTCTTGCTCCTCCGATGTGGAGTCATCGAGAACGCAGAGAATATCTTCATGAGAATCTTCAAAGCTGTCTTTTAACTTTGGCACCGTAGAAAAATGCGCGAGGAATGCATCTAACTGAGAAGCATCAGACTTCGCTGACTCGGCGACTTCTAACACCTTTTTCATACGGTTCAGTGCTAGGGTACGCTTACGACGCAACGCAGGTAAGTCCAGAATTGATGGTCCATCATTATACGCTTTTGATTTGGGTAACCGCTTCCCATCTGTTTTAGAACCTTTTCGCACAGGGAATGACATATTTAATTTAATTGATAAAATAAAAGGAAAAATCGAAAAGAACCTGCAACGTTTACGGTTGCGAAAGGGCACTATACAAGCCCACGAATAAATATATTATAGCGCGAGTAGAAATATAAAGTTGCCTACACAAATATCTTCAAGTTTATGATTTATTACCGACGTACGTATTATCCTAGAACGTGAGAATAACAACGATAGACGTCCTAGGTTCACGATGAGGTACCTATATTAGCGAAAGGGGCAGTTCCGAGTGAGAGGATTAATTACATTACTTACGTATGTTATAGCAACATACTAACGTACGAAAGTCACACGAAAAAGCACCCAAATCATAAATACAAATAAGAATGTAGGTAGGTAAAAAAACTGGTATAAAAATCTACACAAAATCAATATTGAGTTCTTCAGAGTATAGAATGAGTTTTATTTAACGCATTAACGAAGTGAAGAACCGCGATTATGGACCTTATTGGTAACAGCATAAAGTATGAACGTGATATACTTGATTACATACAGGTTGACATGTATTCATCAAACGGAAGGTTCGTACTGCAACTATTATACGACTAAATTGAAGTAGTATGTGAATTGAGTGAACACGGCCGATTTCTATATGTGATCGAATTTAGTTGGATTACACCAATTAATTTCTTACAATTTTTACAAGACCAAACGATTTTGGATATTAAGATAAACTTCATGAAATGATAAAATTACACATTAAAACTATGTTCGTATGCTTTGAAGTGGAAAACCAATTCTAATCAATTTGTTAATATTTTTTTTTTTTATTGTGGTGGGTAGAAACTACGTTGACTCGAATGGAATTTTCAATGCAAAATTATGATATTTTTATGACTTTCGGCACCAGAGGAGATTTATTAGACTGAATTTAACTAAAAGGAAGTGGTCCGTTCCTGGATTAGTGCCTGTAAGACTCTAATTCCCGGGTTTCGGCACCAAAAAATGTGCCACTATAGCACACTGGGAACGACTCGAATATATTTTATAGTGAAAAGAAAACGGGATACAGCATTTGCACTTGTCCTGATCTACTACCACCAAATTAACCAAAGGCTACTCACGTTCGAAGACCGAGGTTTACCAGCTTCACTCTACGAGCTCCACAAGCCACGTAGCCAAATCCTGGCCACAGGGTTAGGTTTAATTCAGCAATCCTTGCACGGATAGTTTATCACACGTAATCACACACATAGATAAAGTCCAATATTAATTTTATATAGTTTTCAGCGTTTAATAAGCTTTTTTGATAATTTATGTACGACAACACACGCGGTAATGCCCACTCATCAACGTTCGTATCGCACTCGTCTATGGCGGAGGAAAAGATGGCCTCCACCGTGTTCTGGCTTCCCATTGGCTCGCGCGTGTGAGCATCAAAATTGAAGCTCAGCGATTGGTTAGTTTAAAAGTAATGTCACAGGACAGAAGTGCTTTATTGATGCAAACCTATGAAAATATGGTTACGAAACACTGAGTCTGGGTATAATTATGTATATTAAGTACGTATTTGCAAACAAAAAGTAGTATAATGTATTTTATCAGTTATAGCTGGTTTCCATAGTACAAGCTCTCCTTAGTTTGTATTCAGATGGCCGCGTGTGAGGAATGTCCCAGTATATTTATTTATTATATTTATTTATTAATGTAATAGTATTACGGATATCTGCTGTACATATGGTATGCTGATATGTCAGTAAATTCAATACTTGTAGGAATAAATCAATATAGCTATTCTAGCACCGTAGAATGTGCAATAGTACATTGTGATAGATGTGTACAAAGTTGGTCATTACAGACGCGGTGGTATTAAGCGCGTGAGCCGTAGTCGAACGCGATTTGGAAGCCGAGAGTATAATGATCAATGCACACGCGTGTCATACGTCGTTATTTAACACACTTACGAGGAAAAAGCAGTTTTTTTAAAATAGATTTTTTGATTAACCACAAATGAGAACGTCAACAAACATGGCGCCTGATGAATATGCCAGACTGAACAAAAATCTTCGACCCCTTTTTTTGCGATCGGTTGATAGTTGAAGCATGAAAGCAGAACAAAAATAAAATTAATAAACAAACTCACTTTCAGATGTGTATAATATTAGTTAGGATATTTTCATAGCGAGATTTGGCCACCATTAACACTTTAAAATGATACGGTATATTCTGCCTACATTTTCATTTAAACTTGTCTACCGTTACATATTTGTCTGAGTACAATAGTGGTATAACATAATAAAAGAGTGGGTAAATTTAGCCTAACATGGCAACCCTAAATAGAATCACACATAAATAGTCGCCGCCATTACTGTTCGTCAGTTTTGTGATATCGAGAATGCCGTCCGGGTTGTCTGTGGTACCAGTTGACTTTATCTGGAACATTCGAGATAAATAATTTATTTAAGGCTTAAGTGGAAAGTTAGTTATAATTAGGTAACAATTATTATTATCGCTGAATACGGAAACATTGAATATATAAACCGTGGAAATTACAGTTTTATCACTTTATAATAAAACTATATGCTCAGTTTCCTTTGCAACGTCTATTTTTGTTCAGTTGTAAGGTTAATCTTGCAAGTCGAATACACACTTTCAGTGGTCGGATTGACTTGATATTTGGTATACATTAGTATATTGAATAACAATGCAAGTACAGTCAACAAAAAGAGCTACCAGAAAAAATGATGTATTAAAAGTTACATTTTTAACAAAAACTTATGAAGAGAGATCAGAAAAAAGGTTGTATTAAAAGTTACATTTTTAATAAAAACTTATGAAACTGTCAAATTCAATTCTAATTTTAATCGTATTGGATCCTATTGAATGTACGACATGTGTACCTATTTGCTGTATACACTGATAATAAAGTGCTATTCTTCTTAAGTTAGTTTCTATTCCATAACATTTGCATATCTTACGACGCCAGCAGCTGCCCCAAAAATAAAATTGAAGTGGAATAAAATAGAATGCGGTTTACAACAAGGCGTAATGGGATTCCAAACGGCTCGAATTCACTACAAATGTAGCTATTAGATATGTAAAGGCAGCCAGTCTACTATGTCAAATATGAGTTGTTTGAATTAGTTCTTTTAGAATTTATTTTACCTAGGTTATTTTATCTACTCTATTCATTGTCTTGCATTAATCCAAATTGTCTTTTATGATTGAGGAGCTGTACCCTAATATGACCAACAATCTCAACCATAGCTAATAGTGCTACATTCTGAGGACGCGTTTCATAATATCTGTTTAGTGTTTATTTTTAAATTTTTAGTTTAAGTATTTATTATGCTTTTAATTTGAGCGTTTGTTTTATTGTTTTTATTATTTTAATTATAACTACAGTTTTATGTTAAGTGCGTCGATTTTTGATGAATAAATTTATTTTCTTTCTTTCTTTCTATATAAAATAAACCCATTGTTCTTTGGATTTGGATTGGATTATACATGAGGGATGTTAAATAGCCTATAACATTTTTTTTTTGACAATAGCTCAAATAGTAGTTGTGGCGTCGGATGCCGAGACGAAGGTCCCGCGTTCGTATCCTGCAATGAGCTTGGTGAAGCAAAACATCGTGAGGAAACCATAGCACGGTGGTAGGGTACTTTTAAGTACCCACCTGGCTGGCTACAACCCTCAAGTTGAAAATTTGTCGCCAAGGTATCGCCGTGTGTTCCGACAGCTGCACTTGAGAGCCAGTTCTTTCTAGGCTTTGTTTGCTTACCATCTTAGGCCACATCACAATTTTTAGCTTTAAAATATAAGTGAGTGTATATCTCACTTATCTCACTCTCACTATAAATGCGTAAATTTGGATGCATATTTGTTAGTCAATCACGCTTCAACAACTGAACGAATTTGGATGAAATTTGGCACGTTGATAAAATATGTTCTGGATTAACACATAGGGTACTTTTAATCCAGGGAAAGCAATATATCTCTCGATACGCGGGCGAAATCGGGGCGCAACTACTATTATACAAAATAGATTTATTATTTTATGTTTTTGATACCGTGATGATGTATTTTTATATAACTTTATCTACACCGATGCTATAAATCCTATATTAAAGTTCCTGAAACAACTTATAGCCAACACAAGAATCTTAATATAAGATTCTTGAGCCAACATTAAAACACTGGTTGTCATAGTGACCATTATATCATCCAAAACAGTGTATAATGTTGTACTGAATTTCATTATGCAACTCTTTTTTTCGGTCCAATCCTTACTCATCAAACAGCCACATTCTCCGTAGTATCATTATGAATTTCAAAAAAAGATCATTTTCATGCAGGCGCGTTTCACTATCACAGCGCCGTAATAAAAAAAAACTTAGAGGTTATTTTTATTTACGTCGTATCCCGCCATTTTGGTTCGATATTAGAATTGCAGAAATGTATTACTTTGTAGCCATATTAATTGGGTACTACTGTACCCAGTAGTACCCAATTAATATGGCTTCAAAGCGCGGGAAACGCTATTGGCCGACAGCTGCCGTCATGTTAGCGCGTGCCGTGCGGAGGGGCGTGACTTGCGATTGAGACGGAACTAACAGCTGCAGTGCATTATGAACCTTATAGTAGTGATCTAAGGTTGATTGTAAGTTTTAAGCATTCTTTCGTTAATCTTCGGGACCATACTTTCTTTTCTGTGCAAACGAAGATTCACGACGCGTCATATAAGTTGGGTAATACTGTAAGTACCAATACAGTTTATTTATGGCTGTAATTTAATTTAAATTAATATTTTAATGGACGTGCACTAAAAGGGAAACTATAAAGGATTTATGAAAATTCACAACATAATATTCCGAATTCTCCATATTGGAATATCAATTGGACTTACCGGTTGAGTGAGCTAAATCGAACCGCACACTAGTTGGATATTACGTGAGACATGTTGCATAGCAAATACTATCAAGGTTGCAGAGCAAGATGTTCAATAACCCGCCCTTTGAGTATTTGAGATAATTATTTTACACAGTACTATGCCCGCAATCTCACCCATGTTAAAATTTTATGAATTCTACTAATCTTACACTTACTAAAAATAAACTCTTTTATGAGATTAGAATATGTTTGTCACTTTTACAAGCAAAAACGACTGACTAGATTTGGATGAAATTTGGCACACAGATAGAATATGTTGTAGATTAGCACCAAAGAATTTAAAACGTCCAGAAGGATAGTCGCCTCTATGGGAACACGAAATAAACAAGCCATAATTGACAGTATTTAAAAGTAATAAGTTTAGGTAATTAAAAGTGACTAAATCGCAATACTTACACATGGAAGGTTAGTTTTTTAGTTTTTCCTTGGTTTTTATAAGTGTTGTGACAGTATTTCAATATGCTAGTTGGCATTTTTTATTTAATCAGTACAGCTAATCAGTACAGCGAGTATGACGCGATGACAGCCGTGCGCAGTACGAACTGAGTGCGATTTGTTCAGGAGCCCCTCAAGCGGAGTGATATTAGTAAGGCTGACTATCCATCTGGGTAGAGGCACGATGCCCTATGAAAATCTTTGATTAGCATATTATAATTTTGTTTTGTCTTTTTTTTTATGTTTATTCGTTTTTATGATTGTGTATTTAATTTTGTAAGATAAAAAGTATGTATGTATAATGTTTTGGAAAAAAATAGCCAATAGTCAGATTGTTGGTGGTTAAATAGACGTAATCCCAGGCAACTTTTTTATTCCTTTAGATTCTTATTCAGACTCAGAATATTACGAACTCAGCCATTTTCAAGAGATGCGCCATGATTGTATATGATGAGATCGAGACGCGTTTACAACTTTAATTCTCTTTTTAGTCTGTGGCAGTTAACAACGGATAGCATAACATTTTTATTTCTATCGATTTCTATACATTTAAAAAATAATACAGATGGCCAATAATTTATTATTGCATTATGTTAATAGAAAAAGAGGTTGCGTCATTACAATAGCTCTTATACGGGCCTTTACCGCATAGTTCATCACTTAATATTTCAGAAACGGTCCCGGAAGGCACGGAGCTCCGACTCCAATCCAGGGAATTGCAATATGAATGACACTGGCTCGCTCGCATGAGCCATGAATATCAACTAAGGCGCGCTAAGTGTTAGTAAATGTTAACTCTAAATGGAAACCGTGCTACCCAGTGCTTCTGAATGTTTGTTTTGAGCTGTTGTGTATGTTTTAAAGTAGGATTACGCATTAGATTTTAGACTGTGAGATGATGGTTTTAGAATTGAAATTAATGATTGTGAGAGATAATTTAATGACGAATATAGCCTAAAAGGAGCATTAAATGTAGGTACAGGATGATTTTTTTACAGGCTATATATAATGAGGTCCCTGCAAGATCTGCTCCACCTCGTCAAACTTTACGCAGGATAAAACCATGGTCAAAGAAAATATAAAATAATATTTTGGATAACTTCTAGCAACTTGTGATCAAGATTGTCATGCATAATTTTGTTCATATTGTGACGTGGAACCAGAATTATGAAAAAAAATGTTCTTTGAAAAAGTTACATATCTCTAAAATACTCATTATTTTATACGACTAAGTCGGTAAACAAGCATACGGCCCGCCTGATGGTAAGCGGTTACCGTAGCAATATGGACGCTTGCAATACACGAAGCATCGCTCACGAGAACGCAACTTTACACAACATAAAGTTATTTGGCTGCGGTATTCTGTAAGGTGGAGGTACTTCCCCAGTCGAGCTGCTCTTTGAGCGAATAAACGCTACGCCTCTCTCAAAATCATCATCTCTGGGAATAGGCGTTTTTCCGAGTTTCACGCAGATCGTCAGATCGGTAATTTCACTACAGCATATACATAAGCTATAGCCTCAGATTATATAAATACTACGTACAACTATAGCTGAGTGGTCAGTGTCAGAATTCCGTTCAGAGTAGCTCGTGGGTTCGATCCCCGATCCGGTCACCTAATTTCGTATTTTTTTTTGCTATGTATTTATTTTGTACACTTAGCAAAACTCGGTCAATCAAGTACTAATAAATAAACATTAAAGATTGGGGAATGCATTAATGCTAATTATGATTAATTCATTTGGTATGTATGACGATCGTATTGCTTCATGACCTTAGCAAATATTGAAAAATGGTGATTAGATATGCAAAAATTATACTAATCCTTTTGGTAAAATGCCTTTGTTTACGTTGTGCATCATTTTGGGGGATTCCGTAGATTATTTAATCACCATGGTAAGTTGTGTGGCCGAAGGTGGTGCACAAACAAAGCCTAGAAGGAACTGGCTCTCAAGTGCAGCTGTCGGAAACACGCCGATAGGTGCTTGGCGACAGATTTTTAACTTACCACCGTACGTAGTTTCCTCGCGACGTTTTCATTCACCGGATGCTCAAATTCAAATTAGGATCACTATCACTGAGCTATCATAGCCTTAAAATATACGATTTCTAAAAACATAATTGGACTGTTTTACAAAAAACTTAAACCGACTTCAAAGTACACTAAGAAGTAATCAAATCCTGATCTGATGACAATGGGAACAAACGGGAAGTGTACCCTTTCAAATAAAAAAGAATTTTCCAAATCGGTTAATAAATGCCGGAGTTATGAGGTAACAAACATTAAAAAAATACAACCGAATTGAGAAACTCCTCCTTTAAATGAAGTCAGTTAAAAAAAATATATTTGTTACTGAATTAATGTTTATACTTTTATTAATTCAACATTCAACATAGCATTATTCGTCAACTAACTAAAATGCGGTTCGACATTTTTGCTTGGTATACATAGCTGTATTTATTTAAAAACAAGTTTTTTTTTATTCCACTAAGGTGGCAAACATACGACCCGCCTGATGGTAAGCAGTTACCGTAGCCTATGGACGCTTGCGGGGTAACACTCGCGTGTTGCCGGCCCTAGTTTTCGCGATTCCCGTTTATCTTATTGTCCCGGGATAAAAACCATCCTATAATTGTGGGCCCTAACCACCCCGGTAGCTTGGGCCCTACCCCGCTGCCGATGGCACACTAGAATTAGGGTTCCTTTTATAAAAATGTTTGTAAATTTTTTAGAAGTACTAGTTGTCACCCACGGTTTCACCCGCGTTCCCGGGATTAAAAACCTATGTCCTTCTCCATACCATAGGCTATCTGCATGCCAAATTTCATGATTATCCGTTGAGTAGTTGAGGCGTGAAGGCGTAACAAACAAACAAACTCACTTTCGCATTTATAATATTAGTTAGGAAGAAGGATGAAGACCATGGTGATATTACCGACGAATATTATCCTACACCTATCCAATGTAAATAAAATAAAGATAATAGATAATAATTTGCTACTGATATTTCTTAATTAGGTTATTGATAACCTAACATTACCTATTGATTATGAATTTATTCAATAAAACATTGTCATAAATAAATTAGAATTTTAGAATTTTTTCCTGTACCCAAAGGTTGCCTGGAAGAGATCGCTTAAGAGGACTCAATTCGTCATACTTTTCATACAAAACCCCTGTACTTATTATGGCGTTGTTAAACATTTTTCGTTAGATATTTTGAACAAATTAGTATCTTGTGTACTATATCTAGCCTTGTATCTTGGCGTAATTTAAAAAAAGTGTGAAACAAATTCAGTCAAAGCCTCTGAAAAACAGCGTTTTTGCCTGAACTTTGGCCATATCTAATGTACCTATAAATTGTAAAAGTAAAGAAAACATTTAGATACCAGGCTTGCAAATGTATTGGAGATTCTAAATAACTAACTTTTTTTTCACAAACTTGTAAGATTTTTTCACAAGAAGTATACTCCTGGAACAAGTTTTATGAATGCGAAATCATGAATGACGACCTAGCGAAGCGGCCGCGAGTGATCAGCGGAATTTACCGACTGATAACCGACGGCTCTGATGCTATCTCTCTTTATTCGCAGTCAAACATTACGTTGGATGAAACAACAAGCTTTTAGACTATGCTCGCGTTGAAGTTGCGCCGGCCACAGAGGGCCGCCTTAAGCGATAAGGCCGTCTACATTGTATAACTTCCCTAATGTGTAATACTTTTGTTATTTTTACTATGTCAGTGTATACAATAAAGAATATTTCATTCATTCATTATTCTAATCTTGTAAAACCATAGCGAGTATACCTAGCTTAATAGCCTTTCTTTTACTAGTTAAACCCAGGTTTCAAATATTTCCGTCACATTCTAACGTCATATGACAAAAAGAGACGTGGCCATCTTAAAACTGGGTTTTACAAGACTTGCTTTAAACCATCTCATGTCATAACAAGGATTGTGTATGGATCCCTAAACAAACACTGGAAGCGTGTCGTTTATTACAGATTTGGTTAATCGCGATATTCATAGATTATTTTAAAATCAATCATGTACTTAGCCGAACGATAAAGAAGATTAGCTTAATCACGTTTTACCGACTTTGTAATTTTATTTAGTTTTCCTTTGGTTGTGTATATGTTAATACATGCAAATTGGTAAGTGTTTTATTTAAGATTTTATATTCCCTGTAATTTTATAAAAAGTACTACATTCTTTATATTCTCAAAGAGCAAATCATCATCTACCTGCTCACTCTTTCATTCCTGAGGGCCTACCACAAACTCTTAAAACAATATTATTATAACCTTACTTGTCCTTTGTCCTTCTTTGACATCCGACATCAAAACGGGATAAAAGACAAGTAATGTTATAATAATATTGTTTTAAGAGCTTGTGGTTGGCCCACTGTTCCTTAAGGTCAGCGCAATTGTACTTCTTTTATTCGGCCTTCACCATTCACTTCTTTATTATTCATATCAACTTACTCACAATCCATCCACTTTCATATACAGAACTTGTACTTGTAGTTATACGTGGCTTTCATTCCTCCACATGTCCATTTTGTCCAAACCGTGACAAAAGATTCCTTCTCCACTTTTTAGTCACCAATGCTACTTATCAACTTCCTCTTATGTTCTCATTCTTAATGTTATCCATTCTTATCACTCCACACATCCATCTTATCATTCTCATCTCATCTGTCCAATTATGGATACGAAAGGGGTACGAACTTTTTTGTATGGGAGCTGGCATAGCCACCCGCCGCCATTTTGATTTTTTTTCAATGTGGCGGCGCACGGTGTAAGTGGTATATTTGGGTAGAGGACACTTATACAAACAAAAAATGATAAGCATTATGGTGACCTAAAGTGTCACGTTTCCGAGATATTTGGAGGTAAAGATCGCCATATGAGAATAACGACAATCATTAAAAATGAACTTATTACGTGTTTATATGCATTAGATTGTATTCAAATAATAGTTCCCAGGTTGATTTAACTTTTATTAGAATATAGCAAAACAAATAGCACGAAAAAACAATATTCATTAATTGGTTACCTACTAAACCGCATCGCTATATTCGCAATGAAAGACAATGTTGTCAAGTTGCTCGGATCGTGGTTAACTTGTTTTCCAAAAATGACAATACTTGTCTTAAAATATAATGTTACCGAGATTTTGGAATATCGATGTATAAATAATATGAGAAGAATGACAATAGTTTAAAGTTGATTAAGTACAATTTAGGTTTTTGTTTTTAAGCAATAAACTATGGTCAACTAATTATTGCATCACGGTTTTAAAAATAAAATAATACACATAATAGAAACAAGCCGTGACCTCAAACCTTTAAATAAAAGGATTTTTTTAAACTACTTAGGTAGCAAACAAAAATATATACGGCATGCCTAAGCGGTAAGCGCTTACCGTAGCCTATGGACGCTTGCAACACCAGGGGTATCACTCGCGCGTTGCCGACCCTACAGAAATATCTTCACACCTTTTTTAAGGAACCCCACGCTCCGTTGGGAAAACCACGGCGGGAGCTCATTCCATAGTCTAAGCGTCCGCGGAAGAAAGCTCCTTTCAGACCGCATATTTCGAAACTATTTTGGTTCCAATGTGTGAGGATGGACTCTCCGTCAATGGCGAGACTTGCGATGGTAGAAGGTAGCCGTGGGCATCAGGTTAAACAATTCTACAGAACACTGTCCGTTGTACAAGCGGTAGAACACTAATAAGGAGGCAAAATCTCTCCTCAGATTGAGGGGCCCTAAGTCGCTTGTGAGCTGGGGACCGTCGACAATTCTAATAGCACGTCGCTGAACCGAGTCTAAAGGCCCAAACTGGTATCCAGGAAAGAGCAGTACTCCATATAAGGCCGGAGTTGCGACTTGTAAAGTTGCAGCCTTTGCCCCGATGTTAAGTACTGCGTCGCTCTGTTGAGCACTTCCAGTTTTTTGGAAGCTAGCTTAACCTTGTCTTCTAGACGGTCTATTGACGTCGTTAGAAATGTCGATGCCGAGGATCCCGATGCTTTCACTGATGTTCGTGTTCTGGAATTGTGAAGTCACAGCAAATGGGGTTTTCTTAGCGGTGAACGACTTGAGTCTTAGTGGGGTTGAAATGGACTAGGTTTAGTCGACCATAATCGGAGACACTAGTTAGTGTGCTCTCGATATTTTCAATGAGCGTCCTCTGTGCAATGAATGCCGTCAATAGACAGCATTTCATTGATATGCAGCAGGAACAGTGTTTGGGACAGTACAGACCCTTGCGGGACGCCAGCATTTGTCTCTCAGCTCGTATGCATCTGCTGGACAAAAAATTGGCGACCTATTTGCATAGTCCCTCGGGAAACCCATATGCTGGTAACTTCGTTAGAAGACCCCAGTGCCAGACCCGATCGAACGCCTTCGCCACCTTGACTCTCGATGGCGAGTGACCACTCGGCTGGTGACCTTCTAGTGTATACATAGACACATCACATAGAGATACACTAGAAGGTCACCAGCCAAGGGACTATGGTGGAAGCCATATTGTCGGTCACTCAACAAATCGTGATCCTCTAGGTATCTCAAGAGCTGCGTGTTGATCACTCGATCCATGACATTGGAGAGAATGGGAGGTGATGGCAATAGGCCTGTAATTCATCGGGTCTGATCTATCGCCCTTTTTGGGCATTGTGTGCACGTGAGCAGTCTTTGATGAAGACGGGACTTTCATTTAGGTAGAAGTTTTATTAGGGCGGGTCGGGCCGGCCGCGGGACCGGGTTTTTTTTATTTATTTTCAACACACTCGCTCGTAAAATAACATTTATTGCACCGCTTTTAGTATCTTAATGCAGCTTATTACCCATTTGTGCTTTTTACTTTACATTACCGCACAGTTTTATGAAGGTATAATCTCGATTATGATAAGTTTGTACCTCACTGCAAGTGATATGTGTAGACCAAACATTCTTAATTTAAACGGGTAAACTAGTTTGACAGCTCACCACTGTCAAAAAAAACCTTGCGTGCCATATTTGTATACGTTCTCATTGTGTTGATTTGATTATTATCAAAAAATCTACTTAAAAAAATACATGTCTGTTTTTTTCCTCGCAAATGTGTTGAAAAACGTCGTATGACACGCGTGTGCATTGATTATTACACTCTCGGCTCACTTATTGCTTTCGCCTACGGCTCACGCGCTTAATACGCCTCGAGTATTAATAACACACATGTATCATAATGTACTATTACTTCGCTATTGCAATTTTGGCGCCCAGGGAGCATTACTTAGCGATCTTTAGTTCCAATTAACATGGTAACATGAGATTTTAGGACAAGTATTGTAATTTTTGTTTGTATAATAATGACAAGACGGAAAACAAGTCACGATCCGAGCTACTTTGACAACATTGTGGTTCATAGCGAATATTACGATGCTGTTTAGTAGGTAAGTAATTAAAAATATTGTTTTTCGTGCTCCTAGTTTAACTCTCTACTAAAAAATTGATAAATCAACCTGGGAACTATTATTTGAATACAATCGAATGCGTATAAACACGTAATAAGTTAATTTTTAATGATTGTCGTAATTCTCATATGGCGATCTTTACCTCCAAATATCTCGGAAACGTGACACTTTAGGCCACCATATTGATTAACATTTTTTGTTTGTATAAGTGTCCTCTACCCATATATACCAGTTACATCGTGCGCCGCGACATTGAAAAAAAACTAAAATGGCGGCGGCTAGCTATGCCACAAAGGTTCTAACCCCTTTTGGTTCAGCATCTGCCTTGTAAATAAATAATGTCGAAACTTCTTAAAAATTAGATGGGAAGTAGTAACGGTAATGCCAGGTTTATCAAGCGAGGACTGTTTCGGAATTTCTAATTTTGAATCATCTATTAATATATTGCAAGGATTTTAGGAGGTCGAAATACGTGCTGGCTTTGCAAAACAGTGATATCCCTGGTGTTTAGTGATATTCTTAGCGTCATAAGCATCTATTACGGTAACCACGTCACCCATCTGGTTGGCTAAATGATTGTTTGCTACCTTGGTGAAAGAAATGTACTCACACCTTTCTTCAGAAGAATTTAGTTGTGCTTTCTCTTTACTTACCTTCTCATTGATAGTAAAACTGCAATATTTGAACAAGTATTTGTCAATTATTAGGCAACTTCCTCTCAGTTTGTGTCAAGTGAATTTTATCTTAATCTTATCATTTGCGATAAACTGTACCCGGGTTTATCTACTTGAAAAATGTTACGTTCTTTATACATTCTTTAATAAAAATATTCAACTTCAGATAACATTGTTATCTTTGTCGATCGAGTAAATATCTTATTTTATGTTTCTTCTCAGAATAAATTTTACCAACTTCAGAACTACTATAATAATATCATAATACAGATTGATTATCAGAATACGTTTTATGAAATAAAATTTACTTTTATTTTTATGATTTTACGAAAACAACAATATAATTAATCAAATCAAAGATAATGTTTATATCAGATTGTAAGATTATATCGGTAAAGAAGTCGAAGAATTTAAAGGTCATCACAATAGTCTTCATATTCATTTCAAATATCACATTCACGGTGATCATCACGGCTTTCTCCTATTAGGATTGCACAGGAACGTTCAGTTCCATGTCCTAGCATACCTAATACTTATGCTGCATGTACCTTTTTCAATAAATCAACATACAGCACAAATATTATCATATACTTTTTCCTTCCAGACATGTATTTACTACTATGCCTAGCCATTTTGGCACCGGCACTAGCAATACCTTTTGCTGGTGAAGTACCTATAAACGACATATCACGTAAAGATACATCACGTAACGATAATCTGGCAGATCAATATGTCCTCCCAGGAGAATCATCACCAACCTTTTATGATGTTCAACTTGTCTTGGACCCGAGCAATGTAGATTACTTCTTCGGTAATGTATCCATCAGGGTCCTTGCTAACCGAAACACTACTGAGTTTGTTCTACATGCCATGGAAATGACTATTGACAGAGTCAGAGTAATCAGTGACAGAAATCCTGATGAAGATATCTTTGCCAATTACACTTTGGCCACTGATGATACCCATTTGCTGAGAATTCAGCTAACCAGGGAAATACCTGCTATGCAACCTTATGTCATAGTAATTGATTATGTTGCGCAATTTGCCGAGAATATGTTTGGAGTTTATGTGTCTTCTTATGAGCAACCAGGACAGGGAACTGTGTAAGTATGAAAGTAATAGGTATCTGTCGATACTGAATAATACTGATACCCGCTAAACTAGATTTATGACGATAAATTTTTTATATTTGATGTATTCAATCATGACTAGAGACTTATATTTATAATTTGCTGGGAAAAACTGTTAAACTTATTTTAGGTTTGTATTTTATTGGAACCAGTATTGCACCGATTTCTTCAAAATAATTGTGTATGTTTTAGGAACCTGATCACATCCCAACTGCAACCCACATTTGCCCGCCGTGCATTCCCATGCTACGATGAGCCAGCACTTAAAGCCATCTTCAGAACCACCATATATGCTCCTCCAGCATACCCTGTTGTGAGAAGTAATACTGTCGAAAGGACAGAACAACTCAAGTAAGTACGATTGTTAATCAGTTCGTCGTTTGGCAGATAGCTGCATGTCATCACATATAAATCATCCGTATAACTTAATGGGCCAAAATTTTAAAATGATCATAAAGAAAACATGACCCTGCTAAAGAGACGAATCATCATAGTGAGACGGGAGTATTGGTTAATGATTTTGTAGGTAAAAATTTAAGAACAAAATTCAAACTGCTTTATTTAAATTAATTTTAACGGAAGTGGCATCTTATATGCCTTTTTTAAAGAAGAAAGTGGAAAATATAATTATAACACTATAAGTATGATGTAGTCGTTTATGAACTGTGATGATGTAAGATGAATTGCTACTGTGGTTTTCATAGAATGGTCTGTTGCAAGATTGTAGTTCGTAAGTGAGTTTCTAGACTTATACCTACACAATTATTACAAATTAAGTGTTTCTTCGGTCGTGACTGATGATAAATTTAAAGACTTGCCCGTGTAAGAGTTTATATGTTCATGGTTCCACTAAAGAACTAAAACCTATAAACCAAAAATACACACAACTAGAATTTTATCTTCTTATAATGCAGCTGAAAGGTTTAATCCTTGAATCTACGAAACGTGAGGCTGGGCCCAGGACCCATGCTTTACTTTGCCTCAGCATCAGCACGTTGCTTTGTACCACATCGCTGTCTTTTTGGATACAGTCGCGGACTGAATGATCTGGGGCAACTTTTATACTTATATCGTTTTGGTTGTAATATCTGCTTTCTTTTCTTTTTTTAATAAAGGGTTATTTAAAAGTAGTGGGTACTTTTCGTTAATATCGGAACTACTTTCTTTTCCAGACCTGACATCCCAGGCTATATCAAATACGAATATGAAGACACATTAGTGATGTCCACTTACCTTATTGCGTACTTGGTGTCAAACTTCGACTACATTGAAAATGCACAGGATCCTGTCTACCACATACCCTTCAGAGTATACTCAAGACCTGGTACTCAGGCCACTGCAGCTTTCGCCCTGGACTTTGGACAGAAGAATATGATGGCTCTGGAAAACTACACAGATTTCGCTTATGAATTCCCCAAGATGGATAAGGCTGCTGTTCCTGACTTCGCCGCTGGTGCCATGGAGAACTGGGGACTTGTTATTTACAGGTCAGTGGACTTTTTGTATAAAGATATTTATAAAGAAACTAGGAAATTTAAAAATCACAAAGTCGTTGCTGTGAGGGGCGATCAAATTGGTAGTTTATCATGAACCAGGTCCAATTACAAAAATATTCCTGTAGCCTTTGTTGCTGTAGTTCTTTGATGCTTTATTAAATATTCATGGGCGGCGGTTAAACTATAATTTATTAAAAAAACTAAAAAGCCCTACAAAGTATTAATAATTGTACCAAATTATTATATTATCGATGGTCCTTGATAAGTATGTCAAGTATCAGTTTGATCTGACGTTTTGAAGTCGATGAAAACTACGTTTGAAGATTCCATTACATACGTACAGGTGAAGCTAATAAAAGCGTGTTAAAAAGTATTATATCCTGACGAACTTCTGATACTTATTATAATGAGTTCACATAATAAAGAAACCTGATGGCAAATATCTAGAGAACTATCTAGGTCACTATATCTGATAATTATCCAAGTCTCCACCTGATAATTACCTACGTCACATTGATACATATTCTTAGTATTGTTTTATTTTCTTTAAAGAAATAGACAACTTTTAGACAAGAAATAGACTCTTTAAATCTATATAAAAATAAGAAACTGACATCAATGCATAACTCAAACCGATCTAGAAAAATACAACAAAAGTATTCCATTTAATAAATAATTTAAAAAATTAACTGTGCACACTTGAATTAAGATTGTAAATTGTATGAAACAGTATCAAGCGACAGTTTTGTTTTATTATATGCTGTAAATATTTTTATTTACGACTCCTTATCATGTGTCAGCGACGCAGCGCTACCGCGTTGTAGTAATCGTAAAAGAAGACCATAAACAACTGAAGCTCATTGCTGGGCTCAGTGTCAATTGCTTTTACAGATGTGTTTATTTCATATAATAATAATAATAAATAGTAAATGTATTTATTGCTCAATCAAATTACATAATAATCACAATGCAGCCCTGTCTTCTAAACTAGCGCGAATAAGCTTTTATTCATCTTTTAGAAGACGTATTGTATAGAAAACTTATGATTATGATACGTTTTTGAGCTCCGTGAAGCGGCGCTGTGCTGGCACTGTGCGTGATACTAAATAACACTGCGCTTCCTTCCCTTGCCGGCTCGTGAATAGATTTCTGCAGGGTCAGCCACGCGCTATTGTAACCGTAGTATAAAAATATGTTTTCGGTTGAAAATATATCCAGCAGCTGAACATGAGAGCCTGTCCCTTCTACACTCTGTCCCCTTTTACGTGAGATGGTTTAAAGGAAGCCATTCCCCTAAAACCCATGTCTTAAATAATATCCGTCACTGTCGAACGTCATGAAAAAGAAAGTGTCGGGGCTATCTCAAAACCTGGGTTTTACCAGACTTGATTTAAACCATTTCATGTAATTAGACAATGTACATCTACCATCTTCGGCCACACCATAACATATTTCGGCGTGATCGAGGTCAAACGCTAAATAGGAAGTTACTACCTACTATGTACATTAAAATAATTGAAGACATTGATATATAACCTAATCTGCAGATATTTAATGATTAAACGAACTTACCTGAAGTGAAGTTCTATCAGAATTATACGAGTTGCTTCGTCCGAAGAGATTAGATACATAAATTTGTAGTACCACGTCTAGGAATCGCCAATCTACCACTAAGTTGAAAGCAGAGTGAAACTGCTTCTATTTTTTTTTTTTTGTGGGTATTTTGATATCTGCCTCCTGCCGCCCGGACTGACCGACACTCATTTAGTTGAAAGCCTGCAATCTTAATATTTCACTTTATATGGGGGTTATAGGGCTGGGAGGGAGCTAATCTCTTCGGACGAAGCAACTCGTATAATTCTGATAGAACTTCACTTCAGGTAAGTTCGTTTAATCATTAATTATACTTCATTGCTTCGTCCTCGAGATTAGATACATAAATTTGTAGATTTTGAAAGATAGTGAAATATTAAATCACTAATAATATTTTATTTTTGACCCGATTGACCCGGAAAGAGGGTTATGTTTTTGATATATGTAATCATCAAAAAATAAATGTACTTATGTAATTATTAGTATAGGTACTTATATAATTTGTAATTTTTGTGATGCAACAACAATGTTTTTGCCATTTAACAAAATTAAACTAATTAGAGACTTTATAACAAATTATGGTTTCATCAACCATAGTAAATTTAACTATTTATAGGTATAGTTGAAATTAAAAAACACTATGATTTTATAATTGAAATCAGTTTCTGCGTTTAAGATTGTGAAAGCTAACTGAAAGCGATCTGATTGATTACACTGAACATCTCTTCGATAAAATTTTGCGAAGACAGTAGAATTTGCCACATTTTCCAGCAGTATTTCTAGTTGTATTTATATTGACACCAGTTGTATGAGCGACTGCATGTCTGGTGGAGTCAGATCATTATTTATTTATAAGAATTATCTTAAATAGGTATTTTGATTAATTGTATTAGTACAACATATGTAAATAACTTTTTTTTTTTTTTACACAATAGATAATCTAAAAAAAAAAATACATGCTTAAGTATGTATGAGTGAGTTGAGAATATAGCTAACGAAAAAGTACCTAGATAGCGTGTCTTTTATACAACGACTGATTGTATCTGTAAAAATACCGATTTATGTGGTCTCCTACTACGGTTTTTTTTTTTTTTTTTTTTTAGTTTCTTTAAGGCTTCGTCATTTCCTCATATTTTTTATGCTAATAACGCTTCCACCGGACAATTTGTTCGATCGGTCTTTGTAAAATGGAATATACACACAAGGTTGATTCGAACACAGTCGGGATGTTTTAATTAATTCATGTATTTTGATAGATATATTCTGATTATTATTTTGATAGATATATATAATGATTATGATATTAACAACTATAATATTTTCTAAATTATATTACTTTACTTGTCGTCTGTACTCTTTGAGTAATTACCAGCATGAGTAGAGTGACAATCTTTTTAGTTAAATAAGTACTCTAAACTGAAATTGTTATTAGGATACCAATTCGATAAGGAATCTAAACTAATGATGGATCCCAGTGACGTTATACTTGGGAGCTGGAGGGCGAAGTCTATAGAAACTCCTATTCAGGGTCCATCAGACCCTACTCTCGATCGTAAGATCAATGACATAGCGGAGCGATGACTGTTGTAATGATTCGTATTGTAATCCGGACTGAAATCACAAGATTACTAAATAGTTACTACGTAACTAAAATACTTAATTCAGTAAGAAAGTTGTACTTCTATTAGAAGGTCACCCAACGCACGTCCTATTGTTTAATCGAACTTTCTGACAGGGAAGTTAATATAATATCAACGTGATATTTGGGTTACTGTTGAAAACAGATAATAACACATTATTAGTCTAAATTGAAATAATTCCAAAAATAGGGGAAACCAGGGTTACGTGGGCCCAAAATAGTTCCACGACAATACCCTTGGCTTGATCTGTTATATTTTTTCTTAAAACTTTAAATGTAACAAAACAAAAGGGAGGATAAACATAAAAAGAAAGATCTTTCCTATTTAATGTAAATCTATTCTCTATTCCATGAGACATATTTTTCACATTTTTTATTCATACGCGACGCAAAAAGGTCAATATTTGGTTGACTATTGACAAATTACAATCATTTCAAAACAGATCTTTTTACTCCCATTCGGTATCGGGATCGGATTTTCGTGACTGCTATTTCGTTTTCTTTTGAACTTATGTATGAATCGAACACAAGTATTCCGCGAGCTTCACTCACATCACTGCCACTGAGATGTGGAAAAAAAACTAACCATACGATTGATGTATGTACGAAATAGCAGTGATGTCGATACAAAATCTGTCAATATTAGAAGTCCTTTACTAATATTGTAATCCTAAGAAAACTGCCACTAAGTAATTAATATGTTTTTATTAAATATCGCTTATCTTCAATGAAGCTAACGTGTTTTGGTATTTTTCGGAAAAGCCAAGGTATTGCACACGGTATTTGGAACTATATAGGTAGCTCTTTTCGATATTGATTATGAATCGTAAAGACTCAAAAAAGTTTTCTGTATGTTTGATATTATTTTTGCAATTTTGATAATTTCTAGAAATAATACATTAAGTAAATAGATGACAAATAACGTAATGATTTGTGTAAACAAACTACTGGTTCTTAATAATTTTGTAAAATACGAAAGGACATTGAATAGTTACAATTTATCCTCGGACTTGAATTATAAGGCAAAAGTGCTTTTTATCCGCTAACGTGGAAAGAATTTTTATATAATAAATCTGATTTTTACCATTTGGTATTTTGATAAGAAAATAACTAGAGAGAAACTGTCCTTCGCATGATTTACATTGTGATATCTTCACTACTTAATAATATCAGTGATGAATTTTATTGTACCTTCTGTATTGAAGGGTTTCGGATGCGGATAAGACAGGTGGACTCGGTTCATTGATTGAGAAACCGGTTTGGAAAGAAGGTAGGTATCTCATACTTTTGTATTAAAAATATGGCTGAAATAAAGATATTATTATTATTATAACTTTTGACCCATCATAGGTAGTATGACGGGGTTTTTAGTTATCAATCGCCATTGATCATAACAATAAGATAATTGCCCTACGGAACCTACCGGATTTACCGACGCGGGGCTGGGTAGTGTCACGATCGCGGCGGCGGATGTCATGGCGGCTGCGGCTGCCGTGGGCGGGGTGTGGTCGACTCGAATCTCCTCGCTGCTCCGGCCTGCCTGGCTGCTAGGAGCGGAGGCTTGGTTTAAAGCTTGGGTAGGAGCGAGTTCTTGTTTCTGCGCTGGATGATCATCCTAATTGGTGCATTCATTTTTATCTCAGCACCAGATTTCGATATTGCTTTTTGCAGCCTTCTTGTAATAGATTCGTTGTGTTGTGAGTCACACATTGGGCGACCAGCTTCGATCAATAATTCTATTATTTCTTCATGTTCTAAGGACAACAATCAAGTGAGATATTTGTGCAATCCTTGGGATCAAGATGATTTTAAAGCGATGTGCTCCCATCGCATAGCTAACTCATCTCGAATATTCAGTCCATATATTTTATCTTTCGAAGCCCTTTCTCCCAATAGATTAAGAATCTCCTCATCTAATTCCGGATCCAGTCTTGTTTCGACGGATAGTTCTGCCTGCGGCTGCGGTGAGTCCATCACCGCGACTTGTGTAATCGAGGTGGATGTACCTGACTGGAGCTCTTCTACAGTAATAGTTACTAAATGAATTTTAGTTAAAAGTCTGTTATTATTTAGATTAAGTTATTATTTAGTATAGTTTTATTATTTCAAAGTTGGATAATAAATAATTAATATTTGAGATTGATCTGATCGATCAGTAATAATAAGTTATAATTTTTTTTTTTTTTTTTTTTTTTTTTTTTAATATTGGTACTCCACTGGCCGCTGGCGATCTCCTCACCATATACTACGCCCCCCCTTTTTTGCTGGTATCAGAAAACATTTCTAAGCAATAGCTGTCCAGTCTCGCGGTTAAAAATATAACAATGACATCAATTGTTATAATAGGATGCGCGTCCCTCGCGAGAACCAAAGGATTAACTGCGAGATCAATTGAATTTTTCCACTAAGTATAGTCATTCTGTAAATACTATGGTAAAGACATAAAATTACATAAATCTATCGTAGCTTCTTGTATTTAGACATGAGCGCCGATGTACAATCAGTCGGCGGCGTCGGCGGCGTGACCTTGATATAAAACTTTTACCATACATACCATGAATTTTCGTTTTATAAATACATATTTTACAAAATAATGTAGCACGCAAATCTCGACAGCCATGGAAAGTAGGATTATTGCTACTATTGATACTGATCGGTGCGCCGATCCGTGCAGACGGGGCGGCGGGCGCGGCGCGCTCATGTCTACTTGTAATACACAAGGTGTATTAGCAAGATATTTGCATCTTTCCATTTGCTTGGTAAATATCCAACCTACTGAATTGCAGGGCAAGATGAAATGATAAGGCCTACCAAGCGCGTAAAATGTCTGATATTGCAACAAGTTTTCAATTTGAAATTACAGTAACTCACCTGTGACTCTTGTTCGACTTGGCTCACGGGGCACTGCCGTGGTCCTAGATGGTAACGCGTCAATAGTTCACAAAAAATTGGCACGTGACTATTACCATCTTTTTCAATATGATGAATAAAGTGAAGGTAACATTCCTTTGAAATGTACATAATCACTACAATAACCCATTATTTGGGATTCCAAATGAAATGAAGGTAACATCCCCATAAGATGTACACAACACAGTTTGGAATTTTGACGATATGTCAAAGTGAGATACGGATATAGTCCTTATTAAACTATTCACAATATCTTTAAATAACGTGAAGGTAACATTCCTTTCAAATGTACACAGTCACTAACAATAGCCCATTTATTTGGGATTCCAATGATATGAAGGTAACATTGGAATTTTGACTATAAGTCAAAGTTTGATACGGATATAGTCCTTATTAAACTATTCACAATATCTTTAAATAACGTGAAGGTAACATTCCTTTCAAATGTACACAGTCACTAACAAAAAAACCATTTATTTGGGATTCCAAATGATATGAAGGTAACATTGGAATTTTGACTATAATTATGTCAAAGTTTGATACGGACATAGTTCTTATTATTCACAATATCTTTAAATAACGTGAAGATAACATTCATTTCAAATGTACACAGTCACTATACGCATAAGCCCATTATTTGGGATTCAAAAAGATATGAAAGTAACATCACCATAATATGTACACAACACAATTTTAAATTTGACGATATGTCAAAGTGTGCTCGTATCCTGCGTAGATAATCACTATCGTTTCTGTGACTACGTTTCGACATCGTTTTTAAACTTTTTTTGCGAAAAACAAAGAATAACGTGGTGATCGACGAGGCACTAAAACGCGAATGAGTGTCGGTCAGTCCGGGCGGCAGGAGGCAGATATCAAAATACCCACAAAAAAAAAAAAAATAGAAGCAGTTTCACTCTGCTTTCAACTTAGTGGTAGATTGGCGATTCCTAGACGTGGTACTACAAATTTATGTATCTAATCTCGAGGACGAAGCAATGAAGTATAATTTACGGATTAGTTTGACATGACGGTTATCATTAAATTGTTTAGAAGTATTATTTTCTTGATTAAGACTTTTATGACGACTTTATGTTATCTCAAATGGCCGTCTGAAGATAAAAATAACACCATCAGTCACTTTGTATTGTGACTGATGGTGATATGACATGAGACGACACAACACGTAGAAATGCGTAGACTACCTAAATCTAAGAGACCTATATATAGATTTAAAAAAGGTAGTAAAACAGAAATTATGCAAGGTGATAATAAGAATGCATATGAATAGATTGTTCGATTGGCAAGCTATTGTCTCAGAGTATATAAATACTACTATTGTTATACCTTAATATTGTAAATTATATACTTCTAAGAATCACTTATATATTTATTACTTGTAATTAATGAAAATTGGACGTGGTAAGTATTTATTTTTAAATAAGGGCAAAAAGGGCGGCAATGAGTCGCGTCGATCACAAAAAAATATAAAAAAAAAAATTGCAAACAGCAGACAGTAGTAAAAATTTAAATAAAATTAAGTAAAAACTAAATTAAGAATAACTATCTAAACTAATTAAATTACGTCTAATAAGGGCCCCCGTGGCATTGTCCCAAAGATGCTGGCAGCATTTCCTCGCTGGATAACGATACTAATTCGCAATGAATTAATTTAGAACTCAATAATCTCTTTTTATTATAATATCAATGTTAGAACCACATAAAAAATGCCTTGCTGAGTTTCTTGAACCTTCTCAGTTCAAGTCTATTAAAACCGGGCGTTGAGTCAATAAATATTGTTTTGATTTTATTAGATCAAATTGTGAAATACCTCATAAAATATACATGGCTGTGTTATATTGAGTAGACTAATTAGTTAAAAGTTAAATCTTTAACTAGTAACTCGAGTTATACCCGTAAAGCAAGCTCTATTTAAATAAGTCTCCTGAGACCTTCGTTTATGAGAAATTCTAGACTAAAAGCTAGGTACTTTTAACAGTTTAATGAAGATAAAGTCAAAAGGACCGTTTGAATTACTAGCTGAGTTAATAAATGATGAGTGTTATTTTATGTGGTGAAATATTTTGTGACATCTTAGAAACATTGATATAAACTATGTTATAGAAAGATGAAGGTAGTTAGATATTTACTATTCCTTCGACTCAGCGGGACTCCCGCAGAATAGCCTTTGAGACCAAGGACCCTAATATTTTCTGCTCGGCTACTCGCAGCTTCACACCAACTACGTCATTCATAGCCTGTTGGACCAGCACGATACATCCCTTTCAATTCTCTCCAGCAGTACCTGCGATTTCAATTGTTTGGTCATTCAAATCTTATTAATTGACGACTTCTTATTATTTGACGGGCCAGCTGGCGCAGTTGGTTAAGGTTCATCTCACGCGCCGCAGGTCGTGGGTTCGATTCCCACACAGGACATGCATTTGTGTGCATGAACATGTCTGTATGTCCTGAGTCTGGGTGTAATTATGTATATTAAGTATGTATTTACAAACAAAAAGTAGTATATGTATTAATATCAGTTATCTGGTTTCCATAGTACAAGCTCTGCTTAGTTTGGGATCAGATGACCGTGTGTGAGGAATGTCCCAGGATATTTATTTATTTTATTTAATTTAAGTAATCCATGGGTAAAATATGAACATTGCCGGAATGTCCCTTTTAAGTAACCTCAGCTTCTTCTTGTTAACAGAGAAGTAGCTCTACTGGTCACGGAGGGTGTTACAACGACATCAGTAAAGCAAAACATCGGCAGGATTATTTGTCACGAAAACCTCCATCAATGGTTCGGAAATGAAGTTGGGCCCCTGTCTTGGACTTATACGTGGCTGAACGAGGGCTTTGCTAACTTCTTTGAAAGTTTCGCTACTGATATTGTAAGTATTTTGCTATATATCATTTATTCCGGCTGCGGTAAAATAATCGATTCTGTGGTTCCAAATCTATGTACAAGCTCAGAGTATATAAATACTACGTACAAGTACAAGTAACGCTACTTTAGGCCGGCCGCATACTATAAGAAATTTTCTGTCAGAAAATTTCGGACGCCCGCCGGAAGGCACGTTGCTCATACATTTTGTTCTAGACCCCGCATACTATCCGAAAATTCTGACGTGTCTGACGTCCAAAAATGTATGAAAAAGCGGGCGTCCGAAATTTCTTATAGTATGCGGCCGGTCTTAATCTTCATACAAAGTTATCGTAGTTGCTATCAAGTATCAATTGAATTATGAATAAGTTTTAACAAAAAAGATGTATTATGTTTTATGTTTTTTTGAAGTGAAAACTTCTTTAGCGACGTTGTGCACTTTTTGTGATGGGTAAAAAATGTTAAACTCGCGTCAGATTTCACGTGACCCTGATCGAAAATTCGTAAGACGGAGGGAAAGTAGTTGCAAATTAGACTGTATTTATACTGGGGTTATGTTCAAATTCTTATAATATTCTGTAGCTAGCCGGAAGGTAGGTACCATTTTTGTTCCCATTTTAAGTTAATAAATAAGACTATTTATACTGGGGTTATGTTCTAATTCTTATAATATTTTCTAGCTAGCCGGAAGGTAGCTACGATTTTTGTTCTCATTTTAAGTTAATAAAAAAATCTTATTCAAAAGTATGTACATGTATCTTGAACTAGCTTTCCCTTGTATAAAAACACTATGTGAAAAATGTCTACTTTCAAAAATGCACAACGTTAATATTCCAGTTTTCACTTCTTTCGGCCATTTTTGGCCAGAAGTTGGAAAAGACTCGGAAACCCAATGAATGCAAAATTAAAAGTTCTTAGTAATTTACCAAAATGCAAATGGTAAATTCATAATTCGAATTCTGTACTTATATATTACGAGTATAATGTTATATGACCTTTTAACAATCATTCTCCTCAAGGTGCTCCCAGACTGGCGTATGATGGACCAGTTTGTGCTCAACCTTCAGAACGTGTTCCAATCAGACGCAGTCCTAAGCGTCAACTCCATGACCCATGAGGTGATCACGCCATCGCAGATTCTTGGAACCTTTAATGCTGTTGCTTATCAGAAATGTAAGTAACATTTTTCTTTTCTGTGTATGGACTTTTGGTTGACACCAATCTCATCATGGTTTGTGATTAAGGAAATCATACTAAATCATATACAGGCTGTTGTTTTGGTCGGCGACAAGCGTCCCAGGAGCGGTAGTACAAGAAATATATTCCCCAAAAATGGACTTAATTCCATTAAATATTGTAAATGCGTTGAGAAATACCTTATTCAATTTGAAATAAAATTACCGCAAAGTATGGTTACTCGGCACGTGCACAGACTAGAGCTAGGCTCAAGCCGCCATCGGACCACCCCTTTACTCCCTCGCACTCCCGTTGAGTGTTATGTCTACACTTTAGCTTATTACATGATTTTCAAAAATTTTATTTATTTATTTTTATAATTAAAAAAAAAATAAAGTATTTTTTTTATATTTTTTTTAGCACCAGTATCATTTGTATTATCGACCCTGAGTCGCTCGTCGCTGACCAAAACAACGACCTGTATACTAATACTAAAATTGTGAAAGTTTGTATAGATATGATTTGGGATGATGTTTATTACTCTTTCACACAAAAACTATACAACGGATTTGGATGAAATTTGGCACCCAGATAGTATATAAAGTCCTAATAAATTTGTGAACTTCCTCTTGAGGGATAAATGTATAGGTCATTAGTAATCAAAAAATAATATTAGAAAAATAATTTCACTAATTTATTAGGACCTTATATATTCGGAATTTTTATCCCGGATAAACATACATCTCTCGGGAACGCGGGTGAAACCGCGGGGGAATAGAGTTATGTATAATATTAGTATTACTTATTACTGGTTCTTTTAAATGTAGTATGTATAAGATAAAGATGTCTGACTAAATGGAGAGTATCAGATATGCTTATCTCGTGACGTCACACTTAGTGTGCGGCGATGATGGTAAGATAGCTGGGGGCTAGGAGCTTTTGGTTAATTATTCTATGAAATTATTGTAGCTTGTTGTCTGAACCGGGGGGTCTACTTTGAAAGCTAATTCACGGTGATCAGAAGCCGAAACGATGATCGGATTTTTATCAAGATCGGAGTTAACCTCCAGGCTTATTCCATGATTTGTGCGTTTACAAACATCTTAGATTCCGTATTTTCTTAAACGGGTCGGCAACGCGCTGTTATACCCCTGGTGTAGTAAGCGTCCATAGGCGGTAAATGCTTACCATCAGGCGCGCCGTATGCTTGTTTGCCACCTTAGTGGTATAAAACACGAAATAGTCGTTCTAGTCGCTCACTTAAAGGCCCTTCATAAAGATACCATTTCAAAAATACCGATACAAATCTTATCAAAGTTGAGAAATGTTATCTATCACTTGTCAATGTTATCAATTCAGCGATACCTCACGTGTGAATCAACCATCGTAATAGGAATAACCAGAATCATCTCTGGAAACATATGTTTTATCATAATTTTAACTCGCTGTCAATATGTAGGGAATATAAAGTTGTAGTGACCCATTAAAATTATGCTTTTGTATGCAAACTTCTTTATTAGTAACTATTAAGGCGAGTTCTAGAGTTCCGAGTTCCGAGTTCTGCATTTTGTGTTGACTATTGTGCACACAGCAAGCAGTCTAGAGTTCTCGAGTTCTGCAATATTCGTTGCTGGTCGCACATCATACACTTTTTTTTACTTTCAAAGGCCCCACATAGCTTAGAGTCAACGCGGAATGCAGAACTCGGAACGCGGAACTCTAGAACTCTTTTCTGTGGGATCGGCGCCTAAGAAAGTAAATCACTATATTTTCTTCATATTTATGAGTAAAATGAGTACTGTCCTTCAACTATACAACCCAATTTTTGATACAAACCCTACAACAAAGTATATGATACAAACATACATTGCTTGAAGGTCATCTAATATATTACTTTTAATATTATGTCACATAAATACTTCTTTAATTTCAGCTGGCTCTGTCATCCGTATGATGCAGCATTTCCTAACACCTAAGGTCTTCCAAGACGGTCTTATCATTTATATTAAGGAGAAGTAAGTTTATTTAACATCGACTCAAACGCCACTAACAAACAATAGAAATGTACTAACGACTTATGACATATCGACAGTTCTGCTTACGCGCAATCTTAGATTTTGAAACGTTATGGCGCACATATATTAATTTAAAAAATGACTCAACGACTTACATGAATGGTACAGAATTGTTATTAGCTGGGAGGACTTAGTCAATAAACTTAGCACTTGTTTTATTGCTCTTCTACCAAAATCCTAATGAGACTTAAAATTCCAGTTCTCGTCGTGCAGCAGCTCCTCCAAACCTGTATTCCGCGCTGCAACAAGCCCTTGACGCATCATCACACAGAATCCCATACCAAATAAATACTATCATGAACCGTTGGGCCAACCAGGGTGGCTTCCCAGTCATCACTGTTAGGAGGACTGCACCCTCTGCTGACTCTGTCTTTGTTTCTCAGGTAGGTTTTATGAATATCTTGAGGCATCAAATGACACAAGGTCATCTCATTCAAGCATCTGATCAGTAGATTCTTTTTATTCAAATTCGCAAAACAATAAATTCTGATCGTATAACTTTGATGTTTTGTACTGATAAATAAAATAAAATAATAATTGGGATAAGCCTAAACTCATTAATGGGTACTAACGTAAGGCCTTGTTAATAGCTTAAGACTCTACTATTGACCTATCATCAACTCTACTACATTTAAAATAAGAAAACTCCGCCAGAAAACTCAGTAAGGAACAACCTAAATACTTTATTAATCCCTCAGGAACGTTTCCTCACTGACAACACGCTGGCCTCGGGCGATCGCTGGCACATTCCCGTAAACTGGGTCCTGTCAACCGCCCGCGATTTCTCAGATACCAGCCCTCAAGCCTGGGTGCCACCAACATTCCCTGCTGTCTCTTTTGATATTCCCGGACTGTCACAAGCAGAGTGGTACGTTTTCAACAAGCAGCAAACTGGTAAGTTCTTTATGCTGCCTCATCATTATCTGCCTGCTAAATGCTCAGTTTCCAGGATTCCAATGTCTGTTGTCTTAATTTCACAGTATTTTCAATATTTCTTTCTCACAATACTAAGGTATATCTTCTATCTCTCGCATCTTGTTAATGACTATCACGCTAATGAAGTACTGTTGTCTAAAGCCATCTTAATTTTGAGGCTTTATTAAATTTAAGAGGACTCAATTCGTCATACTTTTCATACAAAACCTCTGTACTTATTATGGCGTTGTTAAACATTTTTAACCGACTTCAAGAAAAGGAGGAGGTTCTCAATTCGGTTGTTTGGTTGTTTGTTGGTTGGGATTTGCAAAATTATTTTTTTATTCGAAAGGTGTATATTCCGAAATGGTCCCATATAAATTTCATATAGATCTGATGATGAGTGTCGGAGATAGACAACGGAACTCTTAAAAAAATTACAGCAAATCAGCCGCGATTGCTGCTATCGCATAAATATGCATTGTTTACGCAATCACACAACAAAACATCAGGCCTATACACTCGAAAAGGTTACGCAGATGTATTCAGTATATAATGAAACTAAAAATCTAAAAATAAATCAACTTTTTAACAAAAAAATAAACCGCCTTCAAAGAACACTAAATAGTATAAAATAACTCTTATCTGACACTGTTTTGAAGTCAGCGAAATATTTTCTATAGAACACGTCATGCGATTTCGCTCACTTAAAAACAGTGTCAGATAAGAGTTATTTTATACTTTTTAGTGTTCTTTGAAGGCGGTTTATTTTTTTGTTAAAAAGTTAATTTATTCGTTAGATGTTTTGAACAAATTAGTATCTTGTGCACTATATCTAGCCTTGTATCTAGGCGTAATTTAAAAAAGTGTGAAACAAATTCAGTCAAAGCCTCCGAAAAACAGCGTTTTTGTCTGAACTTTGGCCATATCTAATGTACCTATAAATTGTAAAAGTAAAGAAAACATTTGGATACCAGGCTTGCAAATGTATTGGAGATTCTAAATAACTAACTTTTTTTTCACAAACTTGTAAGATTTTTTCACAAGAAGTATACTCCTGGAACAAGTTTTATGAATGCGAAATCATGAATGACGACCTAGCGAAGCGGCCGCGAGTGATCAGCGGAATTTACCGACTGATAACCGACGGCTCTGATGCTGTCTCTCTTTTTTCGCCGTCAAACATTACGTTGGATGAAACAACAAGCTTTTAGACTATGCTTACGTTGAAGTTGCGCCGGCCACAGAGGGCCGCCTTAACATACAATATGCTCTTAATTATACTTCTTCTATCCTTTTTAGGTTACTACAGAGTCAATTATGATGTTGAAAACTGGCAAGCTCTCGCTAAAACACTGGAATCATCACTTGATCAGATCCACTTATTGAATCGAGCACAGCTCATTGATGATGCTTTCAACTTGGCCAGGAATGGAAGATTGGTGAGTTAATACTTGTTTGGCATCGTGAATTATCTTATGGATATGACCCGTTTATATGAGAGGAACAAAGATTAACCTAAGATCCTTGTTAAGTTTAGTTGTTCTAAACCTTTTAATTTCTTAGTAAGTCCTTAATATAGATGGAGTCAAAATAGTCACAACTTGAAATAAAAACATATAAAGTTCTTTTGATGATAACTACCACCACCACTAAAACACTAACGTAATTTAAATTTTTATCTCTATTTTTAACGAAAGACATGTAAAAAAACGCTAATGTAATCAAAATATTTTTATTACTGCTTGCATTACGGATACTACTGAAATTCACAAGTAAGTACCAATACAGTAATCAAAATAAGTAATACTATTTTATTTATAGCCGTAATTTGAATGAATACTCCATTTAAATGTGAATATCTGAAAGGGCAAACCTTTGAATTTATTCAAATATTAATATTGTCGGCGAGCTAACTTAATTTAACCGGACAAAGAGTTGAATATGTGATATCTGTTGCAATGCAAATACTATCAAGTTTGCAGAGCAAGATTTTCAATATTCCGCCCTTCGAGCATTTGAAATTTACATATGACAAAGGTTGTTTGTAGTAGGTATATGTCGTATGTTTTATAAAGCTATTTTTACCGTCTCATTTAGGCTACTAGGTATATACCTAATAATAGTATTGAAATCATGTTTCATCTTTTCCATTTTAACCTAAAATTACCCTAATAATAGATATTAGTATGTCTGATGCTTAAAAAATTAAAACAAAAAAAACCGAACCCATTATAACGATCGCTTAAATAACTTGACCTAAGACGAAGACAAGTTCTTCTCCAAAATATTGAAGTATTTTATTGTGTTCTTAACTAACGGTAGGTACTCTTTTCACAGGACTATAAATACGCCTTCGAAATATCTCAATACTTGGTACAAGAGAAGGACTACATTCCATGGGCATCTGCTAATGCTGCTTTCAATTACCTGGACGTTGCTTTGAGTGACACCGATGTCTACGAGTCGTTCAGAGTAATTTATCTTTTTTATTCTCTAACCCCCTTAATCATAATCGCTTTTTAACTAAATCAGTGTAATAGTGTGTCCCGTCTCACTCTTTCGATCACCAAATGTCATCTGTCAGATAAATACTTTGGAATTTTAGCTAATCAACGTTTGATACTTTTACTATGAATAAGGGGGTTACTTTTCAGAGGCTTTATTATTTTATTTTCTGTCAATTTATTGAGTTTTCACCAACTGTTCTATATGTAGACAGTTATTGAACATATACATATATAAGAGAAGAGTCATTGATGACATTTTTAAAATATCGTTTCGAAAAACTTTGTTCCCGTAAAGATACCTTTGAGTGTCGCTGCTCTAATTTGCAATTATTAGAAAATCAGTTACTAGACTAAATAAATTCATTTTTATACAGAATATATATTGATACAATGTAAACCATTTCAGAGATACGTTCGCCACCTTACTGCTCCTCTATACGAAGAACTTGGATTTGTGGCAGCAAATAACGAAGCACATGTGACTCCATACCACAGAAATATCATCCTCGATTTGAACTGCCGTCTTGGTAACCAAGATTGTATCGATACAGCTCAAGAGCTCCTGGAGAATTTCAGGAACAATCCATGTAAGTCATATAATGAATGTTTGAAAAATACTCACTGTCGTTTATAACATTTTAAAGGAGTTATTAGAGAGTCTGTTAATTTATGCCCAAAACGTCTTTTCTATTCATTTTTACACAAAATCAAAATTAAAAAGTCATTTATTCAGTTTAGGCCCTAGTAAGGCACATATGAACGAACGTTAAATTGGTACATACAGTTGAATTTAACATCGGTTCGGAATACACTTAAACTGAGAAGACTCCGGTAAGAAAATCAAAAAACCTTATTAGATTTTATGTGTTTTCTCAGTATTCCGAACCGGTGGTAAATTCAACTGTATATACCAATTTAACTTTCATAAGTGCCTTACTAGGGCCTAAACTGAATAAATGACTTTTTGATTTGATTTTTGATTTTGTGTACTAAATTTAGAAAAGTGATACACAACTTTAAAATTTCTAATGGTGCGTCCATGCTATGCGAACCGAGCACAAACCGAGCTAAGAACGAAAAGGATTCGTTCGTCGCTCGCGATGTCAAGTGTGAACGTTACAACGAACCTACAATAAGCGTGATGCCAATCCCTGTGTTCGTGAAAAAACTGACAATCGGGCGGAGCGCAGTCGAGCGCGACACGAATGCTCGTTCGAGGCTCGCAAGTCCGTCCACGCTACGCGAACAACGAACGAATCCTGTCGTTCGAGACTCAGCTCGTGCTCGCTTCACGTAGCATGGACGCACCACTATGACGCACCATAATGGTGGGTATACGCTACGCCAACCGAGCACGAGCCGAGCACACGCGGAGCATGAATTTGCGTAGCGTAGATGGACTTGGGAGCCTCGAACGAACGTTCGGCTCCTTTAGGTATCTTTATTTTTTTTCATCGCACGGAATCTATAACCCTCTAAGATAACTACTGCAGAACTCATAATTTTTTTAGCAATCCGTCTCAATCCTGATATTCAAACCACGGTCTACTGCTCTGGTCTTCGCGGTGGTGATGCAGAGAACTTCAATTTCCTCTGGGACCTATACTTGTCTACATCCGACTCTAGTGAACAGTCCATTCTCCTCAACGCCCTTGGCTGCACCTCTAACACTGAGCGACGTGACTTGTAAGTAAATAATTGGCATACTTAGTAGAACGAGAATCAAGACATATTTTAAGTCTCAAGAATAGATTGTGCTTATCAGAAATAAGCCTCACGTCAATGGCATAAGATTCAAAATCAATAATTTTAATCTGGGCTTCAATTTTGACTTTTAATTTATTGACATTCTTTGAAATGGAACGATGTAAATAGATAACTTTTTATTTTTCATCCATTACTTCTTCCACAGCTATCTCAACCAAGTGATCAGTGATACTTCCTCTGTGAGAGAACAGGACAGACACACTATCGTTGTCTCCGTCATCAACTCCAGCCCAGACAACATGGATGTTGCTTTGGAGTTCGTTATCGAGAACTTCGACGCTATTCAACCGAGGTACGTGATTTAGATCAAATTTCTCGGACTAGTTATCTAAATACAGAAGAAATAAGCACCGTATTTGATATAGTACTTTCAAAATATTGTTTCTTTATCTACAGGGTACAAGGATTAACAGGAACTACAAACATTCTTAATGCTTTTGCTAGAAGACTAACATCTCAGGAACATACTAGAAGAGTAAGTTGGTTTCTTATCCGTTACTTTTTACTGACTTAAAACCTGTATCTAATAGTATTATAGACCCATAGGATTAAAGTTCCTTCGTCTTTATTTAGTACTTTCTATTCTAACCTTTTCTAGAGTTGGTTTCATTTTTTCCCTTTATATCACGATTACCAATGGTGGTAGGTTTGTGTTCCACAATCTCACCGTCAAAGATGATACACAGACTAAAAGGAACAGGTTTCTAATCACATCTGCCGAACACTTAATTTTACCTACCTTCATTTTTACTGATTTTCAATATACGTTTCTATAAACAGATTCAAGAGCTAATCAGCCGCCATGAGAATATCTTCACTGCTGGTGAAGCAGCATCCATTGCTGCCATCCAAGAGAATATTGCTGCCTCCATCACGTGGAGTAACGAGAACTTCGCCAGCGTCGGATCCTGGCTTAGAGAGAACTTTGGCAGCAACGCTAATGCCTTGACATCTAGCTTCGTCATAATTATTTCTGTTTTTGCTGTATTGTTTAACTATTGATTTATTGTAACTAGTATTTACCCGCATTCTGAACAGGAACTGTTGTTTCCCTGGGATAAAAAGTATCCTATGTGTTAATCCAGAACATATTCTATCTGTGTGCCAAATTTCATCCAAATTCAGTTGTTGATGCGTTTTTGTGGTACAAACATATTAACATCCAAACATTCACATAATTTTATAAACTGTTCCTATTGTTGTTTTGGCAAACTCAACGTTGTTAAGTATTCTTAAGCCTGATTTACTATATATCCAGATATATGTATGTATCTATCCGGCTGTTATCTTATCAGGGAATAGTGCAATATATTTTTATTAGTACTTTAAGTATAAGTATTTAATACATAGGTATTACTTATATCAATTATTGGTGGTACAAACTTATGTTTATTTATATGCAATTTATTGAGTGCCATTTATTAAATTATTATAATAAGAATTATTAAATGCAATCCATGTACAGTTTTAATAGTATTTATTTATTGTTAGTATAATAAAATGGTTTAATTTTACTTGTAGTTATTATTTTAATATTTGGGTTATTGTAAAATCGATAGATATACAATTTTATCAACTTTATCATGAACAAAAATATTGCTCATACAAAGTTTACTTTACACTTGGTTGCAATTATACTTGTACACATTTTAATCGTGATTCATCTTGTTACTTACTTCTTTATACCTATTCCTATAATATTAAAAATAGTTTTTCTTTTAAATTACATTTCAAACTTATTCTTTGACAGTTAATAGTAAAAATTCTAGAATAGTTAGTGGTTACCAATACTAACTATTTTGCATTTTAATGGTATTTATTTTTAGTATTAAGGATATTACATACGATTATTAATTTCGGGAAAATCATATATTATCCGTTTAATTTCTTCAAAAAAAATCCTAAAATTACTACAAATAAAAAAACAGCATTCACTTTTATTGACAGCAACTTGACGTTTCGAGTACCTTATCTTATATAGGAAATATCGAACGTTTGAGATTTTCAACAAAATTTATAAAATATGCCATTTCATCACACATCAGTCAATTTCATTCGTTGTTAGGCTCTTTCCTATCAGTCTTAGATCTATCACTGGCGTAGTCGCAGCAAAAAGCATTCCAGATGAATGCCAAATTATTAAAGTAGTAAATAGTTTCTCAAAAATGGGTAGACTAACTATAACGTGTGTGTTTTCATTAATTGTTGTGACTATTTCAAGTCTGCCAATTAACGTTGAAAAATTTGATTACCCAAATTACATTCTACATGATTTACCTCCAGAAGTGTTAAGAACAGAAGATGTGACAACAGAAGCTATAGTTATAGAAGCAAACACCGATGATTCATCAAACATGACTCAACAAGTTAATGTTAATATTAAAAATGTTAATTTAACTAATGAATTAACAAAAAGTGATGATGCTTTAAACAACATGATTTTGAGAAGTCAGATCAGGCCAGGAATGGTTGTGACTTCTTATGAAGTTACTTTGGATGCAGAAGTTGGAAGTAATACATTCAGCGGGCAATTAATAGCGCGGGTTAGCATTATGGATGCAAACACAAGAGAAGATTCGATGATATTCCACGTATCAGATGATATGAACATCAACTCAGTAAGGTTTTCGGTAGCAGGTGGTTCAGTTTTCAACAATGCTGATTTCTTTATCAATGATGATGATTTATTAGAAATTGACACAGGATTTGAAGCGACATTGTATACTTTGATGATAACGTATACAGGATCTCTAAGTATAGGAGGCATTGGATTTTATACTGGACGTTACGGTGATACGTAAGTACAATTATATCACACATTATTACATGGTAGAGATCACTATAAGGCTGTTTTTATTGTATATTCATCCTCTATCTAAAATGTATTTTTTATATTATATCTAATATAATGAATATGTTAAGGAAGAAGTGATGTATATGTTACTGTAAAAGCCCGATTATCGATAAATCCTAGGTTATACGAGTACATTTTAGGATTTACCAACACGAACTGGTAAATACTAGATTTGATACGAAATGTATAAATGTTAGGCCACAAGGGCGCTACTGATCGCATATCATACACTTTTTTTACTTTCAAAGGCCCCACATAGCTTACAGTCAACACGAAATGCAGAACTCGGAACTCGGAACTCTTGTACTCTCTCTGTGGGATCGGCTAGCTAGGTTTTACTTAGTAAATGCTAGTTTTGGCAATTAAAAAAAATTATTATGGTTAAAAATGTGTTATTATACAACAAGCAATATTATGGTATCCCTTTTGTTGCAAGCATATATTATGTTACGGTAGCCGTTGAAGTTAGACACCAACATGTTTAGCTAGAAAACTATTTTTCATCGATTACCATGTCTCCGAGGTAAAACCTATGATTTACTAAGTGCTAGTAAAAATCCGAAATTAACGATGACCAAAGAACAGTTCGGACTTCTACCATTGAATCTTAGATTTAACAGGCAAACCTTAGGATATACCGAGGTACGAGCTTTTACAGTAACATATTATTATACAATAAAAACATATTTAAAAAAACAATATCTAATTGAACATTTACAGCAATTTTTTTAGACTTTTGTACTAGCTGCCCGGCGTGACTTCATTTGCTTGATATCCTACCTTTAGATATATGTCTGTGATCCTACCCTATATCCTACCCTACCCTACCCTACCGCGCTAAGATTACATTAGAAAAGTTTATATAGTAGTTAAGTTTTCATAAATTTATTTTTTTAATTTCCCAATTTTCTGCGCAACTTTCTTAATTTTTTCCGTAAGAAAACTTAAAAAAAAGATGGATGAAATCGGTAAAGTCATTCTCAAATTATTCTTTAAAAAAACATACAAATAGATCTGAAATATTACCATTTGAAAATGTTAATAATAATATAGTTTATTTAACAACTACAACAATTATTTATCCTAGTGTCCCTTTAAATTATGGTACTTATTTTTATTGATTTATTCAGTATTTTGGTACAGTTTTTATTTAATTACTCTCCAGGATACAGGTTATTGAATATTTTTATAATAATTATTATTATAATATTCATACATGCTGTATTGAATTCGTTAATATAAATAAAATAAATGAAACAAATACAAAAATTTCGGTCCACATATTGTGTAAGCAGTTGATTTTATTTTGATAAGATATACGTATAAGCATCGAAGTATGGGATGAGATATTGTCTAAACTTTATCTCGTTAAAAATACTTCACGATAATGTCAATCATTGAAAATATCGATAGTGTCATGCTTGAAAATTGCGAAATATGTTACATATATTTGATAAAATCTCTAGCAAACTTTCTTATGACGTTGGTTACCTTAAAACCCGGATTTACACCTGCTATCTTATTCAATATAAAAAAAAACCGTATTTTTTAGATATCAAAAATCCTATTCACATAAAATTGTGTAGATCTAAAAACCGTCTAGGTACTAAATTCCTTACTTTTTTAAGACACCAATAATTTCCAATTAAAGCGAAGATAAATTGCATAGCAATTCCGAGCTTAGCTCGTTCTATAGCTTGCTATGTATCAGTAAGTTTATTTTTAACCGACTTCAAATAAGTAGGTTATCAATTCGACACGTATGCACCTGTGTAATATTATTGGAACTGAAACATGATAATCTATTAGGGCTTCCAAATAAATATTTATATAGGCTTTTTACTTCAACTTGGGCAACAGTGCAACTTTCATCAAAATCGGTTCAGTAGTTTTTAAAATAATGGACTACGTGTGTATGTGACGGCCTGGCTTATTAATATGATCTATGGGTGTGTCAAAGGGAAATCATCTCAAAACAATGGTCAAATTTTAGTACATGTAAGAAAAAACCTACATGACCGAAATCAAACTGGCCTCAAGGTACAAATCTGCGGCGAGCACTAAAAAATGAATAAGATTGCCAGGTCATCCTATACGAGATCCACTAGAATGGAATGTTTTTTAACGAAGTCAGCTGAATAGCACGAGGTGTTTCATAAAAAAATACCATTTCTACTGAAATATATGGTAATGCAGACATAGAAAAAAACTTGTTATTAAGAAAAGAAAACCTTAATTCCTTAAATTGATTGTTAGTTAACTGTATTGAAATTGGACTTAATAATAACATCTAAAGAGCTGCCCCTTTACTTTTATCTGAACATAAGCTTAGTTCGACGTTATCGATATCTCCAAACATCTATACATCACATCCTTTGATATTGATTACAGTTTTAGCAAAACAACTGTCCTTTCTTTCCAAATGTGATCAGTGTTGTGATCGCATGAATTGTGTAAAGAGTGTCCGTAATTCTAACCGGCCATAAAATGGCCCGGAGGAAATTAAAGTGGAAAATTACGTTGTTTTGCTTGGCATTATTACAATTATTAGTAAAATCACTCCCGATTAGAACCATAGTAATTGAAAATGAGCTCAGTAATAATGAAAAATCGATTATTGAAGTAATGGATTCAACCGATAATGTAACAAATGCGGTAACTGCTGATATTGTTTACAAAACTCCAATGAATATTAATACAACTTCTAATGTATCGCGGACTTCATTACTCAGACAAGCAAGACCAGGTCAGACTATTGATCAATATACAGTTACTCTAGAAACAAATGATGCTGGAAGATTTAATGGAAGAGTTGAGATGGATGTTACATTAAATCTTGAGACAAGGGAAGATCCAATTTTGCTACATCTGGAAGACTTAACAGTAAACACAGTGTTGGTTGGAGTGGCTACCACTGTAAATATGGTGGCTGCTGGTTTTAATGTAGACGATGGTTTTTTGGAGATATATCCACCGCAAGTTGCTTTATCCTATAAAGTTTTTGTGGAATACTCAGGACAGCTACGTGATAGTGGCATTGGTTTCTATCAGGGAGGCGATAATGAATAGTAAATAAGTTTTAAATTTTAATGTGCTGAATTTGAAGAAGATTTCAAGAAATTAAGGTTAAATGAATCGAAAACCTAAAGGCGGTTAAAATAATACAAAATAAAACAGATTTAAATCGTGTTGTATTGAATATTTTTGAGATGCGTATTTCAAACACGTTAAGAATGATAAATCGTTTAATTTACATAAGTTATTGTATACAAAATATATGTACTAATATGAATAAATGCAGAACTTTTTAAAATATTTCCGAAGAACAATAATAAATATGCATGTTGATTTCAGCTCGTACTTGGGAATGAACCTGCACCCAACCTATGCTAGACGAGTATTCCCATGCATGGATGAGCTTTCCGAACCTTCCATCATCAGGTTCACAGTAAATACTCCTGGTTACACTCACGTTATTGCCAATTCCTTGTTGGAAGATAATAGTCAGTAAGTAAAAGTAGAAGTATTATTTGTTTACACACGCTAATTTTCTACCAGTAGTAGGTCTTCTAACTCTTTTAACTCTACTGTCTAAAAAATCTCAATATTTCTTATCAAGTAATTCAACTGGGTATTATTTTGCAGAAATGAATTCAGAGCACTCACAGGACCAACGCATCTCTGGGGTATAGTTGCCCATAATTTTATTAACATCAATATTCCGACATCAAACGTCCTGCTTTATGGACGTCCAGGTTTCTCTAGCTTGGACGCTCAGGCTTCTGTTGCAATCAACTACTTCTTTAACACCCTCAATGAATGGACAAATAAGCCGTATTTCGAGATAATTCTCCATCAAGATGGTAGAATGAACATTTTTGCGTTACCTGATGTAGATAAGCAGTGGTATGCTTTGTCTATCGTTGGAATTTGGTAAGTTAAAAGTGAATCTTATATTTTTTGGAGATTTTTTTGGAGGAGTTTGCTTGTCTTTTAGGTATCTTGATATGTAAAAACATATTTCTGCACGGTATATTCTAAAATATGCCTAAAGTTATAATAGTACATTATGATACATGTGTGCAATGTTGGTAATTACACGCGAGGCGGTATTCAGCCCATGAGCCGCAGGCGAATGCGATAAAGGAGCCGAGAGTGTAACGATCAATGCACACTCGTGTCATACGACGTTTTTCAACACACTTGCGAGGAAAAAACACACTTGTATTTTTAAAGTAGATTATTTGATAATAAGCAATGAGAACGTCAACAAATACTATTGGCACGCATGTTTTTTTTTGTCAGCGATGCGCTGCCAGTCTGTTTTACCCGTTCAAATTAAGAATGTTTCGTCTACACACATATTAATTGCATTGAAGTACAAACTAAACATAATCGGGATTATACCTATCATAAAACTGTGCGGTAATGTAAAGTAAAAAGCACTAGTGCGTATTAAGCTACATTAAGTGACTAAAAACGGTGCAATAAATGTCACGTTACGAGCAAGTGTGTTGAAAAAATATTTTCATATTCACAGGATAATGATTCAGTAATGTTTTCAGGGAGCCTTATATTTTTATGGAAACAACACACTCAATAAAGCACAGGTATGAAGCATTATACGCGATAGCCCAAGCAATGTCTAATCAGTGGTTCGGATACGTGATATATCCTGAAAATTGGCGATTTGAATGGGTTGTTGCAGGTCTAAAACAATATGCTGCTTATGAAATGTTAAGAATGGTAATGATTTTTTTAAAGTAATCCTGTCATTATCAGTTACCACTTTGGTCTTTGGTAAAATATTAATGATAATTGCAAATTTCCAGTTCCAAGACAACACTTTCGGTGTAGATATTTCTCTACTGGATGTCAACACGCTATTTGTAACAGAAATAATCCAAGAAAGTTTACTCCGCGATTCATATGCAAGTTCACAAGTTCTCGAACCAACTGATGATATATTTGAAGAAGATGAGATTAGGGACCATATTCATGGTCTTCTAAAATATAAAGCTCCAGCTATACTGAGAATGTTACGACTTGCACTTGGAGGTCCTAATGACGATTTTATTCAGGTTGCTGCTAGAGCTCTTCTCGCAACTAGGTTTGTTTTCTTTTCCGCTATGTAACCTTATCAATGATATTATGATATGATAAAGTCAGCAAATATCAATCATGAAGTGATAACATTTTTCAAGTGGACATGGATGGCAGGATGGATAAAGTATTTTTTGAATCCAAGTAGTTTTAGTTTTACGGCTACGGGCACTTTTGGGCATTTTTAGCTATTACCTATGAATGATTTTGTAATCCATTCCCACGTGTAAAATTCATCCTGTATATATTCAAAAAAGTTTTGTCTGATATTAACTTAACGATCAAGATACTTTAATTAATTAATCAAAGCATGTGCGTATTAATAGGACAATTAAACGTGTAATTTCTAACATTTGTATGTTAAATTTTGAACCTACTTTTCTATGTAGAGAATATAACATTTAAATGACATATGCGAACATACAAGTCCTCCACAAATTGAGCCCTATTTAAAAGGCACGTCTTTATTACTAACGGAAGACAGATAATGTCACTAAAGTTACAAGCCTTGACCATAATAGTAATACAGAATTTCTGCAAGAGATTCACAACAGAACGATACACGCACAATGACGCACATGAAGTAATGATATTGAAGTATGAAATGTATGAAAAATATGCATAAATTTCCAGGGCTCTACAAACAGTCAATTCTTTGAACTTCTTCGACACAATCAATAGTGAATTCACAGGAAATGCGATAGTTCCTGACGTAGCAGAATTTTTGGAGAATTGGATTGAAACACAAGGATACCCACTGCTTCATGTTGGCATTAGACAGGGTGGTGTGATAATTACACAGGTGAGATCTGAAAAATACAATTTATACAAAAAATTACATTAAGCGGTCTGTCCATCTGTTTGTGTGCCTCAACATCACGATTTTATCTAACATAATTGGACTGTTTTACAAAAACCTTAAACCGACTTCACAGTACACTAAGAAGTAATCAAATCCTGATCTGATGACAATGGGACCAAACGGGAAGCGTAGCCTTTCAAATAAAAAAGAATTTTCCAAATCGGTTAATAAATGACGGAGTTATGAGGAATAAAAAATAAATAAATACATTCGAATTGAGAACCTCCTCCATTTTTTGAAGTCGGTTAAAAATAGTTTGAGACTACGAGTTGGGCATTCGTTTCTTTTGATCCCGGGTGAAATTTAGATGATAAGAATTAAACAAATCTTGAATATTTTCAGGAGCATTTCAGTTTGGCAACCCGTCCACATGTTAACTTTCCGATACCAATAACTTTCACGACCAGCGCGAATCCGAACTTTGATACAGATAATATTTATCCTCAACAAGTGACAGATGGTACTCTCAGTATTAATATGGCCTTGGATGAGGATGACTGGGTATTGTTCAATATACAGGGACAGGGTAAGATTGTTGGCTTATTATTACATAATCCATCCTCTTAAATCTATATTTACTTCATAGAAATATTTATACCTAGAAAACGTCGCCACACTACACAACTATATAAAAGAGGCCAACTTTTTGGGCTGGTGTACCTAACAGGTACGTTTTACGTTAGCTTTGCGTTGCTTTGCACTTTTTTTATTTGATTTACCCACTAATAGTTAGGGGTTCTTTTCGACGCGTGAAAGACGCGCTTCGACGTTCAGTTGAGATATATCATTGATATTAAAATATTATAAAACAATAACTGACTGACTGACTGCAGGGTCTAGGAACTTGAATTTTTGCTTCCTTATATAAAAGACAACCCCAAAATTTGATAAAATACGGCGATACAGTGGGGCGAAAACTAATTGAAAAGTCTTTCTCCATTACGTTGAAATTATTTATTAAACGGACTTTACAAAATAATACGAACAATAAATATGTATTTATTACTATGACTGCATTCTCCAGTGATTTTCTCCAGTAGGAAATATTATTGGAGAGGATGATAATTGAATTAGATATAGAAACTACGATTATTCATTGTTATTTTATTCAATTGATTTGGGGCTGGCGGAATATAAAAATTCTATAATCAACATTTTTTTTTGTACTGTAACTTTGAAAATAAAATTTATAAATTAATTTGAATACAACATTATTCAAAGATATGTGACCGTAAATCTTTAACTATCTCGTTAACCCTACGAATATTTATTATATCTACAATCTGAAGGAATATTAAAGTAAATAATATATTTTCAGGATACTATCGAGTCAGATACGACAATGACTTATGGGAGAGAATCATTGAAGCACTTGCGGATCCAGATAGAAGGGAGCAAATTCATCCCTTAAATCGTGCGACGGTAAATGCATCATCTCTCTATCTTTAAATATTTCAGTCAATTATGTTCTCAACTTTTTATAGCAATAGGCTGTTCATCAATAACTCTTTTATTCAATCTAGTCCTTGATGATCACTTATGAATGTTACAGTTAACTCTACCATCACCAAAATAATATTAACACTTTTAAAAAAAATCACTAACTAAATATCCTTATAGCAATTACACTTCAAAGCCAGTTGCCACTTACTTGCTGCGATGTCTATCTGCTTGTTTTCAACATTATTTCTTTTCCAGCTAGTCGATGATGCTCTTAACTTAGCAAGATCTGGTAGTCTGGACTACGAGACTGCCTTCGAAGTTGTTCTTACCATGGAGAATGAGATCGAGTACGCGGTATGGAAAGCTTTCATCAGAAACATGAACTTCTTGAGGAAGCGTCTTGAAGCGCTTGTTTATGATGATGATGATTTAGATCCTGATATTTACTTGGTAAGTTGGAATTTTATATTTGTTACACATGGAAAAAGCAATAAACATTTGAATTTGAATTTGAATTTATATAACCATACCTTTTTTGTATTTAAAATACATTTCCCTGACACATTTTTGAGCATAACGAGGGAAAAATCATTAACAACATTGTCTTTATCCTAACCTCACAATTTTATATTTTCGTTGTAAGTTGCAACTTTAAAAAAGTACAATCTCTATAAAATTGGATTTTTTTAATACTGCAAAGTTCAAACAGTGTGGGTGTAATCAGATTAGATTGTCTTTTCAAGATCATCAAGAGAACTCATTCTTGTTGATTTCAGAGAATGGTTCGCAGAACAGTGGGTAGAGTTGAAGATGAAATTGGCTTCTACCCCGATCCTCTGATCTCAGAGCCAGCTATGGTGTCTCTTACCAGAGGGCTGGTGATGGACCACGCGTGCAGGGCCAACTACCAGCCTTGCATCGCTGCTGCCGTAGACTGGTTTTATGATCCTGATAGTAATGATCTGGTTGTGTAAGTACACAATTACCAATGATGTTTTCCTTTATTATTGAAGGTATTTTATTATTTTGTAAATTGTTAGGTTCGCTGTATTAATTTGGAGAGCAGTGAATTTCGAAGAATTAAAGTTTATTTTAGTATAGAACGAAAACCAAAACTTAGGTCAAGACTCAAGAAAAGATTGTGTTCATCGAAAATAAACCTTATGTCACAATGTCAGGTTCTAAATTCAATTGTTTTAATCTCGACTTAAAACTTGACTTGAGCTGGCTTGTTTGACGTTCTAAAATACAAACCTTTTTATGCTATGGAATCTGTAAACAAGCATACGGCCCGCCTGATGGTAAGCGGTTACCATAACTATATACCGCTTGCATCCAGCGGCGCCCAGCTACTCTGACCAGGTCGCAGGTCCACCTGGTGGGAGGTCGTCCCGCTCGGCGCACACCAGTACGTGGTCGCCACTCAAGAACCTTTCTTCCCCATCGGTTATTGGCTCTTCGAGCGATGTGGCCTATCTATTGCCACTTCAGCTTACTAAGTCTATGAGCTATGTCCGTCGTTTTCGTTCTCCTGTACTCTACTGAATTTATTTACTATGAAACAGCGTCATTAGCCGAGGCGCATCACCGAGCCCAATCACAGGCGCCTATTTTTTTACTTCTGCGTGTAATACCGATTTTGATTCGAGTCGGCGCAAACTTCAGAAGCTATATTGACACCGCTCAAACATTACAATATTCTGTATCCTCAGCAACCCCAACATACCCCACGACATGAGACCAGCAGTATACTGCACCATGATGAGAGAAGGCGACGGAGAAGCCAGAGAGGCCTTGTACAATAGATTGGATAATGAGGTCAGCCCATACGAGCGCGTCGTCATCTTAGAGTCGCTGGCCTGTTCATCTGATAACAATTTTGTTACTTCGTAAGTCTTCTGAAATATTTTTTTTTAGTTGGACTGCATGTGATGAAAGCTGGAACATACCAGCTAGATCCTTATCTCCCGTGATTGGGTTTTGGATTACTTGGCATACATATACCCTTGGTAATCTACTTGGTGTTGCTACTATCCATAGGCGATGCCTGGCTTTCTACCTGATGGTATGAATATACTCTCGTGACGTTGACTAATAAGCTAGTCAACCCTAAAATAACATTATTGCCTGGTACATCATTATTTCATAGTTTCACAATAGCTGCTATATTAATAGTTCTCGTAACTTTACTAATTTCTAGATAACTTTTTCCATATTGCAGGTTACTTGAAGAAACATTGGCCTCAAACAGTCCTTATTCCGTTGAGGAGAGGTCCAGAATATTTATGGCGGTCGCTGAAGCTGGCTTTGAAAATGCTCAAATTGCTTTGAACTTCATATCAAGACGTACCAATGAAATAAGGAATATGTAAGTTTAAATAAATATTGATATCTTTTTTCTACAATGATGAATTTGTTTTGGGGAGACTGAGCATCAGCGTTATTTTATTAAAATCCACCTAGCTGGAAAAACATATGAAAATCACTGCCATGATACGTTTATTATTTATTTTTTCCTCAGGTACGGTGGTACTGATAAATTGGAGGAAATCATTTACCATCTGTCTGAAAATATGGCTGATGGTGGCTTGTCTACTGATGTGAGTATAATTTATAGTACTGCGTTTTTTTTTATACACATGCGTTATAAAATAGTATACGATTCTCGTGACTTAAGTCATTTTTGCACGGTGTATTTAAGAGCTGTTTCACGCCGTGCAAAAATAGACTACTGACAGTATCGTAATATACTATTATCTACACTTGAGATAATGTCTTCTCAATATTATGTAGTATGTATGTAAAAGAGGTATTTTTTGTGTGAGTGGAGGTGACCTCATTGCTGTTATTTATGCTCAAAAATAATTAAACTATAAATATTATTAATATTCTAGGATACTCGTAGTTTGTCCTATAGAAACCAGATTACTGATATACAATGCGTAACGGATATATCTATTCGAAAGGGGAAACACTAAATCAGATATAGATAAAGTTTCAGCTCAAAATTACAAAAAAATATAAACCAAATGTTTGCTTCCAAGTAAAATTATTGAATTAAAATCATAACCAACGTGTCACCGGTCAATGAGGGTCATTGACATTTTGCGTCACTTACTAATATTAATATAAAATTTTCTCTTCTGCGATCTGTGCGCCTAGTACCAAAAGAATGGATTAATGTAATGGATACACTCTTTCCGTTACGTTGTATATGTATAGTTACTACAATAAATATACATATACATATTGATGTATATGTATATTTATTGTAGTAACTATATATCGTATATTGAAACGCGATTGATACGCGATGATGAAAAATCGACGTTCTATTTATTTTATTTGATTTTAATACTGTTTCAGTTCCACGTATGGGTGTTCGCTCAAAATAATAACCTGGGTGACTCTCAAGATGCTGCGGAAAGGATTTTACTACAAGTAATACAAAACCTGGAATGGGACGATGCACATATGGACTTTGTCTATACCTGGATAGATGAGAATGATGCACCTACTTTAGTTGTATCTCTAGTATTAATTTGCTTAACACTTTTTATTACTGCATTTAATCATTAACGTTTATTTAATATTAGTTAGTTATTTTTAAAATATAAGTGTACTTTAATATTATAGAATTAGGATTTTTATATTAAATTAAACTTAAGTATGAGTCTACAATATCACCAATCTAATTTATTATGATATAAGTTTATTTTAAATGTTATGTAATTATAATTAGAATATATTCAATTAGTGTTTTATTAAGATTTATGAAAATTTGTTTGAGTGATGATGGAAACTCTGTATTATCTTTAATGATAATATTAGCAGTTTCAAGAAGTTTACGTTCGAATAAAAAAAATAATAAATTTACGTTTTTATTGCGTCGAGATGTAAATTTAAAATAAAATGTATACGAACGTAAACTAACAATTGTGAATCATCACATCTTATTACAATATTGTATGATGTAACAAGAATGTTTGATACGATCTTGAGTTAAAATTTTAAGTATTGGTAGTTAAAATTATAGATTTATAACTTAAAAATTGCACAAAGTGAATATTAAGATTAGGATTAGCATACATTTATTCGTATCAGAATTACATATAGAATATTATTAATATATTTAGTTGTACGGTTTAAGATTTTTTACTGCATTTTTACTCATAGTTTTGTACATTAAAGTATTTGTTAAGCACTTATTTATTTAAGGGATTTAATAATATAAAAATATTCTTAAAGTTATTTATTAATAATAAGTTCATGAACTAAATCTGAAGCAAACACGTCCTCTTGCTTCAAATTTAGTTTCATAAGTTATTAGTTATACAAAATTATTATTTTATTCAACTACATATTAAATAATTAAATATTATTTGTATACAATAGTTATGTTATTAAAATTAAATATTACATTTAAGGCACAGTATTTTGTAATATTATTACTGTAATATGTACATATTGCATTTAAATTATGCATTAAATAAATAGGATTAGATCAAATATATTGTTTTATTTTTAAACTTGACTAGAATAAACTTATACATTTCCCTGATTTAGCCTGAAAGCCATTTATAATTTATATTATTTATTTCATGTGACATTTTATTTAGGAATGTTTATTAAAGTAGTCGCTTTATAAAAAAACATGTAATTTTACATATTAAATTGAACACTTATTTTAAACATCAATAGTGATTTAAAACTAAAGTTATTTATCTGATGATAATTGATATGCAAATAAAAATCAACGTTATAATTAATGATGCCTTATTGGTAACAGATGCATCTCGAAGTTGTTCAAATTTTCCTGTTACCGCTGTAGTAGCCTGAAAACAAAAAAATACTATTCAATTTCTTCAGCCCATAGCGTCCAACTGCCTCCTTTCACAAATAAGGGCGAAAGGGCAAATATTCCATTGCACCGCGCGTGACCACTGCGAATCGGTACGCGGTAGGCTCAAGTAATGGTCAACCGACTGTTAGAGTTTTCAAACCGCCTAGGAGACCTCCAACCAGTAAAACTTTTTTTATACCACTAAGGTGGCAAACAAGCATACGTCCCGATGGTAAGCAGATACCGTAGCCTATGGACGCTTGCAACACCAGGAGTATAAGTCGCGCGTTGCCGACCCTGAAGAAATCTCTTCACACCCTTTTTGAAGAACCCCATGCTGTACTCCATTGGGTGCACCACGGCGGGGAGCTCATTGCTCGGAAGAAAACTCCATTTAGCCCGCACAGTTCGCAACAATTCAGGTAAAACTATTATCAGGATTAGCTGATAGCCATAGCCGGCTTTACGTGCCTTCCGAAGCACGGAGAACGCTCGAGATGAAATACCACTTAGGTCACCCATCAGGATACCGTCCTCACCGGTAATTACTTAATTAAGCACGGCTAATTATGCTATACAACGAGCGATTCATATATTTCTGTTAACATTATAATCCTAAAGCGAGTATAACTGATAAAAACTTGCCCGTGATTAGCCCAGCTAAGCTTAGGTGATACTCTTGCTGCAATTAATTGTGTATGTATATCCGACAGGGCTTTATTATAATACTACTAAATGACGGTAAATTCAACTTTATGTATCTACTACTTAACGTTCATAAGTGCTTACCAGGGCCTAAACTGAATACATTTCTTTTTGATATTGATTGCAAGAGTTGCACTATATTGCTGAGATATAGACAATTAGCGGCAGCTATAAAGAAAGAGTGAATAGTTTTTTAGGTAAGCATTTCGTCATCGTCATTTATCATGTTTGTCCATAAACCCTATTTATGGTAAGGAAAATAATACCTCTATTGGTATAGTTTCAGTGGCCACCATTTTAGGTGGTCTTCGTTCGCCGATCGGGGTTCTGATGATGAATCTTCTTTTTTCCCTCCTGAAAAAGTAATTCTTCTATAAAATATATATCCTCTTATTGGTTTAGCTTCCTAAACTCTATTCTGTTGTTTGCAGCTTTATGTATCCCTTTTTAAGACACGTCTACTTTTTCTTGACTTAGTCTATATAGCTTATCTTCCTCGCTTTTCTTCTATGATATTCAATTTGTAACGTATGAGATGACCAAGCATCTTTTTTCTCCTATTTTCTAGCGTACATATTATGTTTCTCTTCTGTTTAAATCTTTAATTAAGTAAAAAGACAATATTTCGGCCATTTTGCTAGGTTCTTTGTATAAGTTTTTGGGTAGATTGAGAAAATACATGTTGCTCCCTTATTTTGCCTCATTTGGTTCTATGTTCTCATTTTAAATATCAATCAAGAAGATAGTGAAATAAGACCCTCTACCTACATAATAAATTAAACTTACATTTTATGTTCGGCAATGATTAAGTCTTCTTTTTCAAATAGTGATGGTAAAGTGTTTATGTTGACTCCTCTGTTATCGTTTTCCATAACGTAGTAGCATGCTACCCGAGAGTCTGGATCAAGCCTGAAATAAAGATTATCTATCAAACTTTAGCCTATTAAAATAACGTCGTATGAGCAAATCATTGGATTATCTTTGTGGTTCTTCTTTAATTTATATGGAATAATAAACTTATATTCTCAAAGGATGTAGATTATAATTTTTTTATAACAGGTGGAGATTTCGAGATGGCATATTTTCGAAACCTATGTTGGGTTAGTCATGCTGAACAACTTTTACTATGGGACCAACACTGAATTCTCAAAAAAATTTTTTTACTTTTCATACATTATGATCGAGCAAGGTTAACATTTACTATGAAGAGTAAAATATTTTTTTTGAGAATTCACCTTTGGTCCCATAGTAAAAGTTGTTCAGCATGACTAACTCAACATAGGTTTCGAAAATATGCCATCTCGAAGTCTCCACCCAGTATTACATTATTTTGAATATCTAATGATTGAGAAAACATGTTTCAGAGTTATATTTTAATCATAATTTATATTAGGTTTTTTATTTTACTCAATAGATGGCGCACTCTGAAACCTTCATCGCAATATAAAATTTCCGCATACTCACCATGTTCTTTCTCTAACATGCTGATTGTATCTAGATCTTGCGTATTTAAGACAAGGATCATAATTCAATAAACATGCGAACTCTATGATTTCACTCCGTAACAATCTAATAGAGTTTTGATTTTCTTTGGTGACTAGTTCTTTGTATATTCCTGATACCATTCTTGTCATGAATTCCTAAAATTAATAATAATACATATAATAAATACCATTAGTTTATCTTTTCATTAACATATTTATTTAAAATAAAGAAACTTTAGTTTGAGTCTTTGATATCTTCAATATTCAACGTAATCGTAACGTTTCGGTGTGTTCCGATAGCTGCACTTGAGAGTCAGTTCCTTCTAGATTTTGTGTGCTTACCACCTTCGGCCATATCATCACTTACCATGGTGAGATTGCGGTCAAACACAGGACTATAAATAGTAAAAAAAAAAAGTAATTTTCTTTCATGTCTCGTTCGTATTTCGATACTTTCAACCTTAGCTTTCAACAAACTCACCTCCCATTCACTAAACAAAGCTTGTGACATATTGCACCTGGCTCCATCTATCTTCAGCAACTCAAAACCAGATATAACTGAGTCCCATACAACATGACTTCGTTCTATATCTAGATAATACAATATCTCCATCGCTAGATCCATATCTAGTTCACCAGCGGCATATAGAGCTAGGACATCGTTGACTATCTGAAATTTTATTATAAACAAGGTTAATATTGGTGCCGATTCTGTTGTAAATCGCAATAAACTAATTTTAGCCACATTACATCTCTTTCTTACAAACATTATTGAAAAAGGATAGAATATATGTATTTAATGCTGTCAAATTAGTCTTTGCCACCTTAATTTGCGGGTATTTAGATGTAACCGCGATAGATGGCGACTAAATTTATGTAGAAAACAAGCATTGGACTAATTTGACAGAACCAAATTTATTACATCCTTTTCTTATGTTCTTTGTTAGAGATATCATCATTTCATCATCATTATCAGCCTATAATGTCCCACTGCTGAGCACAGGCCCCCTTTCACAAATGAAGGTGAAAGGGAATGGGCAATACTCCACCACGCGTGCCCACATATAGTGAGACTAAATTAGTTAGTTGTAAAAAACAGAATCAGCAACATTATATTTTTATCTAAACATTCTAATAGGGACTTCAGATTAGGGAAAAAGTGTGTTTGTTATATCATACATTTTGGACCTGTCAATTGTCACGCAATAAATCTGTATGTGGAAGATGTCTTATGTGTCTCACGAGAAGACACAATAGTAAGGCTGCCTATTAAAGTCCAGACTCAACCAAGACCCACAGAATCCAGATCATACGAAGCATCAAAAGACGTGAATCTGCCACCAGATTCAACATTGTGCCATGAATGTCATTTCACACATGGCCATCTGATCCGTAAATCATCAACGGGTAAGTAAAGCTTGTAATATGGAAACCATAACTACAATTTGTTTGTCAGTAATAAAAAAACAACAATACTACTTCTAAATAATACTTAAGTCTCGGAACAAATATACCTTAATATTTTTATGGGAACTGAATCTACAACACTCTTTCAGACTCGAATAAAAAAAAGTATTTATCAATATGCATTTTGGTTGTCATCATGATTACCCGTATTCAATGTGATACATAAAACTTTTGCAAAATATACTTAACGTTTAAATGAAATACTTGTACTTACTTGAGCTCTATTTAGTTCATCAATAAGATTAAAGTTTTCCTTCAAAGTTCTAGCGATAAGTCTCCAAGTTACTCGATCGTAGTTGACTCGATAGTATCCTGTCATGTAAAATAAATACAATTTACAATGAATTCCTTTTTGATACGCTATGATAATACTAAGAAATCGGTTTGTAAATTGGGGCTTTAATTAGTGTCGCATCCTCTTTCATCAATTTATGTAATTTATATAATTATTCAATTTAGTCATTAATTTGTATTTCTTTCAATGTTTTGCACTGTCAATGATTAATGCTATAAATAAATTAAAGTTATCTGATCCCAAACTAAGCAGAGCTTGTACTATGGAAACCGAATAACTGATATAAGTCGGCGTGGTTAGTAAGGATCTTACTCCCCGACTGGTCCGTTAAGACATGGCTATTTTAGCACGGCATAATGGTTGTGGGTTTAGAAATTTTCAATGACCTTGAGCTTTCAGTGATGGAAAAAATGAGGAAACCATAGCCAAGCTAGCTACTACTCAAAGATTACCAAGCACTCCGTGGAGTATACACGAAGCTGCACTTAGTGAGATTGTTGACAAGACTAATCACCGTAAAAATTCAGTTGTTTCTAAATACATTCATCAGAGATAAAGGAGTTGAAGGAAAATATAACCCATTTACAACAAATCTAATACCTTACCAAACAACGTGAATTCAAATCTATGCATTTGAGACATTCTACTCAGTATTGGCGCGTGGGCAACAACAGAAATAGATCGTTTACTAACACTGACTCTCAAGGACTTGCGATAATATGTTTGCAGAAACTGTTTCAAGTTCACTGCAATGTTTATTTACTTTAACCTCCTTTGCTTTACCCACTTGTATAAATTCTTCTGGGTATTGTCCAACCACTGTTTTGATTAAAACTGCGATGATGCAATTATCTAGATTAGATATCGATGTTCTTATTCATGGGCTATCAATCATTCGCTTCCTACGGTCATTGTTTTTTTGTTGTTTTTATTTGATAAACTATGACTTGCAAATATCGCATTAAGAATATTAAATCAGTGCTAATTTGTTGCATACAAAAAAAAATCTAGATCAGCACACTGTATAAATTCAATCATTAAAACTATAATGGAATGGAAACATGGCTTTCATGCCAACCGAACTCTTATTCAGTGAAATTATTCTTTATAGCAAAAAATGTATTTTAAGATCTGACAACTTTATTATTGATGTTTCACCTTACGAGTGAATTAAAGAATTTATGATTTCTTTTTTTACTGGATATTTTAGATGTATTGGCTGTTATTCAGCCACAATAAAATGACATCGTATAAAACTTTAACATTCTCGCCATGGTTCGTGATAAAGTGGCCATAGGTGTTAAGTCCACAAAATCTGGAAAGGAATTAGTGGGTTTACCTGAAGCATTCCTATTGAGTATGATCCAGCCACCTTGGAGATTCTCCCCAAACGTGTATTTCTGCTTGCCTATAGTGAACCTAGGCTTCTGGCAATTATAACAGTCTTTATTATTCTGAATGACGTACGAGATGGGGATAAGATAGTCGGAGTCTCTAGGGTTCTCGTGAGTGAAGTTGAATCTTCTCTGAAAAACGAATGTTATAATTTAATTTAATTATTGAAATAAATTAAACATATAAATAAAGTTTGCACATAGAATTTGAATAAAACATATAATTTAATTAATCCGCGTTATTTACATAACATAGAGCTGTTATGTTTACAATACTCTACCCACCTAATAAATTCATCAACAATAAAATATAATCAACAATAAAATGTCAACCATTGAATTATTACACAATGGCCCTGATTCTGTTGTTCACAACTAAACTAATTTTAATGTCACTATGTCTCTTTCTAACAAAGAACATAAGAAAAGGATGTAAAAAATTTAGTCCTGTCAAATTAGTCCAATGCTCATTTTCAATATAAATTTAGTCGCCATCTATCGCGGTTACGCCTAAATACACGCAAAATATGGCAAAATAAGAAAATTAATTTGACAACTTAAAATATGTTCTATCCTTTTTCAATAATGTTCGTAAGAAAGAGATGAGATGTGACTAAAATTAGTTTAGTGCGATTTACAACAGAATTGGCACCAATGTCAAGATTTATATAAATAGATCAATAGAATATTGATGAATATGCTTCCTAAGAGAACTCTCACGGTCTCATAATATCCAATAATTATAATAAGACGTAAGCTTACTTGTGTCAATTGAATAGCATTAGGATTCCGATCCCTGAGAACCTGCACGTTTATAACCGGGTACCCAGATTGATGAAACCAAGACTTCAAGATTCTAGTTCCTATGGTACCATTGAAGCACTGATAGAAGAGTGTAGCTGTGTCTCGGTCTAACGTAGTTGTGAAGTCTTGCAATGAAATAACCGTTCCTCTCCTGGAATTAAGATTACACTTTATTGAGACACTATAAATAAGGAAATTGATGCTTTAATTGAAATTCAATCGAAACCAATTAATGATGTCGTCTGAGACTATGCTGCAAATTCACAAGCATGTTTGTGTTACTGCACAATGACTAATTATTTTGAATTTGATAGCGACTTGACATTGAACAAATGCCAAATTAATGAAGATTTATTTAATTCACTTAACGGAAAGTGAAATCGTAAATAACTTTACAATATGGAACAAATATTACATTCACGGCCATCGACGGGGAATCCAAGCCCTAACTTCACAAACTCTACACACCGTAGTCAAAATATGTGGCTTGGCCGTTTCTCTACCGTCACATGGGAGTAAGGAGAAAAATGTATTCACTGTTCATTACTTTTTTGTTATTCAATAGTTCTTGTAGTAGTGAAACGGCCAAGCCACATATTTTGACTACGGTGTGTAGAGTTTGTGAGGTTAGGGCTTGTAGAGTAAGTGCATGTAGAGTTATAAGCTTGGCTCTACATGAGATCTGATAATTTTTTGACAGTGCGAGCCATGTCTTGGCAACATTTTACATAATAATGTTTTTGGTGGGATTTCACTTCTTTTTGTAAGTTGCCTGTTTTTTTTTTTGAAATTTCCAAGTTTTATAATTTTTTTGTTGTTTGTGTACTAATACAAACTTACATACCAAATTTCAGCTTTCTAGGACTTCAGGAAGTACCCTATGAGTTTTGATGATCATCAGTGAGTCAGTGACGAAATCGGGGTTTTTTAGATATCAATAAAATCTAAAGTATAAGAGCTATGTTATTGAAACTTAATATGTTAAATAAGTTCACTATTGACATCATATCCTGAGAATTTTGTTTATCTGGTGTAATCCAAACTCAAGTTATGAGGGTTCAAAAAATCGACGAAGCGCTTCGAGAAAAGGTAGTGCCCTTTCGCTTCGCTTGGCAGATCCAACAAAACCTAACCTAAATCATAACAGATTCCTCCGGATTACAGCTAATTATACGCTAAGTGCGTATTGACACAGTAAACAGTCCTCATACATATTAAACTGCTATACTGATGACTAGGAATTACTCGCTTTTTTTGGGTTTTTAATTTTCAAATGTACCTTCATAAGTAATTATGTGGCTGAAATAGTTTCTTTCAAAATCATTTATACAAATAGACCATCACAGGCACTTATGAACGGATTCTAAAACTCCAATACTGGTTTGGAAGGTTACATTTGCTGAGAAGAGCCGGCAAAAGTAAGTAGTAGTTACCTTGAATTAATATAATTCACCACAGAATGATGAAACCTTTTCGAATCTATCCAGTTTTCGAGCATCCACAATATGGCCCCTGTCTTCATAGTTACCAACTCCATATATCTCGGTGGTATCTCTATATTTAGAGAGATATTGAAGGTTCCCAAATGAGGAGTACTTTGATGCCAGTCTACTGCCATTGCTTTATGCTTCATTTGAAGACCGTAAATGCCATGAGGGTATATGGTATTCATTTGTTCCCGTTGATTATACTGTAATAACAAAGAGCAGGGTTATAACTAAAATGGGGGACCCTTTTGTGTTCTAAATGTCATTAGACATCAATACGGTGTCTGAAGACAAATTACTACCTTTAATTGACGGGGGTTTGTAATGAATAAAGTTGCAATGCAAGAATGTATAAACGCAATTTAAATTTTGGTTGAATTATTAGTTTTAGTTTCCATTTGAAATGTAGAATGAATAAAAGAGTAAAATGTTTTAGATAAACGTACCTGTGTCAGAAAATAGTAAGCGAAGTAAGTTGCCATGCCTTCTTTGAACCATTCTTCTTTCCATGTAGTTCTTTGTGACTCTCCAGGATTTCCGAGCCAAATTCTGCTCAGTTGCTGGGCTAGTTCAAAAGACATGCGTTCTTTTTGATTTATGCTTGTTAAGTATTCGATATACTGGAGTCGATTCATGCTGGAAAGTAAAAAAAAAATGTTTGGCGTGTCTTTTAAGACAGCTATGTTGAAATGGGACTGGGCTGGGCAGGTGTGCCTTATGAGGATGGAAGCGAAAGTAACCGAAGTGGCAGATGATAAGCGACGTCGTGACAGACCTCGCTGGATATGGCGAGATGAATTAGACTCCTACATGAAGAACTGGTTTAGCATAGCAGCTGATGGAGAAGAGTGGAAAAAGGTAGGAGGCATTTACCTAGAAGTACATATAGGCTAATAATACCATTGGTGTCACATAAGTACTTAGGAATTCGTGTTGTGATTTTGAACGTAAATTTAGATTTTCTTTAAATACAAAATACAAGGTTTTTAACTGAGAAAATAGTAACATAACCAACATAACAAATATTTGCGCCAGAAAAATATTGATCAATGAACCAGCCGAATAATATTTGGCCTCGAGATTATACAATAAATACTAATGAATTATTATAGGCAGATGTTTTATTGAATGAAAACTGCTCCTTGTAGTTTAGAATATCAAAGAATTTAGGTCAGTAGGTCTTTTCCCGGATGCTTCGCGATTGTTCTTTAATTGCTCATTTGGTTAAATAGCGATAGGCGAGGTATTGACGAATGACTGATGACTGTAGGGTAGGCTGGTATAAGAGTTCGCAGACGATAAGAGTACGCAGTGAAGACAGCAGTCAACCGCGTTGCTTTTTGTAGCTATCTTCAGTAGTGTTTTGACCGGTGCACTGTGCAAGACCTTTCGTCAAAATTATTTTGAAAACAGCGTAAAAACGGAGGAGGTACGTAAGTTTGATTGTTTTTTTTAATTTTGTTAATATTTTTTGTCACTTTCAATCTTTTATCACACCGTTTTAAACAGTAGTTTAGTAAAATGAACTATTGTTATTGATAGGTTATAAACTCGTTCTGCAGTATCGAGAGTTATTTTTTCGTTCCGTGATCATAGTTGTCATTGGAATTAGTTTTTGTAAGATTAGTATAAGATGTTTAAGAGTTCGCAGATATGTGGTGTATAAAAATATGCGCGTACTCTTATACAACTTTTTTTTATTTTGAACTAATTCATTGTCTTGTTAATATCCAGAATGTCCCGAAGACCGCGAACTACTAAACGAAGCCTATGTTTTTTAACTGTATTAGATGACGCAAGAAAATGAGTTGAAAATGTTGAGAGTGTGAGATCTGTGGCCCGGTCGCTTGAGATGAATGAAGCTACGCTTCGAAAATGTTTAAAGAGATCAGAACCCGCTACCAGCTTAGGGAGGTATGACACAACATTTTCTCAAAAAATGGAGCAGGAATTATGCAATTACGTAAAAATAATTGACGGCATGTATTACGGATTAACAAAACAAAATATGGAAATGCCCAGGGTGTGAGGAAATATATAAAGAACCTATTAGGGAGGACTGGATCGAATATTCTAAGTGCTTAAGCTGGTGGCACGAAAAATGCACAGGATATATAAATATTTCTTCGTTTGTTTGCGACTTATGCATTGATTAGCTGTTGAGTACTCTTATCGATCTCCGTGCGTATTCTTGTCCAACCACATGTTTAAGAGTACGCAAATATCATTTCCGTTTGTTTAATTAATAATTAAAGAAATGTTTTATTTTATGTTTTTATTGATTACGGTTTATGTTCCTAATTACATACTAATTTAAATAAAGCAAATTATGATTAATAATAATCTTTAGTTATTTTCTGACATCAGCTCAAAGCTTAAGTGCGTACTGCTATACCAGCCTACCCTATGACGGTAGTAAATTAGGCAGATAGATCATACAGGTATTAAGTAACCTACGCTCTCTCCATACCAAAGGCTATCTGTATGATAATTTACATCGCGATCGGTCCGTTAGTTTTTGAGTGATGCTTGAAAAAACAGACAAACATTTTAAAAGTAGCTGTTTGTTGTCTGTATAATACATACCATTAACTTTTTTAATAATTAATGTACTGATTTTGTCTTCCTTACGATTTCATTAATAAGTGTGAAGTTCAGCGTAAGTTTCAAGTGATAATATCAGTAACTTGTTGGAAAACCAAAGTTACAGATCGAACTTCTGTCTTAATAATTGGATTGTTTTACAAAAAACTTAAACCGACTTCAAAGTACACTAAGAAGTAATCAAATCCTGATCTGATGACAATGGGACCAAACGGGAAGTGTATCCTTTCAAATAAAAAAAGAATTTTCCAAATCGGTTAATAAATGACGGAGTTATGAGGTAACAAACATAAAAAAAAACATTCGAATTGAGAACCTCCTCCTTTTTTTGAAGTCGGTTAAAAATATGAATTTCATTGATAGTTTCTCTCAATTGTAAGATTACAGTTAAATTATTTACAACAAAAATTTACAAAATACACTATATACAAAATTACCTCGAGTCAGCCGCAGCTACCGCAAGGTTCTGAGCGGGCTGGCAGCGTTTCCTCGTATATTGATGTTATTATTGTAAGATTTATGCATTCTGATTTCTTGTGAGTCAGTTTCCATTTACAATTACCATCAAAATTATTTAAAGAAACAATTCACACACTCACCCATTAGTCAGAACATTCCAGCTGCCGATCTCATAGCCTTCCAAGTTCTTTGGTACCGAAACGATATTTATAGGTCCGTGTAAAAGTGCTCGATTAACCTTTGAGTATTCGTGTATCAAATTTATAATTGATACTCCAAATTTGAGTATGTAGTCGTGGTAAACGAGCTGGTTTTGAGGTGCCCACACTATGATCGTATCGTCCGTGTATTTGGACTTAGCCTGCATGTTTGAGAACTGGCAGATGACAAAGCCCACCTGATGGAGATACACTTGAGGTGATGGAAGGTAATCTATTATTGTTTTACTGTCTTTTGTCCTGTGAAAAATAAAACATAGCCATATGGTTTATGTCGTCCCTTCTTCCCACTAGTGTTCTTTGATTACGCTGATGACAATCTGTACATAGTTAAATTACCCTAAAATAAGTAAAATAAAAATAGAATGCGGTATGAAACATCTTGTAATATTTGTAATACATTATTGAGTTTTTTAGAACTAAACCAACAAAAAAAATTGCGCTCTGTTTAAAATTGCATCCTGTACATATTTTAATACCAATCCATATTTACCATTGAGCTATTATTACCACGTATAGAGAAGACGCTACACATCACAACTATGTTCCGATCAAGTGAGGCCATTCGGACACTTATTGTTGTAGAACGATGAACGAAACGCGTAAGGGCCTTGAAAATCACGTTGTTTGCGAGAAAAATACTCTTAAAAGTGTTCTGATAGCGCTACATGTTTCTACTGTATGCTTAGATGACTAATTATTGTTTCAGCGCTAATGAGAACTTTAGTAGACTCTAAAAAATGGGACATAAACTTTGCTTATGATAGCTTCTCTATACGTAGTAATTATAGCTCAATGATATTTATTACGATATTACTACATGATACCATTTTAGCGTATCTTGAACCAATGTCACATGTACAAAAATAACAAAAGAACCCAAACAAGCAACATCCGTCAAATAGTAAATAATCTTTATGAATTTAGTTGCCATTCAAATGCAAATCAATATTTGTATAACAGTCCATATTTAAATGGCATAAAGACTGAATTAGAATGAGAAGTTTTCTTTATATAGTTGGGTACGAGTTCTGCAATGGATCACATGTTTCGAAGTGGTTGCGACGTTAACCACAATAATTGACACCATTCTCAGAAGCCCGATTTGGTTTGGTCACCATATATGGTAGCAGTTGTTGATATGTGGAGCTCCACTGGGAGAGACTGGCGTGTCGCTTATAATATCCTTCTTTCATTTCAGCATCATTTTTAAAAAAGAATTAATATTAAATATTTTTTATAGTGGGATTCAGAATCTTCATTATAACTATACATTATTTTTATATAAATTTCTAATAATTTATTAAAAAAAAACTCGATATATTAATTTATTTGTTACTCAATTCTAATTTAAATATAGCATTTTTATTTATTGAAGAGACTGTCTTTAGTCTTGTATTATAGAATAAGGAATCAAAACTCAAGAATAGACCATTTGTTAATATGATCAGGTTCCGAATTCAATTGTTTTAAAGTTCACTCAAAACTTGACTTGTGCTTTGATAGACTTTCTAAAATACGGACCATAAACCAATAGCACTAATTTAAATTATTCCATCTTAGTACATTCATTAAACAAAATTGTAAATAAATTCGATCAAAAATACTTTGACCATAAATATTCAAAAAGAGAACAGACAATCTCTTACAAACGAACCACGCCTTTATGTATAAAAACCTGGAAAGACGTCAATATTTTCTATTTCCGATTTCCGTTCAGCCATATTTGTCATAAGAGGAGAAAGTCAGACAAATCACATAAATAATTTTATGATTGATTGGAAATCGGTTGATTGTTTATTTTTCTGATATCATCTGGATATTCGATCTATTAACCAATAGTATTGGTGCAAAACCGACGAGACGTAAATTTTGTGCTATTCTATTAGCTAATTCACATCGTCATCGTTGACACGATGGAGCGTTGTACAAAAAATCTGACTTGAAACCTATTCTTTATTTCAATAAGAATTAAGCGAGTGATTGAAAAAAATAATTAAGATGCTTAACATTATGCGGGCGTTTTTATACTTAATTATTTTGAGAAAAACGTCTGTGTCAGACGAGTACATTCATCGTCAAAATTAGATCACTTTTAGTACGTGTTCGTAATAATATTCTATTGACAATTTCTATGAAAGCTGTGAATCGTGAAATGTGCTTTAAGAGCACTCAATTCGCCATACTTTTCATACAAAACCTCTGTACTTATTATGGCGTTGTTAAACATTTTTCGTTAGATGTTTTGAACAAATTAGTATCTTGTGCACTATATCTAGCCGTGTATCTAGACGAAATAAAAAAAAGTGTGAAACAAATTCAGTAAAAGCCTCCGAAAAACAGCGTTTTTACTCAAATTTTACCTGAACTTTGACCTTATCTAATGTACCTACCTATAAATTTTAAAAGTAAAAAAACATTTAGATACCAGGCTTGCAAATGTATTGGAGATTGTAAATAACTAACTTTTTTTTCACAAACTTGTAAGATTTTTTCACAAGAAGTATACGCCTGGAACTAGTTTTATGATATGTGAAATCATGAATGACGACCTAGCGAAGCGGCCGCGAGTGATCAGCGGAATTTACCGACTGATAACCTCTTTTTTCGCAGTCAAACATTACGTTGGATGAAACAACAAGCTTTTAGACTATGCTTGCGTTGAAGTTGAAGTTGCGCCGGCCACAGAGCCACAAAAGTAGCTGATCTTTTCAGCTACTTTTGACGCTTACTATACGCATTCAAAGGTACGGTATCTAAGAAATACTCACGTTTCTCTCTTCAATTCCTCTGCGATGACGAGACTAGTGTTCGTGTATTGAAGTGCCGCATTGTTCGAAAACACGTATACTCTGAACTGGAAGCCTGCTTCAAACCGAGAGTCGTCGAAGCAAGGGAAGAAGTACTTCGCTTTTTTCGGTGATAGACGAGTCATGTATAAAAAGCTGTAATTAACGATTTTGATTAGAATTAGATAAAACCTAACGTTGTGTGTAAGTTGTGACGATATTTTTTTGTTGATGTGTAATGGCCTTTTTTTACCGTAATCTCACCATGATAAGTGATGATGTGGCCTAAGGTGGTAAGCACGCAAAACTTAGAAGAAACTGTCTCTCAAGTGCAGCTGTCGGAACACACCGACACGGATTTTCAACTTGAAGGTGGTAGCCAATCGAGTGGGTACTACAAAGTACCCTACCACCATACTATAGTTTTCTCACAATGTTTTCCTTTACTGAAAGCAAATGCTCATTGTAGGATTCGAATCCAAGACCTTCGTCTCGGCATCCGACGTAACTACCACTGAGTTATCATCGCCTTAAAAAATATTCTAATAAAGAATAGATTTTTTCTATTAATTTAATATTTAACAATTTATTTCACGACAATGTCTATGATACGTTTAGATAATAACCATATCCTGAGACATTGTTGTCAGATGTAACCTTGCCGAGTTTCTTGCCAGTTCTTCTCAAGTCACTTCCGAACCGGTGGTGATCCGAAAATGGCTTTGACTTTGATTAATATGCATCGCTGTTTCATTAACGGCGCTAAATAGAGTTTATATCGAGGCTTTGTGACCTTCGGCTCAATATTTCAAAAAAGAAAAAAAAATACTTTTTTTTAATAACATTCTTTTTACCCGACTGACCCGGAAGGAGGGTTATGTTTTTCGAGTGTATGTATGTATGTCTATTTCTTTGTGCCGCTCTGCAGCCTAAACGGCTTGATGGATTTACGCATATGAGGTGTCGTTAGATTCGTCTTGACTGGGGGAGTGTCATAGGGTATATTATTTTTATATAGCGCTTAAGAATAAAAAAATAGGGGGGGATTTAAAAATAAAAGTTTCGTTATTATAACAATATGGGTATCAAATCAATTTAAAAAATCAAATGAAAGCTTGTAAATAGACCATTCCATATATGTATATATTGTAATACTTTTATGCTACCATTTTGACGTAAACTGCAAAAAACCACGTTTAATGCAAGGACAGTAGGTACTGAGCCGTTACCATACGTAAATCACAGATTTGCGATGGTTGTAAGCGTTCCTTTACCGTACCGCTCATTTACTTACTAATACATACAATTCTTTCTGTATAAAACTAAAAAGTCTGAAATAAATTAAATTATTAAAAGCAATACCTTATAAAATTCAAGGTATATTCAAAATTCTATAGATTTAAGAGCTTGTTTTTCTCTTTTCTGTTAATTTATGTTTTACGCAGTCGGGTTTTTTGTTTCTTTTTATAATTTAATTTATTTATAGTCCTTGTCAAGACGAATCAAACGAGATCAAACTCGATAGGGTTGCGTCGTTTTATCAGAGTTCCCATGGCCACCTTTCAGCACCATCATCAGATCAGCTCCATGTCATAATAATAATATATTGTTATCCGATTAACATATGCATGAAAAAATTCAGTTCAATCGAAAACCGGGAAGTGAGTCTTTAACTTGCAAGATCTGATTACAGACATACAGACACCGAGTCATGTGAAACTAAAAAAAAACAAAGATAACAGTGTTGGGATGGTACAGCAGTCATTATTTTTGATGATTTTAAACCCTATTCGCAAAGCAGTAACTTCCTTTTCTCAACGAAGCATAGGTTATTCAAAAATACCTAACGAATGAAGGAAGTGCATTCAAAGGATGTCCTTCGACGAATAAGTAACATGTGTCGGCTGTAGGTATTGCTCTGGCATATAGTACTGATGTGATGTTATTCCATAAAGTTACTTTATTCGTCAGATGTAATTTATTAAATTCATTGGTGAAAACTTGTAAATGGCTATTTTTAATTCTATCGTTTTATATTATCAAAATTATGTAATAAATAACTGTTAGCCTTCCGAAAATAAATATAAAAATAAAATAAAATAATTTTATCAAACAGAATATTATTAACTAACTAAAAATAGACGATAGACATAGCTTTATTTGACATCACAAAAATTAAAATTAAAAATTACAAAGTATGCAAACAACAAAAACAAAAGCTTAAAATAAAAAGAAAAATCGAATTTCACTATGTGGTCTTCTCTGTGATTGCCACAACGCATCATGGGCGTTTTTATAAGAGCCATAACACGAATGTCGCAATGTTGATGTTTTATAGTCACCAAGACGCCTCGTGTGTGAACTGTTTTTTCACTCAATGAGCGTTTTCGGACTTTGAGCGTATTTTTTCATACTGTTACTTTTGTTTGACCACAATCTCACCATGGAAAGCCGGAAGGATGGCCGAAAGTGGTGAGCATACATAGTGAGTTATTTTAGGCAGAAATAATAGCTCACAACGACAAAGAAGTTTTTATACCTACTCAAGGTAGCCTAAGATACAAGTTTACGGCTTAGCTGTTATGCTTGCAACACCACACTTGCATTACCGTACCCTGCAAAAATCTCTTCACAACTTTCTTAAACTCATCTATTAATTTCCATATGAAACTATATTTATTAGCTGATAATTCCAAAAAAATATCAGAATTCCAATGTAATTAGTATCATTAAACCATTCGCTAATGCAACGTGTTAAAAAACTAAAATAGAACAAAAACTAACATGTTCGTAAGCGGTAACCTAGTGGAAGAGTTACCCAAGGTCAAAGTCTGCGAGACAATGTAACGTTTATATGTGATAAATCGGCCAAATAGTTAAATATCTATTGTTTACACATACTCAACAAAACATAAGGCTTTTCAATACATAAAATTAATGTAGGAAGTATATTGTTCCTACATTGAATGGTTGATCTTATGTAGATTTATGTAAAATAAATGGTTCAGTAAATTATAGGAAAATGGCTTACAAATATGACTATAAAATCAATAAACACCAAAATTTTATATAGATTTTATTAGAAAATTTATCTGCAGGGGCTACCGCGCATCTTTGGTGGTCATCGTGCATTTCATCCAATGCCGCGGTACCACGAAGACCATTGGTGAGCCGTCATTGGATAACATTCAGTTAACCCCTATTCAGATTAATTTATATGATTAGGTACCGTAATACAACAAAATTACCTCAAGATGCATATTTTTTTTAAATTAGGTTTATAAAAGTTTGCTAATAATATCTTATGATTGCAAATTCATTTCGTCAAAAACTTCCTTATTTGATATTTGATAAAGCTGAGTAATAGTGTGCATTAATCAAAACCAAATTAGCCTTTTCATTGAATGTCAGTATTTATAAACAACTGCAACTATACGTATGTCCCAGTTGTCGCGAGTAACGAACCGAGACGATGGGTAGACGATTTATTACGGATAATTTACACGACGAATAATTTTGGAATGTTCATGTTTATTTAGTTAGACGAAAAACATGAGGAAAATAATATGGCTTTATGAAGAAATATTTTTTTTTCCAACGGTGCGGGCTAAAAGGAGTTTTCTTCCGCGGACACTCGGACTGTGGAGTGAGCTCCCCGCCGTGGTTTTTCCAATGGAGTACAGCATGGGGTTCTTCAAAAAGGGTGTGAAGAGATTTCTTCAAGATCGGCAACGCGCGAGTGATACCCTTGGTGTTGCAAGCGCCCATAGGCTACGGTAACTGCTTACCATCAGGCGGGACGTATGCTCGTTTGCCACATTAGTGGTATAAAAAAAAAACAAAAAAAGATATAAAATTATTATACTAATAAAATAAACAATGAATGATGCGTTAATTATTGGTGCATCAAACAGTGAGATATCAATCTATGCATAGCAGAATAAAGATCATTTAAAAAAATAGTTACTATTCTTACTCATAGCTCAGAGTATATAAATACTACGTACAACTCATAGTATAAAATTATCAAGGTATTATTTTTAGATATATTGTTTACTAGCTCTCCCCGCGGTTTTCCCCGCGTTCCCGGAATAAAAAACACGCTATGTCCTTCTCCATACTATAGGCTATCTGCATGCCGGTCAACTTCTGATAATCGGTTGATTAGGTACTTAAAGCGTAACAAACACATTTGCATTTATAATCTGGGGGCACGGGAGTGCCCCCCGCCAAGACAGCCAAGCGAAGCGCAAGGGCACTACCTACCTTTTCTCGAAGCGCTTCGTCGTTTTTTTGAAGCCTCATAACTTGTGTTTGGATTATACCAGATAAACAAAATTCTCGGGACATGATGTCAATAGTGAACTTATTAAACTTATTAAATTTCAATAACATAGCTCTTATAGTTTAGATTTTATTGATACCTAAAAAACCCCGATTTCGTCACTGACTCACTGATGATCATCAAAACTCATAGGGTACTTCCGAAAGTCCTAGAAAGCTGAAATTTGGTATGTAAGCTAGTATGAGTACACAATCAACAAAAAAATTATAAAAATTGGAAATTTCAAAAAAAAAAAAACAATCGTAACTTACAAAATGAAGTGAAATCCCACCAAAAACATTATTATGTAAAATGTTGCCGCCAAGACATATAGCTTGCACTGTCAAAAAGTTATCAGATCTCATGTAGAGCCAAGCTTATAACTCTACTTGCCCTTACTCTACAAGCCCTAACTTCACAAACTCTACACACCGTAGTCAAAATATGTGGCGTGGCCGTTAGGTGGGATACTACTTTTACATCCCCCAAGATTTCACTCGCGTTCTCGGGATTAAAAATAGCCTATTATTTTCGGGGATAATGGATTTAGCTTCCTATTAGTGACGGAATCTTTCGAATCCTATAAGTGGTAGTTTTAGAGCCCGTTGGTTCTCGCGAGAGACGCGCGTCCTATAATAACAATTGATGACATTGTTATTTTTAATCGACTTCAAAAATAAGGAGATTATCAATTCGACACGTATGTATGTAATATTATTGGAACTGCAATATATTCACATATGATCATCTATTAGGGCTTCCAAACAAATTTGCAAAATTTCATAGGTGTATGTATGTATGTTTGTCCACGCATATCTCCTGAGATATTAATCAGATTGTAACCATTCTTTTGCAAGTTTTATCGAAATCGGTTTAGTAGTTTTCAAGATATGAACAAATATGTGTGACGGCCTGGCTTATTGATACGAGCTACGGCGGTGTGGTGTCAAAGGAAAAACATCTCTAAACCTTGGTCAAATTCTAGTGCATTTAAGAAAAACTAAAAATATTTTAATTTGTAATTAAAAAAAATTAAATCGACTCTGACATGAAGTCAGCGAAAGAGCACGACGTATTCCATTCAAAATATTTCGCTGACTTCAAATCAGTGTCAGATTAGAGTTATTTCATACTTTTGAGTGTATTCTGAAGTCGATTTAATTTTTTTGAAATATTTTTTTATAGTAACCGCGTGCCAAAGTTTAGAAGTTTATAATTAGGCTTTATAACATAACGTGAAAATATATTTTATGGCGATGATAGCTCAGTGGTAGTGACGTCGGATACTGAGACGAAGGTCCCGGGTTCGAATCCTACAATGAGCTTGAGCTTTCGGTGAAGGAAAACATCGTGAGGAAACCATAGCACGGTGGTAGGGTACTTTGTAGTACCCGCCTGGCTGGCTACCACCCTCAAGTTGAAAATCTGTCGCCAAGCACCTTTCGGTGTGTTCCGATAGCTGCACTTGAGAGCCAGGTCCTTCTAGGCTTTGTGTGCTTACCACCTTCGGCCGCATCATCACTTACCATGGTGAGATTGCGGTCAAACACAGGCCTATAAAAAGTAAAAAAAAAAAAAAAAAATATAAAATACTATCTGTGAGGGACGCAGCTACAGTGTTTTATAAAAATATCAAGTTGTTACGGTAATGTTGAACAAACAAACCAAAATACTCTTTCGCTTTATTATATTAGTATATACAGGGTGTTTTTTTTGATCAGCGACAAGCGACCCAGGAGGTAGTACACAAAATTCATTTTCCAAAAATGGATTTAATTCCATTAAATACTGTAAATATGTTGAGAAATACCTTATTCAATTTGAAATAAAATTACCGCAAAGTATGGTCACTAGTCACGTGCATTGACTAGAGCTAGGCGCAAGCCGCCATGCGCCATCGCCCCACCCCTTTACTCCCTCGCACTCCCGTTGAGTATTACGTCTATATTTTAGCTTATTACATGATTTTCAAAATAATATTAATTTTAAAATAAAGTATTTTTTTTATATTTCTTTTAGCACCAGTATCAATTGTATTATCGACCCTGAGTCGCTCGTCGCTGACCAAAACAACAACCTGTATTAGTTAGGATATTCAAATCCATTAATACATTTAATAATGATGACTAATTAATAAAAGCATCGCAGTAGTATGTACAATAATGTATTTACGAAAGGTTGTTGTTTACATTAAAAAATCTTCAACATACACATAAACTGAATTAATTATATTTAATGCATAGGTAGTTTTAAATAAATATTTTCGCCCACACCATGTTATTGCAAGATTACCGCATTATAAAACTAGTCGTATTATGGTTTTTGTCCATAATGCGAGTCAGACGACACGTGGGCTGTAAGGTCATCTACTCCGTGTATAGACATTGCCGTGTGTACATTGTACATGGTCGAATCATAAGATAATTATTATAATATTATTATAATTAGCATTAAATAATTAAAAATACATTGCAATGTGCCGTGATGATTTTGAAAACAATCACTAATAAAAAACGGCCAAGTGCGAGTCGGACTCGTACACGGAGGGTTCCGTACAACAATAATAATATTAAATTACTCAACTTTGCTATGAAATGAATAATAAGCGCAACAACAAAAAATATGTTTCTTCTATGGCGGCCCCCTTTAATTTTTAATTTGTATTATTTGTTGTAACAGTGGCAATAGAAATACACATTCTGTGAAAATGTCAACGGAGATACAGCCCACTGACAGATAGACGGACAGATGGACGGACGGACGAACGGACAGCGGGTACGGAACCCTAAAAAGGTAATATTTATTAGTTTTGAAATGGCTGAGCCGATTTAGATAAGTTCGGCCCTTACATTGGATTTACTTTCGAATCATTAAGTCTCCTAAAAAACTAGTAACTTAGCTTAAAGTAATGGACTGCAGATTGACTTACTGATAATAATGATAATGAAAGTCGCATACAAAATCGACTTGTTATACAAGTTTTAACCTCTGATAGCAGCCATTAAAACGTGTTTATACCTAAAATAGTCAATTAGTAATGATTCATTATGCCATTCAGAATGAAGGCCATCGGATGACACAATTGCATGTATTGCAATTAAGAACGAGATAGATTTATGTACATGTTCTCATTTATAGATAAATACTTCCCTTATACGAGTGAATTAAGCTTTTATCATGGGTCAAGAAAGACTAAGTGAAGATTATTGGTCTTATTCTAAGTTTAGGAGATGCATTAAGCTGAATATCAGTAGTCTATTCGCGTTAAGCCTTCAAGAGACTCGCTCATACTGTGGAATGAGCTCCCCGCCGTGGTTTTCCCAATGGAGTACAGCATGGGGTTCTTCAAGAAGGGTGTGAAGAGGTTTCTTCAGGGTCGGCAATGCGCGAGTGATACCCCTGATGATGCAAGCGTCCGTAGGCTACGGTAACCGCTTACCATCAGGCGGGCCGTATGCTTGTTAGCCACCTTAGTGGTATAAAAAAAGAGAAGGCGCTACGAGCGTATCGCAAAAAAAAAGATGTGCTTTTGAAAAAAATAATGGTTTCTGTGGTAATTACAGTCCCACAAATTTATCTGGCCCGATGGCCAAATGCCCTATTATGAAACTTATTCTTTACCACAACTTTACTATATTATCAAAGCAAAATTAGGTCTTTTCAGGCAGTCATTTTAAAGAGTTTGCAATCTCAAAACGTGCTTGGATCCAATTCCATCATCTTTTTTTACTGTGTATCGGTCTGTGTTTCAATTCAAATTCAAAATCATTGATTCAAATAGACCTTTGCAGGCAATTATGAAAAGTCTGACTCTAAAACCGGTTTGACCACAATCACACCATGGTAAGTGATTATGTGGCCGAAGGTGGTAAGCACACAGAAACCCTCTTAAGTGCAGCTGTTGGAACACACCGATAGGTGCTTGGCGACAGATTTCCAACTTGAGGGTGGTAGCCAGCAAGGTAGTGCTACAAAGTACCCTACCACCTCACGATGTTTTCCTTTACCGAAACCTCAAACTCACTGTAGGATTCGAACCCGGGACCTTCGTCTTGTCATTCGACACTAACCTACCACTGAGCTATCATCTCCTTATGAGATTAAGGGAGTTAGAGATGTCTATTTATTTATGTATATGGTCCTTAAAAACAATATACCAATTTTATGCAATTATCTTTACTCAGTAGGTAACTGTGTAAACAAAAAAATAACTCTGAGGATTTGCGAAATGTCATTTTCATAACATAGTAAGCAACTACTACTGCGGTTAACTGCCGTCATAAATAGTTTATTTGTTTGCATTTTAAGGAAATTAGGTCACGATGTTTTATGACTTGCTTTACTAATCAGTTCATTCCAATATTAACTGCTTAAAAAAATCTGGAGAAGAACCTTACAGAATACCGCAGCCAAAAAACTCAATTTTGTTTTCCTGCGCGTGAGTAAGGTGGCCAGAGCTCATTGGGGAGGGGCGAAGGGTCGGTAACTAGTCAGAGATTTTGCACTGATTTTGAACAGAACGACCAATCCCAACTTCGTGTATGTTACCCAACTGTTCAAAATCAGTGCACTCACTGACTAGTTGAGGAATTTGATTGTTCGGTATTAACTGGTTGGCTCGCGGTTGAAAATATAACAATAAATCAATTGTTATAATAGGACGCGCGTCCCTCGCGAGAACCAGCGGGTTAATATTCTAAAGGTATTTTTCTTGATGACAGATTTTCGACCTGAGGTTTCTACAAAGTACCCTACCACCATGCTATGGTTTCTAATTAAGCTCATTAGATTCAAATCATAGATACTACAATACATTGTACATACATTTATATGCAAAATGCATACGCATCTGCGAAGGGCTTTAGGTACTCTCTCAGAGCAAAGAGTCCTGTGCGACTATATAGAGCCGAAAACAATGACAATTCTCATCATATCAGCCTAAGGATGTCCATTGCTGAACATAGGCCTCCTTCCACTTCGAACTGTTTTGGGCCGCTTGCGTCCAGCGGTGCCCAGTGACTCTGACTAGGTCGTCGGTCCACCTGATGGGAGGTCGTTCCGCTCGGCGCTTTCCAGTACGTGGTGGCCACTCGAGAACTCTTTTCCACCGGTTATCGGTTCTTCGAGCGACAATACTCTGAAAATCGCATGAACGAGCTCCAGCGGCCGTCAGTCTAATATCGACTCTATATCACAGCACTATGTCAACAGTATTAAATTATAAGACACCTATGACATCTGTTGGTGAAACGGTGCTGCCTACTTACACGCTTGAATATTATGGAGCGTGTCTCTAGGAGTAAAAAGGTAAACAAACAGTAAAATAGATACAATTAAGTCTAGCAGATTTAATTGTACTTATATAAATATTCATCTGAATCGCAGAATTATGTATAGATGACCTCTTTATCCAAGATCAAACATTACGTACGCTCGTGAAATATATTTATATATTAATAGATTATACTTGCTTATAGAAAAGTGATTCATTGTACTAAAACAACGAAGATGTTATTGCTTATCTTGATTGAAAAAATATTCGGGATTTTGTAAAAAAATTAATATTATCTTTTTATTTCTGGATTTTACCAGCAAAATACCAAATGAGCATAATATCAGTTTTTTTTTAGATAGCAAGTAGGTATATCTACCATTTAAATCATCAATGTGTTTTATATTCAATAAATATTTTTTTTCAAGCGTTGTCAGCTATAATTGAGCTTTCGGTGAAGGAAAACATCGTGAGGAAACCATAGCACGGTGGTAGGGTACTTTGTAGTACCCGCCTAGCTAGCTACCACCCTCAAGTTGAAAATCTGTCGCCAAGCACCTTTCGGTGTGTTCCGATAGCTGCACTTGAGAGCCATTTCCTTCTAGGCTTTGTGTGCTTACCACCTTCGGCCGCATCATCACTTACCATGGTGAGATTGCGGTCAAACACAGGCCGATAGACAGTAAAAAAAAAAAAAAAACTTACTTTTTATTCCCATGTTCATTATCGTATTTCACCATAAACGCTCCATCACTATCTTCTCTCATAGTTTTAGTAAAGTGCATTTTTATATAATAAGGGTGGATATTATTCACACTGTAGACTTGCAGCGGTTCTCTCAAATAGATATAAAGCTTCCCTTCCTTATTATCAAGTTCGTACGGCCGAGGCCTATTCACGATATCTCGATTTCCATCAAGAACTTGTAATGAGTTACTAATTATTTCCAAATCTCTGCAGTCCAGTTCAATCACATTCACATTGGGTGCATGCGCAATAATTTTAATACTTAATTCACATAAGTAGTAAGGATTATTATAATACGTGTAAGGGATAATAGTTAAATCGTAATGCGCTGGATACACTGTGTAGTTCAAACATCCATCTTGGGTTACTGAATTTGCTTTAGCAACTGTCAGAAACAAAATAAACAAAAGAACGCGACACATTTTTCTTAAATTTCACTCGCACTTCCAAATTTAAACAGTCAATATATTATTTTTAAATCATTGTTCGTAATTCGATTTTTTTTTTCACTTCAAACTTTTTTATTTATTTTATGCGTAGGCTACAACTCTTTTCTGCCTATTTTTCCGCCAAACATGAAGCGTTCGTCCACGTCTGTTCGCGTGGCGCGCGTATATGCATTTCACGGTGTTCCACTGCTCGACATAGAGCAGATCGAAACTTGGCGCTAGACATCATCAACCAATATATCCTGACCCACTCTACCCTCTTCATTCAAACAATAATGTAAGAAGCATTAGTCTCCAAATATGTCGCAGGTCAATGTTTAGTTGGCGCAGGTGATATTTGTGTTGATATAGTGACTGTTTACTTTGAAATGTTTGTTTTGCAAAACCTAATGAGAGTTTTCTTTTTGTATAATTAGTGAGTTAGTTATAGGTATAGGGCGACTGGTAATTAGTAAACGATACTTAGATACAAGATTGTACTCATGATAACAAACAATTTTCCCAAAGAAACAAATTTAACTAAATTAAATAAAAGTTGATGGTGTATTCTTATTCTTGTTAGGTAATATTATGGGCTCATGTGCTATGTAAATTAAAAAAAAAATGTTTCTTTGGGAAAGTTGTTTGTTATCATGAGTACAATCATGTGTCTAAGTATCGTTTACTAATTACCAGTCACCACAGATCTCAACTATGCCAGTCACCCTATATAATTAATAAAATTAAAATTAAAAAAAATATATTTTATTCAAAATACTATGCTTAATATAGAGCTTACCATAATAATATTTTATTAAAAAAATACACATTTTAATATATACAAACTAGGTTAGGTACTTTTTACCAACAAAAAAATAGAATCCTAATCTATATAAATAAAAATCTATTGTCGCATGTATGAAAGACCATCACTTGAGAACAGCTTGACGAATTTGCTATTTTTATGGTCACAATGCAAAAGGTAAAAAAGTAACTTTCTGTCTGTCACAGCGTTATTTCAGTAACCACTAATGATTTCGAATTTGGAATTGTTATAAATACTGCTTACCCCAAGTTATTACAAATGAAAAAAGTTTTTGTTTACTTTATTTGCAAACGGGAGAATGGGGGACCCAAATTTCTATGTTATAAGTTTATATATAATAATAAAATAATTCTAGGTACCTTATTAACCTTAAAATACTACATTCAAATAGTGGAGATACATCTCTTCGTTTATTTACACTTTTGAATAAAAATTATAAATTATAACTATCAGCATTGCCATCCAACGTGGCAATGCTGCCAGCCTTCTGGGCACTTTCTCTGTTAACAGCGATGTAGACGATTTTTTTGACGCCCTGCAATTGTACATATTTTTATTCTTATATTAGTTCTAATATTACTTTTTAAATAATGTACATTGGCCCTGATTCTGTTGTTCACAACTAAACTAATTTTAATCTCACTATGGTGCCGATTCTGTTGTAAATCGCACTAAACTAATTTTAGTCACATCTCATCTCTTTCTTACGAACAATATTGGAAAAGGATAGAACATATTTTAAGTTGTAAATTAATCTTTGCCGTCTTATTTTGCGTGTATTTAGGCGTAACCACGATAGATGGCGACTAAATTTATATTGAAAACAAGCATTGGACTAATTTGACAGGACTAAATTTCTTACATCCTTTTCTTTGTTAGAAAGAGACTTGGCCCTGATTCTGTTGTTCAACATTTATTGATATTTACAACAGAATTGGCACCATTATAGAATAATTTTGAATAATATTATGAACATTGAATAGTATTAGTATGTTATAGTTGTTATTATTAGTCTTACATTATTTCTTCTATTCAATAAAAAATCAAAATCAATAAAAAATATTATAACATTAACTTAACCTATCAAAAAATTAAAGTGATTTTATAGATTACAATTTGATAGACCTACGTAATTTATCCATAAAGTTTTATATGCTTCCATAATCATTAAGAGTTAAAACTAAAACGCAACCAAAATGGCAAATAATCCAAAAGTGAGGGTGATGAAAGACGGCATCAAAACTGGTGAGTTACTCCTCAGAGACTTCAAAATGTCCTCCTTATGGCTTTCAGCCCAGGCTGTGGCAGCTCTGGCTTGCGCCAATGAGGTTCTTGCGCTGACTTTGGCCTGATCCCCACACTCTTCGCAGGAGGTCAACCAATTTTCAAACTGTTGAAAATAATATAAAAAAAGTGTTAAATCTATCCTAATATCATATCTATAATTTTGAAATTTTATATGAATGTGATTTGTGAAGATGTTTGTTACTCTTTCACGCAAAAACTACTGAACAAATTTAGATGAAATTTGGCACACAAATAGAAAATGACTAGGAGACACGTAGGAGACTTTTTATCCCCGACAAACATACGATCACTCCGGAGTGCGGGTGGAACTGCGGGGCACAGCTAATTTTACATAAAGTACTAAAACTACTAAACTAATAAATTTATTAGGTATATATAATTAAATTGAATATTATGAAGAGAATGGCTGTACAGATTTCGCAAATAATAAAACTTAAATAATATATTTAATTGTCTCAATAAGGTTTTATTTACAGATGGAAAAAAAACCCGGAAAATTGGATAAGTTGCCCGGAAAATTCGGGAATAACTAAAAGTGCTTTATTCCTGTGATTTTTTTATGTATGCAGTTGAGACTACGGGGGACAGATATACAGGTATAGAATAAAATTAATATAGTTTGCTATTTCATCGGTAAAATTCTCTATTTAAAAGTCTTAATCTACTTTAAGACAAATAAATTGAATGATTTTGTAAAATTACTCATAAATTAAAATTATTTAATTTTTCTCAATGGCACAACACAAATGACGCCATGTTTTTCTGCTCATCAATTAACCACACTGTGTGCAAACAACTTGTCAAAAATTAAAACTGGAAAAGTGCATATAGTTAGGTATGCTTGGGAATACCATAAGGTTCCGCAGTACTTGTAATTCGAAAATTAGCTTTCTATCGTAAGACTCTCATTAGGCGTGATAGTTTTCCATGCAATTTCAGTTCGATCTAGTAACATTTATTTTTATTTAGAATATCTGATACGTATACCTCATGTGAAACGTTCAACAATGCCCTTTATATTTGAACAATTGATAAAAAATATTTTATTTGTAATATATTAAAAAAAAAAGTACCTAATAGCTTAAATTTTAATATCATGATTTTTGATCAAAACCTTTATAAAGTTAAGTTAGTTATAAATCTTTATAAAACACAAAATTTCATTTTACATACCTACAGATGGATGGACACGGTAAAACTAATTTTTGACAACGGAACTCTAAAAAGTACTAATTATTTTGCACATTTGGTCTTAATTTGTTTCTGGCTTGTGTAACTGACCCTTATCATCCTTCAGTTAATTGACAAGGCTACGCTAAATTGGTATGCGCAAAAATGGTCCGAAATAATGCTGTCCCTCTGTATACGTATTTCAGAGATCTAAAAGATTATCACAGAAAGTCCCTCAAAATAGTAAATTTTGAATGAAAATGTTCACTACAAACATCAAGATATCATTGAACATTCGTAGAGTCAACTATAATGTTCATACACTGAAAAAATATACTACAAGTGACTACAAAATTTTATCACAAAATTTGACGACCAATAACCTAAACAGAGTGACACTAAACTTACCAGTAACAAAACTAGTTTTTGTTCGTTACTTAATTATTTGATTAAATGTAACTAAAGTTAGTTTCCCGACAGCTAAAGTTAGTTTCCCGACAACAAAACGTCAACTTACATAACTAGTTTTGTAGATAATTTTTTTCAGTGTATGTTCTTTATCAAGGCAACTGTTTTTTTTTACTGTAATTTCGAAACAAAAGTCAATCAGTTTGAACGTAGATGTAACGTCTTCATCTTTTGGGACCCCTTTTATAAGGCGTGGATCCCACAGAGTTCTGCATTCAGAGTTCTGCGTTCACTGTAATCTATGCGGCGCCTTTAAAAGTAAAGAAAGTGTATGACGTATGATTGGTAGCAAATATTGCTGAACTCTATGCTTGCTGTGTGCACAATAGTGACCAGACCACTAGAACTCTCTCTGCGGAATCGGCGCTTAAGAAGAGAAAACAAAAGACACTCATAGTATCTGTGCATTATGTAGGTACAGTAAGTAAATGATAAGGCGCGTCGTGAATCTTCGTTCGCACAGAAAAGAAAGTATGGCCCCGAAGATTAACGAAAGAATGCTTAAAACTTACAATCAACCTTAGATCACTACTATAAGGTTCATAATACACTGGAGCTGTTAGTTCCGTCTCACTCGCAAGTCACGCCCATCCGCACGGCAAGCGCCAACATGGCGGCAGCTGCCGACCAATAGTGGTTTCCCGCGCTTTGAAAATGTATCTTCTGCGCAGGTACATCGGTAAGCCATATCAGTTGGGTACTACTGTACAACTATGTTCAAAATGCCATGTCGTGTGCAGTGCATTGCAAATGCCATATTTAACATATGATTCATGATACTTTAAAAACACTTTTATGGCAACTTTTGACCTTGACGAAAAGAGATTTGAATGTTAAAATCATATTAGCCAAGGTCAGTTCTATATCACAATTTGTTGCTGGCGCGTAGCCAAACACGGTACATGTCTGTGTACCTCGATGCATTTAGTGCACGTCACTTTCACTTGCTGAAGGTTAAATAGTACTGAAAACGTATGTATACTCTATGAGAGACCAGAAAAAACAACTGAGAATATTATCAACAAAGATGGAGCTGACAGCAACGTTACATAGGTCGTGAATTCGTATCCCATGCAGAACAATCATGTGTATACAACTTGTTGGTTTGTTCTGAGTCTCGATGTTCTGAGTATATTTAGTATCTAGTTATTTGGTTTCTATAGTACAAGCTCTGGTTATTTTGGTATCAGATGGCCGTGTTCATAAGGACTAACTTCTATCAAAGATACCAAAAGATTTTACCGCAAATTCAAATTTCGAAACAATTATTGAGGAAGGTGGAATAACTCCATCAGATGGTTGGAACGGAACAGGGTCTCTACCGCTTTGGTGGTAACGTAACGAAAACCATTTATGAATTTCATCCAATCAGGCCCCGTGAATTGTCATCGTCGTACCTGGATGAAATCATTGATGGTGTTTGTTACGATTACCACCAAAGATACGCAATAGCCCGGCAGACAATGTAATGACCAGACAATGTGGGATATGGAGATCTTTATGACTGAGATAAATCTGATAATGTTGTCAAAGACGTTCAGAACAGACACTAAAATTAATCAAGAATATTACTGTTGCCGCAACCAAATGGGTTATTCCAAAAACGCTATTTGATAACAATGATCGGACCATCGTAAATAGGTTTTCTTACGACATTCTCCCACAACCTACAACGATATTTGCCTAATCAGGAAACAGAAGATGATAAATTTCATTAAATTTTTTTATGAGTAAAAATATCATTTTGATAATTGTATGCTTACTATCGTCATCATTTAGGTATTTTTGTATTCAACAAACTGCTCTTTATTAATATGACTTCATTAAATATTACGTGGACAAGTCAACAAGGTCATACGCATTTAAATATCAAAATAAAATACGAGTACATATGGCTCTGTTTACTGGCATTGCATTTTATATGCATTATACTCGATCATAAATCGACTGTATCATAAATACCCTACCATTATTCGATTATGTCATGGCTCAATTATATCCAACTGGATTATTTTGGTTCTATTCTGGTGACAAATATACGAGCGTGAATCCCGGCACTCTGAGTAATACCCGTTCATTTGGTTCAAGGCATTCCAAATGGGAATTTACGTGAAGGTTAGCAAATTAAACTGTGGCGTCAGAATTCGCAGAAAAATATTTTGCTGTTTATTCATGATAATCAGCCACATACATTCTTCTACTGTATCGACTTGTGTATGACCAAAATCTCACAATCAAAAATGACTCGATGGCTAGAGTTAAGATTTTTTCGTTTTCGATAAACACTACAGGGTGTAACGGAAACTGTATATACATTACAGTAATCCACTTTTTTGGTACGAGGTGCACAGATCGCGGAAGATAAAAAATTATATTAATATTAGTAAGGGACGCAAAATGACAATGACCCTCATTGACCGGTGACATGTTGGTTATGATTTTAATTCAAAAAACATGAATTAAAAAATTTGGTTTGAATTTTTTAGTTATGTATTTTGAGCTGAAATTTTTTATAGAGAGTCTGTACCTGATGTAGTCTTCACCCCCTTCGGATGTATATACCCTTTCCGTTACACCTTATATAATACTAAACCACGCAAATTAAAAGTAAAGCAAATGGACGCAAAGTCCCCTTTGACCTGAATGACTGTTTAACAAACAACTCGATACTATGTACATATTCATTACAAGTGATATGAAGGGCATTGTTTGAAGGGCTGGTTAGCTTAACGATGGGAACGGCAAAGGGTGGAAGGATTGGGTCACTTTATTATCCACTCAATTTAGGCCTTTGTGTTTTGAGGATTTTATGGGCCTTTCGGGGTTTGCTCTTTGATTCGAGGGCTTAGGTAACTTGCCCTAAACTCGACTTATACGGCAAGTATTCTTATCATTTTTATATATTAACTGGAATAAAAGAAATCTACGTTTCTCTCACACCATGCCAAAGTCTACCTGCGTGCCAAATTTCACGTTTTATTATCCCTGTTGAGGTGTCAAGACATACCAAAAAAAATACTTTCGCATTTATAATAGGTACTTAGTACAGTATTACCCAACTGATATGGCGCGTCGTGAATCTTCGTTTGCACAGAAAAGAAACTATGGCCCCGAAGATTAACGAAAGAATGCTTAAAACTTACAATCAACCTTAGATCACTACTATATGATTCATAATACACTGCAGCTGTTAGTTCCGTCTCACTCGCAATTCACGCCCCTCCGCACGGCGCGCGCTAACATGGCGGCAGCTGCCGACCAATAGCGTTTCCCGCGCTTTGATAATGTATCTTCTGCGCAGGTACATCGGTAAGCCATATCAGTTGGGTATTACTGTACTACTTTACTACGGCAAATCCCTTCCAAATAGTAAAATGGAGGACTACTTACTTCATCAAATTCTGTTTCCGTATGCAAAGATGCTGCAACTGTACTTAAAACTGTTTCCATTTCGGGATATCTGTGTAATATAATAAAATTAAAATGAGAAACCAATTTTGATGTCATTTGCTGCTTTCGTTTAAAAATACGAGTACCTGATGCACAATATTACAATTATTCAGTCAACAACTAGACATTGTAATATTCTCATTCCAAAACATTTTTATAAAAATACAATTGATAATTGCAGCAGCTTTGACCTTCATAAGTACCCTATAATGGCCTAAATTAAATAAAATTTCATTGACATATAATAATTTGACTAACTCTTAACTTTCAGATTTTCCAAATAAAGACTTCAAATCTAAATGTAATAATAATTTAAATAATATGAAAGTAAAACTTACATGGTACTCCAGAGAGTATAGTTTTGCTTCAGACCATCGATAACCACGTGCAAATGGGCATAGTTAGCAAGTACACTACTTAGCGGCATCGTCAAGTCTTGTATCCTAATTGGACTGTTTTCCTCTAGCATCGATACTAAGTAACTGAAACAAAATAAAAATGTACGCCGTGGTTACTTTGCATAATATACCGCCTATAAATCGGACAGTATTCTAAAGAATTGTTTGACTTCATGCCCACAGAAGCGCTCATGGTGTAGCATGATTCGGCAAAGTTAAGCTACCACCGTCGTGGTCGGTACCTCGACGGGTGACCGCCTAGTTTTATTTCAAATCGAGCGTTTCCGTGCTTCGGAAGGCACGTAAAGCCGTTGGTCCCGGTTATCACTTAATTGTGATAGTCGTTAAGCTAGTTGGATGCCTACTAGGTGGCTTGAAAAATTCCAACGGTAGGTTGACCACTAGCCTACCTCCACCGATTCGCAGTGGGCATGCGTGGTGGAGTATTGCCCATTCCCTTTCACCCTCATTTGTGAAAGGCGGCCTGTGCTTAGCAGTGGGACATTATAGGCTGATGATGATGATGCCCACAGCCACCTTCAACCATTGCACTTCTCGCCATCGTAGAGGAGCCCATCCTCACACATTGGAACAAAAATGGTTTCACACTGGACAGTTTCACAAAAGTTTCCTAGCACGGATGCTCAGATTTTTGCAGAATCCACGACGCGCACCGACCTCAGTTTTGGGAAGCATCTATGAGTAATGGAACCATTTACCATCAGGCGGACCGTATGCTTGTTTGCTACCTTAGTAGTTTATGTCTGTTTCTTTGTTTTCTTTGGATAAATAATGTCCAATTGCAGATATTCTTCAATTATATTAACTAATTTCCTAATTCATTTACCTCTTCAATCTTGTTTCATCAGCTGTACATCCAAGTATTTCACCAATGGTCCGAGCCTCATTTGCTACATTGGTATCAGCCATTCGTTTCCATAGAAAGTCAAAATCTTCCCCATTCCCATGACGCAGCCCATTGCAATAGGCTACTGGTCTTAGACTTGGAGTTATTCTGAAAACATACATGTTTTAGTACTTATTAAAACTATCTTTTCGACTCGCGGTTTTACTACGATCAACTTTTTTACTCCCAATCCCAACCCTTTTTTACTATCTACGTTATTTTAGTTTGTCTAAACTCTGCCGATTTAGCTGTCCATTCTGTCAATCAGTCAGTTTATTCTCTTATGTATACAAATGACTTTGATATATTTGTCCTTTTATAGTGTTTTTTTTTACTTTAAACGTAATATATTTATTTAAGCCTAATAAAGTTAATACTAATAATAACAACTAAAACAAACTAATATAAGAACTAATATAAAAAGAATAAAAATATGTACAATTACGGGGCGTCAAAAAATTCGTCCACATCGCTGTCAACAGGAAAAGTGCCCAGAAGGCTGGCAGCATTGCCACGTTGGATGGCAATGCTGATTCTTTGGCCAAAAAAAAGGCCAGCCCTTATATAGTGTTAAGTCGAATTGGTCACAACACTAGCTCGATTCTTGCATCAGCGTGTTCCGTCACTAAAGGACTATTAAGAGTTTTGACAGATCCGAAACAAGATAGTTTCCCGCGTGTTTGGAAGAGTTTTATTATGTGTCTATAAATATATTATATTTAGGGCTTGTTTGATGTAAATAATCTCTAACAATAGACATAAACCCCCTTATTACAAAACATGGTTTAAAGCAAAACCAGGTTTTAAAATAGCCTCGTCTCTTTTTATTATATGACGTTAGAAAGTGACCGAGTGTCAGTAAAACCTGGGTTTGCTTTAAACCATGTTTAGTAATAAGGGGGAAGTAGATTGTAAGAAAATATTGCTGGATGCTGGATGGATGATTTTATTTTTAGGATGAGATACAAAAATAGAAGATGATAAGGCAAGTTCCTCTAACGCAAATATTGATGACTCAAAAGATTTATAAGCTCTAAGGAAACTAACTCAGTTCCATTATCTTTCAACCCCTTGAATAGTTGTACGGAATAGTCGATGCATCCTTGGTGTCCCAATTTACAGGCGAATTCCAAAAGCTGCATACGATTCCTTAGAGTTTCAAAATCATCTGTTTCTTTCAGTTCGTACCCTATGTATTGTATGGCGTTCTCCATATATTGTAAGGTTGCAGCCTGTAACAGACAGTGTATCAAGAGTTTTACTAAAAAAAAATGTTTTCCCAATGGACTACAGCATGGGGTTCTTCAAGAAGGGTGTGAAGAGGTTTCTTCAGGGTCGGCAACGCGCGAGTGATACCCCTGGTGTTGCAAGCGTCCATAGGCTACGGTAACCGCTTACGATCAGGCGGACCGTATGCTTGTTTGCCACCTTTGTGGTATAAAAAAAAACTTATAGATATTTCGGCAGGGGAGAAAACCCTTTTATTTAAAGTTTTTTTTTTTTTTGGTGCACCCCATTTTTTTTTATTAAACTTTCATTCTCAGTGATAAAAACAATAAAATCATTGGAATGGTGTGAGTTTTAAACAAAAGCTATATGATCAGTCACCTGAATTTCAGCATAAATATCGCTTCCTAAGTAGTTGTTAAGTAGTTTATTCAAACCCCGTAGAACTGCGTACCAAACAGTGAAATCTGATTCATATTGTAGATAGCTTAGAGCGTCATATAAAATACTGAATTTCACTTCATCGGCGTAAAAAAGTGCAAAAAGATCGTTGATTATCTGAAAAGAAAAAACCTTTTAGTCTTTGTTTTCTGAGAAAGGTGCTAGTACTTGATGTAACTAGATTACCTTTGCCCGATTCAAATAGCTAATTTGTTCACGGCTCACGCTGTGAAGCGCACTTGTTATTATTTGCCAAGAATGTTCATCATAGTTTACTCTATAGAGACCTGAAATTAATTTAGTATTGAATTACACATTTTTATATGTTATTTAAATTAAAGACTTATAAAGGCGACGTGTCACAGTTAGGGATCCTCTACAGCAAGTGACCTACACTGAAAAAATGGACTGCAAGTGACAAGATTTTATTTAACAGTAACACAAAATTTGACGACCAATAACCTAAACAGAGTGACTTGCTACAAAATTAGTTTTTGTTCGTTACTAAATTATTTGATTTAATGTAACTAAAGTTAGTTTCCCGACAACTAAAGTTAGTTTCCCGACAACAAAACGTCAACTTACATAACTGGTTTTGTAGATCATTTTTTTCAGTGCATCATCGTAATGATTGTAAACTTTGTAATAGGCTACATACAACTTTTTTTTAAAAAATCATTAACAACTATCATTCAAGCTAAAATATATAATGCAGGTAAATACCAGTTTCCTGCACGTTGAACAAAACCCAAGAATGATTTTGAATAATATTTGGTATTGTGAATTCATAATCAGTGCTATCCATGATGAACGCTGGCTTTGTATTTTGGAAGTCAGGAGAAAACCCAGTTGTGTATGTAATGGGTATTTTGTAGGTCTCATTTGAAGAGTGGGATGAATTTATGTAGAAACGTTTCTGTAAGAAAAGAGTTAATTAGGTAAAGGTGCTAACTGCTAGATGAGATGAACTTAACAATAGGTGCTTTATGGTGGATCTCCGCAATAGACAAAAGTGAGTGGAAGAAGAAGAGGGAGGCCTTTGCCCAGCAGAGTAATGAACTTAAATTGAAGTAGAATAATATTGAAATGATTCTAATAAATCTTGTTTTTCTCTTCTGTAAGGAATATAAAATAAAGTCGCTAAGTCGGAAAGTCGTTTTAAAATTCGGATGGTCTTAAGGTCCATTATTTTATTAGATTGTCTTTTAGATATGGAGCCATTCCGCTGACGGCCGATCCCAAAAAAAAGGCTAATGTAGGTAAAGGTAGATGACTAACCACTAGATAATTTGGCATGCGTAAGAACTCAAAAAATCTATAAAATATATCAAACCTGGCTTAAATTAACAGTGCCGTCATCATAGTTAATCGTAACTGTCAAAAGTGGATGTCCAGCTTGAGTGATCCAGGAACTCATGACGTCAGAGATGGTGGTACCAGGGTATAATGAAAAGGAGTTGTTATAATACGTCACACCTGTTTCCAGGCCTTTGTATAATTTGTCAGGATAACCGGCGCCGTAGGAACTGGAAAATATGCAGTTGTTTATAAGGTTGTACAGTATTACCCAACTGATATGGCGCGTCGTGAATCTTCGTGCGCACAGAAAAGAAAGTATGGCCCCGAAGATTAACGAAGGAATACAAGAAGAAGAAGAAGAAGAAGTAGAAGTAGAAGAAACTTACAATCAACCTTAGATCACTACTATAAGGTTCATAATTGATGCTGACTGTTAAATATTGAAAAATCAATCATCGATATAATAATAAATAATTATTAGATTATTTTGAACATGAGACTGCTTATTTATTTAGCTTTGATAAACTAAAGATTATAGTTATGTAAACATAGATAAATAGTAAAACAATACGGAGACTAAACTATAAACCTATGTTTTGTGTTCATTTCAGCGAGATAAGAAATACATAAGAGTTAAATAATGAAGGATTGATTCTTAATGAATGAATGAATTTAAACAATACCATTTTTACAAGCTTTTATTTAGTTTACCTGTCCGGTGTCTGTAATCGGATCTTGCAAGTCAAATTTGACCCACATCCCAGTGTCCGATTGAGTTGAAATTTGGTATACATTCGTTTATTGGATGATAATGCAAGTACATACAACAAAAAGTATAGTCACCATAAATAGCTTTTATTAAAAATGAAATTTTTAACAAAAACTTGCTTCATAATGGTTTTGTTAAATGAAGAAGAAGTAGGTACTGTACATTGATGTACTAATCGCTTTTTAATACGACCAAACAGTATTTTTATAAAAAAAAGTAATATTAGTGATAAAACATACTTATCAGTCAAGTAGGTATGCAATCCCATCACAAAAGCGTCATCACCGACCAAATGATGCATCATTCTTATAACAGAACCAGCTTTCTGATAGGTAATCGTTCCAAAATGAGTGCTAATCTCGGCTGGAGAGTTTACATTTTCGTTTGAAATGGGTACAGCGGTGGGTGAATTGTCGGCATCATACGCTGCATATACCGAACCAATCACTAACATATTGGCTGAACCAACTTCAGGGTCTACCTACAATTTTGTAAAGATTCATTAAGAGATGAGAAATTTTTGTATAAGTAGTAAAACTTTGAACAACAAATATACAACGTGTGACGGAAAAGGTATATCTATCCGAAAGAGATGATGATTACATCAGGTATAGAGTTTCAGCTCAAAATGAACTACGCAAAGAATTCATACCAAATTTTTAGTTTCATAAGTTTACTTAATTCAAACCATAACTAACGTGTCTCCGCACTACGAGGGTCAATATCTTTTTATATCACTTGCTAATATTATTATAAAAAAAAAACTTTACCGTATATTTTGTTATCATCCAATGTACTTTTTCCGTTACACGTTGTAAACTTTGGAGCAAAATATTTTTTTGTTAATTAAATACAGAAACCTGTAAATCAATTTGAACCAAATCAGCACATGTATGATACTACTCTACGCTTGAGCCTTCTCTGTGAAAGAATATCTCGTGAGGAAATCATAGCACGGTGGTGGTGTGAGTGCTTTGAAGTAGGAACCCGCCTGGCTGACTACCGATGACACTTGAGAGTCAGTTTCACAATGAGATTGTGATCAACCAAACCCCGTTATAAATACATAGGATCAGCAACCCTTGTGTGATGCTTGCTTACTACCCAAGCAATATAAAAAATACTTACAGTAGCAGTAATATAATCCTGGAAGTAATTAGCGAAGCCTTCGTTGAGCCAAGTATCACTCCACCAGTGACAAGTGACCAGGTCACCAAACCACATATGAGTAGTTTCATGAGCTACTATTTGCGCCACTCTGTATTTGTAATAGGGGCCCGATTCCTCTGGCACGTACAGCATTAGTGATTCCCTGAAGTAAATAAATTTTATAAAAATCTTAAGACATCTAATACAGACAAAGCTTAGGAAACTACGGAGTCCATTGGTCTATCAAAGTTTATAACTTTATCAAAATTTTATTCCCTACTCACCTATATTTTACTAATCCCCAGTTCTCCATAGCACCGGCCTTAAAATCCGGCAAAGCCACATGATCCATTTTAATATTCTCATCAGTAGAATAGTAGTCTATTTGAAAATAGTCGCTTAATGCATTTAAAACTTTCAAACCGAAGTCGAAAACGTATGCAGTTTGATTTGCGGCATCCGGTCTTGTGTAAATTCCGAATTCTTTTGAATCAATAACTGATTGGTTGGCAGCTGAGAATTCTGAGACGAGGAAAGCGACGAGGTAAGTTGACATTTTGGGTGTTGGGAAGAATGTTTCTCTCACGTAACCGTTGGATCTGAAAATGGCAATTAGAATGGATTTATGGGCATTTGGGTATTTTTCACTTTCTTTACTGTAGAGCTGTTAACATTTTAGGTCAATTTATACTCTTATTGTAATTATTTCGGTTTCTGGTGGATGCCAGGATTTATACTCATAGACTAATTTGAAATGACGCTTTTACACACTGTTGCTTTTGTGAAGTTTTTATTAATAACAAGATTTCGTCTCGCGGTTTCTGTCGCGTTCCCGTGGGATCTTATGTATTCCCGGTATAAAAAGTATCCTAAATTATATTCCAGGTTATAATCTACTTGCTTGTCAAATTTTATAAATGTCCATTCCTTGGAAAAGTCCGTGAAAGTGTAAAAAACATCAATACACAAAAAAAAACAATATCGTCCCGTTAGATATTATACGTATATCCCGTTGGCTCGCAAATGGAACGCGCGTCCTATGTACTATACAGTTTCTGATGTTGTATGGTGACAAGAATTTGAATGAATTGTTCGCGTCGCAGGCTATTGATATATATTTTGTAAATTGTAATACTTCTAACTTTCTAAGTACATATAAAATAAAAGATTGCTGAGTTTCTTGCCAGAGTCTTCTCAGTTCAAGTTGTATTTGGAGTGGTTCGCCTGATGCTAATCGGTTACCGACCTATATAGATACTTGTAACCAACGAGGCATCACTCACGCATTACCGACCTTTCTCGCCATCCCATTGAGAGCTTTGGCCACTGTACTCACGCAGGAACACAACATAAAGCTATTTGGCTGTAAGGTGGAGCTACTTCCCCAGTCGAGCTGCTCTTTGAGCAAATAAACGATAACCTCTACCTCTCTTAAAATTCAACTGATTAATATACATTACAGTAATATTTAAGTCAACTTACAACGGAACACTATTTGCCATCTTAGTGTTGGCAAGTGATGGCTTAAAACTTTCTGGACGATCAATGATGAGTGTGAACGTGGCTTTAAGATCCGGCTCATCAAAGCAAGGGAACACCTTCCTTGCGTGTGTGGGCTCCATTTGAGTTGCACCAAGCCATCTGAAGGAGATTGAGTTGAGCATTATATAGTGAATGATATTGTTGTTAGAACCGATTTCGAGACATTATTTAAATTATATAATTAAAAATTTGATTTGTGACATGATATTTAAAGTTTCCAATAGTATCGGTTTTTGTATTGTTGCAATGAAAATTCTAGAGTCATTAAGTGATTTAACAGTTGTTGATAAAATATCTTCACTTTATTATGAAAATATGTTATTTTTAATTGGTGTTTTTAAATGTTTAGTTAAGGATATTTTTCGATTAAATAAAACAAGAGTGTTCAAACCAATCAAATCACTTTTGACGTTTCATCATTCTGTAAATGTGGTGCTGATAGATCGATCATATTAATTAATATTTCATACGCTATTACAAAAAATTAATCTACAAGCATTTGAGCTAAGATTAAGGAATGGAAAATTTTACAAAAAGGGGCTTTGACTTTAGTATTTGTACAATCTTGTCACTTATAAACCTTAAGCTAGATAAAATAATAAAGCCTATTTAAGCTGCACTTGAGATTTCATTGTCTACTTTATCTATAAAAGGCGGTAAAGGGGAAGTACCATACATATAAATTTAAGGTACATTTTACGGACATCAAATCGACACAAAGTTGAAAATTAACAGCCTGTATTTTATGGCACCAATCGATAGGAGGTCGAGGATTAAATCTCTCTAATTAATATGGTGTATTCATTTAAAGGAAGGTCAAACATAAATGTATTTATCCATGGGAAACTAAAAACTAATTTGAAATGTCACTGGTTGTCCAGATTTGTGAGGCAAAATCAGTCACAATTTAAAGCTCGTGCAATCATGCAATTACAATACCCGAAAAAATTCGACCCAGTCTTTCCAAATCGTACAAACTCAGTCATGCTTTGGGACCGGCTACAAAATACAACCATAATTGCCACCCCCTATCCTTTAAGAAATCTTTAAATTATTGGTCACCTAGAAGGCGTTCTATAGTGATGCAGAATTCATTTCTTGCTACCATTTATTTTTTATTTTCCTGTTTTAATACAATTGCAAAACTATTTATTTATATTAATAACAGAAATATTATATTATTTACAACAAATATGTACAAAATACAATCTATATATAGAAAATTTCCTCAAGCCTGCCGCTGCTTCCGATTAACGGCAGGGTTCCCAGAAGGCTGGCAGCGTTTCCTCTTTGGATATTATATTTTAAAACTATTATATTTTATAAAATGGTATGCATGCTTTCAATTTATAGTATCTAATGCAGATAGCTCTAAAAAATTTACTATCTTCAATAGCGCTTTTTTCAATGTCTCATTTTTTCCTCAATCTGTATATTACTAAGTATATGGTAGGTACTTACTTCTTGACTCCATTCTCGAAATAATAATTTCTATAGAATCCAGACAAATCTTCTCGTATTGTCCCTTTGTATACAATCCTTATACTATAAGTATTTCCATTTTCCAGTTCACTTTCCAAATTAATATAAGCAAATGTATAATTAGTATCAAATACCAAAGGATTTGAGGCATCCAGGGCAATATTAGCAGCAGATGTAAACACTGTTACATTTTCAGCAGTAAATTCTAAATCTTCGGAATGTAGTTTAATAACTTTGGTATTTTCTTCTGTATTAAAGGATATGTTGACTTCTCCATCAAATGTAAAGGCTGTATCATTATTACCAGTATCGAAGTATGGTGTTATGGCAATGGAATATGATATAGGTTTAAGTTGTGTGTTTAATCTGTAGTTCGTATCAGTGCAATGACTATCTGTTAGCAGACATATAATAGCCAATGCTATTATTTTTAGAAACATGGCTGTAATTAAAGTAAAATAATTACAAATTTTAACAAAAGCTTCAGGAATATTTCAAAATCTGCCTAATTCTATATTCTCTCTATAGAGATCTTTGCGATTGTCTTTATACAATAGTAGTTATGATGTCACCCTACATAAATGATTAGGGTTTACTCTTGAAATGCTTGGGTTTACCACAATCTCACCATGATAAGTGATGATGTGGTGGAAAATGATAGACACACAATGCTTAGACGAGACCGAGGTTATTGCTTAGCGACAAATTTTCAACCCAACAAGCCAGGTACAGGAAAGTACCCACAAATGTATAAAAATGTAATATTTAAGTGGTAATCATATGAAGCTCAGTATTCATGACAACAAATGCTATGACGAAAGTCGTGGGTTCGAATGCAAGAATAAATTTCAGCTATCGATGACCGAAAACATCGTGGGGAAATCATAGCACGGTGCGAAGATATTTTTGAGAACCAACTCACCTGGCTGGTTTATCACGTTCAAACTGAAAATTTGTCGCCAAGCACCAATGTGTTTTAGCAGTTGCACCTAGTCTTTTGCCTCCTAGTCTTTTTTTTTTACTGTTTATAGGCCTGTGTTTGACCGCAATCTCACCATGGTAAGTGATGATGCGGCCGAAGGTGGTAAGCACACAAAGCCTAGAAGTCTTTGTAAAGATCGACACTATATTGGTACTGCTCATGTTCATAAGTAACAGTTGGCACATATCATCAGGTGAATAGCCTATCTACTGGTTTATAATTTAAGTCAACTGCCAAGAAATTACTAATATAGTGTTACATAAACGTATTGTAGACTAATTACTAACCTTAATCCCGTTATTTTCCAAATGTATGTAATAAATTGTACAAATAATATAGAAATAGAAATTTCAACTAACCTGGTGTCTACTCTTAGATAAACTATTGTGTAAACTGCAACTACAATACATGTTATAAGTACCGTTTCAACGGCATAGTGATAAGATTCATCTTAAGTATTACCTTATCATGAAGATAAAACCACTCCAGTGTATTTGAAATCTGCTGTACATTTTATTATATTGTTAGTTATTTTAATATTATGCCTTTCCTTACTTTTTGGATCTCTAATTCTATATTATTATTAATTTCTATGATGTATTGATCAAATTCCAACACTATCTTAATTATATAATTCAAATTAAGCAAATTCTAAAATATTCTAAATACAAATAGTTAGAATATTTGTAATTTAATATTCAAATCAAAGTATTGGGTACGAACAAACATACAAGACAATGGCCCTGATTCTGTTGTTCAAAACGAAACTAATTTTAATGTCACTATGTCTCTTTCTATCAAAGAACATAAGAAAAGGATGTAAGAAATTTAGTCCTGTCAAATTAGTCCAATGTTTGTTTTCAATATAATTTTAGTCGCCATCTATCGCGGTTACGCCCAAATACACGCAAAATAGACGGCAAAGATTAATTTGACAACTTAAAATATGTTCTATCCTTTTTCAATCATGTTTGTAAGAAAGAGATGAGATGTGACTAAAATTAGTGTAGTGCGATTTACAACAGAATTGGCACCAATATGCTGTAGCAAACCACTAAAGTGACTAATATCATGTTATTCAATAACCAACATCTCAAAATCGATAACATATGTTTTGAGTATCGAATTTACTGATACCATCATATCAACTCATTTCTTAGTTCTCAAAATAGGTGAAGGTTTGGCCATTTATATTGCATCAATACTTTGTGCAATAACAAATGTGATATTGTCTCAAAGATCTTGCGAAATTTCGCAAATATAACTGTTTAAAATACTCAAGATCGGATGTATATACACGTGAGGTGGTGGAAAGTTAATCACACATCTTAGTTTCTGGACTAGTGCTCCTTTTTTTATTCTCATCACCACATCATCAAAATCAGTATGATGGGATGAATGACTGAAAAATCATCATCAAAATTATCAAAGGATTGAAATTTTGTTCTAGCGTTTGTTTCCTGGCTCTTATAATCTAGCTAGGAATATCAAGTTATCTTTTTATTAAGTTATTACAATTGTTTGTGAATAGGTTTCCTCTGGGTAAGCGTGCTCCATCTTAAGCTTCGTCATCATCCTTTATAGATGTGTCAGAGGCCAAAATTTTACATAAAAAGAATATGAATTTACCTCAGAATAGAAATTGAATTCATGTAAAAGGATAAAACAAACAAGATTGTAAGTAACAAACCATTTTATATATAAAAAAAAGATAATCAAAAGACATGAGATAACGATACTATACAACAAAATTCTGAGAGCATATTTCTAAAAACAGCAGTTTCTCATTATTTATTTATATATTAGAGCGAATAATGTGGTGATAAACAACATGGTGGTAGGTACAATTACTGTAGCTGATCCCCTAATTGCAGCAATGATATCTCTTGCGCGGTCTGTGCCCCATTGCATGCTGGTTCTTGCTGAGCTAACTGAGTTGATACCGACGGTATATTCGGGAATCGAACTTTGGTTGTCACGAAGCCATTGCTCCATCTGAAAATTATAATGAAATACGGTATAAATAATGATCCGATTTGCTTGACCATATTTTAAATATTTTATAAATATTTCTTCATCTAATAAACTTACATCATCAAGACCTTCTTCATCCAAATAAGCAGCCAAATTTCCGATGACACTATCAATCCAGGTGGCAAGCACGACTCTGCAAGTAATGAAAACATGTTATTTGATACTGTATAATATTATAGCACCAGAAATTTTAGAAAATATAAATACTACATCATCATCAACAATAGTAATATTCGCCCTAATAGCAGGGGCACACAACTCCCCTGAAAACGTAGGGAATCAAGGCCGTAGAGCGCCACCGCAGTTACAATTTGAGACAGTGCAAAATAATTTTTCTTTTGCCAATTGCCATTAGTAAATCATTAGCCATGTATTTTTTACTTAAGAGTACGCATATTTTCAAAATTCTGAATATTTTATTTATTTTAATGAAGTGGTTTGACCTTATTTTACAGCTTACCTTTGTCTAATATCATCAATCCTTTCTTTTACAAATTGTAGCGCTATATTAGCGTTTCTTCGATCACCCATATATAGGAATGTGAAGGCGTTAACACTGTCTTGAGCTCTCACTTCGTCTGTCAATATCATTTCCAAGTACCTGTTGAAAAGTAGAAAAAAAATATATTATGTTTATAGTTTCAAAAAACGTTTTAATTTTTTTTATCTTTATACTTCTCATAAATATTTTTGTCATGAAGTCAACTGTTAAAGCATTATGAAGAAAAAAACAAAGCACTTAGCACTTTCAATTCACTATGGCGGCTAAAGCTATCACCCCTCGAGGTCAAAATCTTAAATTTTTCATGACAACATTTTCTACTCGACCTTCTGTAGGGCAAAGCCTCTTTTTTGTCCCCCATTGGACTATACCTACCAACTCCAAAAGTTAATATTTATTTTATTTATTTTTCAATAAAATTTATTATTTTATTATTATTTTTCATTTATTCAACATCAAGTACTTACTCTTGTATAGCTTGTTCATTTGTTGTACATCCCAGAGCTCTCAGCATAGCTAACTCATCAGCCTGGTTGTTAGAAGCCAAAGTACGTCTTCGTTCATACAAGAAGCGCCAATCGTCGTAGCCACCTTCGCGAAGACCTTGGCAGAAGACATGGCGTCTGATGTTGGGGTCCACGCTGGAAATTTGAACCAGTAGTTTAAGAATCATTGCAAGACAGTTCCTTAATTTTGTCACTAACTGACTCTATCACTGACACACCTATCATCAAAATTTCTAAGGTACTTCTAGAAGACCCACTAGCTCCAAAAGTTTGATCTCAGCTATTGTTTAGCCTTTAAAGAAGGAAAGCGCGTTAGCTTCTTGCATATAAACTTTCACATACCCTAAACTTCTATAAGGGATAGTTTTGAAAATCTAAAAATGAGAATCTTTGATAAAAATCGGTTAATAATCTTGCTAAGTTTCAAGTTTAAAAACCCAAGAAAAAAGATTTTTAAACCACTTGTCACCCCCTTAAAGGTTGAATTTCCAAAAAAAACCCTTCTTAGTAAATACTTACAGTATAAAAGGAACATGTGTGCAAAATTTCAATTTTGTAGCCCCAGCGGTTTAGGCTCTGCGTTGATGAATCAGTCAGGAGTTCAGGACAAGTAATTATAGATATATGTCCTAATAAATCTCGATAGTCATATAAAAACATTTACGGAAATTACCATCAAACATCTTATTAAGTATATCAAATTATCGTTAAAGGTTCACATGTTATACTTTCGGGCTAGGTCAATTTCCTCCTACCCTTATTTATGAAGCCATTACTTCATGGGGTTAAACATCACTATCATTTATGTATTAAATCGCTTCTAGTCACGCAAAATACTATATGAACATATTATACCTTTCAATAGGTGATTTAGTTATATGCAGGAACAGATATATCTTATATTTTTAATTATTTGTATAGCTTACGAATTTCATTTCTTTACTGATGATGAAGCTAATTCTAAATACAGTAACTTAAGTTTAAATTACCTGTTATCTCATGTAGGTACTCTATACCAATTTTAACTAGCAGTTATATGATCATCCTAATGGTAAGGGTCACTGCTGCCTATGGACATTTGCTATACAGAGATTCTTTGAGAGACAAGTTTAAATCTATTAATATAATGACAGTGTCGTCACAGTACATATATGAAAATCTTATTCATGTGAGGTAAAACTTTAATTCCTAAGAATAGCGACACTCATAGTTTGAACACTAGAAATAAGCACAAACTTGCTGTACCCTTAACTCGGCTCAGCAAAGTCCTTAACTCTTTCAAGGGGCAATGTATACGTTTCTATAATAAAGTACCCAAAGAAATCCAAGAGCTACCTATACATAGATTCAAAAAGATAGTTAAACAGAAGTTATGCACGAAAGGATACTATAAAGTTTCTGATTTTGTAGATGACAAGAATGCATTTGAATGAATTGTTCGCTTCGCAGGCTATTGTTATATATATTTTGTAATTGTAATACTTCTATTTACATATTTAAAAAAAAGACTTGCTGAGTTTCTTGCCGGAGTCTTCTGAGTTCAAGTTGTATTTGGAACCGGTGTAGAGCCATTTGTTAACGTTCATAAGTGCCTTTATCAGGGCCTAAATTGAATAAATGCTTTTTGAATTTGAATTTTGAATATACCAGAGGGATTACCAAAATGTTGCCCAACTTAATGAGCTACGTTTACGACTCTTGAACAAGCGCCACCTTCAGGAGGTAAAAACGTATTTATCGAGACAAACCTGACTCCATTGTTCTTGAAAGCTGCAAACTTCTCCACGGCGTTGGCGATGCAACCAGCATGGCCGATGTTACAAGCGAAACTCAAGGTGTAGAATCTATTGAGGGTTCTGGTCAGAGGCTCGTCGTCAACCACGTCGTAGCCCAAGTCCGCGATTACTGCTTCCAGGAATTCAAAAAGAATTTCCTGTTTTTTAAAAGGAATGGTTTATTAGACAGAAATTCTTTCTATTCTAAAAACTTTGGCCAAAATAGTTAAATAAAGACTATGATAGAGCTTTTAACTTGTAAAGACCGATTGATGAAATTTGGCATTCAGATAGCCTATGATATGGAGAAAGACATAGGCTACTTTTTATACTGGGAACGCGGGTAAAGCCGCGAGGTTTAGTTATAACAGAATAATAAATATACTGGGACATTTTTCACATACGGACATCGAATTTCAAACTATGGAAACCAGATAACTGATTTTCCACATAGTAAAATTATTATACAGGTCGTTGTTTTGGTCAGCGACGAGCAACTCAGGGTCAATAATACAAATGATACTGGTGCTAAAAAAAATATAAAAAAAATACTTTTTTTTTTATAATAAAAATTAAAAAATTTAAGTTTTGAAAATCATGTAATAAGCTAAAGTGTAGACAAAATACTCAACGGGAGTACGAGGGAGTAAAGGGGTGGGGCGATGGCGGCTTACGCATAGCTCTAGTCTGTGCACGTGCCTAGTAACCATACTTTACAGTAATTTTATTTCAAATTGAATAAGATATTTCTCAACATATTTACAGTATTTAATGGAATTAAGTCCATTTTTGGGGAATATATATTTCGTACTACCGCTCCTGGGTCGCTTGTCGCCGACCAAAACAACACCCTGTATCTTCTTTGAAATATATACTTAATACCATTATAGGAGTGAGGGAATTCCTTCTTTCTTTCCTCCATGGGTATTCTAATCCCCACCCGGTCCATAAATAAATCCAGATAAAAACTAAAATATAGATACTTACATCAAATTCAGCCAAAGTATCAGGCAAGTGTAGGAACCTATTCCTCAGCCAATTGAACCCAACGGTAGCTGTATACCAGGAGAGGTAGCCGGTGTCTTGTTTCAAGAAATCGAGCACTTGGAAACCGAGCTGATATGACATCTTTTCAGAACGCATTAGGGCAAATACATCGTCTACAATCTGTAAATAAATAAATATTTTTAAACGTTTGATCAGGACATTCTCAAATGCCCTTCAAAGGCTAAATAAACGGCTTTGACTTTTACTCAATGTTTACAATATGAAATGAAATAATTTATTCATTCAAATAGGCCTTCACAGGCACTTATGAATAATCAAACTCTAATACTCTAATGCACTAATGCACGGTTCGGAAGGTTGCTTTTGCTGAGAAGAGCCGGCAATAAACTCAGTAATTACTCTTTTCAAAAACTATAAACTACTAAATATTCTAGATATTTTACTCCGTATCACAAATATATTCCATCCTCATGAGATACATGACTGATAAGAAACAGCATTAATTGCACATTTTGTATGAAATAAGTAAATTTTTACATCCCCATAATTTTATATTTTAAATAATGAAATAATGAAATAAAATGTAATATTATATAGCATTTTCCCTTAGAATATTGTTGCGATATTTCGGTATGCTTTTTTTCATGATATTGAATGTGCCTAAAAAAGTTCGTTTTGCTTCACAATGGTGCCGATTCTGTTGTAAATCGCACTAAACTAATTTTAGTTACATCACATCTCTTTCTTGCGAACTGTTTAAAGCTGTCAAATTATCGTGAGGATACCATAGCACGGTGGTAGGGTACTTTGTAGTACCCGCCTGGCTGGCTACCACCCTCAAGTTGAAAATTTGTCGCCAAGCACCTTTTGGTTTGTTCCGACAGCTTCACTTGAGAGCCAGTTCCTTCAAGGCTTTGTGTGCTTACCACCTTCGGCCGCATCATCACTTACCATAGTGAGATTGTGGTCAAACACAGGCCTATAATCAGTAAAAAAAAAAAACTGAATTAGCACCATAGTAAAACTTAAAAAAAAAAGTCTGACTTCTATACTTTGCATGACTTACCTGAGCTCTATTAACTTGGTGAATGCTGTTGTGGTTAGCTTTAAGAGCACTGGCGAGCATCTGCCAGTTGTGTGTGTCGTAGTTCACTCGATAAATACCTACGAAATTTGTAAATGAATTAGTAAATAGCGAGACGCCCTGTATATTTTTTTCATAAAGTATTGGCACTTCGACACATCAAGTTATTTAACACTAGCAGTCCCCCGCCGCGGTTTTACCCGAGTTCTCAGGATAAAAAGAAGCATATGTTCTTCTCCATACCATAGGCTATCTGCATACCAAATTTCATAATGATTCGATGAGTAGTTGAGGCGTGGAGGCGTAAAAAACAAACTCACTTTCGCATTTATAATATTAGTTAGGATTAGGATAAGTTAGGATAGCTAGGATTAGGATGTAATAATAAATCATCCATTTGCATTTGTTATCATCAAACCCGTAACAGTTCCAAGACAAGAATGTTTTAGGATTGAGAATTGAACACACTTACCTTTTTGCCTTACATTGAATAAGACCCATTCATGACCGGGATCTTTCTGGATCTCCATAGTTTCGCCAGTCATCACATGGGTCGGCTTCAGGTCTTCCCAGTTCGGGTTATTGCCTGATGTGTAAGTTAAAGGTAAAGGCCATACTTGTTCTGTAGGGTTGGCAGTTGCACTGATGAAGAAGCGTTCCTGATAAATTTAGTTTGACAGTTTAAATAATAGAGTAATCTTTAGGCTAATAGTCGCCATCTTCCCCATTTTTAGTTTATTACTGTGCCTATGAGACGAAATTTCAGTTTCATATGATACTCTTACTCTAAGTATAATTTCTGGTGAACCTAGTTTACAAAATAAACTACAATATTAACTTAGCAACGAGTTGTAACTATAGTTATTGCTAACATTATTTTACTGTTTAATAAATAATGCGGTAGTAGATTCTATTACATAAAATAATGTAGCAAAAAACCCTAAATGTATCTCAGTTTCATTTCAAGTTTTAGGCAAAGAACTCGGTAACTAAACCAACACTAATATAGCAATTTATATATTAACCTGGCTAATACTCATTAAACCAGTATCCATGTTGACATCGACATTGAGCACAGGGTATCCCGGTTCATCAACCCAGTATTTCATAAATTCATAAATATCTACGCTGGAATCTATAGTACCATCTTCTGCTACAGCTTGAGCAAAAGCTTCATATAGATCCTCAGGGAACGCGTGCTCGTATTCCCTGAAAGCAAAAACATTATAAATACTACCTACCATTATGATTATACCTATTTTGCCAAAATAAAAAGTTTGGGATCGGAATCTTTTATTATCATCAATAAATAGCTTATGTGCAGTTACAATGGAAGTATCTTCCAGAAAACACACTTCTTCTGGGTCCTTTTTATCGTTATCCAATATAGTCCAGCTCCTTATATGAGGAAATAGAAGAACTGGCATGTCATTAAAAATAATATAATGATACTCAGATCTGAATAAAAAAATCTTGTAATATTCACCTATCCCTCAAGAACAAATTCAGTGCCTTCTTAAAAGTATCTTCAGTGACGAAATGTTTCAGCATGAGCAGCAAGGAGGCTCCTTTGGTGTAACTGATTCCAGAGAAATGTCCAGTGACTTCAGCTGGAGAGTTGACCGTGTGCTGGAGAGCTCTCGTGGCAACTGACGAATCCGATGATAAAGCACTTTGCACGTACATAATGTTGAACTGGTCTTCTAGCTCCCAGGTTTTGTCCACCTTGGAAATTTTGGAGTTAATGAAATTTAATAAGTTATAGTTCTTTGTTGCATTGTGAATCAAAACTAATAATAACCCTACGTGATTTTGAAATCACCATTAGTGACTTCGCTTTAGTAGCTATTTTTAATTATATCGTGTTAATAATTATATCATCAATAAATTCAAGATTTTTATGCATATTTTAAAGAAAAATATCTCGTAAAATCACATACACCATCCATAGCGAAGTATTCAAAATAGCTGGCAAATCCTTCATTTATCCAGACATTGTCCCACCATCTGCAGGTGATGAGATTACCGAACCACTTGTGAGCAAGCTCATGAGCAATAATAGTTCCGATTGTCATCTTGTCTGCAGCGTTAGTTTCACCTTCTTTGAAGAGCAGGCGATTTTCTCTGTAAAGAAAAATTATGAGAATAATCTCAGTTATCATGAAAGGATACTTAATAAATGGAAAAAAAAACAAGCTAGTAGCGCAATTGTTGGCGATTTCACTGTAGACAATTATTATTTATTTGCAAAAGAAAATTAATAATACCAAACAAATAAGCTATAATATAAGGAATTCAAACCTGTATGTAACTAATCCCCAGTTCTCAGTAGCACCAGATGCCCAAAAAGTTGATGCGATTTGATCATTCTTCATTTCACCACCCATACTATAATAATCTATTCCAAGATAGTTTCCCAACCAGTCAGTAATAGGTGGTCCAACCTCCAATGCAAAGTCACCTTGACCTTCAGTACCTGGTCGGCCCAGGACACGGTATGATCTTGCAGTATTATTATTATCAGCAATGACCTTGAAATCTTCACTAATGTGGAATGTTACTAGATAAGCTGACATTCTTGGGGTGGTGTGGAAGATTTCTTTCACACGGTCACCATTCCTGAAATATTAATATAAACAGTGAGGTTCAATTCAATCGTTTTGCAGTTAACCTGGGTTGAATTGAAAGATAGTTTATCCCAAAAAATATAATCTAGATTTTACTTACGGAATTGACTGAGCAATGTCCATGTTGGAGAAAGTCTCAGTATAGTGAGCAGGCCTGTTGATAGTGATGTTGAACGTAGACTTAAAGCCAGGCTCATCAAAGCTGGGGAAAGCTTGCCTGGAGTTTGTTGGCTGCAAGTGAGTTGCTGCGTACCAACTGGAAAAGGAAGTAACAATAAAGCTACAACATGTTTGTCCCATGTCCAATAAATTTAGTTAAAATTGAAAGATTAACTAAATACAAAGTGATTTCATGCAAAGATGCATTATAACGAAATTGAAATGCTTTCAGCTGATTCATTTATTGTCTAGCACAGAAATAACTTACTGAATTCGACCATCCTCTCCTACAGTGTACCCTCTAAAGACTCCTCTAGATAACGGGGTTTCATTGATATTTCCAATGTAATGAATAGTTAGCAAGTAAACCTGTCCATCAACCAAGGTCACTCCTTCAGCTAAATTTACTTTCAAGTAGTGGAAGGCCCGAATGCGCTCAAAGGGATTATATTGGTCTATTGTTATAAGATTTCCAGCTTCATCCTTAAGAGTTATTGATTCAATTTCCCTTACATTCTCTTGTACTACGAAATATTCGATGACATTTCTTGTTGCCTGGAATGATACATTATTATTATATACCAATTATTATTATTTTATACTGATTGTAGATTTGTGTTTGACCACAATCTCACCGTGGTAAGTAATTATGTGGCCGAATTTAATAATCATAGAAAGTCTAGAACGGAAGTACTGGCTTTCATGTGCAGTACGCAAAATTCACCTAAAGGTGTTTGACGACCAATATTCAACTTCAGATTGGTAGGTTACTACAAAGTACCATACTTTCTTACGATGTTATGATATGTTGGGTTTTGTTTTTATTTGGCTGCGCGTTCATATTTAAATTGAGGGTACACCTTGTATGAAGTATGTTTCCTACCCTCTTTTTTCCTACTCCTTCATGTGGTATGTGTCAAATCGACCGAGGGCAGCACTCTCTGAATATCTTTCGAAGGCTGAAGTCGTCGTCGCGCGCGCACCCGCCTCTTTTACCTTTAAATCTTTAATTATTACAATAATCCGTCACCATATATCTAAGAAAAGACATTTTGTGTGTGTTCCGTACAACCTAATTTCAGTGCAGCACATATTTCAAAAATCTGAAGAAAACGTGGATCCACGGAAGACAAACGACATTGCTGGAACTGTGAGTACCACATGTTTTCTTTCCCTTTTGGCTACGCCTCTTTTTGAAACCTTACCCAAAAGCGTAGTCCATTGAATTATTACGCTTTCAATGGCGTAGTCATATTTTCCCTAAAATTTTATACTTCACACAAGGGTTTTGCTATTTTGTAAAGAGTATTTTTTATCGAATTATCCAGGTTTATTAATCTAGAAACAGCCCAAAAATTACAGTCCGCTAACCGCTCCTTATTTAGGTGTATTTAACCACCATGATACAACAATAATATTATTTATAACTACTCAATTATTGATCTTATTCTTTTGACCATTATCTATTGCAATTCCATGACATGCTCTGATCAAACCAGAAAACAAAACATGTGTAACTATTTATGTTGTTTTTACTGTGATGCAATAATTTCATTGTTGATTTTGCTAATTTAATGTCATCAATTCGCAGTTATCGTAATGGATTCCTTTTTAATATTTTGCCCATGAGTGTGATTAAGATAAGACTTATAGAAGGTTCGTGAAAATTACTTCAATATACCGATTTGCTATTTACATATGGGTATCATAATTAACGGGTGGATCAGCAAAGCCTAAAACTTCCTCATTCACGATCACAATTCTAGAGACGTGAGAAATTTATTACATTCTCTATCACACACTATTCACAGTCTATTAAAAAGTTCATATAAATGTAGCCTCTTTCATGATTAAAAAGAACGCAAGAAAGGTTTTTCAAATACTTACCCGCATACTAATCGTCACAACACCATCAAAAGTAAATGGCTCTTTATTTCCACTGACTTCAAAATATGGTGTTATTTCTATATCATAATGAATAGGATCCAAGTCTTCACTAATTCGGTAGATTGTCGGATCAAAGTCATTGCGGGCTTTTCGCTGTTCAACTTGTTCCACAGGCAAGTCAGATCTGACCAGCGCCAGTAATGCTGGCAGAATCACCAACTTGGTAATGAAGGACATCATTCTGAAATTTTTCAACAAAAAAGTCCTTAAAAATTTTCGGCTGTGTTAAACGTCTTATATTATTTTAATGCAAGCAAATTTCCAAACATAATAAAAATTATAGCCCTCTTTAGAAACACCTATTCTTTCTGACAGTGTTCACTGATTGAGCTCTTGTATTTTTAAATGTGCCTACATGCAGCTGTTACGCACAACTGTTACAACAAAGCTATATAGGTATTAGGTGTATATATTACATTACCAACAGGTAAAATTATCTTCAATTGTTAAATACATTCGGAAATACTGATATATTTATCTATTTATTTTATTTATTTATTATTAAAAGAATACAAGAAAATATAAGGTGCATCAAGCATTTTTGGTTTTTACGCACACCATCGGTTCGTTGGTTAAGAAATTTTGGTACAGTACATATAAATTCCCTGTATACCTGATTGAAGTGTGCAGATGAAGGTGACTATCTATCAATCATCATACATAATATTTTCGTTGAAGCTCTAATCCTTAGTCTTAAACTCTGTGGTAATACTTAAAAAACTATCTTATTTTTATAGTATTTCGATCAGCCTCTTTGCTTTTCTTCGTTACTTCATCTATTATAGAAGCATGCTTAACCACTATAGCATATAAATTTCCGTATAAATGTTATTATTATTATAGTTATTTAAGAGATCTATTGAGTATTATTTATACTACGAGTTCTTTACAGTATCAAAACTCCTCGGCAAATAAAGGCAAAATATGAGCTATACTGACTTCTGAATGCAACCTTCCGAACCGGTATTAGAGTATTAGAGTCAGACTTTTCATAAGTGCCTGCGTAGGTCTATTTGAACAAATGATTTGGATTTTGAATTCTTTAACACAGATTTAGACCTAGCTCAGAAGTCAGAGTTCATTGCTTTTGTACACATTTTTATTTATTTAAATATATATTATTATTATTAATGTATTGTTAAATATAATTCAAGGTCATCTTTATATATTAAACACATTTAAATATATATAAAGGTGCTTACCTGTCCTTACAAATGCGCCATGCAGAATGATGTATTAAATCAATAAAAACTATTTAATAATGAACTAATAATAAATGTTAATAAATTTTATCAGGATTAATGCAATAGCCCTTGAGCTAAGATAACGTAGTATCTTGATACATTTTGTTGATTGATAATTCACAAAAATTAGGTATGTGTGACGTGTTTGAACAAATAAATATAGTATTTAATTATTTGAGCAAAATACACATACTTGAACCACAAGACGCCGCCCGGGAGAATTCCACCTATAAGCTGTCAATATCCCGCGTATCTGGACTAAACGCTTCGCCTCTTCGTTTCTTATGCGAGCAGCAAAGGAGTGGAACTCTCTTCCGTGGTCTGTGTTTCCCGACACCTATAACCTAGATTTATTCAAGGCCAGAGTAAATAGGCTTTTTCTGGATATGCGTGCTATATCTTCTGCCTCGTCATAACTCCAAATGGAGTCAGTCGAAGGCCAAACGCAAGCTCATTCAATATAAAAAAAAACAAACTTACTATTAAATAAGTCAATAGTAGAAATATTTTACTAACATTTTAATGTTATCTAAATATGCTACCTTGTTTGTAAATTTAGTTCTATCATGCAAACTCTTATTTATTACTAATTTGTCTAGCGATTTTCTGCAGTAGGTATAGCTGCCCGGCGCTACTTCGTTCGCGTGGTGCTAACCTACCCTACCCTACCAATCACTGCATCTAAATGTATAGTGTTTCCTTAATTTAGCCAATCAGAGCGCACTGTCGGTGGTAGGGAATTGGCGGAATAGATTTCAAACAAAATGAAAGTCATTGCACTTATTTGATTTGGGCAAACGTGCTTTATCTCCTGTTTCGTTATAACTTCCTTTTAGGCGAGTTGGTGGACAAATGCTTCGCTATGATATATTATTGAGATGAATGCTACTAAAAATGTCGAATGTTCAATTTTTTTCAATAATAATAATCTTTATTCACATAAATAAAATGTACAAAAATGAATCAAAGTCCCTGACTTTCGTGCTAGGTTTAAACCTGTGTTGCAGATTTATTGAATTACTTATCCTAAACTCGACATTCTGATTACAATTCATGGGATCCCACAAGTTTAATTACCAAAAGCAAAAGATTCATTAAAACTTCAATTGATAATAAAGCAGTAGATATATTATTTACTTATTGACTCTTAACATTCAACATTTATTATTTCATAGCCATAATTGCCATAGAGAACAAGAGAGCTCCTGAAGTCATAGCCTTAGAACTGGAACTTGATTCATTTCTTATAAATTCAAGAATCTTGTCAACATTCGCTGTTCCCCAGGCCATGTTTGCTCTGGCGGAGCTGATGCCTGATATTGCAGTATTATATGCGCTGATGTGGGTTTGTGAGGTACGGAGCCAGTCTTCATACTGTAAGTAATATAATTAGTTATTGATGAACTAGTATACATTACGCAGAGTTTACAAGAAACAAGAAAGACTGCAAGTGGTGTAAAGTGCCGCATGGATCTATTGAGCACACAAATGTCCTCGTCACATGAGTTTTATAGTGTAGGTATCTACTTACTTCAACTAAACCCTCTTCATCCAAATACGCAGCAAGGTTTGATAAGGCAGAGTGCACTGGGTTAGCAGGGGCATCTTCAATATACCTGAATATTGAAAAAGAAAGGAAAATATTTAACAGCATAATCAAGAAATAAAACATAAATATCGAACAAATAAGTTAGAACAAAATATCAATCATTCCCAGAGCACAACAAAGGTGGTAATATGGTGGTAAAAGACACACAATTTTTTTGCTCCTGAATACTAACTGCATATCAAAAATACTAACTCTAAAAAACAATAAGTGCGCCGACGAACACGTTTGGGTTTCGAATAGTTAATACTAATAAAATTATGTCTTTCCTTTAAGTAAAATACCTACATTTCCGTTATACATTTTGAGGGTACCAAAAGACTTAAGAATTCCTATATAATAAGTAAATGAAAATACTTTAGACAGAAAAGAGGTAGTGAGGCAGGACTTCTCTAAACATTACGACTTACGTTCTTCTAATTTCTTCAATATTATTCTTAACAAACTGTAGAACCGTGTAGGCATTATCCTGATTTCCCAACAATGCATAATTGAAAGCGTTCACTTTGTCGTGCGATCTTACATCGTTTGTAAGAGTAATATCTAAGAACCTGAAATATAAAAAGGTCATAATGATAATAATAAAAATAAGACTAACCATGATAAATTTGATGCCACTCAACAATTGTTTAAAGGGGAATGCCTTATAAAAAATTGCTGCTCAAGAATTTGCTGAAACATCGGGTTATGCTGCAATTGATGCTGCAAACAGAATTCTAGAAAATTGAAGTTAAATTAATTGAAGTTCAATAATTCAGCTTCAATTTTCTAGAATTCTGTCACGCTATATTAATTAAAGATCATTAATATTAGACCAAAAGCTCTAGCTTTTGGTCTTTTAAATGATCTTCATGATGGTATAGTTCAATGTCTTTGTGAATATTTTTTAAACTTACTGAGTCAGTACTTGAGGATCTTTAGCGGCTCCCAAACCTCTCAACATTTCTAACTGATCATTGGCAAAATTACTCTGCCTCAATCGGTTAACGAGGAACTGGAAATCAACTGCAGCACCTTCTCTGATGCCTGATACATACACGTGGCGACGGATTCTGGGGTCTACCCTAAAAACAGTAAATTGGTGAGTTGGTAATTATTGACTACGTATTATGATAGATAATTTCTACTGTTTGCTGAACACATTCTCACCATTCACCATTATCTCTGAGGTTAACAAATCTTGCCCGTGAGTCACTGACGCATCGTGCATGTCCAAGATTGCAAGCAAAATGCAGGATGGCTTGTCTCGTCAGACTTACAGTTGGCGTCTCATTCTCTGGTACATCAAACCCAAGAGTGTTAATGACATGTTCCATTTGGCTGAGAATATAAGCCTGAAAGAAAAATATCAAGAATTGCTGCATTTTATGATATTTTAGATTTTTGCGACTGCGATTTTTGTTTCTGTTAATATAATAAAATTGGTACATCAACTATGGAGATTTTTAGGATCATTAACATAATGTTGAAATCCCTCTAACACGCCAAACTCACGAGACTCGACCATCGAAGAAAGATTGCTTGCCTATCGGATTTCCACAGGTTATTTTGGAGAGAATGCGCAGGAATTGTTCAACCTTATTCCACCATCCCCATTTTTATACCGAACCACAAGACGCCGGGAAAATGTTCACCCGTAGGTTGACATACTGAAAATTCGGATACAGCGTTTTGCTCCTCATTTAGTGGAACTTGCGTCTGTGTTTCCTGACTATTAGAATTTAGGGACTTTCAAGGCCAGAGTGAATAGGTTTCTTCTAGTTAATTGTGCTCCATATTAGGCTTCGTCATCGTCCTTCATGGACCGGTCAGTGGCCAAACGAAAACCCATTTATTATTTTAAAAACACTTACATCAAAAATAGCTTGACTTTCAGGCAAATGCCTTAACCTGTTCCTTAACCAGGTGTATCCAGTAATGGCAGGATCCCAAACGTGGAAATTGGTCTCAGTCCGCAAGAAACTGAGAATTTCGAAGCCAAATGCATATGTCATTCTCTCTGATCTCATGAGAGCAAATACATCATCAACAACCTGAAAAATTACGTAATGCCAACAACGTTAGGTAATTTTAGCCAATTTTATTTTTGAATACGTAACATTATAACTTATCGAAATAACATACTTGTGCTCGGTTTAAGTGATGAATACTTTCTGGTTCATTCAGTAAAGCTTCAGAAATCAATTCCCAAGATCTGTCATCATAATTAACTCTGTAATGACCTAAAAATTAAACCAATTTGTTAATTTGTACCCTAGGAGCCCACTAAGAAATAACAATGACATATTTTTTTTTATTTAAAGACAATAACACAATTGTTTTTATTTTTTCAGTAGTTTATCGTCATTTACCCCCTTATTAATAAATAATAATGTGTAAGTCAAGTGTAGTGGAACCTAGGATTTAAATATGTCCGTCACTTTCTTATGTCATATAACAGAAAGAGCTGGAGCTTTCTTAATGCCTGAGTTTTGCAATGCTTGACTTAAGCCTTATTTATTAATAAGGGGGTCAAAGTTGATAGTGTCTTTAATACGAGGATATTATGACCATCCTTTAAAATGAAGAGCTCAGAGATTAAATTCCCGTGACACAAAAAAGCTCCGACTCTTATTTTGTTCATTTCCACATTATTAGGCTACAGCCACTCACCATGCTGCAAATTATTAAAAATAACCCATTCTTCGCCTGCTTCTTTCTGTAGAGGGGCACTTTCTGTAGTCAATATGTATGTTGGTTCAGTATTAAAGTTCGCATTTGATTTACTTGAATATGTTATTGGTATCGGATATATTTGGCCGGTAGGCGCCGCGGTTGTGCTTATGAAGAAACGCTCCTGTAATGTTATAAAATGGTTTAGAAATTAGAGTTCAGAGAGAAATGTTCTAGTTGTTTTTACCAAAATCTTCCTAAGGTACGTAATATTGTTAGGTGGCTAATACTCAGCTTAAAAAAGTGACTTTACACTATCTATAAACATACAATCTTCTCTATCTTTCAAGCGCAGGAATATAAATAAACCAATTTTAGTGACTGAGGAATTGCACCTCTTTATTGAATTAATGTTTGTTTCAATCAAATTGATACATCGTTACGTATATAATATTTGGAGGCCAATCTATAATACATTGACCACAATTGTCGTAAGACCAAAACACTATAATAGATAGGGTATATCCAATATAGTTTTGAACCACTCTGTATTTATTATAAATAGAAACTCAAGAGCGCATTTAAAGGTACAGAAGACTTGTATGATACTTTGACCTCCAGAGTATATAATATACTACGTACAACTTTGACTAAGCACATAATAATAACTTAAGTACTCACCTGTCTGAGAGTAATATCTCCAGTTTCATAATTGACATTTACATTCAGAATTGGGTAACCAGGTTCGTTCACCCAGATACGATAATATTCAGAGAAATTGAAGTTAGCATATTGTGTGACAGTTCCATCTTCATTCAGAGCTTGTTCAAATGCATTTAATAGATCGTATTGGTCAGTTGCCTCAAAAGCACTGAAAATTATATTATTAAATTATATTAGTTTTGTACTAACATCTAAAATTTTGGTAATTTAATAAGTAGTGTCAATCCATGGCTCCGTAAAGACGCAAAGCAAGGATATAAATCAATTACACTTTGTAAATGTTAACAAGTTGAAAAGCAAGCCGATAATGCATCTGGTGGTTGTCGCTTATTTAAATACATGCTTCCCACGGATGACAACGTTCGAGGAGAAAAAAATAAAACTATAAGTAAACAAAAGTTCTTCAGAACATGATACAGTGACCTCACCACCAAAATATGGATAATTTTGATAATTTGGCAATTTCAGATAACAAACATAATTATGCAGTTTTAAATATAATATCGATAAAACAATGAGAAAATGAAAATTGCGTATTAATATTTTAAAAACAATGAACAGCGAGTTGATTGATTTGGAAATTGTATGAAATAATATTGAAGAAGATAAGTATAAATACAGTAAGCAGCAATTCAAATTCCACTGCGAGGTACGCAAATAATAGTCCTTCTTGTATAGATTCAAAGTATATGACACGTTAAAAAAACTGCAAGAGTTAGTGAAAGAATTAATGAAACCATACTTACTTGGCTAGCAAAAAGATCGTGCACACTTTCCTGAAAGTCTCAGGAGTAATGATATCAGCAGTCATCCTAAGGAATGCAGCACCTTTAGAGTAGCTGATAGTACCAAAATGTCCAGTAACTTGAGATGGGGTATTAACGTCATGGTTCATAGGTACTGTACCGGTACCAGAGTCAAACGACAGAGAGTTCTGTAGGTAGCGGGAGTTAAAATGTTCGTGCAATTCGTATTCGGGGAACACCTGAAATTGGAAGTTTTATTGGTAGTGAATTTGCTTTCGTTCTACATGGAAATCAGATAAAAAAACTTTTGTATAGATCACATTATAGCAGGGAAAAGAAAATACTTTCATATCACATAAAATTCAGGAATAATCAGAATGCAAGCCCATCCCATTTACTTGTAAAAAATTTGACATTTTGTTAAAAAAAATGGCGTTTAAGAATATATCTGAATACTATTTACCTCATGAGTGGCAATATATCCGAAATAACTGGCATAACCTTCGTTGATCCAAGTATTACTCCACCAGTAACAGGTGATGAGGTTACCGAACCATTTATGGGCAAGCTCGTGTGAAACGAGAGTCGATGCATAATGCTCAACATTCATGATCGTTTCCTTCGGATCTATAATTAGGTACATTTCTCTGAAAATAAAGAAGCACTTTATAAAATTATAGCTTAACTGGTTGGCTCGCGGTTAAAAATATAACAATGACATCAATTGTTTTAATAGGACGCGCATCTCTCGCGAGAACCAACGGGTATTCAAATCATTCTTATGTGCAACTTTCAAAAAATTTTCCTATTACGAATAGTACAAATTAAATCTTACCTGTAACTCACCATACCCCAATTTTCAGTGCCAGCTGAGGCCCAATCAGGCGAAGAAATGTGATCATTGAACAAATTAGGATGCAGCGTCGAATAAGGTATCCCAAAATACTCGTCAAAGAACTCTGTCATCTTAACAGATAAGTTCAGAGCGTGGTCTCCAAGACCAGCAGTGTTAGATCTTCCGATGATTCTTATGGGAGGTGTGAAGGTGGTATCTTCGGCGATGACTTGGAAAGACTCACTAACCAAGAAGGTAACTAGATAAGATGACATTTTTGGCGTCGCATTGAATGATTCCCGAATACGATCGTTTGGTAAGCTGAAAAGATTTTTTGATAAATTCTATGCTGTCAAACGTGAACTTCTTATTGGTAAAATTATGTTTAATTACGTACAAAGTAAAAGTAGAAACGCCTGTGTTAGAGAAAGCACTTCCGTAAGAGCTAGGTCTAGATAGATGTAGTTTAAAGACAGCTTTGAACAGAGGCTCGTCCCAGCAAGGGAAAGCTTGCCTGGCATTGTAAGGTTGGAAGTGAGTCGCTGCATAAATTCTGTAAAAAAATAAAACAAACTAGACAAAATTTACAAGCACTTAAAAAGAATAAAATAAATTGTAAAAAAACATTTTAAGAGAAGAATCATCATCCATCCGCCTGGTGTGTGGTCCCGCTCTGTGTTTCTTGAATATAGTATAAGTTTAAGCAAAATTATATACTGGTAGGATTAATATTCTCAACAAACCTTTCAACACCATCAGCATCTTTGTACCATCCCTTCCAAATACCTCTCTTAAGTGGCCCATCATTCATTGTATTGGAATACTCAATGTAAAGAGAATAATTAGCACCAATAGCTAATGGTGCCTCCAAGTTTATCTTGAGGAAATGATACAGAGGCTCTATGGTAAAAGGCTGCATATTATTTAATGGATGAAGCACCCCAGGGGCCGACAGCAAAGACACGGCATTTATACTATCAACGTTCGCGTGGAGTACTATTTGAGTAACATTGTCTTCTACAGCCTGAAAGATGACAAAAATAAGATTACATATTCTTATATATAGGCATGTACTTGACCACAATCTAACCATGGTGTGTGATGATGTAGCCAAAAGTGTATAAAGCCTAAACGGAAAAATTGCAACTGCTGAAATACTTAGCGATGGATTTTCAAAACAGACAGGTACATAATACCCTACCGCCGTGCAAAAGTAGCAAGTCTTTTTGACGTACTCTTTCTATAACTATCCGATAAACAAAGATGACGATACTTCAATCAGTTTTTGAATTTTTAAAGAGTGTATCCGTGTTTTTTAGCCAAACCAAAGTTTGTCATAAGAGTCTTGATATATAGAATGAGGTATCATAACGACTCATGTCCTATCCAGATACTGTTCAATCCAGTTATTGATTCTGCTATAAATGTGTTCTATGTTAAAGTAGTAGTTTCTTGTAAATATTAAATAAGATTAACAAACCTGAACAATAATAGTCTCTCTTCCTTCAAAACTATACGGTTTTTCAGTTCTTTCATCAAAATATAGATCAATATAAATATCATAATCTAATGGTACCACGTTTTCTGGTAATCTGTATACTGTATCCGTGTTTCTTGTAGCAGCATCTTGGGTAATAGGAATCGGTTCGAATTCTTTATACCATGTTAATGGATGATCACCTCTGGCGTAAGTCAAGAGCATACAGCTCAGGACTAAGGTGAAAAATTTGGACATTTCTGTAAAAACATATTTTTTTAAAGTTTTGTTGTAAAAGAGTGCTCTTTGTAATGTTAATAGAATACATTTGACGTAATCTTTCTTCTTGATTGTTATAGGCATTAAAACAGGAATAAGATCATCAACATATTAAGGCAAGCATTTCGTTATTTTTTCTAAAATAATTTAAACACTAACCTGATAACAAAATTGTCCTTTATAGCGTGCCGATTCCGATTAAATGATTACTTTGGCATTTGTATGTAAGTAAATAGATATCTATATAACAAACGAAGGATTTTTTAATGCTACTCAATATCTTATCAAACATTTAAATTGATCGTTTAATCTAACTTATTGAGGGCTGATAATTTGGAATAAAATATTAATTTTATCTAAACAATAATAAAAAGACTAAGTGCGGTCTTAGTATATGACGTAGGTATGTTAAAATCATCTATGATGGAAATTGAATCGACTAAGGGGGCTTTTCTATTGTAATAATTTGTAAGATTAGGTAAAAATCGTAGCGATTGAAGAATCACTATATATGTAGGTATATACATAAATTAAATTCACGACCGTGTAAGACGCCTTGCTGACCGTCGTCGGTGCGTGGACTTTTTTGTACAGATTCGTTACCGAGTGCATATATTTATGCTCTAAAATGGGTGCGTTTTCGTTTCGTTCTGTATATATTCATTATCAAGAGAACAAGTGGCTTTGTCTTTTCTTTTCTATCTACTTTGAAAATAAACGATGAATCTTCAGCAAACAAGACTATATCTGAGAGACCATTTACAACTGATGGGAATCATTAACGTACATTAAAAACAAAAATAGCACTAGTATTGAACCCTGGAGTACACCCATTTTCACTACTGAGCCCTTGAAAGTTCTACCACTAATACCTGTTTATTGTTAGCGATTACTAAAATAAGATAAATCAAGATCATGAGCAAATCTACGAATAGCATAAAATCCAAGCTTAAGAATCTAGCTTACGGTGGTCAATGCAGTCAAAGGCCTTAGATAGATCACAGAAATGATCGATTGCATCTTGTGAATTCTCCCAGGCTTCATAGATGTGCTTTAATAATTTTGATTCCTCATCTGATGTAGATCTCCGTGAATCTTTGTGAAAACAAACTGATGACTATGCCGCATTTCATATTTATGAAGTGACCTAACATTTGACTAAGCAACAGTTTTCCAAGGATTTTACTTAGTGTTGGAAGTACGGACATTATCTTTAAACCCGGCATAAAATTGGCACTATTTTACTATACTTCATTTAATCAGGAGAGAAGAAATATTGAAAAGCATTGGTAACTTCTTACTTATTTGACACATTTTTATTTATTTTAACGTGAGCTTAGGTATATCGATTTTGCTATATTACATACTATTTTAAATTATTTAAAAACAATCTAACATAGTTATGGAAATCCTCGTCACATATGCATGATCTTAAATTAAAAAGTTCGTATAACTTTTCCCTACTTTTCCGAATTTCTTTTGCAGGCCCAATCACTAATTTCCAGCTTACTGTTTACCTTATTTTTTTATGAGATTTATTAAAGTCCTTACAAATACTAGATAATAAAACATTATACAGGACTTTAAACTCAAACTACTATTTTATTTATGACTATTTAGTCTCGATTCCAAATTATTTCTAAAGTTATCTAATCTAACCATATATAAAACGTGTAACGGAAAGGGTATATCTATCCAAAAGGGATGAAGACTACATAACTAGCTGTTCCCCGAGGTTTTGCCCACGTTCCTGGGATAAAAAGTAGCTTATGTCCTGCTCCATACCAAACGAAATTGCAAATTTCATCGCGATTTGTTTGGTTTAGGCATGAAATTGTAACAAACTCACTTTCATATTTATAATATTAGTTGTACGTAGTATTTATATACTCTGAGATATTAGTTAGAACGCAGCGTCTTGAGATTTTCAGTTTGCGTATAAATAGGTAAGGAAGAAGTTAGTTCCATAATTATTCAAGAAGAAGCGCTGCTCTAAAATGCAAACACGATAGTGGCTTTTATAACAGGTGGAGAGTTAAATTTTTTTTTTGAGAATTCACCGTTGGTCCCGTAGTAAAAGTTGTTCAGCATGACTAACCCAACATAGGTTTCGAAAATATGCCATCTCGAAGTCTCCACCCAGTATATACAGGGTGTTGTTTTGGTCGGCGACAAGCGACCCAGGAGCGGTAGTACAAAATATATATTCCCCAAAAATGGACTTAATTCCATTAAATACTGTAAATATGTTGAGAAATACCTTATTCAATTTGAAATAAAATTACCGCAAAGTATGGTTACTAGGCACGTGCACAGACTAGAGCTAGGCGCAAGCCGCCATCGCCCCACCCCTTTACTCCCTCGCACTCCCGTTGAGTATTATGTCTACACTTTAGCTTATTACATGGTTTTCTAAATTTTAATTTTTTTATTTTTATTATTAAAAAAAAAATGTATTTTTTTTATATTTTTTTTAGCACCAGTATCTATTGTATTATCGACCCTGAGTCGCTCGTCGCTGACCAAAACAACAACCTGTATATATAAGGTCCTAAAAAAATCCTCAGTTTTTTTTTCTTAAAAATTTATTTTTTCATTACTAATGTAATGACCTATACATTCATCCCTCAAGAGGAAGTTCACTTATTTATTAGGACCTTATATGTATATCACAAATTGTGGCTCGCAGTATTTTGGATTACTGTTTTTTTTTTAACTTTATTATTATGGAATCTATGGTAACTCTTATGTATACTGTGAATTCAAAATGAGTTCAATTGGCATATCACCACAAAGTAACTAAAATACTACATACAACTATTATGAAATAGGCTTATGACAAACAAACAGACAGACAGATGACCGGTGTAGTATATCCGCTTAGTAATAGGGCCGCGATCATTGGGCAAGAAACCCTAATAAATAAATACAGCACGCAAAATAAAACCACAAACTCTTTACAATTACTTTTATTTGTAAAAACAAACTTATTCAACCTTACTTATTTAAACTTATTACCTGTTGATAAAAAAGAATAAAACAACAAGGTAAATAAAACATTTAAGTTAACTAAAATTATAATAAATTAATTAACGGAACAGCTGTACAAAACCAGCGGCTAATAGAAGAACTACAGAAGATGCTACTGAGGCAGCTGAACTTCTGCCAACTAATAAGGCATCGAAGATTTCGGTGACGGCACCATTTCCCCACTGAAGGTTGCTCATAGCTGTGTTGACAACTGATACACCGGTTGCGAATGATGATCCCAAGGTCAACTGGTTAGCGTAGACCCAGGTTTGGAACTATAAAAAGAAAAAACTTATTTGCAGCAAAAATTATAATATTTTTTGTGTAGGTATATTCTGGTATTTTTATGGGCCAATAATAGTTATAATATCTTAGAACATTTTTCACACAAAAATTTAACTCAGCAAGTACTCTTTTCAAAACAATCCTGTATAATATGGTGTCCCGAATATTTTTTTTTTTTTTCAGTTTTCCTTTAACGTCTTGAGTTAAGGAATTGCTCTTAAAATTTGCGTAATTAATCGTAAATTACTATAGTAATTTAAAAAAAAATATAAAACTATATCTTTAGGGTTCTACCGATCTTCAAAGTTTTGGAAAATTTACTTTTTTATGGTAATATTTCGCTATCAACAGCTACAAATTATAATGGACGTCATAAAATTTATTTTATTTGTCTAGAACGAACGAACTGAAATTGAAATATAATGGTAAGGATCCCTCCAAGTCAGATATATATGTGATTATTTATGCTGAGTTTCTTGCCGGAGTCTTCTAAGATTCATCACGAGTTATTAAATTACTGAAATCCTATTTTTAAAAGTACCTCAATTTGAAAAGATTCCCCAAAAGCAAACGAAATGATAGTTTGAAAACTAATTGAAGTGTTTTTTGAAGGCATCTGAGAAGCTTTTCGACGTTGCTCCTTGTAATCTGTGTAAAATTACGCAAATTTTGATACCCCTTGCGATAGTGTAGCATGAAAAAAAATATTTCTCATACATGAACGGGACACCCTACTGTATAATGAAACAACGAAATTAATCTTCATAGAATGAGAAACACTTACTGCTCTGATCTCTGAGAAGTATGTCAAATAAGTGGATACGGCGCTGATTGCTGTTGAGAGACGAGCTTCGCCACCATATCTGAAAAAAAAAACGCTCTGGTTAGTTAATTATAATATAGAAGCACTTACATTCTTAAAGCCCCGATGACTTGTAATAGCGTTGGCACTCACCAAAAAAAGTTTTTTTCATAATACAAGGGGTATGGGGTATAATAGAGAATCCCGGGTGAAAACATGGGGCGGAAAGTTTGTTGAATATAAACTTACGTTTCGTTGATTTCACGGTAGTTCTGGTACAAGAAGTCGAGAACGATTGGGAGGTTCCCCGGGTTGCCTTGAAGGGCGAAGCTAAAGGCATTGGTCTTGTCGTGGATGCGGATCTTGTCATTATACATAGACTGGTACAAATAGCTGTGGGAAAAGGAAAAGCATTTAAGTTTATAGATAAGTATCATAAGGTAAATTAAGTACATAAGACTAAGCAAAGAAAAGTCTTATTTTTTTGTGACGAAACTTAAATATAACGAAATACGTAGGTTGAACACGGCGGTGGAGAATTTGGCCCTTTTCACCCTTATTTGTGAAAGGACGTCCGTGCTCTGCAGTGGGACATATTATAATGATGATAATGACATGGTAGTTACTAGGTACGATGTTTTGCCTCTAGATAAAAAACCTTGGGCCTTAAGTCTAAAGTAGCTATGCCCAAACATATTTGTATGATACAATGCACTGTAAATATGATGTGCTATCGATACATTATTATTCCTTGAAGAAAAAATCTCCACTATCAAATATATTAGGCAAAATAAAAAATATCTTACTGTTGAAGAGAAGCTTCATCCTTAGTGCAGGCAAGAGCGCGGAGTATGACGACCATGTCAGCTGTGTTCTCAGAAGTATTATACTTCTGGAAGAGGAACTGGTAGTCGGAGGCGTCACCATTACGTAGACCAATGCAGTACACATGACGGCGCAAATTTTTTGGTACCCTGAAATTAGAAATTGACAATGATTTTCATAGAGTACGAATCGAATTATAAATAAAAAGGGGTTATTTATTGAATAAGACATCTTCACAAAAATATTTTGTAAAATAATCTTCAATAAAATTCACTTTATACCTATTTAACAATGAAAGCCCTAGCATAAAAGATAGTCGCATTTTTGCCAAAATTAGAAACTATAAAATACTTACAAAACTGTGTCATTATTTTTGTATGATGTCCATCTTGCAAGACTGTCGGCAACACAACCCGCATGTTCGTGGGTGCAAGCGGTGTTCATCACTTGCATTCTGTTCAGAATTCTTGATGTAGAGTCGGTAGCTCCTTCTGAGTAACCAAGGTCATTGATAACGGTATCCAAAGACTTCATCAGGTATTCCTGTTGAAAAAATATTTTGGGTCATACAATTTGGACAAATGCCCTTAAAATAGGAAACTTTCTAAATGTTTATATCTTTTTCAATCCTTGGACCCCACAATCTTTTTTTCATCGATCATCACATCTAAGTTAATTTCACTATCTTCTTGAGGTCGTCAGTGCAACGGGCTAGCTACCTCGGGATTATACTTACTTTGAATAAGAAATGAGCTTGAGCCAAATGTTCAAATCTCCTCATGATCCAGTCAAGTTGACCAAGAGCACTGGCCCAAACGTAGTAGTCAGTCTCATTTTCAAGGAAGGAAAGCACATCGAAAGCACGAGTGGCAGAAATCTTTTTAGCACGCAAGAAGAACAAAACATCGTTGACGATCTGAAAGAGAAATTTGAAAAATAAATGAAATGACTTATTGACTGTAAACTTAGTTATATGCATATATTGTAATAAGTGACTTACTTGAGCTCTGTTAAGTTTGTGGACTCTTTCTCTGTTATTGCGGAGGTATGAAGCAATCATTTGCCAGTTATGGTCGTCGTAGTTGACGCGGTACAAACCTAAATATAAATTAAAGTTAATATAGACAGGGAGATTTTTCCGCCAACGCATTAGCTTGGCCATCCAAACAGGCTGCCAGATAAAAATATAAAATAGTAGTGTAGCTTCGGTTTCATCCGCGTTTCCGGGATAAAAAATAGCCTATAACACTTGGGCATACTGTAGCTTCCTATCAGTGAAAATTTTTTAGAATCAGATCAATACACATACACACAAAATTCGCACTCTCTCTTTATTATATTGTTTAGTTCCAACTCACCAGATCGGGCGATGTTCAACATAACCCAGTAATGTCCAGGTGTATTATCAAAGGACATGGTCCTCTCAGAGAGAACGAAGCTGGGTGTAGTATTACTGAAGTTAATATCGCCGCTGTGTGTCCAGGTGATGGGGATTTGCCAAATATCATTAGGGGGAGTAGCTCCAGAGACCAAGAAGCGCTCCTGTTGGATCAACAACAAAAAACATTAGTTGTAAAAGTTAAATCTATCTTCTATAGTAGGTAGTATACTTATATCAGAATTAAACTTCGCAATATTACAATTTATAATTTTATGAGAATTATGGACCTATGCATTTCTTATAACGTTACATCCTTAGGATCTACATAAATGAAAAGAAATTAACTATATGAAAAAATCGTCAGAAGACAACGCTCCTAGAATGCTGGCGGGACCAGGCCACGGTTAATGGCAATGCTGATTTTCTGCCCGAGGTATACGCCAGCATCACGAGGTGCTTTGACCAGGCGTTTTATTATTTCGCTATAAAGATGGTGACCGCTCGGCCCCCACCGACCTAGAATTTCAAACCCAAACGGCTCAAATAAGTAGCTATTATCAGCTAGCTATTGGGGTTCCTTGCTGACATGGTTTAAATAGTTTTAAAATAATCTATTTCATACAATAATCTCATGCATGTTATATATACATATTTTGCTTAAAATATCCATATAAAATGCACCTTAATGTGAATTAATATATTAACCTGTGTTAAAGTGACGCGGCCAGTTTCCATGTTAACATCTACGTTCACAACTGGAGATCCGGGGGTTTGGACCCAACTGTCGAATACTGCGCCAATATCCACATTGGGGAAACCACGAAGGAACGTGATGTCTTCGGAAACAGCCTGCCTGAAAGCCTGGTACATAGCCTCAGGAGTACCAAGGCCGTAGGCACTGAAAACATAGTATTTGTTATTTGTTATGAACAAAGGTACTATAAAACAATCAAGAGAGTTTTGGGTAAAGAAATAAGAACCTCTGTGCACAGACTTTACTTACTTCTCATTCAAGTAATGTTTCAAAACGTTTCTAAAAGTCCTCGCACCATATCGACATATCATTAAATATACCATTTACTTACTTGTCATTCAAGTAATATCTCAAAGCGTTTCTGAAAGTCCTCGCACCAACAAAATGTTCCATCATCCTGAGAACTGAAGCACCCTTAGCGTAACTAGTAGTACTGAAATGGGCGGAGACTGAGGGGTTGGTAACAACACCAGTCCAGTTCATGGGGGTTGCTCCAATAGCGGCGTCTGCACTTAGAGCACTATGCACGTAGTCTACGACGAACTGGTCGTCTAATTCGAGAGAAGGATCAGCCTGCAAAAATAAATTATGGGCTAATGGGTATTGTTATGTGGATGAAGTACCTAATTTCGATCAATCAAAACATTTAATGTTGTACTGGTAAAAAAATATTTAGCTATTTGTTTGGATGCCGTTCTACAAGATTCAACAATTTATTTGAAAGACGATGGTAGTCGTGGTTGTGAATTCTACAGTGATCTTGAGCTTTTAGTCTCTTTTGGTTTTTTCTGAACATCGAGAGGAAACTATAACACGGTGGCAGAATATTTTGAAGCTGACTGCCACAGTCAAGTTGAAAATTCCTCGCCAAACTCAAAATTGAGTATCTTAAAACTACTCATACTTACAAGGTGAGCGCCAAAGTATTCGAAGAAGCTAGCAAAAGACTCATTGAGCCACAAGTTGCTCCACCAGAAGCAAGTGACCAAGTTTCCGAACCATTTGTGACCCAACTCATGAGCCATGATTGTAGCAATGAAGATCTTATTGTTTAAGTTTGTGTTGTTTTCGTCATACAGAAGGTAAGCCTCTCTGAAATAGTAAAAGTTGGAAAATCAAAATGTCTGCCCTGTTTCAAATAATTTAAGGTCAGTACTATGAAAAAAAATCCCTTGCTGAGTTTCTTGCCGGAGTCTTCTCAGTTTAACTGTATCCGAACTGATTGTAAATTCAACTGTATGTACCAATTTAACGTTCATAAGTGCCTTACTAGGGCCTAAACTGAATAAATAACTTTTTGATTTTGATTTTGATCACATTGGAATTCGCCACGATCCACTGAACTCTGTCTAGGACTTTTGAGATTGAGATTATTGAAATATTATTTTTATTATATTACCTGTAGTTGACCATTCCCCAGTTCTCCATAGCACCAGATGGAAAATCAGGCAGAGCAATATGATCATTCTTCATCAAAGTACCTTGACCCATTAGATGGTACTGAATACCTAAGTAATCGTCCAGCTCATCAGTGATCTTTAAACCGATATCAGCGGCATATTCATGTTGGTCAGTGACTCCTTGACGGGAAATGATTCCGAAAGGCCTACCAGGTGTGGTTGTAATGCCAGTCTCAATAAAGTCACTGACGTGGAAAGCGACCAGGTATGCAGAGATAATCGGAGTGGGGTAGAAAGTTTCTCGAATACGGGTATTGCTGATTCTGTAAAAAAAAATTGGAGTTATACATGTGAATTTTAAAATTGGTCAATAATACTTTTAAAATCCTACCTGGACAGAATAAATTCTCTCGTTCAAAATTTGGAGCAGCCTAACTGAGAAAGTACCTTACAGAAGGTAATGTCCGAATAACGTTACCTTAATGTGATATTGTGTTCCTGTGGCGAATAAGGTCGCCAAAGCAAACCCTCTCGACCCCTCTTTAAGGCCCATTGGATGTGAATATATTTTTGTAGGGTCCGCAACTCACGAGTGTGTTCCAAGTGCCTGTAGGCTATGGTAACCGCGTACTATCAGGTCGGTAGTATCCTTGTTTGCTAAATCTAATAAATAATACAAGTTATAATAAACTTACATTTCAGTAACATTAATTGCCATATTTGAGTACGAAGGGCTCAGACTAGAAGCACGGGTTATGGAGATTTCAAATACGGACTTGAACTGTGGCTCATCGAAGCAAGGGAAAGCTTTCCTGGCATGGAAAGGCTGGAACTGGGTAGTAGCGTACGTCCTATAAAACAATATTAGTTAGCAAAGTATATTTTTGAGTTATAATACGAGATTATCAAAACTTTTGAAGTTCTACTTAACTTACCTCAACTGTTCGCCGACGTAGTAGTAACCTCTGTAGAATCCTCTATCAACAGGGTTAGCGTTGATTTGACCGGCATACCTAATATTGATTGTGTATCTCCCAGCTGGGATTGGGTTTAGTAGATTGATCAAAATGATTTCATAGTAGTCATCGGTGGTGAACGGGTCGGGGAATCTGAGGTTGACAGGGTTGTTTGAGGAGTCCAGCAAACTCACTCCGAGAATTGAAACAACTTTCTGGTGCAATACGATCTGGGTCAAGTTGGCTTCTCGCACCTGGGAAAAAGAAAAGTAGCAAACATAATATACTAGCTCTTCCCTGCGATTCCAGGGATTCAAAGTGATGTTTCCCTCTGTGATTCAAGTGGGTACTTGGTTTCAGCCAAAATTTTTTTTTTCCATACAAATATTAACGCCTCATCCAGTTATAGGTTAAATTCGAAAAACCTGAGAATGCATTTTTACTTGGTTCAAATAATGTTTTACCACCTGTTTCGTTTTCTAATTCCTATAAACCATAATAAGGTTTCATATACTGTCTGTCCCCACGTATTTTTAAAAATTCACACATACGTATGCAGTGTAATATAAGGGTGACCTACTGACGTTTTGTCTCAATATCCTGCCAAATTTTGGATTCATATAGGCCAAGGTATATTGTGATTAGTCAGTGAATCAGTGAGTGGTATTTCGCTTTTTACGTTATAATAAATGTGTAATCATTTACAATATTTCCTCTATGTTCTATAAAAATTAAATTTTCAGTTTCAGGTCAAACACCTGTATAACTTTATTTACAACAAATATACAATCTATATATAGAAAATTTCCTCAAGCCTGCCGCTGCTTCCGATTAACGGCAGAGTTCCCAGAAGGCTGGCAGCGTTTCCTCTTTGGATAGCCAAGCTGACGCGTTGGCGGAAAAAGCTCCCCGCCCGCTGGTCTCCGGAGGTCTCGATCAATTTTTATGACAAGGTGCGAGCAAAACGGCGAGCTTCGGACCCCCACGGTCCCATGGTCTCGACCGTAAAAGACATAAAAATATAATTGGGTCTAATTGATGCGTATTTTTAGAATTTTGAATTAATCGAGCTCAAACATAATGCATGGTTAAATATAATGCATGTTATTTAAATAATATTCTATTACTGAAATTATAATTTAATAAAATTACCAATATTCAATAAATAAATAAGTAGTCTTCAAGAACAAAATGTCATGAGAAGTTTATGACACCTACTGAACACCTAATTAAAACCTGAAAGAACCGGATATAATTCATGAACGTCATAACAATAGGGCTTAGTCATGAACATTTAGGTCTATGAATAATCGTTCTGATAAAATAATCGTCTATCAATGATAATCGCTAAACCAGTTTAATTTGTATGAAACCCAAGATTATAAAAGTAGGTAAATAAAATTGTGAGTACAATAGTTATCAAATAATAAGTATTATTTTATAAGCGTCTAAATGCACTTGCTCAGTCATCATGTCATTAATCCATCATTTGATAAAATTTAACAAAATTATATCATGATACTCGTAAATTATGATACTAATAGCAAACGCTACGAAATTGATTCAGCAGGCAATTTATTTAATTTGGGATATAGTTTTGATAGTTAGGTTTGAATTTTTGAAAACACGGCAAACGTGTTGTCCCGGATATGACACCTAGCTTTTTCGCCCCATAAACCCCCATATAGCAAATTTCTTCGAAATCGTTTTCGAGATCTCAAAACATGATAGATATCTATACAGGTAAGATATACGAGGTAACAATATTATGTTATAGTAATTTAGAAAACTTAGGAGCCTGTAGTTTAAACAAATTATATTTTTAAAACTACAAATAGGATCAAAATTTCCTATCCATACATGTCATTGTACTTCCGTTAACGTACATTTTATAATGACGAGATGAACCAGTTGACAGCGTCAACTATTTCATCTTGTCATCATAAAATTTACTTTAACGCACATGATTTAAAGGCGTCACTTGGATGGCAAGTTTTTTCCGAGGCGTAACCGTGCTGTTATCCTGAGAAGACCTCTATAAGAAAGTAAAGCACAATATTTCCTACGAATGTGTGAGTAAAATCATGACTGGCCCAAGCAGGCACAAGTGATACTGAGCCGTATTGTCACTGTAAACATCTCAATGCGGAATGACAACCGATCGGCATACTATGGCGTTCATGTGTGCGTGAGGCTTGTATTTACACGACGGCCCAGCATACTTGGGGTGCTTCATTTCGTATAAAGCGACGCTACGTCCTTATATGTCCATAGTATAAAGATACTTTAGGTTCTGCAATATGATATAGAGTACTATTCAGCGCCGATCCCACAGAGAGAGTTCTAGAGTTCCGAGTTCCGAGTTCTGCATTCCGTGTTGACTATTGTGCACACAGCGAGCAGTCTAGAGTTCTGCAATATTCGCTACTGATCGCACATCATACACTTTTTTTTACTTTCAAAGGCGCCACATAGCTTACAGTCAACGCGGAATGCAGAACTTGGAACGCGGAATTCTAGAACTCTTTTCTGTGGGATCGGCGCCTTCATCCCAGCTAGTTTTAGCTAGTTATAATAATAAAGAAAAACTTACGTCAACGTTAATAGAAGTGAATCCATCGAATCTACCCTCGTCAAGGAAGACATCCAAATCTACAAACTGGTAGGTAGGGTTCACAATGTCTGTGAGTCTGTACGCTGGATCGTCCAAGTTGGTCTCATAGTCGTAAAACTCCACATCGGACCTCAGTTCCATCATTGGGGTCCCCGAAGCAAGTGCTACGAGGATGCATAGCAGTGTTGGGAGCAACATGATGGATCCTGAAATTTTTTTCAAGGAAATTGTTGTAAATTTCGTTTACGTGATCTTTTAATGATCAAATGATAATTTTGTATTCTCAAAATTGAGGATACTGTATAACGAGTTCTATTAAATATGAGTTTTGAAATTGGCGGCTTGTACTGTGGATTGTGCAAGTCCCTCCATCATGTGTACTACCCTTTTAGCATACAAAGTACATACAGTCACGTCCTCTATTAGATTTATAACTGTCAACACAAACACAAGCCGCCATTTAAAAAAAAAACTTGAATGGAACGCGTTATGCAATATATTCCAAGATTGAAGAATTTTCGGCCATGTTAGATTAAGTTTATGGTACTAAAGATAATTGCAGTTTTCACTGCTTTCATAATCAACGCATTTTTTTCTATTTGATCATGCGCAGGATTATATAACTTACCTGTCGTTTTACATTCCCGAAATATATTTTGATTTAATAATAATAACATGTGATAAATAAAGATTGATCAAACATAAATAACAAATATTGTGTTTGTTTTAACTATATTTGATCCACAGATATTATATAGGATTTCTGTGGTTTGATCACAATTTAACCATAACGATATCACCAAAAAAGGTGATATCATTTTACTGATTCGTGATTTTATCCATAAAATATCGAATTTCTTAAGCATGATGAAAATAAAAAAATATTAAATATGGCAACGCAAAACAACAGCTTTTATGGTTATTTTGCGCTCCCAAAGTAAATAAAGAAAAATCATCATCTGCAGTATTCCCAATTATTTGGGGTCGGCGCAATATTTGCGCTACCTCCATTTGGCCCTTCCATTTGAATAATCTTATCACCTTTCATCCATCCGTCTACTTTCTACCTCTCCTCGTATATAAAACCACTTTCATATTCAAAGTTCTTTATGTCACATGACTTTCATCCCTCTAAATATACCATTCATACCACGACGAAGGTTACAATTTAAAATTCAATTTATAAATTGTAACCTTCGTATAGTCTTAACTAATAAGTTACTCAATATCACCATTCAAATCGATTAGAATGTTATCATCATTGAATAGGCCACTCCTTAATACCTTTATCATTGAATTTATTTGAAAATTTGAACTCACCCATAGCGGTCCGATCAATACCACAAGACCAACTAGAAAGAATTACTTACCATAATATTTTATATTAATCAATACCTTATCTTTATTCAGTTCTAGTAATTTGATTAAAACAGTATTATCAGAATCATACCTAGTTTTATTCTTATCCTTTTATCATCCTGATAATCGCATTTTTATATCACTGCGACAAATTTTTGTGTGTGACGATATACAAAAATACTAACTCCATATAATGAAAAGCTTTAAATTATTCAAAGTTTCAATCGTAACTAAATAGTGGTTCTGTGAGCTGTAGACCTCGTGAGTCTGTCTTAGCATAGCTCAAAACAGTTTTTTTATTACCGCGCACCTTAAAATAAAATTCTCATTTCAACATCCATGGCTCCATTTTGAAAGAAAATTTCGATAAACTGAACCGACAAAAAATGCATATAATTTATCGAACCCGCCGGACAGACGAAAACATTTTTTCCCAAGCTGAAGCTATTTGTATTTTTTGTATATTTTTTATCATTAGTCAAAAACTATGCAAATTTACGCATTATAAAATAAAAATGTGTTTTGGAATGTACAAATTAAGCCCTTTCATATGATACCCCATTTAAAGGTCACCTGTTTAGAAATTTTGGTTCCACATTTCGGCTCTTTTTGCAAAGAAGCCTAAACTATATTTTTGTACTTTTTCATTTACAATATGATTGGGTAAGCAATATTTATAACTAAGTATTCCAAATGTTGCTGAAATATACCACAGTGAAAGACGGACACACGTCAATCACTTTCAGTAGATATCCTAATCCCACCAAAAACATTTTCATGTAAAATTAATCGTGATAACCGGGGCCTTCTATAGCACGGAAACGCTCGATTTGAAATACCACTAGGCAGTCACCCAAACTCTACACACCGTAGTCAAAATATGTGGCGTGGCCGTTTCGCTACCGTCACAAGGTGAAAAATGTATTCACTGTTAATAACTTTTCTGTAGTACAATAGTTCTTGTAGTAGCAAATGCATTATGCAAATATGGATTTGATCCGGTCTCTAGTATTCTCTGTCTCGGGTGCAACTATCGAAGCGCAACAAGGGTATTAGGCGATATACTATCTGAAGCTACTTTTATGCACGTATGGTGTGTGTAAACCTACTTTGAAAAGATTTAATAAAGTCAGAGTCAGTCATTTTCATGAGTCAGAGTGACAAGTTTCAAGTTATGATAAGCATATTTTTTCGTTAATTGGTCACTTACTTAGCTCTGTGCACGGGTTACAAGAGTTCTGGGATAAATTATACTAATGAGTTCAAATTACTTGTAAACCTACTATTTTTTATTCTTCTCCCGAATTTAAAAACAGACAAATTTTTCGACTTTTTATACAGGTGTTATAGTAAACCTGTAATACTTATTTGAATTATTTATTATTTTACTATAGATAGTTTATTTACTAGAAATATTTATTACTTAGTTTATTACTTAGTATATTTATCCAAATTTATTCTAAATACTTCTGTGTACAACCGTTTTTAAGATTGAGTGGAATAAAAACATGTAACAAAAAAAATATCAAGGCTTATTAAAAATTTTAAGGATGAGAATTGTTGCTCAGATATTTATGACAAAATAGATGTTCACATATAGGTAGCTGGTCCTGTGTAGGTTTTTTTAAAATTAATTCTACTCGTATTTGATCACCTTGTATGTTTCGGTATATATGGTTACTGTACATAAACCATAGTACTTTTACTCAGCACTTGTACTTGCGCGAGTTATGGTGGTAACTTTTGCAGTATTATGGGGTTTAACATTTTCTAAGGCTTTGACCATATAGTGTACATAGTATATTTACTCTGTGTCTTCGGAAATATGTGGCATTTAGTTTAAAAAAATCCATATCATTGTAGCTATTATTGAAATATATTTTTAAAAGAGATGGATGGCCAAATGTAAGAGTCATATTTAGGGTGACTGGTAATTAGTGACCGATACTTTAATTACTAATTACCAGTCACCCTATATATTATTAATTCATTCGACAAAATAAAACAAACAATAACATTTAAAGCATTCTTATTAAATCTTACGTTTAAGAATAAATATTATTCACAAATATGTTTATTTAACAAGATTGATAGCAAGACTTACAATCAATGTAAGTACACTTAGAGCTGCGATGTTGGCAGAATCGGGTTCACCTTCACCACTATCAGTATCATTATCATCACCATCAGAATCATTATCATCACCGTCTTCAGTATTCTCTTCAAGTACATCCTCAACGTAACCAGTCTCAAAGTATGACGCAAATTCTGCTCCTCTTCTCTCCAACCATTGAATGTTGTTTCTAGCCGTTTGAATTGCATTAAGACCAGTTTGGTAAGCTGTACCGATGACTTCACGGTTTTCTTCAAGCCAAGTCGAGACTACAGTGATCTGTTCTTCATTGAGGAGACGACCTGTGATTGAGTTCAATGGTGTAGCGATGCTGCCAAATCTAAAAAGTAATGGTTATATAGTATTAGTTTATATAATAAGGACTTCGGATGGGTAGGGAGACATTCTGAGTCTTCATACTCTTTGACATATATGCTAGCTTCCACCCAACGGCTTACTGTATTCCCAAGGGGTCTCACATAAATTTCCTGGGTTTGATCTAACGTACCAAGTTTCATCCAAATTCGTTTAACCGTTACGGAGCTGTGTGGCAGTGACAAACATATACATACACTTTCGCATGCACCTACCAGTGTTATCTTGAAAAAACCTTTTTACACAATTTTTGACTAGTTTCGTCAAAAAAATGTTATATTAATGATTCAGTATTATACTATCTCTTTCCTTGTCTTGAACTAGGCTTGCGCTGCCGCGTGTCTAGATACTACAATACTATTATTTAATTTTATGATTTTTATTTCGATATTGATGAAACAACTAGAATTATTCTTGTTTGTCTTACAGCTATATTTAAAAAATATGATACTTACACAGCAGTAGTCGTATTGATGTTATCTTTCAACCACTCGAAAGCCCTCAATGTGTTATATTCGTTGGATGTAATGGCGGAACTAAGTGCAGAGGCATAATCTTGAGGTCTGATCTCAAAGCCACCAGAGACAATAGCGTCCATGTATTTGAAGAGGCTGGCTTGGTCACTGGTGCAACCTGCAGCTGAGATCATAACGACCTTCTCATTGGCCAAATCCTCCCTAAGGTAACGGTCCCAGAAGTAGTCAAAATCTGCAGCATTTCCTTCACGAAGACCGGTGCAGTATACCCATGGGCGCATGTTAGCTGGAATGCTGTAATAAAGAAAACACAGAGTCAAACAATATTCTTCTTAATCTCCATGACCTTCCTAACAACAACTGCTCCCGAACTTTTCTCTTCCCTAAATCTTGGCAAGTGTAACTTTGGCCCCTTTGGTTTCTTTTTGACCATTGTAAAAAGACCACTCACAATCCGCCGTTTCTCCAGTTCTGGAAGTTCTGTACAGCAGCAGCGACGCACTGAGGGTGCCCAACGTTGCAGAGGAACTCCATCACATACATGCGGAGCATACCGTTCATGTAGCTCTCGCCTTCCACCTCGGCGTAACCGAGACGAGCTGTCACAGCCGTGCTCAGGCTGATGATCTGGTCCTGAAAATGAAAAAATATTTGTACCGTCTTTTTTGCATCACTTCAACCTGGGTTGCTAGAAACTCAGAACTAATTGCTTACCTGGGTTGACATGGACTTTATATGATACTAGCTGACCCCGCGGTTTCACCCGCGTATGGTTTTAATGTTTTTGCGCGGGACCCTAAAACTTTTTCTAAAAGTATCTTAAGTTACTCCTTATAATATCAGCTCTGCCATTAAAAGTCTCGTCAAAATCGATTCAGCCGTTTCGGAGATTAGCCGGTATAGACTTACAGATTTTTAAATTTACTTTTATGGTATAACTATCATATATAATATACTTTCATCTGATATGCATTTAGTAAAAAACTGTTATTGTGGCTGTTATCTGTCAAACAGGCATCTGTTCCGATTTTAGGAAAATCAATAAAAACTTGTTCGGTTATCAAAATTATTCAAAATATTCCCAACTTGAGTTATATAAGCAAACATACATCATTGGCATTCTTACCTAATTACATTTAGAGGACTCAATTCGTCATACTTTTTATACAAAACCCCTGTACTTATTATGGCGTTGTTAAACATTTTTCGTTAGATGTTTTGAACAAATTAGTATCTTGTGCACTATATCTAGCCGTGTATCTAGGCGTAATTTAAAAAAAGTGTGAAACAAATGCAGTCAAAGCCTCCGAGTCAGGCCAAAACAGCGTTTTTGCCTGAACTTTGGCCATATCTGATGTACCTATAAATTGTAAAAGTAAAGAAAACATTTAGATACCAGGCTTGCAAATGTATTGGAGATTCTAAATAACTAACTTTTTTTTCACAAACTTGTAAGATTTTTTCACAAGAAGTATACTCCTGGAACAAGTTTTATGAATTCGAAATCATGAATGACGACCTAGCGAAGCGGCCGCGAGTGATCAGCGGAATATACCAACTGATAACCGACGGCTCTGATACTGTCTCTCTTTTTTCGTAGTCAAACATTACGTTGGATGAAACAACAAGCTTTTAGACTATGCTTGCGTTGAAGTTGCGCCGGCCACAGAGGGCCACCTTAAGTGCGTCTATGTGGTCTATAATATTTCAGTTTTTTTAATATTATTAAATACTCACATGTAATTTCTGAAGATTGTCAGCATCATGAGCCAGTCTCCTACGCGCGAAGTTGAAACCAGTGATAGCCGCAAGCCAGGGCGCGTACTGGTCTTCGAACTCCAGGAATGACAAAATGTTGAATACTCTATTGTATGGGACTAGACCTGATCTGCCGAAGATGAAGAGGTCATCGACAATCTGCAAAATTAATAATATCGAATAGTACCATGGAGTGCAAATTTATTAAATAAGATAAGTCGTCGATATTACCAGTGATCACTAAAGTCCATTGCAAAATATAAATTGATAGTAGTAATAACAGTAAAATAAATTACCTGAGCGCGATTGTATTCATGAATTAGTGTTCTTTCGTTTCCTCTTAAAGCACGTGTGATCAGCGCCCAGTTGGTGGCATCGTAGTTCACTCTGTAGAAACCTACACAAAAAGTTATAGCTTGATTAAATATTCCTCAAATCGAATATAAAGTGATACAGTACAGCAACGAATGCAATAAATTGTTAACTCTTCTCGAAATAATCTGCAGGGGTTCAAGCCTTCACCTCACTAACAATGAAAATAATAATACCAGATTGTTGTTTATTGAAGATAACCCATTCTAATCCAGTGGTGCCCCTTTCAACGACAGTAGCCTGGGCAGAAACGATGCGTGACGGCTTCAAATTTTCAAAATCAGGAGCGCCACCTCGTGTCCATGTAATTGGAACATCCCAGAGGCCAGGGAACTGGGATACTCCAGAAGTTACTTCCCAACGAGCCTAAAAAAAAGTTTTTGCTTTTTTACATAATTTCACATAATATGGTGCCGTAAATAAAATTACTTGAATATATGAATATTATTTTGGAAGCAAAAAGGCAGGTTTTTTTGAAAATCAGTAGTTTGTCGTCTACTTTTACTGCATACTTGGTACTTTATACGAATTAAATCTGGCTGTCATACTTACTTGGGTAACAGTCATTCTTCCAGTCTGTTGATCAACAACTACTGTTAACAAAGGATGTCCAGCTTTCTCTGACCAAGTCCTAAAGTACTGATCTATAGTGATACCATAATCAGAAAGAGCACCATCTTCAGCAGCGGCAGCGTCCAGAGCATTAAACAGATGGTAAGGTTCAGCTACATTAAATTCTCTGTTGAATAAGTATTATTATTTACTTGATGGGGCTTCATAAGAAATAACTTAATCATTTATGGAGACCATTATAAAATTAATTTAATAAGGAAATATTTTGGAACTCCTGAAAGACATCATCAAGATAACGAACTTATTGAATAGAATAGAATTGGTAGAGATCACTTTTAGTGATAAGGCCGCCCATTGTAAAACTTTATTATTTTATGTTTTGGTTTGTAGAATATTTTTTGGTGTAACAATAAAGTATTATCTATCTATCTATCTATCATTTTTAAATACATCTATGATATCGATTTTAAAGCGGTTAGAAACAGGTTTGGTGATAAAACATTCATTTATAAAATAGGTATCTACTTTTATTACACTTTTGTTATTCAAAATAATTTACTGTAATGATCAAATTAGCCGTTGGTGTTAAATACTCAAGATAAGATAGTTACGTTTGTGCTAGATACAAAATGTTATATTACTATCAGATCTGATAAATATTTATGAAACAAATCATAAAATACAAGCAAGGTTTTCCCCTTATTAGCTTTTCAGTATTATGAGTCAAAAATATTTGGATTTATTACACAAATCAGGATGTCTGAACATTTATAACTATCTGAAAGTTAACAAAATTTAAAAAAAAACCAATCACCTGGCTTTAAGATACTGCCGTAGACCCTTCACATAAGTCTCTTCTCCAAGTAAATGCTGTGTCATTCTGAGGACAGAAGCACCCCTAGCGTATGTGATGGTGGAGAAATGAGCGCTAACAGTAACAGGGTCGTTCACAACCGGGTTTGTGAGGGCATGTGCACTGTCTACGGAGTCTGAAAGCATGGCCACATGAACTTGTTCCACAATGAAACGAGTATCATATCCGAGTTCAGGAACAACCTGTCCAAAAAATATTACATCAATTGCAAGAAGTTATAAATATGTATATATATTGTCATTCTCCGCCTATGAATACAGTTTTGTAAAGTTCTAATACAATAACAACATGTGTATATCATCAGTAGCAATCATAAGATGCATGAATCGCTTGGCTCGCTGTTAAAAATATAACAATGACATCAATTGTTATAATAGGACGGGCGTCCCTCGCGAGAAACAACGGGTTAATTTTAGCAGATACATGCCACGCCTAACATCTGAATAACAGCACAAACTTAAAACCTGTTCCAAAACCAAAACATAAAATCTAAGTTAAAAGAAATTGCCTTACCGATCCGGTTAAGTAGTATTGGTAGAATCTGGCAAAAGCTTCGTTGAGCCAAAGGTTGTCCCACCATGCGCAGGTGACAAGGTTCCCGAACCACATATGAGCAATTTCATGAGCAACAATGTTGGCAATACGCTGCTTGTAGAAGTGATTCGTGTTCAAAGGATCGTATAGGATGAGGGCTTCCCTGAGAAAAAATATTAATTAAATAATGGAGCTTTTCGAAAATTAACAGTTTGAATTTCACTTTTGAAGCTTCTCCTGTACCCAAAGGTTGCCTGGAAGAGATCGCTTAAGCGATAAGGCCGCCTATATTGTTTTACTTCCTTAATTTGTGTTTTTACTAATATTTGTTCTATGTTAGTTTATACAATAAAGTCTATTTCATTCATTCATTTCATTAATTCATTCACAATATTACCTGTAAGTCAAAAGTCCCCAGTTTTCCATGGCACCAGCAGAAAAATCAGGAATAGCAGCTTGCTTCATATTCATGTTTGTAGCCATGGTGTAATAGGGATAATCAGTATATTCTTCCATCTTAATCAGAAGTAGTTCACCGACATCAAGAGACCAATCTCCTTGATTACCAATGTTATTACGAGCAAAGATTTCAAATGGACGGGATTCATTATTATTGGTTGATACGACTTGGTAGTGAGAAACAATGAACGCCAACAAGTATGTTGAAGTTACAGGTGTTGTGTAGAATGTTTCAGATACCCTTCCGCTGGCGAGACTGCAAGGAAAATAATGTATACCTAGTACTGATACCATAATATTTACACCTAATGTTGAGTATAATAATTATAATATTATGGTTTTCATTAGTTGAATAATATTAAAATACTTATTCCAAAGAATTATGGTTCTTTGAGTCATTGCAAACCCATATTTTAATAAATCCATAATAGAATAGGAATTATTATTTATATTTTGTTATTTATCTATTATTTAGTTTAGTTTTTATTATAAGTATTAATTTTATAAAGAATACTTACGTTATGTTTGATCTGATTGGCATGTTAGAAATGGTAGGGCTGAAATCAGCTTCTCTAATAATGGTTATATCAAAGGTGGCCTTGAATCCAGGTTCGTCATAGCAGGGGAATGCTTTGCGAGCATGTCCTGGTTGGAACTGTGTAGTTCCCATCCATCTATGAAATATATTGAAAATTAAAGAATTGTTATAGTATTGTTATTTTTTAAATTAGTTATAGAAGTTAGTAAAGTAATATTTTCCATACCCAATAGGCATGTCAGGATTTGACTTTTATCCTGCAAGTTTCATATTTAAGAAAGGTTCAAATATTTACAAACTAATCAAAACTTCACTATTTGATAATGAAAGTCATATTTTTGTTACAAGACAAACTTTTTACCTCCTTCCAGTGCTGTCATCGTACCAACTTCTATAGAATCCTCTCATATCATCCTGCAAGTTACCTCTGAAGATACTTCTGACAATATATTCTCTGTTCAGCTCTAAAGCTTGAGTCGTTTGAATCTTTAGGAAACTGTAAGGAGCTTCACAAGCGAACACCTGATTAGGAGCTGTTATATCCACAACAGGTGATGTAGAGTCGATTTGAGACTGTACAGTTACAGATTGGAAAGTCAAATCTTCACAATGCATAACTATTTCAGTTACATTCTCGACCGTAGGGCTAATGTAGATTACCACAGTTCCGTCGAATGTAAACGGATTAGGTTGTGTATCGAAGTATGGTGTTATAGATACTTCATAATGTCTAGGGCGGGTCGTTGGTATAAGACGGTAGGCTGGGTCTCTCAACATTCTGCTGAATTCTTCCCATTCTTCATCTGGTACTGGTATGGGACTGAATGCCACTAGGCCTTGGAGCAGGGCTACCCCTAGGAGAAAGCCGAGCCAGCACTTCTCCTGTAAATAAAGGTCAATTGAGTATTTTTTTCTAAATCAAAATAAATGTATTTTTACGATGTTAGAATTTCTTTACATGGTTTATTATTGTTTATTATTTACATAAATTATTATGTTTTCATAATTTAAATATAACTTACCATTATATCCTTGGTCAGTTCAATACAGAATAAGCCAAAACTCAGTCAACCTTTTCGATTTATCAGAATCTAAATATTCAGTAATCTATATTATTATCTTATCTGAATTATATTGTACAGCTAATAATATTCAGATAAAAACAAAATAAAAAATATGCGGATAGATAATATTATGGATAAATTCGTCCTTATCCTTTGCCATCCGGTTAATATCGATTTACCTTATTATGTAGCAGTTTAAAATGTATTAGACACCACTCACCTAGATCATCGACATCTTCTTCAATGTTAGTAGTTTGATTGTACATCATGAATGTCTTTCGATGCATTTTAATCTCTTATCTCTCCCATTAACGTTCCTAGTCTATTTACAAAATCCTTTATGTATGATTTGTGGTCTGCTTCTTGGTTGGTAAAAAAATCACTTGGGCATTTATAAATAAAGCAACTTCTACTAACTTTATGTTAAACACGAAAAAATACAGCTTTATCTCTATTTGGGGTCTGCCCTTCTAATACTCTTACATTATTATAGGCGATTTTGTTATTTCGGGCGTAAGGAATCACAGATAAGGCATATTGAGGGGCTAGTTGGCGCCATACCATAATCTCACCATGGTAAGTGATGATGTGGCCGAAGGTGGTAAGCACACAAAGCCTACCACCGTGCCATGGTTTCCTCACAATGCTTTCCTTCACCGGAAGCTCAAGCTCATTGTGGGATTCGAACCCGAGACCTTTGTCTCGGTATCCGATGTCACAACCACTGAGCTATAATCGCCTTAAAATCCGCCTTATCTCATTATATTGTATTTGGAATACTCTATGAAGGTCACATATTTGTGTTATTTACCTACCTACTTTAGGGTGTTTCTATATGATGTGACGCAATAAATGTTTGAATTTGAATTTGAAAACCACGGCGGGCGGGAACTTCATTCCACAATCTGATATGTTATTCCAGGCTAGTGCAGAATAGCAGCGGTTGTGCGATATGTCTATCCACTATGGCTAAATTCTTTGATATTATTGTGTCTTCTGCCTTCTTACCGATTCATCCCTCCGTCGGTCACAGACGTTTTGTAATATCTTTTGTTTGGTTCATGTGTACAAATTTTTTAAGTTAGAGCACCAATAAAATTTTTGAGTTAATAATATAAAAATTTACTTCATTTAGACATATACTCCAATAATCATAATCGCTTTTTAACTAAATCAGTGTAATAGTGTGCCCTGTCTCCCTCTTTCGATCACCAAATGTCACCTGTCAGATAAAGACTTCGGAATTTTAGATAATCAACGTTTGATAACTTCATTAAGAATAGGGGTGTAAGTATACAAAATATATTTTTTATTAAACGTAGTTGCTGTGGCTCGTCGGTTAGGTTCCCAGCAGCCGGCAGCGATTCTTCTTAGAATGGCTAAGGTAATGTATTGGCGGAAAAAGCTCTACGCTCAGCGATTTATACTCGTATTGTCATTTAGCGTAAATTTCACTTAGACCCTGTCCAGAAAGGACGAATTCGCCACGAATATCTCGCGCGAATGCATTCCGCGCGTACGACGAGGTAGTCACCAATACATTGCGTCCACAAGCATAGCGCGTATTTTTGTCGCGCAATGCTTGTGAGATTTGCAGTGGATTCGTCTATTCTGGACAGGGTCTTAACATCCCTAATAAGTACAAAGCATTTTAGGGTCAGGGTCATAGATAAAATCAACATAATTTGTATTAAAAATATTTTAATAAGTTACAAAACCTAAGTACAATAATAAATTCGGTGGCAACTATAAGGGTCACTAAAGGCACGCAAATTTTTAATCTAGAATCAACATGTCTAGATAAAAAAATTGCACGTCTGAATATTCCTTAAGGCACTTAAAAAGCACTTGTGTATACTTAAAACTGAACTTAAACTTGAATAACCAGGATTCTATTTCACCAACACTGTATAGGAGCAGGTGAAGCAAGTAGGTTTATTTACAATAAGAAAGGAGCAGTAACAGCAACTGCTATTAATAAGATAGAAGCAAAATTAGTAAATGCAGAATCTGGTATATCTGCAAGAGCGGGAGTTGATGGTTCAACTAAATTAGGAACGGGAGTTACTACTGGTGCTTGGGTTGTGATAGTAGCTGGAGTGGAAACGACAATATTCTCGTTTCCAGACACGAAGTAGTCATTCATGTCATTTTGAACTGCAGAAGCCCAGGCAATGCTTTCCCTTGATGTTTCTGCGCCGTTGAATACAGCTTGATATTGGGCACCAAGATTTGCCTGGTTATTTGTCGCCCAAGTTTGGAACTGCAAGAGATATTTTTTTTTACAATTGTTTCACATTACTATTCCGTTTTAATGTAACTTTTGATTAAAATTTGATAAAGACCATAAGGTTTTTTTTAAACGACTAGCTTTTCACCCGTTCCATCCGCGCTACCTTCTTTACCGTTTATTATAGGCTACACAAGGGTCGATTTTCGAGAAATACTCTTTATTTTCGATCCGAAGTATTAATGCCGAGTTTCAAGTTAAATTTATTTGGAAGGGGGCTTCTTCCAAATAAATTTTAACCCCCTTTTAGGTAGTTGTCAAACACTAAAAATGTTTTTTTTTTTATTTATTTAGGTAATTCATCGTGCTAAATTGCAAATTTATAAACCCAAGGAATAAGATTTTTCAATTTGTAGCCCCAACGGTTTAGGCTCTGCGTTGATGAATCAGTCGGGGCAAGTAATTATATAATAATGTTTGTCGAGACATTAGCTAATTGTTCAAAACCTGATTTTACTCGATTAGCGTAGAATGTCATTTAATTGAAGTGATAGTTTTACTTACGGCGTTAATTTGATCAACAGTTCTCAGCCTTGATGAGATGTAAGAAAGAGGCAGAGTCGCAGATCCGAAACTGAAAATTTAATACAACATAAATACTTTCATCCAATTTCTTTCTACTTCTCTTTCTTTATTTTTCATCGATCTTGCAATTAAAATATTTATTTTTCTATTTAGTTTTTGAGATCTTATTTTATCACTGCTGTAATAAAATATTAATACTTTGATTGTTAATAACTTACGCAGTAATAACGTTGGGAAGGTTGTTCTGGATGTATTGGAATACAATCTGCGTGTTGGCTTCGTTTCCAGTCACAGCTGAGTTGAAGGCTGTAGTGTAATCTTGTTGACGGATCAAGAAATTATCTCCAACGATTCCATTCAAGAACCTAAGGGATACAAAATATATTTTAGTTCTACGGATTCTAAAATCTATTGCAAAGGGATAATAAATAAAAGACGTGAGGACTTTTTGGAGATACATTCGTGTATTTTGAGTTTTATTGCATATTATCGGTGGTATTTTATCCAATAAAGATCAATCCATGTGCACCAGTGAAGTGAAATGAAATGAATTATGTGTATCGTGACTTTTCAAGTTGACTCAAAAAGTCCGAAGAGAGTTTTAGTACATGACCACCATTGTAGTAAAACATGACTTTTATGGATGGTGACTGACTGAGGACTATGTGAAAGTGATTTATTGTGACTAGAACTTATAATATAACTAGAAATTGGCAAAATACAAAAGCGGTATGACGCCATTGAAAAAAATAAAGACGTGAAGACTGTGTTCACAGTATTCATAATAGATTTAATTCCCAATGATATAAAGTAAGCTCATATAAGCTCAATAACATAACTTACGTGTTGAGAGAAGTTTGATGAGGTGTGCATCCAAGAACCATCAAAAGCTGAATCTTCTCTGTGTAAACCTCGTGCCGCTCGAAGCGATTCCAAAGGAATGTGAAGTCAGCTTCAGTACCCTGACGAAGACCGTTGCAGTACACCCAGTTGCGGCTGTCGACTGGGACCCTGGATTAGAAGTATTAATTGAAGTCGGGTAATTTTTATGATTATATTTCAAGAAATCGGTATAAAATAACATATCTGTATACAAAGGACCTCTATTGGACATGTGCCATCCAATAGGATATGATATTCAAAAGTGATACTAAAATTAAGAATTAATTCAGATGTTCTTTTATTTTTTAGATTGGTGTAAGATTAATAAAATGAAGTACTTACTCAGTACCATTAACAGTCAAGGCCCTGAACTGTTCAAGAGCAGCATCTCGACAAAGAGCGACGTTGACGTTACACATGACTGGTGCTAGTTGCCAACGCAGGTAGGACTGCATGAAGGTCTCATTTGCTTGTGGGTAGTATGAGATCCTGCCCATCACTGTTGTTCCCCATCGGGCGATCATAGACTACAAAATTTTTAGTTTTATTAATAGTTCTCTTATCTCGTTCATCAGCTTTTCAAATGCTTTTGTGGTTTGTAACATAATAATGTGATCTAATAATATTGTTATATACTATATTGTATTACAGTGGGGTACACGGTATATACTGGTTGCTGAAACAAGACTATAATACTCACATCAAGCTGAGTCAGATATGTGGTTCCAGCAAGTCTGTTCCTGATCCATGAGAAACCTGTAGTGGCAGCAACCCATGGGGCGTATTCAGTCTCAAACTCGAGGAAGGAAAGAATATTGAAGGCTCTAGAGTAACTCATGAGACCGGCTCGAGCAAATGAGAATACGTCATTGACGATCTACGACAAAATAGTACACTAATGTTAATATGAGAAGATAATTAAAGCAATGGAGAATTCAGAGTAATCTTTATTGAGTTTATATTTCTGGCGGTGTGGCAATACTCTACTATTCAAGGTAGCCAATCAGTTCTAGGCTTGATGTGCTGTCCACTTTTAATTACATCCCCATGATAACATATTTATCAGTTATTGTATTTAGATATGTTCCAATGTAAAAATAAAGGTCACTAGAACTTTGTTACATTTATTTACAGCACAATATTTGAAAAAATTGAGTTTATTCACCTGAGCCCTATTGTATTCATGAATAAGGGTTCTGTTTGGACCGCGAAGAGCAATAACGATCAGGTTCCATGTGTAGTCATCGTAGTTCACGCGGTAGAAACCTTGAAAAGACAATATTACGAAATACAATTTTATGGGCCGGTCGGTTAGCTTTTGGACTTGTATGCATGAACAATGAACATTTATTTATCAGTAAAAATTAAAAAACAAAGTCCCCGTAATAAATGTAAATTCATATTATATGACATAGTCCGTTCATATACATTCTTGGTTTTGAGCTTATTACGCAGATGATAACTTCTAAATCGTAAGTTTGCACGAATACTTTAGACGAGCTTATGTCCGCGACACACAACTTGAGGGTGGTAGCCAGCCAGGTGAGTACTACAAAGTGCCCTACCACTGTGCTATGGGTTCTTCACTATGTTTTCCTTCACCAAAAACTACCACTGAGCTATCATCAGTTCAAGAAGTATCTTTTTGCTATTATATCATTTAATTTTCGCAAATTCATTTTCTAGTTTCTACGTTTTTACTTACCAGTCTGTTGCCTGTTGAAAATGACCCATTCATCGCCAACTGATCCACGGTTAATGGAAGTGACAGCTTTTCTGATGACGTGAGATGGCTTAGTGTCGCTGAAGTTAGGGTTGCTGGCGGTCGAGAAAGTTATGGGGACAATGTAGTTGGTGTTAATGGTAGAGTAACCAGTATTAATATTGAAGCGGCGCTGAAAAGGGACATAGGAATTAAAAGACATTCAATGACAAAAATTAAACAAAGAAATAAGTCAGATATAACTCAAACATAAAATCTATTTTAGTTACCTGGTAAACAAGCATTTCACCAGTCTGGTGATTAACTTGGACATTAAGCACAGGATGTCCCGGCTGTTCTGTCCAGGATTTGTAGTAATCCGAAAGGGAAAAGTCAGATCCATATTGTGAGAAAGCATTAGCACTTCTTCCTGCAGCGTCTAAGGCATCGAAAAGCACTTGAGGGGTAGCTGTTTGGAAAGCCCTAAAAATAGTAGGTAGTATTAAAATATAAAGTTTCTCTAACTAAAAAGATTTTTCTTTGCTTCTCTTGTATAATGTCTAAAAACTCAAAATTTACTGTAGAAGAAAGTTAAAAAAAAAAACAATAATCTTTAGGTACACACATTGCAAACCACTGGGATAGAGCTATAAACATTATAAACAATTTAATAGTTTATTAGAAGATTAAAGATAATAGAAATCGTGAGGTAGCAATTATTCGAGTAGCACTATAAAAATCTAACATAATAACAAGTAAAAATTAAGATACGATGCACTTACGATTGACGCAAGTAATTCCTCAAACCAGTTCTATGAATTTCAGTACCCATAAGATGCTCAGTCATTCTGATGACAGCAGCACCCTTGTTGTAAGTGATTGTTGAGAACATGGAACTGACTGAAGCAGGACTGCCTATACCGGGGTTGGTTAAAGGCTGAGGGTTGTTCACAGAATCAGAGAGTAGAGAGGTATGCATTTGTTCAATTATGAAACGAGTTTCTAAGCCCATATAATCTTCGACCTGAAAACAAACTAGAAATTTAACATTGAAAATAAAATATTATAATACAAAACTAAGAATGCTAGTAATAGAAACCAGAATATAACACATACAAACATAGTAAACCAAAATAATAATCTTACTTACCCAGTGAGTAAGGAAATATTGGTAATATCTGGCAAAACCTTCGTTCAGCCAGAGCACATCCCACCAATCGCAGGTAACGAGGTTACCGAACCACATGTGAGCAATTTCATGGGACAGAATGTAGGCAATCAGTTGCTTGAAATAACCATTGGTGTGGGTTTCGTTGTACATCAAATATGCCTCTCTGAATAAATAATAAAATATAAAGTAAAAACACCATAACATTGTATACAGTAGCAAATAATAATAGTATAAATATCGTATGTAATTTTATACCTGTAAGTAAGTAGACCCCAGTTCTCCATAGCACCAGCACCAAAGTCAGGGATGGAAGCTTGTGTCATCTTGATGTTGGGGTCTTGTGAGTAAAAGTCATAGTCCGTGTGGTTGCTCATCTCGGCTAAAAGTTCCTGTCCAACCTCGAAAGCATAATCGCCTTGACCAGATTCGATGGCAGAAGGACGACCGATAACTTCATACATAATCTCGCCATCATCATTTCTGACTTCTAAGGTTTTATATTCTGCGACAATGAGAGCCAGAAGATATGTGGACATAATGGGTGTAGTATGAAAAACATCCTCTTCTAAACCCCTAGAAAAAACTATATGTAAAAAATATCGCGAAACATAATAAACGATATAGACATCAATTAATTAATACTTCTTATTTTTACCATGATATGGCTTTCTCATGATGTTTGCCTTCATTTTAAGCTCATTTTCAGCTCAAGCTCATTTTAGGATTCAAATCCACGACCTTCGTCCCATTTAACTTCACTAGCACTGCGCCAGTATTCCCTTAAACTATAGTACTAACTACACTACACTTACTGGAATGTAGAGTTCCTAGATTCACTGATTCTCATGCAGGACCAACTGTTGGCTGCTGCGGGACGTCTGATTGTGATGGCGAAGGTAGCCTTGAAACTGGGCTCATCGTAACAAGGGAAAGCGAAACGAGCAGCAGTAGCTTGGAACTGAGTAGTTGCCATCCAACTGAAAATATTAGGACCTTAAGATTCTGAATTGGGGATACACTTCATGCTGTTAAAATATGTTACCAAAACTGACATACCTAACGTTATCAGTGTAGACGTTCCTGAACCAACTCTTGTAAATACCGTACATATCATCGCGCAATGCAGCAGAGAAGGTGATAGAAAGCGTGTACAAAATTGGTGTTATAGAGTTGAATGATAATACACTGTCGGTTAGCCTGACACGCAAGAAATGGTGCTCTGGTTCCAAAACATATGTTACCGGAATATTTGTGGTACCCAGTTGTAATGATAGGGTTAATATGTTTAAATCATGCGCATGGATGACAATTTCACTGATATTTACTTGTGTTGATTGAATAGTAATCTGTACATCACCAGAGAAATTCAGATTGGTGGTATCTATAGCCCATAGAACATTATAGTGAGATGGTTTGGTAGTTAATGGAAGTCTGTAGGGATTAACATCATCGTTCAACGCAGCAATTTCATTGTATGAATCCAAGTCCTCAAATATTTCGCCTTCAAGCTTCTCATCCCCGAAAATTGTATTCCTGCCTACTGGTATGTCATATTTTTGGGGGAAGACTACGCTATGAGCCAAAGCATGAGCGCATAAGCACACCACCGATAATATGAGAAGTGTCATTGTCGCCATCTGAAAAACAAACAAATGAACTTTTACGTATGTTGCATTTAAATAAATCTTCTGGATTTTCGCATCTCAATTTGTATCAAAAGCATTTGGTAATAACCTTATATCAGTTAAGACTTTTTCACAAGCTTTATATAAACTTGCAATGTATGTATGTTCGGGTCAAATCTTGCAAGTCGAATTTCAGCCACTTCCAGCGGTCAGATTGACTTGATATTTGGTATATACCTATATACATTAGTATATTGGAAGACAATGCAAATACAGTCATCAAAAAAAGCTTGTATTAAACTTATTTAGTCTTATTTTGTCGCTGCTAATATAAAATAAATTTTCGGTTCTTTAAGATATTATGTTACATCTATGTATTAGCATTTCTCTTTTCGCAATAAAATGTATCTATTTTGCAAGCATTACACTATCAAAGGGGTGGTTTAGGATACCTAATTTTCTACTAACTTCAACGACGAATCATTATCTTGATAACAGATATAATCAGTTAACACTAACAATTCATTAGCCATTATCTTAAACCTTGAGAAATAAAAAAATAAAGCGAAATCTTAGTAAAAAAAATTATTACACATTAAAAATTCCCTCATGAACACTATATATCGGTGGAAGATCGGCAAGGCGTCAATTATTTGTAAATATTTTATGAATTGTGACTACTTTATCACAATCTGGTGCTGTTTCCACCTTTCCTACCCTGCTGAAGATCTGGGGCATTATTTTGTATACCTACAGGATGACACGTAAGGACCACCCGATGGATATGGACATTTGGAATACCAGGAAATTGCCGATGTGCTGCAGACCTTGCTCTAACGGCTGTACCCAAATTGCCTTGCGATTTAATAAATAAATGTCATCACTATTAATCTACGCTAGTTACATTATAATATCACACGTGCAAGGATTGGCTGGATAGTATGCGCTAAGATATGAAAAAGTAAACGTCATCATTGCCGTCTATAAAATATTACCTATCTTAGTTTTAGTTAATCGATTTCCAGATAATTCGTGATATTTTATATGAAAATAATGATCGATTGCTGCACCTTTTAAAAAACGAACTACCTTATCACAGGTATTTTTTTAAGTAATTGAAAAATAAACCTTGATAACACTATGACATAGAAGTTCAAGCAGACTGTAACACCAAGTTGCAAAAGAGAAAGCCGATTTACTAACAGCTCTGTAGGTAAGGAACATTTCCAGAGTTGTTCTCATTATTATACCATCAGACGTTTTCTTTTTTCGTAGAAAAATATTTATCCTCTCGATTCCCTAAAACTATAGGACCAAAGCGATAACCTCCCTCTACAATGATGGAGCGAGCTCCTCTGGTATCAAGGGGAACTCCAGCTGATAAGTGACGTTCACTTAGGCTTCCGTTATATTCATATAACAGGTTTAGATATCGCGAAGGCCTTCGACCGGGTCAGTATAGGGAGCTTTCATTGAAACTACTGTGATTTTAAGTTCCCGAATAGTATGTGCATATAATTATCATTGTGCATTATATTGGGTATCAAGCATTCTTACTAAAGTAGTCGTTGACAGAACCTGCTCCGAAATCAAAAATATTAATGCTGGCGTACCGCAAGGCTGCATGCTATCGCCCACATTATTCATCCTGCATATCAATGATACGATGGGCACTCCCAAATTTCACTGCTATGCGATTGCTATGTATGCGGATGACATATTATTGAAGCACTAATATTATAGAATAAACATCCGTCAATCTGTGATGGAGGAAAGCCGAATAAGACTTGTAATTGAAGTTGAAACCGCTTTGGAATGAATTTCAAAATGGTAAAAAAAAACTTAATTTAGTCCAATTTAAACCTTAAAAAACAAGTGTACGTGTTCTTCACAATACAGTTTCTTTCATTGCACTGGTCGCGGGTGATGTGAAGCTCATCCTCATATCCTTTAGCCGCCTCGTTCATCCACGAAGATTCAGTCGGAAGTTTCTATTGCGGATCATTAGAATGTGGAATGAACGTTTTCCCCGGGTGCTTTTCCATGCCCATAGTGGTTGGTGGTCACTTACCATCAAGTAGACCGTCTGTCTGCTTGTCAAACTATTTTTAACTTATAGTACACTAATAAACTAACTCTTCGACTTTAACACTGCGACTCAAAATGGTTTCAAAAGAATATTATTGTTGCAACACGTTAAAATCATTCAAAAGATTATTAGCGGCTAATCAGTGGAAATAATCATTAAAAATATCAATCCCATCAAAAATATTTTCATGTAAAATGTTGCCAAGACGAGACCCTATGGCTCGCATTGTCAAAAAGTTATCAGATCACATGTAGAGCCAAGCTTATAAATATACACACCCTAACTCTACAAGCCCTATCTTCACACACTCTACACTATTTTATTATATTACAGAAATGTTATTATATCTAATACAATAGTTCTTATAGTAGCGAATCGGCCAAGCCACATATTTGGACTACGATGTGTAGAGTTTGAGAAGTTATAGGGTTTGTAGAGTTAGGGCGTGTAGAGTTTTAGACATTTTTTGTTGTTTGCGTTACAAGCTTATATACCAAATTTCAACATTCTAGGACTTCACAAAGTACCCTAAGAGTTTTGATGATCATCAGTGAGTCAGTGACGAAATCGAGGATTTTAGATATCAATAAAATCTAAAGTATAAGAGCTAAGTTATTGTAAGTTGACATCATATAATCCAAACCCAAGTTATGAGGGTTCAAAAAAACGACAAAGCGCTTCGAAAAAAGGTACGTAGTGCCCTTGCACTTCGCTTGGCTCGTCTTGGCGGGGAGTACTTCCGTGCCCCCAGATCACGTATATTTAAGTCATGTTTCTAATACTTTATTCTCATGTACAACGAGATAGTGAACACACGTGTAAACTATAGAGAGAACTTTGAATACAGGTAGAGATGGTCGTTAGGTGCGCTTTTGGCGCATCAAAATCAAGTACTTCTTGTAAATAATTCAATATACATTTATTAGATTAGGTACTTATGTAAAATTAAATAAGTATTTATTTCAACAGCGATCTTCATGGATCTTTAATCTTCTGTTTATGCTCCAGTACTTAGGCACATACATACAATTAACTAAAAAAGACAACTGTTAACTAAGAAAATCCTTATTCTTTTACGTTCAGCAAAGAGGTAGAATCTTAAATCTAATAGTTAATATTAGTTTCTGATATAACGCAATTATTTACATGTTTGCACGTATCTCCTTTGATATACTGTGTTTCAGAATTCGTTAGACTAGTTTTAAAAAAATGCCAATTGACTTACCTTAGCTCGAAGACGACAATCAACCAGTCACCACCACCGCAACTGGATTAAGGTAATATAAATTATTAAAATATACCAAAAGAATTCCTAATCATTAGATATGAACATATCGGAGTCATTATCAAAAAATATCATCATAAAATAATCGGTACTCTTATCATACCTATGACTAAATCATGAATTATTATTCGATGCCGGATTTTGTTGGTTTAAGCTTTTTCTATGACCTTGTATATAATTCATTGCAGTTCTAGAATGTTCTGTTCTTCTCAGTCGGGCACTCTTGTAAGAGTTGTCGTGGTTGTAATAGATGATGTACTGTAACATGGTGGGTCTTCACCGTAGGTGTGTCCTAGAATAGTAGAGTAATATTATTAGCGTTTGAATATCATCTCTAGAATATACCTCCCTTCTTTTCATAAAGATTAGTATACTAAGCAATTTATTTCAAGACAACATAAGTGACCTTCATAACTGAATTAGTGACTTTGGCTTTGAAAAAATACACTAATATTTATTCAGTTAGACCTTACACCGCATTAACAATATTAAAACCTTAAACATTACGTAAACAAAGTAAAATAACCTTGCTTCGGAGGCACGTAAAGCCGTTGGTCCCGGTTATCACTTAATTGTGATAGTCGTTAAGCTAGTTGGAGGCCTACTAGGCGGCTTGAAAACTCCAACAGTAGCTTGACCATTAGCCTACCACCACCGATCCGCAGTGAGCATACATGGTGGAGTATTTGCCCATTTCCATTCACCCTATACAATATGTGAAAGGAGGCCTGTGCTCAGCAATGGGACATTATAGGTTGATGATGATGATGAAATAAAAATGTCGTTGTTAGAGGGCAACTTTCCCAGATTGCGGCGGTATGTACGTTGGATGGCAACGCTGATTCTCTGACCGATATACGCCAGCATTCTGGTGACCAGGTGTTTTGAAATTTCGCAATAAAGTTGATGACCGTTCGGCCCCGATGGACCTAGAGTTTCAACCCCAAACGACTCAAATATGTAACTCGTATCTATGTGACTATATTTGCGCCGCTTGAAGTTCTCTGCTAAGATGGCAGCGCCACCAACCTTATTGATTGTCTCTGAAAGATGAGACAGTGCTGAGGTATCAATCGTGAGATCATCCTCCCTTAGAAAAGATGTATTGAATGGACAGACAAACAGACATTTACTTTTGATTTTTTTTTAAATGGATAGGCTTGCGCTTGACCTATATCACGCCTGATGGTAAGCGACAATGTAGTCTAGAGTGGGCCGCGCGTGTCCATAAGCTGCCTGTTCACTGTGGTCTTGAATGAACCCATGTTGTGTGTATCTGGAACGTTATCCGGGAGACCATTCTACAGCTTGACCGTGCAAAACGCTTGGCAGGAAGGAATGTCGACGATGAAGCGGTGGAGACCCTCCCGACGGCTATTGGTATACGTATCCACTTATACAATACAATTTTATATTGGTTAATTCCACTTATACAATACAATTTTATATTGGTTAATTCCACTTATACAATACAATTTTATATTGGTTAATTCTACTTATACAATATGTATGCTTATACCTACATATTGTATAAGTGGAGTACTGTACTGACTGACAGATGCACGCAGAGCTCAAGCCAATCATGTAGGTACTGGCATCCACTAAGGGAGGAGTTTTTTTTAAGTATTTCTTTAGTCCTAGACTAGTCCCAAAACAAAAACTTGCGCATAATTCAAAATTTAGTATGAGTAGCTAAATCTTATCGCTAGTACATAGTAATAAATGGTATAATAAACAACAAATTTAATTATTTCTACAGTACAATTTTTAAGTACTTCTAAAGCTTCGTGGCTCGTTATTATATCATTTTTTATAGCTGTCTGAGGACAATGTAGTAAGCTGCAATATTATTATTTCTTTTATGTATAATTTTATGTTGTAACCGTTTTTGTCGCATAAATAAACAAAGTAAATATTGAAATTGAGATGTATCAGTAAAATGTTGCAACGCTGGTTTTCAGCGATACCTACCGACACAGTCTACACTAGGTACTATACTTTTTCTTTTATAAATATAAATTTTCTTCAATTAAAATCTTCATAGTAATTATATGTTTTGAGATCTCGAAAACAGGGGCTCTACCGCGTAACTTTGGTGGTAATCGTAACGAACACCATTAATAAATTTCATCCAATCAGGGCCCGCGAATGGTCATCGTCGCGTCGTACCGCATGCGCATCATTGGATGAAATAATTAATGGTGTTTGTTACGATTACCACCAAAGATACGCAATAGCCCGGCAGGGCGTAAAACCGGTGTAACTTGGTCTCATCACTGGGAAAACGCGTTTTTCAGAGTTTTCGTGCAAAGCTCATTCACCAAGGTATGTACTTATCAATAAAATAAATAAAGATTATGTTTATATTTTACTTTTTACTTAATAAGTCAAAACTAAATACATTTTGATAAAAAGATATTGGTGAAAGTAGCTGATAAAAAATGATGAATTTGTTTGTTGACTCATAAATAACAATATTTATTATTTACCTATTATAAATTTCACTGTCAATCAATTGTTAGTTTTTCTAATTAAAATGTTTGTATTTCGTTCTATTGTGTTGATTTTCTTAGTCAATTTAATTATTTTATTTATTATATATAGAGCTATAAGTTGCCACTTGCGCATATAAAAAAATTGCCAAAGTGTTGCCGACTCTTGTGACAACTTTTCTCTCAAATGTAATACCTAAACTTGCCGAGTTTATTATCGGGTCTTTTCTTTAGTCCGAACCAGTTCAACTCTTAAAACTTTAAGTTCATAAGTGCCCTCACAGACTAGAAGACTTTGATTCTGACTGACCGACTGTAACAATTTATCAATTTAAAAAAATTACCTTCTCACCCGGCGTCATTAATTTCATATTCTGACAGAAAATTTCTTATAGTATGCGGCCGGTCTTAACGTATCGAAATAAGCGTGTCTTCGAGTATGATTATTAGTTTTTATACAATCATGGACTAGTTAAATCCTGCTTGTACCTATACAATGCAGAAAAACAGACAATGGCCCTGATTCTGTTGTTCACAACTAAATTAATTTTAATGTCACTATGTCTCTTTCTAACAAAGAACATAAGAAAAGGATGTAAGAAATTTAATCCTGTCAAATTAGTCCAATGCTTGTTTTCAATATAAATTTAGTCGCCATCTATCGCTGTCACGCCTAAATACACGCAAAATAAGACGGCAAAGATTAATTTGACAACTTAAAATATGTTCTATCCTTTTTCAATCATGTTCGTAAGAAAGAGATGAGATGTGACTAAAATTAGTTTAGTGCGATTTACAACAGAATCGGCACCAATATTATATTAACCGTTCAAAGTAGAAGTCAATGGGGATGTTCACCAGTGGACATCCATGGGCTGATATGATGATGATGACTGAAATATTTATATTTTCAGATACCCTACAAACCTGCTATTCACCGAAGCACCTTCTTCGTGCTTTCTCTAAACAACACTGCTTAGTACTGAACTCACCTGATTATCCTTCCCAGCTCAATCGGCGTACTTTCAAATCTCATTATGCTTTTGTTAGAACTAAAAGTCAGAGGCTACCTTCTTTCTTGCTTCCTTATATTTACATTAAAATTGCCAAAGTTACGTTAAAACTTGCAGCGTCTGCTAAGCTAAACGCAAGGTGGCTCCTTGCTTTATCCTATGATGATACTGAGCGATTTATCAAACTCACGATGTTAATCTTAGACCTGGGTTATCTTAACTCAGGGTTAGTTACTGACCTGGGGTTATTATAATTATGAAGATATAATTTTGCGCCGTGTTAGCAACTAAGTCTTACTCTTGATGACGCAACAGCGCCTTAGACACTCGAACTTAAGAGTGTGTATAAAGCAAAATAACAATCTTAGAATTGAAATTTACCCAAGTATTATTTAAATGAAAAAATATTTTTAAATTGGTATTTTCATTATATACGCGAGGGTTCTATCTGAACAAAAACATAATGGAATGAAAATTCCTCGATAGAAAAAAATCACAAAAAAATTATAATAATGAATTTTGGTTTTTATTCGTTCATGGTGTATCTAATTAAGACAAAAATTCGATAAATAATATCACTAACATATCGCCTAGGGTTGCTACTAACGTTTTTTTAAAAATATTCTATACTTTACGAGTTATTTAGATAAGAAGCGCTTAGATAGTTTTTGTTCCGCGAAACACGCTATCTCCGTCTCATGCCACGCGAAGATTAGACATAAGTTTGTTTCATCTGACATTGCCATATTTTTCTGGCTTTGTACGCACTCTTAAGCATGACTTTTCGAGTACCTACTGTATAACCAACTTACACGGATCAAAAACTGCTCCTAAGGCTATTTCTAAGCAATTTTATATCTTTTTGTTCATCTTAGCTTAGTATGTAAGTACGAGTAATTTATTTGTTGTAAATCTTTTTATAACCTAGATTTGTGGCCCCAACGAGACAGGCTTAACCACAGCTAGTGTGCGAACCACCAGTAATCTAATTATTTGTACATCGTGTACTAAGAAATACAATAAACTATATATTAAACTATACTCGTCGATGTATGGTTATAAATTTAAAATTAAAAAAGTACCTACTAATTGATAGAACAAAAGAAATTTTATGTAGTATACAATATACATCCTTCCGGAATAAAATTCCTAAATGATATTGAAAACTGCATCAAAATCCGTTAATTAGCTGACAAACAGACAGAAAATAGCACCGTTGTTTTATAATATTAAGAGATTAGAGATCTACATTATATAGGCAGTTTTAGATTAAAGTCCAATTAAATACAACATTTCATGATTGTAATGAAATACCTAAAAATCCATTCTTGCTAGTAGAATGATGGATCGGTGTTGTAGGTACCTATCAACTTATTTAATTTGTCATAAGATTATACGTTGCAGATATTTTAGTAAATTGATACGCGTCTTTTGATTAGATTATATTATATGAAGACGGCACGCTTCTGTCTGGCTTCGTTGTACCCAAATTTTAATATATAAAATTTAATAGATAGAATACAATACTTTTGGTTCGTTCGTATGACTTGTACGTAGTATATTATTTACTCTATGGTATGACAAAGTTATATATTTTTTTCTTTATGTGAAATTAAATTATATGATTAAAAATATAGTGCTTATTTATTAAAAACGTAAATAAATAGATGAGGGCTAAAATAATATGAATTATGCAATGTTTAATGAATAATAATGAAGCAAATGATTCATTTCTATGCAATTTCTTTCCACATTTGTACAAAAAAATCTAATAAAATAAATATTTTTATAATACACGTAGTGACATCTATTTCTTGGGAAACAAAATAGAAGATAAAGTTTATTGATGATAATATTATTATAATCATATAATATATCGATAAAATTTTACGTCAATAAAAAGCTTACGATGCCTATGTCAAGGCCAAAGATTTTGACTCAATTTGTAACTAGCTTTTTTACCCGAATACGGCAAAAGGCAGAAAAGAAGTGTTATGGTGTTAGCAATGTTCCACCGTAGCGCCTTAACTACTCATCCGATTTTGATGAAGGAAATGTCAATCGATTCTTTATTTAAGTCCAGGGGGCCTACCACAAGCTCTTAAAACAAGGTTAAAATAACCTTATTTGTCTTTTGTCCCGTTTTGACGCCGGATATCAAAGAAAGACAAAAGTCAAATAAGGTTATAATAATATTGTTTTAAGAGCTTGTGGTTCGCCCTCAGGTGACATAGATGAAGAACTGAATGGGGTCATACAAAACACATGATAATATCTTTCGTTGATTAATTGTTGATAACAGTGTTCTCAAGAAATCTTCTAAAATACCTGACATGACCCCATTCAGTTATTTTTTTTATGTAGCTCCTGTCTCATATTTCCACTTATAAAGGCTTGATAGCTCAGAAGAGTCTAGTGACTTCGAATGCCGTGGCAATCATATTGTCAGCAACAATTTGAAATGCATAGGCTGCTGAATACTTACATCCACGCAAAAAATTGCCGTTGAATGTGTATTATATATATCGCCATACTTCATCCCTTTTCTCCTAAGTCTGACATCTGACAGCGCGGCGAAGTCGTGGCGAGGATGGCGCTGGCTGCCACATGCGTCATACTTGTGAACAGGTGCTGCTTGTGGGGGCTGGTCAGCATATGTTTACTATTTAGTTATTAAATATTGAGTACCACCACGACACGCAATTGTTGTCAGAGAAATCAGAATATAAATGTTATATAATAAATCTAAGCTTGGTATGAATATTGTCATTGCTGAGTTTATTGCCGGTTCTGCTCAGCAAACGCAGCCTTTCAAACCAGTATTAGAGTATTCATCATCATCATCAGCCTATAATGTCCCACTGCTGAGCACAGGCCTCCTTTCACAAATGAGGGTGAAAGGGAACGGGCAATACTCCACCACGCGTGCCCACTGCGGATTGGTGGAGGTAGGCTAGTGGTCAACCTACTGTTGGAATTTTTCAAGCCGCCTAGGAGGCATTCAACTACATTCACTCACTGATAACCGAGACCAACGGCTTTACGCCTTCCGAAGCACGGAAACGCTCGATTTGAAATACCACTAGGCGGTCACCTTTGCCGAATGATGAAGAACAGCTAATCATGCTACACCACGAGTGCTTCATTAGAGTATTAAAGTCAGACTAGTCATAAGTACCTGTTATCTGCGGATATCATAAGGGCTGCTAATGATCGTAACGTTATGTATATAGAAAACTCATTTGGATCTTTTCTATGAGTTGCTCTCAGGATCATTCAGATCCATTTCTAGGTTGTCACATTAAGATTGTTCTGTAATACTGGGATTAAAAAAAACACCGTAAATTTTATAAACCACATATTTTATAAACTTTAATTACGAAATATTATTTTAAGAAATAGATAAATAATTAGTACAAACATTAAATAGGTATTTACATACAATTAATTACTTAGCACTATCATAATTTAATAGAAACACGTAGATATAATTTATGATGATCTGAATAGCTTAGAAATATTTGTGAACCATATAAAATATATAGGGAGAGCTATAAAAAAATAAAATAATACTGGAAAGAATTCGTCGCAAGTCAATGGATTACAAGTTTTTTGTCTCTTCGGGATTTTTTATCTGTGTCTTCGGGATTTTTGTAAAAAAAATACTCTTGATCTTCAATAATAAGTTTCTTGTTGACACAAACCATTTCTCGACCAGCTCCATGCTCCAACAAATACTTTTCTGTGTCATTAGATTAATTCTTCTGTTTAAATTACTGCAGTAACTATAAGTACTTAATTGTTTCTTTAAACTTTTAAATGCGATGCAATAGGTATCTTTTTTTGCTCACTGTTCATAGATCAGTTAATCATACCTAATTGATGAATGACAATGAAGTATTTAATTTTCATTTCAGTATTTAGAAATAAAGTGTACACAGAATATAAAACTATAAGTGATTTGGTACCATTTATTCAGCGTGAAATTCTTTCATATGATATAATAAATAATATTTCTTAATTACATAATGTGACAATAAATCAAACGTGAAACACTGACTTAGTTTGAATTATGGACTTGTAAAAAGGAAAGAAGAATATGCACATTTAAAACTTCATATTCACTTTTATCAAATTTAAAAAGCGATTCGTAGATAGCGATACCAAAACAATACCCAAAGAAAAAAAACTCTATAATTCAGAACTTCAAAGTTTTTGAAGCAATATTTGGCATCTTATAACCATTCCGATATTAAATGTGTTGATTTACGGCATGCGTGCTGCTTGTTGAAGTTTTATCTCCCATTGATATGATTATTATGTTCGTATAGTTTAAGTGTAAGTTCTTGTTTTTTTTTCTCTCATATATTTATAAAAAATATTTTCTTCAGCTACAAATATGTATCGAGATTCAGCATAAACATTTACTTAATCCTATTTCACCAGCTCTTGACTTTACCTTTACCTACTTGTAGTTCTATGACAGTTATGTTTTCGAAAACATCTGTTAACAAATACAGTTTCAATCTCTTTTTCTACTTAAACTTCTTCATACTCCTCTTCTCCAAGATTATTTCCCAAACCTTTGGATTTATGCCTGTCTGTATTATCTATATTAATTTCAATTATCCTAAACATTAATAGTAGTTAATTTAGCTGTTCGCCTTGTCGGCTGCTAGTAGCCAATCCACGATGGTCTGGTAGTTCCTCTCCCTCCACTGCACATTTGCTGAGATGGTCTCTAAGACCTGCTGAACTGGTCTCCCAAGATCGCTGCAGGATTCTGTTACGAATCTCTTCAACTGGAAATGGAAGATTTCTTGATTAATTTATGATATCTTAAAGAGAAATTGACGAGATGAAAAACATTGAAAATAAAGAAAGTGACGAAAATAATGACTTTATTGATGATTCATATTGAAAGCTTATTTTTGTGCCGAGTTCAAAGGCAAATGATAAACTCCGATATCTAAATCGAGCTGATTAAGAGAATTAACAATTAATGAGTCTGAATGTGAATCACAAAAAACAAACAAATTCCACAAAATATTTTAGCCTGACCCTTCGTTACCTATGCTGCCATCTAGTGAAATGCGAATGAAATACGAGTATCGCAAGACACAATGTCTAAAGATAATATAATAATGCAAACAATTTTAAACCTTATGACGTATAAAAGATTATTATATTACCTCTTCATATTCATGAGGCTGATTCAGCCGCCTGGTGACCACCTTTACGATCAGATTGAGAGTTGACAAGGAACCAACACTGTGGAAAAGAAATATTGTCAAGACACATGTTTATGATAAGGTAGTGCCTAGTCATTCTTTTATCAAAATTAGCGCCATTTATACTGTTAATAGTTTTATGGTAGATCACAATCTTACAATGATAAGTGATGATGTGACTAAAGGTGTTAACATGGAACAATTAACCTATAGAAGCGCAATGACGTTCATTTTGGTTGAAATAAATTCCGCCAATTTCCCACCGCCGACAATGCACGCTTATTGGTTAAGACAAGGACGCATGCACTCTGATTGGCCAAGTCAAAAACACACGAGGCAGCGAGTGGTCCTTACTGTTCAAATTCAGTGACAAATCACTGACTAGTTGTGGAATTATATTGTTCAGTATTACTACTCTATAGGGATATTTCCTCGATGGGTGTTAAGCACATAAAACCAAAAAAAGTGCAGCTGTCAAAAGCTGCTTGGCGGTAGATGTTCAACAATCACGATCACGAAAAGAGCGAAACGATATCACGGCTTCAATCAAAAACCAACTACCACTACACAATTTCATAAACACCAAATCATTTTAAGATGACACAGGAATCTTCGGTCAATCCTTGCAAAAGAACTAAAAAATACTTACAATGCTCTTAACCTCTGCCAATTAGCTCTGATGAAGTTAAAAGCAATAGGTTGTCCGATAGCGGTGCCGGCGACAGCTGAGAACACCCGCACCACGTCTTGCTTGCGGATGCCGCTGTCGTTGCGAAGAGATAGCTCCAGGTATCTGTGACAATTAACAATAATTAAGCCCATTGTATAGTAGGACAGATTGCTATCCAGAGAATAATTCATGTATTACTAGATATCATTCTGTTCCTAGAAACCTAAACAATATCCCTGAGAAATATATCTGCATAAAATGACAAAGATAGTAGCAGGTGGTAGCAGTTTTGATTTTTGGCATGCAGATAGCTTATAGTATGGAGAAAGATATAGGCTATTTTTTATCTTGGGAAACGTGAATTAAACCGCGGGGACAGTAAATGCATCAAGGTACATTTGGTTTGAACATCCCTTCACATTCTTCTTCTCAGATTATACGACCTTTTAGTAGACTTAATACATTTATTTGACCAACGCAACGGCGACGCGCGAGTGATACCCCTGGTGTTGCAAGCGTCCATAGGCTACGGTAATTGCTTACCATCAGGCGGGCCGTATGCTTGTATGCCACCTTAGTGGTATAAAAAAACTCTCTAAAAAGTGGACGTTCCAAGCTAATGAACTATAATATAAGCTACCACCGTCGTGGTCGGTACCTAAATGGGTGACAGCCTAGTGGTATTTCAAATCGAGCGTAAAGCCGTTGGTCCCGGTTATCACTTAATTATGATAGTCGTTAAGCTAGTTGGATGCCTCCTAGGCGGCTTGAAAAATTCTAATAGTAGGTTGACCACTAGCCTACCTCCACCGATCCGCAGTGGGCATGCGTGGTGGAGTATTGCCCATTCCCTTTCACCGTCATTTGTGTGCAGGAGGCCTGTGCTCAGCAGTGGGACATTATAGGTTGATGATGATGATGATGATGAGACAAACCTGTGCAACAAATAGGGTGCTCTAGTGCATCCAAGCACGGAGAGCAGGCGATGCCGCTCGGAGGGCGCGGCGGCGGCGCGGAAGCGCGCCCACAGGAACACCCACTCGCGCGCGCCGCCCGCGCGCACGCCCACGCAGTACACTATACCGCGCACGTCCACATGGATCCTGGGGATCATCACAATATTTTGAAATCCATTCTTACCCGCGTTCTAAAAGTTTACATTTACCTCGCCTCGGTGGCTGTTCTTTAAATTAATGTCAGAATATACTGGATGGAGATTTCGAGATGGAATATTTTCAAAACCTATGTTGGGTTAGTCATGCTGAACAACTTTTACTATGGGACCAATGGTGAATTCTCAAAAAAAATACTTTTCTTACATTATGATCGAGCAACGTTGACATTTACTATGGGAAGTAAAGTTTTTTTTTTTTGAGAATTCAACATTGGTCCCATAGTAAAAGTTGTTCAGCATGACTAACCCAACATAGGTTTTGAAAATATGCCATCTCGAAATCTCCACCTGTTATATCAATCCCACCAAAAACATAAATGTGAAAATGTTAGCCAAGTTCAATATTATGATAATTATGATGTGGCTGTCGACTTCACCGACAAAAGTCTTGAGATCTAAATGGTGGCCAAGTTCTGTAGACAATCCTGAAATTTATTTATAAGAACATATAGTAAATTAAAAACACAATTTCTTGTTTTGTTCTCAGCTAAACAATGTTTGCTATTTAAAAATATGACTTATTAAATTTCAATAGTCGAATTAATTATAAATACACAATGCAAATAACTTAAGATCTACGGCTCCAAATGGTTCGTGTAACATTACACATGGTGCTGCTCGCCAGTTCTCTTTTTTGTTGAGCTTGGCTTGACACGCTACCGTGTGTCTATATAATTATTGTCCCTAATTAGCAGGTCGATAGGTATCACCTAGGTTTAACTTTAGGTACTGTGTTTAGCCATTTAACCGTTACTTCTATACAAAATCAACTCATACTCACTCATTATAAACGTCAGGGTTGGGCGCCAGCATCCAGTTAGTGTACATTCTGACAGCATTGACCAAACAATCTTCATGCTCGAAGTGGCACGCTGAAGCGAGGAGATCCACCCGGTACTGCGCTGTAACCACGCTCTCGTTGAGCGCCACCTCCCATCCTACCTCCTTGACTGCCACATCTAGGAGACGGAGGACGTAGCGCTAAAAATAAAGAATAAAAGAACTTGAATTAAGTGTGTTAGAGACTCTTTGGCGGAAACTTCATTTTTATTTTCATAAATTTGTGTATTTTGAGTTTTGCAAGATTAATCAATGTGCACCAATCAAGTGAAATGAAATTAATTATGTGTACCGTGACTTTTCAAGTTGTCTCAAGAAGTCCGTGAAAAGTTTTAGTACACCATTGTACACACCATTGTACAAAAACATGACTTTTATGGACGGTGACTGACTGAGGACTATGTGAAAGTGATTTATTGTGACTAGAACTTATAATATAAATGGAAATTGGCAAAATACACAAGCCGTGCGACGCCATTGAAGGAAAAAAAAAAATTGTGTGTTAGAGTAGATTTTAGTACGTAACTGACAATTATTATTGAGCATATTATACTTGGAAAAATTCTCAATCCGCCACTGTTTCTCTGTTTGATTCGGATATTTGCTATACAGGTCGTTGTTTTGGTCAGCGACGAGCGACTCAGGATTGATAATACAAATGATACTGGTGCTAAAAAAAATATAAAAAAATCCTTTTTTCTTTAATAATATTTTTTTTTGAAAATCCTGTAATAAGCTAAAGTGTAGACATAATACTCAACGGGAGTACGAGGGAGTAAAGGGGTGGAGCGATGGCGGCTTGCGCCTAGCTCTAGTCTGTGAACGTGCCTAGTAACCACATACTTTGCGGTAATTTTATTTCAAATTGAATAAGGTATTTCTCAACATATTTACAGTATTTAATGGAATTAAGTCCATTTTTGGGGAATATACAGGTCGTTGTTTTGGTCAGCGACGAGCGACTCAGGGTCGATAATACAAATGATACTAGTGCTAAAAAAAATATAAAAAAAATACTTTTTTTTTTTTTTAATAATAAAAATAAAAAATTTTTTTTTGAAAATCATGTAATAAGCTAAAATGTAGACATAATACTCAACGGGATTACGAGGGAGTAAAGGGGTGGGGCGATGGCGGCTTGTGCGTAGCTCTAGTCAATGCACGTGCCTAGTAACCATACTTTGCGATAATTTTATTTGAAATTGAATAAGGTATTTCTCAACATATTTACAGTATTTAATGGAATTAAGTCCATTTTTCGGGAATATATATTTTGTACTACCGCTCCTGGGTCGCTTGTCGCCGACCAAAACAACACCCTGTATATTTTGTACTACCGCTCCTGGGTCGCTTGTCGCCGACCAAAACAACAGCCTGTATATTAGTATATTTATTTATTTTATTTATATTCCCAAAGGAAAACTTACAGCTAGGTATACATACAAATATATTAATAGATAGAAATGGAAGGCTAATTAAAAGTTTTCACAGATATTAAAAGAAGTAGTTAAAAATACAGTAGAGAAGCGGACTACATATTGGAAGACAATACAAGTACAGTCACCAAAAACAACCTGTATTAAAAATTAAATTTAAAAAATAATAATTTGGTACTCGCGATGGACGCGCGTCCTATTATAACAATTGATTATTCGTTGTATTTTTTTAACCGCGAGCCAAATTATTAAGAAATTAAGCCTACTCCTACCCGGATAAAACCACGGTATATAGATTATAAATATTACCTACATTTACGGTTAATTACATACAATCATACATTTCCATGAATCGGCAATCTTTTGATAAAATCGTAGAATCTAGTTTTAGAACATAAAAATTGAGGATAAGAAAATGAGTCAAATATTCCAAACGGGCACCGTTTATGATATCATGATTATTATTATAATCTGATTAATTTTATTCCCCTATATAACTTTTAGCCAAGTAATTAACTTAAATCTAAAAACATATCTTTGTGCTCCACAAGATCAGTATTTACTTTACTGACTATAATAGTGGTTTACTTTACTGACTATAAAGTTAATTCTCAACTGCTTAGCGATAGTTTTTCAATACGAGGGCTACAGCAAATTACTGCTACATATAGGAGACAGATAATGGTGCCGATTCTGTTGTAAATCGCACTAAACTAATTTTAGACACGTCTCATCTCTTTCTTACGAACATTATTGAAAAAGGATAGAACATATTTTAAGTTGTAAAATTAATCTTTGCTGTCTTATTTTGCGTGTATTTAGGCGTAACCGCGATAGATGGCGACTTAGGCCCGGTTTCAATAATTTACGGACCGGTATCGGTTAAGATTTATTAAAATTAAGACTCTTATATCTTTACTAATAATGAAGCAAAGACCTCAAAGCTTTGCATAGCAGACCCTCCCATATGGAAGTAGCTATCACAGGTAAAATTAGCTTACGAAATGATCTATATGCCCAGTTTGGCAATAAAAAAACCTACCATTGGTAAGAAAAACGATTCGTTTTTGTTTATTGAAACTGGGCATAAATTTATATTGAAAACAAGCATTGGACTAATTTGACAGGACTAAATTTCTTCTATCCTTTTCTTATGTTCTTTGTTAGAAAGAGACATAGTGAGATTAAAATTAGTTTAGTTGTAAACAACAGAATCAGGGCCACTGTAGCGTTAAAAACGAAGAATAAAAGACCTTGAATTAAGTGCGTTAGAGTAGATTTTAGTACGTAAAACTGACAATTATTATACATGGAAAATGTCTCAATGCGCCACAGTGAGATAGTACCCCATAATGTTTGCTTGAAAAACCATCGAGCTCTTTGTAGGATTCCAGAAATCATAAAGTTCTATGAACACGAAAAAACAACCATATAAATAGTCAAAATCTTTGAGGTCTGTTATAAAAAAGTGTTCAATATCTACTTTGTTTCCATAACTCGGTAAAATGAATACTAAAGCTGATATAATATTTAAGCAAGCAAACTGAATATATTATATTTATTATTGGCTTTTGTAGTAATTTTACTATTATTAATTGTCTTGTAATAAGTTATGTTATACATATTTTCGTGACTACAAGCGCCACCTGTTGATATTTTCTTAAGTTATATTTAATTTATCCTTGTGTTATAAGTTCGGTTCGTACCTATATTATCTATCTAATCGACGCATGACGGCGAATAAAATACGTCAGAACTTTAAAATAGTGCCAGTCACTTCGATAATAAATCATTTATTCTTATTAATTTCGGCTACGCATAACATGACAGGATTGAGGACAATCACAAACCTATACAAATATCATAACTCATCTCAGTTTTTCCGATTCCATAACAAAAAATTTACTGCGCGTGAGTTTCGTCGCCAAAGGGTAAAGCGGGCTGTATGCTTGCTAACCAAAAACCGATAAAATAGGTTAACTTACGCCATATTCCAAATAATGAGCTCCTTTTGACAGCATCGTATCAATATATCCCAGCGCTGACAGTCCAGCTTTCCAAGGTACGTAGCTTCTCTCATGTGCCAAGTAACTCGTCACGTCCAAGGCAGTCTTGTAGTCAAGTCTGCCAGTCAGTGCCAAGTTCATTGCGTCATCAACCATCTGAGCTCTGTTGATGATGTGTATACTTTGAAACTTGGCAGGGTCTTTGAGGACCTTGATAAGCATCTGCCAGTTTCGCTGGTCGTAGTTGACTCGGTAGAAACCTTTGGGAAGGAAATATTGGGTAAATATTTGAAGATTTTTTTGGCTTTTAACAATGCATTGTTATTATTTTCGAAATCAGGACTCCACAAACCTGTTATATTTTGTACTCAAGTTGACTTTTACTAAATTGATTAAACAATAAATTCAGTACAAAAAACTTTGGGGAACCAACCTGTCTGCTGTATATTAGCAATAAACCACTCGTCCTTGCTAATAGATACATTCTTGACTTCAATATTCTTTTCGCCTTTCAACCATATCCTAGGTCTGGTGGAACTAAAGTCCTTCTCCGATGTGGTAGTATAGGATACTGGGATCCACCAAATTGGTGACGTTTGACTTCCAAATGTGTCATTGATTAAGACAAACCGATCCTGAGGGTGAAAGGTATTAAATAAGTGAAATACTTGGTAATTTTAGTACGTGACTATGACTGACTTGGACAAATAAAACGAGAATTATTTTATAACGCTTCTAATTAAACTGAATGTAATCAAAAGTAGACTACTGACTACTCTATAGTTTATTACTTTATGAACTAAGTAAGTAAAAATATAAAATACAAATGGAAATATGTAGAAAAAATTGTCTGTGGAGCCGGTGGCCTAACTCTTAAATCGCGATAGGTATTCTTTCAGTGTAATTGGGTTTTATTTGAAAAGTTTGAAATTATATTCGATAATACAAACGACAATGTACAGCAATTTACTAATTCCTATCATAATTGAAAGTAGGTATTTAGGAAATAATATTCTAGTTCGGCTATATAATAATTTTCGGCAATGAAAACTGCCTCGTGCCATGTTAATTCTTGCGACATATATTTTATTATACATGTACAACTTCTAGATAATCGTAAATACCGACTAATAAATCAAATATTATAATTCTAATCTCCCTAATGACCCAGATATCAGAAGAAAGTTTATCATTATAGTTTAGTCTGGCATTTATTCATATCTTAATAATATTACTAGATATAATACGGTATCTGAAAGATAAGATGTAATTGTTTAATTCATGGAAAAATTTGCAAACGGCTCGTGCTACATTTTAAACAAACGTAGATCATACCTAGTAGTGACATCTGTTATTTTTAAAACAGTAACTTCATAGTAGTACTATGTGGGGACATCTATCGGGATTTTATTTATCAAAATGTATAAGATGATAAGATTCATTTAGTTTAGTTTTATTTGATGATTTCCAAAACACTGCATCTCATGGGAAATTAAAAATGTAATAATATGCTGCACTTATTTATTTGCTTTAAATTTCATCTTATGACGAGGTACCTAAAGTCTATTGGTATCCTTAGTATTATTGTAGTACATATCATACTCAGGATTTCTAGAATATAGAGATTTAATCACATTACATTCAAGAACCAAAAACTAAGCAAACCTGCGTGAAAGATATAGCTCCATTATGATAGTTCCTAGTGACAGTAAGCACTGGGAAACCAGTCTGAAGTGTCCACGAGTCCATGACTATAGCGACATCTGCATCAAAATCTCCTTTCTTCCTCGCTGCAGTTGTCAGGGCGCTCCAAAGATCGCGCTGTTCTGCATTACCATACATCTTGGTATTAAGGTAATCTGTTACTCCAGAGTTGAAGACCTCATCTGTCAGGATGTGGTTTAACATTCGGAGGAGTGCTGAGCCTGGAATGAAATAATATCAAATATTTAGTCATGCCTTGTATGATTTGGATTGTTTTGATAATTTCTATCATTGTATCAACCTATGAATTCGAAGGCTTAATGAAGATGATACCTACTGTAATGTAATTGATTGAGACAATAGTGAAACATTTTGTATGAAATATTGTGTTTCCGTAACTTTCGCTAGAATCGTCATATAAAATGTTCACCCTAGTCGCTAGCAAGTGCCAAACCTATCCACACCCTATCGTATCAAACTCATGTTAGTCATATGACTCAGCTCGTATACCTTCGCGGTTAGAATTTACCTGAATCTTTATTTGAATAATTAACTTTACTTTATCATCAGTTTCTCAATACATGTCTTCATTCATATCAACTCCATATTTCTTACCTTTCCCATAGGAAATTTTATCAAAAATTGCATCAGTTTCTTCGGAAGCACTAACATCTACTGATAGCTGATGAGAAGAATTTAGTGCGTCAAGTTGGAACACGTTGTGGACTTGATCTAATATGCATATTTCTGTTATGTTCCAGGATTTCTCTATCTGTAATAGAAAAAAAGCCGTTTTTCAAAACCAATAAGTGATACTTGGTATTTTTTTCATGAAAGATACACAAGTAAAAAATACATTACTGCAGTAAGGTCTATTTCAGATTGCGAATGAATTAAAACCTGTTCCGCAATAATTTAAGAGCTTAACCGTGACAAACCAAAAAGAGCAAACCAAATTTTTTATAAGAGCATCGAAGAAGAAGAATTACCATTTAAAGTGACGATAGCTCAGTGGTATTCACATGGAATGTTATGGTGAAGGTTGTCCTACAATGAAAAGGAGCATTAAGTGAAGGAAGATCGTAAGGAAACCAAAATTCTTTAGTAATTTATAGTACACACACAATAATAACGGTTTCTAGGTAAAAATCTATCGCTGAACATCTAACAGTGCGTTTCAGCAAAGCCAGTTCTTCAAAGCTTTGTATGTTTATCACCTTTGGCCACATCATTACTTACTGTATGTAATACATAGTAATACTTACAGCATCAACAGCGACATACTCCACATAGGTAGCAAAGCCCTCGTTCAGCCAGAGGTCTCGCCACCACGATGGGGTCACCAAGTTTCCGAACCACTGGTGAGCGATCTCATGTGCAACTACAGTCGCAACATTAACCTTATCTATAGTTGCTGAGACGCCATTTTCGTACAGCATTGCTATTTCTCTGTAAACATTTTCGTTATTAAAGCACCACATAAAAATATTTGTTTAGATTTTTTTGGGTTTTTTTTTTATATCCAGGTTTTAAATAGTTAAATATCTAGGTATGTGAATTTATTTGAAGCAAATTGGGCTAAGAAGTTCTTTAATTTGCTAAGAATTAAAATTTACATAACATTTATTATTAAAACTATATTATTATGATAATAATTGTTCGTCCCCTTCCTTCAAAACTGGTTCGAAAGAGAGAGGTAAACGGTCAACGCAACAATGAACGTTATTACTGATCCTCTATTGAATCAAAACCGGGTGAACAACTATTCATATTGTAGAAATTGAAATGTTAAAAATAAATAGTAAAATAGAACGTAGTTAGCGTATTTCACTTCTCCACCAACCGGTAATATTAACCGAATATTATTTACTGAGCTTATTTTATTTTCGCTGACTTAGTATGGACTTCAATCTACATTCACTACTTACGTTTTACTAGATTGTACAATACTTTATACTAATCATGTTACGAATTTAAATAAACTACATGAGAAAGTAATTTTTTTGAAGCAGGCCAATATTTATGGTTTGACGTCTGCTTTTACCTACCGCATACTATTACTTGTACGTAGTATTTATATACTCTGAGCTATTACTATACACAATTAATTTTTTTGTTTTGTTTTATGCAACTGTTATTACTCTTTCGCTTTTCTCTTACAACATTATTATCTTCAATAAAAAAATCTGTAGAACATTTTCACATCATGAAACCTAATTATTTTGTAAATTCTACTTAACTAACTTGGTTTCTTTAATTAAAAATACCATTATCTTTCCGTTACGATTGCGTGACCCGTGACCCTACCTCAACTGGCTCTGTTTGTCTCACCCCAATTACAGCAGGGATGATGAATAGTCCTTGACCCTCAAACGCGTTAATGAAGTGTCACCCCCAAGCTGGAGGCCGGCGATCGCTCACAGCCATTACTCTTACTCTTTTAATGTATACTAGGGAGGGTGGTGGTGTTAATTTCAGCTAACAATTCGTTATTGTCCGTGGAGTTTGATTGATGGGAAAAATTACTGTTTTTCATGTAATCTGTATTTAAGGTTTTATAACGTTCAGATTGTTTTATAGGAAATTATGATATCGTCATCGTAATTTTGTCTTTAATATTAATTTTATAGTTTTCAATTTCAATAATCTTCAATATAGGGCAGGAGCCCCGGTTTTGGCCAGTACCCCGGTTGTGGCCACTTGCAATTTTGAAAGTCGATAAATAAGGCGTTGAAGCTTGACTCGTTTATTGTCTATAGTAAATAAAATCTTTGATGATTATCGCTTTTGACCAGCAATTGTAGTGGCGCCGTAAGTGTATAGGAACTTTTTTGTGACACTGTAAAAGCAAAGCTAATTAATCGATAAATATCTTGCTCAAATTTTTATTTGTTGCGTTGATTCTTATTGAAGCTTACTAAATGAATGTCTAGGAACTTGATTTTGATGTTATTTTGACAGTCAATTCAACAGGTGGCCACAACTGGATCAATAGTGATTTTACACCTTTCTTTAAAAAATAATTATACATAAAATATTTGTCTCTCAATACACATTTTTATAAAACTTGAAAGCTAAATAAATGACCTACTTTATTAATGTAACTAATTGACACAATATCCATTTTTTAATTAGACGCGATTTTTTTTATTTCCTTTAGGTGGCCAAAGCCGGGGCTCTTGCCCTATCTATAAAAAAATAAACTGGCTGACTGATGCACGCTCAGATTAATCAGTAGGATGTAGAATATTTAGAATACGTTCCATAAATACCGTAAGCATCCACGAAAGGATCCAAAATTCCACCCCTAAATGGCAAAAAGGTAGTTCCTAGGTTAGTTGGGACGCATAAACATTCACATTTGTAAACGCCTATTATACGCATTGCCTTTATGACGCACAAACGCATTGTAGCATAATGTGAAATAGCCACAAGGCGCACTGCGTATTTGATTCGATATGGTACACACGGCAACACATCAAGCTATACATTTCCAGTATAAGCTGATCTCGCATTGTATAGGATTTCCGTACAATGAGAGGTCAGCTTATATTGGAAATGTATAGCTTGATCTGTAGCCGTGTGTACAGTCATAAGCTATAAAAAGCGTCTATGTCGTTTGTATGACATGTATGTTTTGTAGGCGTGTCACATTGGCAAATATGTCGTGTTTGCTTTGAATTAGGGTATTGGCGTCCCTACCTTCAATATTCGCTTTGAAGTCATTTCGTTGGACATAATGTATGAGAAGGTTTTTGCTTCGTACCTAACAATATGTTTTTATTTTTACGTCATTGACTCCAAAATTGTGAAAAAATACTTCAGAATTTCAAATTAATCACAATTGTTTCTATCGGCACCATCTTTTTCATTCTTATATACAGTAGGTACAAGTTATGAGTTTTAAAACCACTTACCTGTAAGTAAGCAGGCCCCAATTCTCCATAGCTCCATTTTTGAAGTCAGGCAAAGCAATCATATCGATCTTGGGCAACGGGAATTTTATCTTATAATATTCCTCTAGATACCGAAGAATTTTCGGTCCTATCTCCAGCGCAAAGGCTGCAGAAGGTAAGGCTTCCCTTCTTGCCCAAACTGAGAAGTTCTGGTCACTCATGTTGTGGAAGTCAGTGACTGTGAAAGCCACTAGATATGTTGACATTGGAAGAGATTCCGCGTAGTGATCCCAAATGTAGTCATCGAGAGTTTCGCTGCGAAATATAATTGATTTATTTTTCAAAGAAGATTTTGAAAGGAATAATATTAAATCATTGTTTCTCCTTTCCGGGCGGAAAGCGTCAACTTTTGTCCCGCTGCGCTAAACGAAAATGCCGCTTTCCGCCTCCGTCGAGGAGAAAAATAGTATACATACCTTGGGCAGGAAATAAGAAAGCCTCAGATCACATGTTTGTCGACCTTGGCTTCGCCTCGGCCAACATTTACGTGTGATCTGAGACATTTCTTACTTTCCTGCCCTAGGTGAGTGATATACCTACTATTCTTATCATTCAATTCCATCTCACCATATTTACTACTTGATACATGTGAACTAACTAGAACAGTAGAATCGATTATATTGTGACTATTTTTGTGCATTTTATCGTATCTTGATAGCTAGTAACCTATTTGGTAGTTAAAATTAAAAAGCATTTCTACCTTATAATCTCGACTGCCTCAATTCACTGGCATAATATATGTATGCAATATAATATTAAAGATTGCGCAAAAAATGTAACAAGAAAGATTAACTCACTGCGTCTCCTTATACATAATATTCATGTTGGACAATGAGCTCATGTTGACAGGTCTAGCTATGCTGATTGTGAAGCGTGCCTTCAATGCCGGCTCGTCCCAGCACGGGAAAGCTCGGCGGGCGTCCATAGCTTGGAACTGCGTTACTGCTATCCATCTGATAAATAATAATGACATAAATTGCTGCTGTATACAACAAAAAGTAATGTGGAACAGTAGAACCTGTAGTATAGAACAAGATCGAAAAAAACTTTATATCATACGAGTAGGTTCCAAATACAACTAATGAAAATACAAATAAATCTATCTAATCCTTACTAGCATCGATCGACAGCCGATCTTTGCTCAACTACTGCCAATTTTAGTACCTCTAATACTCTGCGGTTTGATGTCCGATTTTACGCTAACCCGAAGCAAGTCTTTTGTCCATAATATAGTGATCTTCTATAATCTTTTGACAAACAGATTATTCGATTCTTCGATTGAAACAATTGAATTTAAAACGGGCCTATTATTGGACCTTTGTAGTTATGTTTCTGTAAAGTAGTTTGTATTGATGAGAACTTCCACCCTGATAAGATTGTAGGTATACCAATTTAGATACAAGTATTATCCGAGCGGAGTCCGCAGGTCGCTGGTGTGGGATGCCATATGTGTTGATACACCCGCGCCATTTCACTTACCGGCGATTTCTAAAGTTGGCGATTCGGATAATTCAAAAAATACGCATCGATTGGACCAAATTATCTTTTTATGCCATTTACGGTCGAGACCACGGGACCATAGGGTCCGAAACTCGCCGTTTTGCTCGCACTTTGTCATCAACTAATCTAGCAAAACTAGCGAGAACTTTTCCGCCAACGCATCAGCTTGACTATCCAAAGAGGAAACGCTACCAGCCTGCTGGGAACCTTGCCGTTAATCGACAGACTCGAGAAAATTTTCTATAATATAGATTTTATTTAGTACATATACGTTGTAAATAAATGAATATAGACTCCAAACATCAGTTTTAAGATAAACTGTTATATGAATCAGCCAATCTCCTTAATCAACACATCACTCAATGTTTTGGATGTTTAAATTTTTTCTAATGTTTTCTTATGCGTCGAATGGCGTGCAGAAATAAAATATTTCTTTCTTCTTTCTTTCAACTAGTATCACACCGTCCAAGGGCACCAATCCCTTTTAGAATCTTCAGAAAATAAACAAACAAATATCTATGTAAAAGTGCATCTCTACGACAAACTGACGTCGACGACTGTAAAGTACTACGAAATAAAGAACTTTAATTCAAACAGTATTATATGATTATAATTTTTAAAATATTAAAACTATTGCCGTGATTACAAAACTTTCCGATTACATTAGCTTCTTTTTTATTATTCTATCTCTTACGTGTTTGTATGAACTCAAAATAGAGAAATCCTTATTGGCGTGAATGAAATATCATTTGTCATGCAAAATATTATCAAGTTAGATGGTCCCAATATGAAATTAAAATCGTGAAATATTGAGTGTAAATCTATTACATCAGTTTTAAGCGCCTACGTGACTTAAATTTCGCAAGGGAAAGGTTTGGAATGGATATTGTAAAAACTATTTTACCACACTTTGGTCACTTATATATAAATAACGGAAATTTGCATATTTATATAAAGTTTAGTGCAAAATTAGTGCATACAATAATCCATCGTAATACGTATAAGCGCAAATCACAAAAAAAAAACTCATAGGCGTTGACGTAAAAAATTATAACGCAAGAAATATTTCTAAAATCTATATAAGGACCAATAAAATGATACTATATTTCTTAAAACTAAACATGAAGCGTCAGAAATTGCAAATTATAATTACATTGACCTTGTGAGACCTTGTATTTTGTATCGCATCACGGTGACACAGCTGGCCGACAAACTTGGAGGGCGCGATATCATCTCCTTTCATACCCCACACCTCTAGTGTAAGCTTGTAAATGTCCTTGTAACCTTTACTTTGCATATTTCTAACATAGCATAACATAACTGTGAATAGAATCTTGGATATAACATGTTATATAAAGTTGGAAAGTATGACAAATACTTTATGTATAATGTGTGTGTTAAAGTTTTACACGTATTAAGACTTGACTAATTATTTTACAAATAGGATCTATGTTTTATTCGTAATAGCAATAGTGTTTTTTTTATTATAAGGTTTAATACCAACCCTGTTTTTCTTTTTATGAACTAGATAAGAAATTTTGAAAATCGATAGCCTGTTTTTTTTTACCAAAATACATTTACAATGGGCATGAGAAAATGACTATTGAAAATGCCATTAAGGTTCTTTCTCTCTTTGATTAATGATCAAAAAGTGTAGAAATGTCGAGCTATACAAAAATCTACCGGTATATTTCCGAAAATGTAAATCTCCATTCTAGGCACCAGTAGTTACCATTGCGTTACCAAATTTTTTTTTTTTTTTTTAATAAATGTTCTATAAAAAATCTATATTCAAGCGTAGAAATCCCAATAAGACTTAAGAGGCCGTATGCAAAATTTTGCCGATTTCGCTGATTTACGTGATTTTACGGTTAAAACACTGTATTTCTATAAGTTTTAATACACAACATGAAAGATCATTTCAATTATTATCTAATAAACGAGCTACTTTTTTAATTTTATTATTTAATTTTGATTAATCGCCCTCAGGTTTAGAATATCACATATTTACGAATCGTTTTGCCGTCTAAACGGTATGAAAAAAATACAGTTTATTGTTATAAAAGTCATCTATAAAATAAACGGAGCACTTTTTACCACTACACTATACTATATATACACTTTAAGATAATTTTGAGTAAAAATATATTTTCTTAGTTAATTTTTAGAGAAAATGGGCGAAGAATTGCTTTTGATTTCGGCTACTTAGAACTCTCGTTCATTAAAATTATAACAACATAAATAAACTTCAGTTAATAAACAATCCATTGCCTGAATTAAAAAAAAAATACAATGGTTTGGCAATAAAAAATCTTTTAAAACAACCTAAATCTCGCTATAAATAAAATAATTATAATAAAAATGTAGCTCATTCATTAGATCATAATTAAAACGATATTTTAGGTTGTGAATTAAAACTTGTAGAAATACAAGATTTTAACTGTAAAATCACGATTGTTAAATCACGTAAATCAGTTTTTAAGGCGATGATAGCTCAGTGGTAGTGACGTCGGATACCGAGATGAAGGTCCCGGGTTCGATTCCTACAATGAGCTTGAGCTTTCGGTGAAGGAAAACATCGTGAGGAAACCATAGCACGGTGGTAGGGTACTTTGTAGTACCCGCCTGGCTGGCTTACCACCCTCAAGTTGAAAATCTGTCGCCAAGCACCTTTCGGTGTGTTCCGATAGCTGCGCTTGAGAGCCAGTTCCTTCTAGGCTTTGTGTGCTTACCACCTTCGGCCGCATCGTCACTTACCATGGTGAGATTGCGGTCAAACACAGGCCTATAAACAGTAAAAAAAAAAAAAAAACAGTGAAATCGGCAAAATTTGGTATACGGCCTCTTAATAAACAGTGAACTTGAGTATTTTATTAATAAATCAATAGCATTTCAAGAACAATGTTATGTGTAGTCATCATTAGTATTCCATAGCATGTGCGCTCGGCGCTCATCGGGTCTAATGTGAGAACGTGTTCCTCATTGCGCGACCTCACACAACAAAATAAATGACTATGTACCATTGTTTGCGATACTTGGAACAGATAATTGCTATTTTAGTGGCGTCCAGAACGTGACCTATGCTAATTTGCTCTGAAGATTTGGCAGTCTAACATTGAATTTATTTATCGGTAATATATCTATTGACTTGTGAAAAGAATCTGTGACGGGCGGAGGTATAGGTAAAGCCAAATCAAACCAAATGAACTGACATTTGCAATTTTTTGTAGCATGTGTTTTTTTGTTTTTAGAAAAGAATTTATTTATTCAAAATGTGAACATTTTGAATAAATAAATTCTTTACTTATTTCTTTGGGGTCGGATTATTTACTTACAGATTTTTCAAACTTTCTCTATCCAAAAGTTGCTTAGTAGAGATTTTGGGATTTTGGTGATAAGGCGGTCTACTGTGCCGCTAATACTCCTATTGTAAGTACTCATACAGCTATGAAATAAAAAAAAATATTCAAACAGACCTTCGCAGGCACTTATAGTCTGCAGGCACTTATAGTATCCTAACGCCGGGTCGAAAGTTAACATTTGCTGAGAAGAGCCGGCAATAAACTCAGCAATTACTACTCTTATCTAAGTAAAAGTGTTATTTACGTGTAAGAACTTACCTTTTAACACCTTTTTCTTCATACGAACTCCTGTAGAATCCGTGTAAATTATCGTTTAGTATTCCAGTGTATGTTATATTCAGCACATACTGCTTCCCAGCTTCTAATTTCTCTCCCAATGTCACTATTTGGAAATGCCGAGGCACATCTTCAACCCTTTTTACAATCTTCACAGAGCTTTCATTTTCTTTTTTATATAAATTCAAATCGTGTATCGTTAAATCGACACCATGAAACGTTATTTCTTCAGTTTCATTCAACACTGTTATAACTATACTAACTTCTCCATCAAAAGTGAAATTTCCTTCTACAATATACGGTGTAATCTTCAAGTAATATTTATCTGGTTTCACATCTGTAGGTAACCGAAGCTCAGTTGGCTTTATAACTGCAACAGCAGTAGTAGTTTCAAGTGGTATAACGGCTTTACTACTTTCAGTACTTATAGGTAACACTAAGAGTTTTGATTGGTCACAATGGCACAGTTCGTATTTAGTCACGTTAGCTAATTGGTCAGTTCTGGGGCAAGCTGCGTAGTTGTACACTAGTAGAGAAGCGGTGACAAGCGCTAGGGCGAAGATCACGAGGATGACGAAGGCGAGGCACTTGGACAAGTAGATGCCTCGTTTAGTCTTCGTGGAGTAGTCAGTGGGAGCGCCGTCCATTATGTTGAGGGGCTCGTGGGCTTGGGTCATCACATCACCGTTTTGTCGTCCTGGGGACAAAATCAAACAATTAGATTAACAATTAGATTTTTCCCGGGTTCGAATCCTACAATGAGCTTGAGCTTTCGGTACAGGAAAACATCGTGAGGAAACCACAGCACGGTGGTAGGGTCCTTTGTAGTACCCGCCTGGCTGGCTACCACCCTCAAGTTGAAAAGCCAAGCACCTTTCGGTGTGTTCCGATAGCTGCACTTGAGAGCCAGTTCCTTCTAGGCTTTGTGTGCTTACCACCTTCGGCCGCATCATCACTTACCATGGTGAGATTACGGCCAAACACAGGCCTATAAACAGTAAAAAAAAAAACATATTTGACAAAAAATTATATTTAAAAAAATATTCCGTCTTTATTATATGTTTTGTTAATAGCGTTACCCTCCTCAATATCAATCAACTTATAACATAAAACACTAGCTTTCTAACTAACAGTTTTAACAGCGATATTTTATCCCCTAAAAAAATCCATTTATTAAAAACTTATTTTGAGAGTTCTATATTGAATAAATATTATTTGGATTGCCAATTATCATTATGTCAAAAAATATTGGAAGTCAGAGATTCTACGAGTAAATAATAAATTAAAGTTTTAGTTGATACTAGCTTCTGCTAGCGGCTTCGCCCGCGTGACCTACCGGAAACAAATTACATATTTTTCTACAACAATAAAACAAAACAACTTCATCCCGCTTCGAGGGTAGAATTATTAAAAACGCTGAGACACGTATAAATTAATTTTCAATCTTCAGCCTAAACACAAAATTTGAAGATCCTAACTTCGAAACTGACGGACTTTCATACAAACTTTCATCCCCTATTTTACCCCCTTAGGGGTGGAATTTCAAAAAACCCTTTCTTAGTGGATACCTACTCTTCACAAAGAATATACCCTCTAAATTTCATGTCTCTAGGACCAGCGGTTTAGGCTGTGCGTTGATATATCAGTCAATCAGTCAGTCAGTCAGTCAGGACTTTGAATTTTATATATATAGATAAGGTTTATTTATTCTATTAATATGTCTAAGTAGTAAATAGATATTTGACGTTGTTGTGTACTCTAGTTCTTTAGATAATTTGAACTCCTCTCGAGATCATTTTTGTGATTAGGCCACCCATTGTAACACTTTCATTATTATTTTGTTTGTGTATGTTGTAAATCATATGTGGTGTAACAATGGTGCCGATTCTGTTGTAAATCGCACTAAACTAATTTTAGTCACATCTCATCTCTTTCTTACGAGCATTATTGAAAAAGGATAGAAGATATTTTAAGTTGTAAAATTAATCTTTGCCGTCTTATTTTGCGCGTATTTAGGCGTAACCACGATAGATGGCGACTAAATTTATATTGAAAACCATTGCATAGCATTGGACTAATTTGGCAGGACTAAATTTCTTACATCCTTTTCTTATGTTCTTTGTTAGAAAGAGACATAGTGAGATTAAAATTAGTTTAGTTGTGAACAACAGAATTAGGGCCAATATCTCTATCTTTCTATCTAATGTAAAGATTGAAACGTTCTACTTTGAATGACCGTAAATACGAAAACATACTTGAAGATTGGACTGTACTTCGATTGTGTACAGAAAACTACAAAGGAGGCTGGGCTATTGTCACGGATTATATAACAATTTGTACAGAGACTAGGATACTACGCTTCTTTGTGCAACGTTCATATTTTTCATACTATACGCCTGATACATGAGTTAGTAAGCTGAAGTGGCAATGGGCAGGTCACATTGCTCGAAGAACCGTTAACCGATGGAGAAGAAAGGTTCTCGAGTGGCGACCACGTACTGGAAAACGCCGAGCGGGACGACCTCCCATCTGGTGGACCGACGACCTGGTCAGAAATCAATGGGGGAGGCCTATGTTCAGCAGTGGATATCCAGAGGCTGATATGATCATATGATCATACACCTGATGGTAAGCTGTTACCGTAACTCTTTGACGCCTGCAACCTAAGGAGTATCACTTGCGATTAGCCGACCCTGCAAAAATCTCTACACTCTTCTTGAAAAACCCCATGCTTGGGAAAACCATGGCGGGAGCTCATTCCACAACGTCTGTGGTAGAAAGCTACTGTAAAACCGTACAGTACGAGAGCAGGGGCTCAAGTCTGCTATTACAATTGTGTTCCAATGAACTATCAGTGGTGTCAAAATTGACACATTTTACAGTTTTGGTAGTTTACTAACACAATAGCGTCATAATGGCGCCATAATAGCTTTCTGATGATTTTCCACTGAAACTACAATCGTGCCACAATAATCTTTTAGTTGTCAGTTATGACAGTTTTTGTACTAAAATTCTTTTCATTCATTATGAGACCATTATGAATTAGTAGATTGCGCTCATCGGCTAAATGATAATTAGTTGCAATAGTATCGTGTCAGTATGAAATTTTTGCAGACTTGGCCCCCAGTTCGGTGACAACAACAACAAGGATTCCATCTCCATGTCCAATTTATAAAATCTTTTTGTTACAAATCATGACACGCCATCATACTTTTACGACTTCATGACTATAAATCAAAACCCGTGCATCTCTTATAACTCTTTTCATCATGCGGGTCAATTTGACACATTTATTGTAAAGACGGTATAAATATGTAGTAATAAAATAGAGGCAGTAAACTTGATACTTTGTCGGCCCCCATTTCATTTCACATCGTCACACTACCAACATTGTTTCATTGAAATCTGTACAAGTAATCAGTGCTTGGTACAATTTTAAAAGCGGTAGCGTGTAGGTATTTAACGGTATATAACTAAGAATTGAGGTTAATTATGGCAGTATAGAAACTCCTAGTCTATTGTACATTTGAAACTATTGATCACCTCTATGTTTGAAAAACAGACCCATTGTCTCAAAAGCTCGGCCTACAATGACATAAATCAAAATCTATTCATCTCATCTCATCCTCATTCGATTTTGCCAGTATCAAAGCAGTCCCTCTATTTCAATGATCAGCCATGAGATAAGTAGTACTCTTCTTTTAATTAATTGCCGTACCTAGTTCATTAATTTTGAACATAAAACTCCATAACCCTCAGTTAAATTGTAAACAACCATAGTCCACTATACAAAACTGAAGTTTAGGAACTACATATTGCCAGCACAGACGCTAGTTACCTATATATAGCATAGTCTTAGGATATTATTGCTACGCTAAAGAGATCTTTGAGCGTACCTATGAACCTTGCTTCTTAATATTAGAACAATTAAAGGAACCTAAATCTATGTTTTAAAGATGACATTCTTCATACGCTCTCCGCTCGTCACTAAGACCACAGCTAATATGATCACGAATGCATAGATGCAACTTAATACAGGATCAAAGAGTGATGCGGGGAACAGATCCGATGGGATTGCGCGCGCTCTATTCGGGTCAAAGTTTAACTACAGAGTGTTCACTTTGTTGTAGTAGCTGTTTTAGTTGCGACTCGATTGTCTGGTAAATCTTTTAGGAACGTAATCTTATATTGAAGTCGAATGTTGTATGGTTTTAGTCTTACAATGTACCACCAACGCACGGAAGTGTAAATATAGCTTTAAAAATAAGTAAACAAACTGCATTTGCACCGTTTCAGCTTTAAATGAAATTTGTCACAAAAACTGGGGCTCCACGTTTAATTGAATCAAAACGTGACGCAGTTTAAAAATTTTATTGACATCGTTTTAAAATTAAGTTATTGTCTGCCAACGGAACGCCGTAGCCGTTTCTGATTAATGGGTGAACATACATAAAAACTAAACTTTCAGTGAATGTATTTATGAGATAGGTAGGGACCGTACCAACATTACCTATTAGAATTTCTTAAAACTCATAAAACTCGTCTTGAATTTGGTTAATAACTTTGTAGTCAAGTGTAAAGTTTTCAATAAGGCATAAGGTTTCAAAACACTTCCCAAAGTCGGCGGCATGAATAATTCCGCAAGTCGTAAAGTGAGCTCGCTACGGACACAGAATAAACCAGAAACCACAGAGACCTATATAAGCTCGATTTTTTACTCAAACATTGAAGCTCTAAGTTACAAAAAAACAATTTCATGTACTTAAAGATGATTGGAAATATATTTTAAATTCGTAAAACTATAACAGATATTTTTTAAATTTTTCGCGAAAACATGTTTTTATAAAAAAAATCTTAATCGAAACCTTTAGTAATTGCAGTAATGAAACTGACCTGCTAACTTATTCAAACATAGTTACATAGTTTGTTATACACACTTTTAAGGTATTAACGCAACTTCTAGTTTATTCTTATATCTGTGGCACTAGCGCAGTGCCTCGTGAAAAATTAATGAACACATCCAATTGCTTCCTCCCCAAGCTTTGTCCCCCACTGAAAGAACTTTAGTACAAAGAAGGCTTTGACATTCAAAGTCAAAAGTTTCACATAAGCTTTGGCTTTGTTTTGGAAAACTTTGTGAAGTTCATTATCTCTAGCGATGGAAAAGTTGGTTTGCAATATTTTGATATTCAAACATTTCAGTAATAATTGTTAGAATCTACTTTGTAATTTAGCCACCGAGTTACAGAGTTTATGTCACTGAACCTGAAATGTAAATGTTCTGTAATTAATCTAAGCTAAACGTTAAACAAGCGTACGGCCCGCCTGATGGTAAGCGGTTAACCGTAGCCATATGAACGCTTGCAACAGACAAGACATCACTCACGCGTTTACCTAACCCCTCCCCAATATGCTCTGGCGACCTTACTCACGCGCAGGAACACAACATAAAGTTATTTGGCTGCGGTATTCTGTAAGTAGGTACTTCCCCAGTCGCGCTGCTCTTTGATCAAAATAACGCTCTATCTTTAAAAAATCTTTTTGAAAAGAGTAATTGCCGAGCTTATTTTTAGGCTCTTATCGAAAGTAATTGCGAAGTTCTATTTGAATACGTTATTTTGATTTTAATATCCCTAGAAAATAATATCATTCGAAAACACCCAGCAGTAACTATAATACTTCTCGATGCTCAAAATAGTTTTAAAATGCAACTAACCAGCGATAATACAAAACAAATGTGTAATCTAAACATAATTACTTCTCAGTAGAGTTTTAAATCACATTATATCTCTTTATTTATCTCCTTAAGAGCTATTTATAGTTAAACTACTTGTATAGTAACTTTCGTCCGCGTCGGCCGCTACAAGTTTAATACACGTTAGATTTATTCATGCTTTTAAAACGAAGCTAGGCTACTTCAAAAGAATATTGGAGTAGGAATGAATATCCTATAAACATGCGCATACAAAATGAGAAAATTTCAATGAAAGAGTTGACAGAAAACAGTATAAAAGCACTACTTGTAGGCATTCATAGTGGTATAAATTGGAGGAGACATACAGTCGTTTTTATTCAATTTCTACCATACTAATGGACCAAAAAGTGATCGAAATCTCACCGTAGTTCATAAAATACGTAGTGCAGAATGCAGTCCAAAAATTCTTTAAACTTTTTAGTGCATTCGTCCTTCATATAAACATTAACTATGCCTACGCAATATGTATAACCCTTTTTAAGCATTTTGCGTAGTAAAAAAAAGACTTGCTGAGTTTCTTGCCGGAGTCTTCTCAGTTCAAGTTGTATTTGGAACCGGTGTAGTCATTTTGTTAATGTTCATAAGTGCCTTATCAGGGTCTAAATTGAATAAATACCTTTTGAATTTTGAATATGAATTTTGAAAGTACAAAAATTGGTCTTCACGTATTTAGTAAATAATATCAACCTACATAGATTTTAGAAATTGGGTTGCTTGAAATTACCAGTACAACGATCAACATGCCATGTTATATTTTATTTTGTAACAAGACTATTCAAAAATATAATGAAATGATGTTTTTGTATTTCATAACGACCGTCGTAATCAACAGGTTTTTTACTACTACCATCCCATATCCGTATGTTCGTGAGAGGAAAATGGCAATTATTTTTAATAAAGATAAAATTTCTCATAGCAAAGAAAAATAGTAAACAATTTTCCGTGGAAAAGTACCAGGCAAACATATTTCATTAGGATATCAATTGACTCATGGACCAATTCAATAGAAAAGAACGTACGTCGTACGAGATCATTTTATGTAATTTTCTCTGGCCTTCAATGTAATAACTGAGATCAACTTTCTCCGTGACTTCCTGATAAAGTTCATAGCACAATTATGTTCATTATATTATGCTCCTAAATGCGAAAGCGAATTTGTTTATTTCTTTACAAACTCACGACGCCTCAACTTTGAGATCAGGTGGATCATAACCAAGAATAACAAATTTTATTGTGTACCTTTACGCCTGTGTCTAACCGCAATCTCACCATGGTAAGTGATGATGTGGCCGAAGGTGGTCAGCACACAAAGGAACTGGCTCTGAAATGCAGCTGTTGGAACACATCGATAGGTGCTTGGCGACAGATTTTCAATTTGAGGGTGGTAGCCAGCCAGGTGGGTATACAAAGTACCCTACCACCGTGCTATGGTTTCTTTACGATGTTTTCCTTTACCGAAATTTCAAGCTCATTGTAGGATTCGAACCCGCGACCATCGTCTCGGCATCTAACGTCACTACCACTGAGCTATCATCGCCTTATATACAGGGTGTAACGGAAACTGTATATACATTACAGTAATCCACTTTTTTGGTACGAGGTGCACAGATCGCGGAAAATAAAAATTTATATTAATATTAGTAAGGGACGCAAAATGACAATGACCCTCATTGACCGGTGACATGTTGGTTATGATTTTAATTCAAAAAACTTGAATTAAAAAATTTGGTTTGAATTTTTTAGTTATGTATTTTGAGCTGAAAATTTTTATAGAGAGTCTGTACCTGATGTAGTCTTCACCCCCTTCGGATGTATATACCCTTTCCGTTACACCTTATATAAGGTCCTAATAAATAAGTGAACTTCCTCTTGAGGGATGAATGTATAGGTCATTAGTAATCAAAAAATAATATTAGAAAAATAATCCGAGGGAAAAAAAAAATCTTCTTTGACTTGCATAGAGACTCTTCATAAAGTCAAATAAGTTTTTTTTTTCCTCGGATTATTTTTCTAATATTATTTTTTGATTACTAATGACCTATACATTCATCCCTCAAGAGGAAGTTCACTAATTTATTAGGACCTTATACATGATACCTTTTATCCGGGAAAATATATGTTCCCTCGCGAAAACGGGTGAAAACGCGAGGCGAAAACTAGTGGTAATATAAGTTGAACATGAAGCCTTCTATAATGGCATCATTATGTAAATCAAATCAGTCAGTCTAAAACAAAACTAGTTTGCTCTAACATAGGCGTGTGAAGTGAAAACATTGATATAGGACCATTGAGCTATTATTACTACGTATAGAGAAGCTATCATAAGCAAAGGTTATGTCCCATTTAGTTCTCTTTAGCGCTGTAAAAATTAGTCGTCGAAACAGATAGTAGAAACACGTAGCGCTATCAGAACGCTGAGTGCGTATAAAGCAAAATAACAATCTTAGAATTGAAATTTACTATTTAAGTATTTAAATGAAAAAATATTTTTATATGGGTATTTTCATTATATACGCGAGGGTTCTATCTGAGCAAAAACATAAAGGAATGAAATTTCCTCGATAGAAAAAAATCACAAAGCTACCTCTAATAATAATGAATTATCGGTTTTATTCGTTCATGGTGTATCTAATTAAGACAAAAAATCGATAACTAATATCACTAACATATGACCTAGGGCTGCTACTAACGATTTTTTAAAATATTCTATACTTTACGAGTTATTTAGATAAAAAGCGCTTAGTTCATTTTTGTTCCGCGGAACACGCTATCTCCATCTCATCTCCACGCGAAGATTAGACATAAGTTTGTTTCATCTGACATTGCCATATTTTTCTGGCTTGGTACGCACTCTTAAGAGTATTTTTCTCAAAAACATCGAGATTTTAACGACGCTTACGCGTTTCATTCATCGTTCTACAACAACAAGTGTTGCCAGATGGCCTCATTTGAACGGAACATAGTTGTGATGGCGTCTTCTCTATACGTAGTAATAATAGCTCAATGTAAAGGACAAACATCATGTACTCCTATGTATATTTTAACACCATATGAATCATATAATATCTTTGTATATGTATCTGCCTTACCTTGCTTACCTTAACCGACAAATAGTGTACATGGCATAATACAGCGTGTACCATTTGTATTAAAAAACATGGCGAGAAAAACGTTCTTTCAAACCAGTAATAACCGGTAATGCGGTGTATAGGAATGTAAGAGCGGAAATAATGGTGACGAAGAAAGGAAGCTTTTATGTAGTTGAAGATGAATGTGGTACTAAGATAGGTTTTTAGATCGTAGATAAATAAGAATTGTAAAGATGGTTGCTGAATAAGAGTACTTTATGTCTAGACTAGCTGTTCGTGGCCGGCGTCGCCCGGGTGAAATTTCGGCTACATTATTGGAGTTTTCCTAAAGATTTTTCTAAAGATTAATATTTAGCCTATGTTCATCATCATCATCACCATCATCAGCCTATAATGTCCCACAGCTGAGCACAGGCCTCATTTCACAAATCAGGGTAAAGGGAATGGGTAGATACTCCACCACGCGTGCCCACTGCGGGTTGGTGGAGGTAGGCTAGTGGTCAACCTACTGTTGGAATTTTTCAAGCCGCCTAGGAGGCATCCGACTAGCTTAACGACTATCACAATTAAGTGATAACCGGGACCAACGGCTTTACGTGCCTTCCGAAGCACGGAAACGCTCGATTTGAAATACCACTAGGCGGTCACCCATCCAGGTATCGACCACGACGGTGGTAGCTTAACTTGCCGATCGATTAAGATTAAGCCTATATTACTCAGTGATAATTTAGAAAGAATTTTTAAAATTGGGCCAGTAGTTATTGAGTTTATTCATTACAAACAAAAATACAAAAATCCAAATCTTCTCTATTAGTGTGGATGTAGATTACTAGACTTTCATTGATTAGCATCTGAAAACAATCTAACTAAAATTAATTTAATGGATCATTCATGGAAAAAAGGTCAAACAGAAGTTAGAAAAAGACATTAGAAATCTTGGTAAATTAAGCTCGTTAAGTTGCAATATGTTTTGGTTTTTCATCCGAAAATTGGACATCCTGTATTATTTTGCAGATTTTATATTGAATGTCACGACTTTTGCATTTGATCAATATTAAAGTTTATTGTTTTTAAATAGTTACTCTAGACTTTGCACATTAGCTAAAGTGCAAATAATTGTATAACATGGTTTATGCTTTGTTTCGTTCTAAAATTAGAATATTCTACTACAAATACATTTGATGTAGCTTTTAAAATAAACCTCCTGCTTGTATTTATTTTTACAGACTATATTGCTAAGGATTTTTTTTACGAAGAAGTCTGTAATCAAGCGTACGACCGGCCTGATGGTAAACGGTTACAGTAGCCATATAGACGCTTGCAACACCAGGGGTATCAGTCGCGTGTTACCGACCCTGAAGAAATCTCTTCACACCCTTTTAAAGCCATTCAAAAGTTGAAAATTATAACAAAACATTATTTTTAAGCGAAATAGTTACGTCATGCCTCATGATCGTTAGTTTAGCTATTCAAGTTATTGTCAGATTGTCAGAGTTTGGTTAAAAAATATAAAATCTAGTCATAACTCGAAAACTAGGAAAATCACGTAACATAAATTAAATACCGATATTAAATTATTTTCCGAACCGGTGGGAAATTCGACTGTATGTACCAATTAACGTTCATAAGTGCCTTATCAGGGCCTGAACTGAATAAAAGACTTTTTGGTTTTGATACACGGGGGTGATTCTGTTATCTCTATCTCGCTCTACCCTACCGATTGACACTAGTTCATGGGACTCTTTGATACTGGGTGTGGTGGTGGATTTCGAGATGGCATATTTTCAAAACTTGTGTTGGGTTAGTCATGCTGAACAACTTTTACTATGGGACCAACACTGAATTCTCAATTTTTTTTTCTTTTCATACTTTATGATCAAGCAAGGTTGACATTTACTATGGAAAGTAAATTTTTTTTTAAGAATTCACCATTGGTGCCATAGTAATAGTTGTTCAGCATGACTAACCCAACATAGGTTTTGAAAATATGCCATCTCGAAATCTCCACCTATTATAGTACAGATACCTATATAAGAAGGACAAACACATACACCCGAATATATCAACATAAATGTACTCAAGTACATTATAATAACGATGCTAACATAAAAGCTGTGTTGTCAGGGAGTTTTGTCAATAAAGGACTCGACATATTTTGTTTGGGAATTTTCCATGGAAAATAAACGCGACTGGAATTTCCCTGCAAGGACGGGAATAATAGACACGTAAAGGTCGAACTGTATTATATTAAGTAAAAAAGAAAAAACTGTCTGAAAGGTTGCCTGGTTGCCTCTTAGTGATAAGGCCGCCTATTTTAACGCTTTTTTTATTAAATTGTTGTATTCTTGTCATGTGGTGTAACAATGAATTGTTATTGTTATCTATCTATCTATATTATTAGGTACATTTATAATGGCAGACCTAGTCATTGTAGAAAACCTGTATGTACCTATAAAGGGTACAAAACTGTTCAATGAGTTAATATCCTAATACTAACTTTCTAATTAATATTATAAATGGGATTGTGTGTTTGTTTGTTATGCTTTCACTCGTAAACCGCTGAACCAATCGTGATGAAATTTGGCACGCAGATAGCCTATGGTATGGAAAAGGACATAGGCTACTTTTTATCCCGAGAACGTGGGAGAAACCACGCGGGATAGCTAGTATGAGATATACCTAAAACTGCAAAGCATAGTACTCTGAACTGTCTGAACTGGACCTAATAGAAACTAGTTTGAGACGTAATCAATGACAGTTTAAATTGCCAAGTGAGCACAAACGATCTCATTGAATCGCAAATTTTGCTCGAACCAAGCCCCGATACCGTAGTAACCTGCGAACTGACCTTCGAGACTATGTCTGTCCTTATCTGGTGTTATATAGAGTGAAGAAAACGTACTATATGCATATTACCAATTTACTACGTTTGGGGTGCATATATTAGATAAATTGGCAAACGATTTTAAAATCTATTTGGTATAAGAAAAGGCCTGATTTGCACATATATACACATGAAGACAGCTTCTGTAATACATTAAGGGTGTCGAAAAGATTTTCCGCTAATTTAACCCCTAAGGGGTAAATAGGGAATCGCGGATGACACCATAGGGTGGAAAAAAAGTATGTATAAATTAATGAATATTTTATTTGTCTCGTAAGCGTAACACAATCAAAATAAGAATACCCATTTTTTCAAAACTCAATCCTGAGATTACCACGTACAAACGTACATACAAACAAACACACAAACTCAAAAGTTTTTTTATATATCAGTATATATTAGTAATATAAAATAATATAGAGGTCCGTATCATAACTACTTAATTAAATATAGTAAAGATAACAAGAGTCAAAATTTGTATTGAGTAATAAAAATCCCATCGATTAATAAAATTATCCATTTTTTAAGACACTTTGCACAAATTGCAAACCTCCTTACATAACATTAAAAAATAAAAACAGATCCAATATCAAAATCAGAATAGATAGCGTCAAATGGCTAATAAATCTCTGGAACTATTATCACAACGTTATTCTAGGGGTGATATCCCTATGCATAGACCCCTTGGCAACCTACTACCCCATTGTTGTATTAGAAAGAGCTTTGCTACCCTAGTCACGATACGTGATATACACAAAGGGTTCGAGACACCAAGGGCCCTATAATAAAAGTAATAAAAAGATAAAGCACAACGCAGTTTGTCCGTGGTCGAAAATAAAATTGAAATGTAACGTTTTTTAAAGGTTTGACAGTTTGGATTAACTGGTGATTTTTGTAGTTAATCCTTCGAACATCGAAAACGTACTTTTTTTTTGACGCGGTTTTTATTTTGAAATCGGAACGTAGATTCTAATAGTGCAATTCTTTATTCAACGGGCTTCCTAAATTCGAATTTCAAATAATTCCTATTTTTTTTGTAATGAATTTGAATTAAATTTGGAATATTCACTTTCGATCACAGCACAGCACATAGCTAATTTATTTGGACAAAGAACATCTCCAGAAACTAGAAAATAGGTACACTTCAAATTAAATGCAGAACAAATAAATCCAATGCAAAAGCTGGCTTTAGACGATAAAAAATATTGTTATAACAAGAAACAGAAACACGCGTGAGTTTTAAATAAACAAATTGAACTTTATAGCTGCAATATGGAAAATTCACGGTCGTACGTACGTACTGGTATCTTAGATCTTGTCTACTCACCGAATTTCGCCTTTATTTACCCCGAAAGCGATTCCGCGATGTTTACTAGTCTACACTATACACTGTGTAAGAACAAACTGATTGAAAAACCTACCTATTTGTGACGTATACTCCATTGTCTTCATTTAATTGCGTGCGAGTGTGTCTCCCATGGTGACGGCTTATGGTGGTACGTAAGGCGGGAATGCGGGAGTAATGTTGTTTAAAACACGGCCGACCAACTTCGACTGCGGTTGGGACGCGACTGCGGTGCGGCCCGCCCAGCATCTCTGGGATGAGGGACCAAAGGGGCAGATATTTACCCTTACCCCGGCTTTCCAGTGCATGGATAGCGAGTTTCAAGCTAGCGAGCTACGTTTTTTTTTATTTGTGGTTAGGCCTTTGTTTGACCACAATCTAACCATGGTGGCCGAAGGTGGTCAGCACACAAAGCCTAGAAGGAACTGGCTCTCAAGTGCAGCTGTCGGAATAATCGATAGATGCTTGGCGACATATTTTCAACTTGAGGGTGGTAGCCAGCCAGATGGGTACTACAAAGTACCCTACCACCGTGCTATGGTTTTCTCACGATGTTCTTCATTGTAGGATTCGAATCCGGGACCTTCGTCTCGGTATCCGACGTCACTACCGAGCTATCATCGCCTTAAACTTACTTAATTGCTAAATAGCGTAATTTTTTTCGACACTCGAATTAGAGTTCCTATGTGTTTTTATGCGTTTTAGTACAAACCCATTCTCAGTTTATTTTTAACTTTTTCATATTTATTTAACTGCTAAACTACACGGTTTTCCGCCGTAAAGTAGCCTAAGCTATCTTATAAAGTCAGCTATCTGCCAGTGAAAGTCCCGTCAATAACAGTCCAGCCATTTCGGAGATTAGCTGGAATAAACAGACTTCTTTAGTCTATCCCTCATTTCTGAGGAAAAACATTTGCCCATGTTAATATTGGGATAAATATTTTTGATAAAAACTAAATTAATTAAAATTGTTTGGAGACATTTTTGCAAACAAAACTAGTACTAACTTAAATCATTTATAAGTATCATATTTAAGCGCATGTAACAATTGACCATAATGCGATAATTGCATGATTGTTCTGATCGTAAATTGCATAATCGAGTTATAAGGGTTATAAGGAAGTGTATTTGATATTGAACTGTTGAATTAATTGCTATTTACGCGAAATATTCGAAAGAAATTCTTTTACAAAAACGTATTAAGCACATTAGGCACACATAAGATCCACAAAAAATGGCTTACCGAGTTTCTTGCCAGAGTATATTAATTCCAAAATTATGGTAGACTCAGACTGTAATTGTAGACTGTAACTGTAATTTTGATAGGTCTAGCCCATGAATGATCTTGATTTTCCTCCTCTCGCATCGCCTCGCTCGCAGTGGTGAATGATCTTTATAATGAAATCGGCCGGCAGTTTCGCTTCCCCGCAAATTGCTTCGTTTTCCGTAGATGTGTGTTTTTGGAATTCTTTTATTGGACTTAAATTCCGTTGGAAGCTTCAAGATAAAAGCTGGTAGTAAGAGCAATAAAGATTTCTATTACAACATCTTTCCCAATTCCATCCCTGTAAAAAAATTAGTTTCTTTTTACTGAGAAGTATTGTTTTCCTTTTGAAACTGTGGTGGAGGTAAACTGTCTTATTACAAAAGGTGGTTTAAGGCAAGCCTAGTAAAAGGCAGGTTTTAAGATAGCCCCCGCTCTTTTTATTATAATGAGGTGACATTTTACACGTATACTAGCTGCCCGGCGCAACTTCGTTCGCGTGGTGCTATCCTACCCTGTGGTGCTACCCTACCCCACCCTACTCTATCTAAACCATCCAAGGAGTTAATTCTACTGTACGTGTGTTTGTCACTGAACTCCTCCTAAACGGCTGGACCAATTTGAATGTTTTTTTTTGTATGCGTTTGGGTGGTGCCCTGACGATATCTAGGTTATATTATCGACTGTAGCGCCATCTGCCGGACTGATTTGTGAATCTAAACCATCCAAGGCGCCACCCAAACGATACAATTTTTTCATTCAAATCGGTCCAGCCGTTTAGGAGGAATTCAGTGACATACACACGTGCAGTAGAATTTTATATATAAAGATGGCTCCCTTATGTCAAGGGCAAGTATCAACATAAATCGTAGAGATAATCACGAACAAATCAGGCACGCGTCTCGCACGACCGCCATGTGAATTGTATTAACCTCTCGGGAGTTAGATAGTGGAATAATGTAGTAGTTTCGCATGGGAAATTACTTTGATAGGTTCGTGATAAATCGTAAAGACATACACACAAATAAACAAAACACATGATCCCCTAGTGAAAGTACGTCTCGGTTCTGTCGTGCTACTATTACCTATGATCGGTTAGGTACAGCCATAGTACCTATATCAGTTTATAGAAATCAAATTCCGCAACTAGTACTTACGTGTTTTTACCGAAAAATTACTGCATCTAAATATAAGTATTTCTTAGAGCGCATTGTCGTTGGTGTGAAATTGGCGGAATTTATTTCAAACAAATTGAACGTCATGCAATTCTTTGGATAAAATTTTATTGTTTGATGGGACAGCTAACTGAAAAATTATCAAAATCAAAATCAAAATCAAAATCAAAAAGTCATTTATTCAGTTTAGGCCCTAGTAAGGCACTTATGAACGTTATGTACATACAGTTGAATTTACCACCGGTTCGGAATACACTTAAACTGAGAAGACTCCGGCAAGAAACTCAGCAAGGTTTTTTTTTTTTGTGGAAGATCTTTTAATATTACAGCTTTTTTTCCAAATACTTATACAATATATACATTATTATTTTATGCTTATTCGTACAATTGTCACTTAGCCAGGGGGATGCAAGTGCAGAGAGAAGCTACTACAACCATATATTCTTGTCTTCCACGTAATGAGCCACCTTATAGTAGGCTTTGTCAATTAACCTCTGCTTTATGAAATCTTTGAATTTATCATAAGACATTTTAGTTACTTCGAGTGGGATTTTATTATAGAATCGAACGCAATTTCCGAGAAAAGACTTATTAGCTCTAGATAACCTGAATCTAGGTGTCACAATTTTATCTTTATTTCTTGTATTGAAGTTATGGCGGCTACTATTAATTTCAAATAAATTTAAGTTTTTACGGACAAACATAATATTTTCATAAATGTACTGTGACGGTAACGTTAAAATTTTAAATTCCTTGAATCGACTTCGTAGTGATTCGTGCGGACCCAAACAATAGATTGCGCGAATTGCACTTTTCTGCAGAATAAATATAGTTTCAAAGTCTGCAGCTGAGCCCCACAGCAGAAGACTGTAGGACATTAAACTATGGAAATAAGCAAAGTAAACCAACCTGGCTGTAGCCACATCTGTTATTTGTCTAATTTTTCTAACTGCGAAGGCGGCGGAACTCAGTTTACTAGCTAATCTTTCTATATGAGGACCCCATTGTATTTTACTGTCTAATGTAATGCCGAGAAAAACTGCCTTATCCACTAGTGCAAGTCTTTTACCATCGACAAAGATATGAGTGTCACTCTTAACAACATTAGGGAGAGAAAACCTTATACATTTAGTTTTACAGGAATTAAGCATAAGATTATTGGCGGCAAACCATTTTGATACAGCTGATAATGTGTCATTGAGCTGCGTAAGGTCTGTATCTTTCCTATTGACCTTAAAAATTAGAGAAGTGTCATCAGCAAATAAAACTATATCCGACAATTCATTTACCATATAGGGCAGATCATTAATATATGCCAGAAACAAAAAAGGGCCTAAAATTGATCCTTGCGGTACGCCCGTTTTCACTAAAGACCCTGAGGACGTAGTACCGCTAATACCTACTTTTTGTTGGCGACCTGATAGATAAGATGATATAAGATCGAGTGCCACTCCACGAACTCCATAGTGTTGGAGTTTTAAAACTAGTGTGTAGTGATCTACGCAATCAAATGCCTTGGAGAGATCACAAAATACGCCAACCGCATCCTGTGAATTCTCCCAGGCTTCAAAAATATGCTTTAAAAGTTTAGCACCAGCGTCTGTCGTAGACCGGCCTTTTGTAAATCCAAACTGATGATCATGTAAAATCTGATTTTTGGTGAAATGAGTTAACAATTGATTTAGTATAACTTTCTCAAAGATTTTGCTTAACGCTGGAAGTATAGAGATGGGTCTATAATCAGAAGGATTATTTTTGCACCCAGATTTAAATATAGGAATGATCTTACTGTGTTTCATCAAATCGGGGAAAGAACCCTGAACAATACATTGATTAAAAATTGCTGCTAAAATAGGTGCTATACTAGTTATAACTGAGTGGATTACTTTAACTGATACGCCCCATAAGTCTTCTGTATTTTTTATATTCAAAGACTTGAAAGCTCCTAATATTTCACTAGCATCAATAAACTTAAATAAAAAATTGGGAATATGTTTTGGGAAATTGTCTTTAAGGAGACACTCGGCTTTCTTAGGTGAAGATGCAAGATACTTAGTAGCTTCAGTAGGTATTGTTGAAAAAAAAGATTCGAAAGCACTCGCTACTTCAAATTTATCGGAGATAAGCTTATCATCAATTTTAAGGTTAATTGTGTCTTCTTCCTTTTTATTTTTACCAGTCTCCGTGTTTATAATTTTCCACACCGTTTTAATTTTATTAGTCGAATCACTAACTTTTTTGGCAATGAAAATGGCTTTTGCTCTATTACAAACTAATTTAAATATTTTTGAATAATTCCTAACATATGTATGAAACTCTTCGTTAGTTGTGTTTGATTTTTTACGATAGAGTTCATACATGTTTTCTCTACTCAATCTTATTCCTTTAGTGGCCCAGTCACAGAATTTTAGTTTATCAGTTACCTTAGTAGATTTAATCGGGCAATATTTATTAAATCCTTTACAAATCTCAGTAAACAATGTTTCATAGTTATGATTAGGATTATCAGATTCGAAATAGGTATTAGCAAGACTCAATTCTAAATGACTATTAAATTTCTCTAACTTGTACTTTGTGATTGGTCTAAATTCCCTACTTACTTCATATAATATTTGGCTTTGAGAGGGCAATCTAACAACTTGAGCCAAATGATCCGAGCGAACACCAGGAATTAAGAACTTATCCAAAGTACTCCCATTTGTAATAATGTTGTCAATGCATGTTGAAGATGTGGCTGTTACCCGTGTCGGTTCACAAAACAAAAGATCCATATTAAATGATTTGAATAAAGAAATAAAATTGTTTCTATCTGATGAAGTAACAAGAATATCAATATTGAAGTCACCACAAACTACTATAGACTTTTTGGATTTGAAAAGTTTACTAAGAATCTCTTCTATTATAGAATAAAACAAAGAAAAATCAGAAGCCGGAGGTCTATATACACATACGATGATGGAGCTTTCAATCTCTGCACATGCCACCTCACAGACGCGCTCCACAGAATGACTACATATATCTGTACGATTTTTGAATTTTATGTTGCTGTTTAATAAAATAATAGATCCACCACCATTAGCAGACACTCTGTTGAACGCACTGGCGACGGTGAAATTGTTAATATTAAAGAGCATCATATCAGGTTTTAACCAGGTTTCAGTAAAGCATAAAATATCAACCTGGGTTTTATCCAATAAAAGTTCAATATCATATATTTTGCCAGAGAAGCGATTTATGTTCTGATGCAATATAACAATACTTTGTCTAGGCTTCTCTTTTGTCGAAACTATATGTTTAAAGAATTAATCACAATATTATTAGAGTTACTAGATAATATTGCTTCGTCACTTAACCTACTGTTTGTTATATTTACTATAACACTATCAATATTATAAGCTATCAATGTAGCAATCAGGTTTTTCGTCCTTCTAGGCATTTTCAGTGAATCCCGATTTAATTTTATTCCACTAACAAACTTATTAGTGTCGAAAAACAAAATATTGTCATTGTGACATGTCAAATTAAATAATACATTATTCAGAAACATGATATAACTATTCTGTTTGTCAGTATAGTCAACTGAGTAGGGAAAAGCACATAACATTACTTTTAGTACCCCTAACCTTTGTAAGGACTCAAAGCTATTAAACAGGTCTATCCTATGTACATCTAGTCCATGACCAACTAAAATTACAACTGTGGTATAGTTGTCAAATTTCATTTGTATTATTCTTTTAATAATCTGCATGTAAGAAGCACCTGGCATACAATAATTATTATATAAATTATTATATATATCGCGTATACTCGTGCATTTAAAGTAGATTTAAAGTACGTTTAAAGTGGATAGGCCCTAGGTATGTTGCATTTTTGTCGAATGTTTCTTGCATTTTAATTTATAACGTCACTTTCAAGATTTCGTCTTTCGCCTATGAGACGCAATGTTATCAAAATGATTTGCTGTCTCTAAAAAAAATTAAAAAGCAAAAAGTACGGATAAATTGAGAATGCTTCGTCTACTCACATATCACTTGTAGAAAAATAAATCAGGTAGGAGTCACCGCATTAAGACACTTGTATGTAGGTGGTGATTCTGACCTGCTACAATAATTAAAGAAAACATTTTTTTATTATGTCACAAGTAGAGCCATCTATTGACACTTAGTAGAAGCTCTACTACCAGTATTGCAACAGTTACAGTTTTTTTGTTACAGGCTATCTCTTCTACTCTAATACACCTATCTATAAAGTTAGTTCTATCAATTGCTGTAAGGTGGAGCTTAGATCGTGAAAAAAGATTTTCTCCACTATCAATGTAATACCTGTGATTATAATTCAAAACTATATTCTGATCATCATTTGTCAGAGGAAACTCTTAATAAATGTGGATACATACACAAATACATCTGTTTTTATTTACAACAAGCTATCCGCTCCAGGGTTTTACCTGTCCCCTTTTTTATTTCCGAAAATCTTTCTTTCCTTCTTCATTTCATACTTGTCGATTTTCGGCTGACCACCGGTGGTAACATTAATCATAAGTATCCTTCTAGAGCCTAAACTGAATCTTTCGCAATTTCTTTTCTAATATTTTTACACGCTGGAAAAGTCGCAGCTCAAATTTTTTATTAGGCTTTAATAAATGCAGCTTTCTACGTTCGATATATCTCTGATTTTGGGATTTTCGATTGATATTTGAAATGACTTTATTTATAAATAAAACTGTGTTGGCTTGTGCAAGTCATTATTATTGCATCTTTTGTTCTGAATCCAAACTTTAAACGGATTTTTGCGCTATCGATTTGGTATCAAAACAAAAGAAAATCGTACCATTTGTACTGAAAGTCCTCGCTTGTATAGGTAACTATTTATCGTTGCATGCCCGTGATCGTACTCTACGTAATATATCAACCAAGAAGTATAAAGCCCGTGGAGAGCACGTGCGGAGATACCGCACTCACCAAACATATGATATTTTACGCATATGTTAATTTTCGTAAATTCTATTGATAACAGACGGAGATTTATTACAAAAACAATGAAATTACAAAAAAGAATATAGGAGAAACGTACTCAAATCTTTATTAATTTCAAAATCCAGTAAATATTTATTTAACATCATATTACCTCTTTCTTTTTCAAAATTGAACCCATAATCTCAGCATCGCAGACCAGTCCTCTTTTACGTTTGCTGTTATTTCTAATACAAATAATAATCAAAACTGATTACAAAATTCAAACAAATTATAAATGACCACCAGTCTCCTTTGCGCCTACCAATCAAAATAAGTTCCCCTAGAGCAATCGGTGACTTGTGTTTGAAACAAAATCGTGTCGACGCGCACTCCCAGCGCTTTATACTTCTTGATATAAACGTATCGCCCACACAACAACTAGGACATTGACAAAGACGTCGTATATCCTTATTATCCTTGGAAGTCACATATAATCGTGTACCGACCTCGTACCTTGCTATACTATCCTACTATTAATATCCTACAAAAAAATGCCAATAGTTAACTTTTGCCGCCTCAACGATAACCAACTATGTAGATTATAACATGGAATAGCATTATTAAGATATTTTTCATTCAAAATTAATTATTCAAATAGACCTTCGCAGGCACTTATGAATAGTCTGACATTTACTTTAATACCGGTTCGGAAGGCTGCATTCGCTGAGAAGAGCCGGCAATAAACTCAGCAATTATTCTTTTCAAAACAATCTGAGATTCATTACATAATATTTACATTCTAATCGCGCAGACAATAAATGCGTGGTGGTAAACTACAAACAGATAGAAATCCTGGAATTATAATTTATTTTCAACTTTATGAATAGAAACTCTATCACAGAAAACGTACATTCAAATAAGCGTTAGACTTAGCTCAATATCAGTGAAAACTTTATAATAGAACAACAAATATTATTGTATTTAAATATTATTAAAATACATATTTTAAAATCTATAGATATTTGAGTTACAGAGCCACTAAAATTGTAAAAGTGAGCAACCCTCCGTCTACCTTTAAGAAAGGCACAGAATTGCATTATTTCGCTCAAAGAGCAGCTCGACTGGGGAAGTACCTACACCTTACAGAATACCGCAGACAAATAACTTTATGTTGTGTTCCTGCGCGTGAGTAACTGAGCCAGACCTCATCGGGAAGGGGAGAGGGTTAGTGATCCTCCGTGTGTTGCAAGCATCCATATGGCTACGGTAACCACTTACCATCAGGCGGCGGACCATACGCTTGTTTACCGACCTCGTGGTATAAAAAAACATCGCAATTAACCGGTTTTTAAACATACCCTAATACCCCCGGATAAAAGCTTATCATTACGAGTAAGTATAAACACTACTTTCTTGTAGTGTTTACAATCAAAAACATATAAAATATTCATTATATCAGTTCATCATCATCATCATCATATCAGCCCATGGATGTCCACTGCTGAACATAGGCCTCCCCATAGATTTCGAACCCACTTCGAACGGTTTTGGGCCGCTTGCATTCAACGGCGCCAAGCGACTCTGACCAGGTCATCGGTCCACCTGGTGGGAGAGCGTCCCGCTCGGTGCTTTTACAATACGTGGTCGCCACTCGTCTTCCCCATCGATTATCGGCTCTTCGAGCGATGTGGCCTGCCCATTGCCACATCAGCTTACTGACTGTACGAGCTATGTCCGTCGTTTTCGTTCTCCTACGAATGTCCTCATTTCGGACCCTGTCACATAGAGAAATTCCGAGCATAGCTCGTTCCATAGCTCGCTGAGTGACTGAGCTTATTTATGCGGCCAGCAGCAGTTAGGTATATCAGTTAAACCCCTTTAATTTACTATCCTTCATAAGCTATATCAATTTACCTGACTTATTAGTACTCACTTACTACTTAATATTAAAGCAGTCTGGAAATTAATTACCAATATCCATCTCGTCACGCTCTTCTTGTAAATAGGTCTGATGAACGAGAGAACACCCCCTGCCGCAGAAGAGACAGCATGGTATCACACTGGCAGCACATCGCCGGCACTGGCAGCTCATGGAGCTGTAGCAACCATCTAAATAATGACGTTCACACGCCGATAGATGGTGCCCCAACATCCTGCATCGCGCTTACGAAGTTTTCTCGGCGTTCGGCATATATACAACTGTCCAACATGTATAGTTGGACCGCGGTCCCCAGGCACGATGACGCAGCCTGGCGAAAGATTTTCTCTTTTAAATGGAGGTATCATCCACCTTGCACCATAGAGCTCTGGCCACCATACTTACCGCAGGAATTCATCGCCACATTATATTAATGTTATTTGACTGCTGATCTTCTTAGAGGTTCTTCTCCGGGTGTCCCGGATCAAAATTGATTATTTCACTGGTTTGTAGTACCTACACTTTAATTGAGAAGACGAATAATATATTAAATTTAAATATTACATTTATTATTCCACTAGCAGACCCCCGCGGTTTCACTCGCGTACGGTTTGTTTTTTTTTTGCGCAGAACACTTATTATTATTTTTTAAATAAAAGTACCTAAGTTACTCCTTATAACATCAGCTATGAACCGGAACAGACAGACAAAAATGATTAAAAACTCAATCCGACTTTATTCAAAAAAAGTTGAACTCACATAAAAGCTTTGTGCAAAAACTCGAATGTCAAATATAAGGGAAAATTTAAATCAAAAGCACTAAGGAGTATTGCTATCAACTTCGGTGCAAATCACCCCGAAAAATCAAACACGGATATTTTTACTAAAAACCAATATTATACACTAATAAATAAATCTCAAAGAATCTTATTCAATTATTATTACAACAAAATGAAAAAGAAATTAAATTAACTACACTCAAAATATTCTATTGAAATAGTGAAAATGAACTTCCAAACAAATTATACAGCAATCGCAAATATTCGCTAAGTAGCTAATCTAAGAGATCTCCAAGGAATTTTCGAAGGAAAATCAAGGCAGGCGCCGATCCCACAGAAAAGAGTTTTAGAGTTCCGAGTTCTGCATTTCGCGTTGATTGTAAGCTATGTGGCGCCTTTGAAAGTAAAAAAAGTGTATGATGTGTGATCAGTAGCGAATATTGCAGAACTCTAGCCTGCTTGCTGTGTGCACAATAGTCAACACGGAATGCAGAATTCTGAACGCAGAACTCTAGAACTCTCTCTGTGGGATCGGCGCCTAAGGTAAGTTTTTCATTAAAAATATTCAAGAACAAAAAAAAAGAATGTTTCGAATTCTAATCCGATTTAAATATTCTTTTATATTTGACATTCCAATTTTAAAGAGTATTGCATCGCACCAAGATTTTTGATTAAAATCTGCTCAGATTCAAAATCAAAATCAAAATCAAAAAGTCATTTATTCAGTTTAGGCCCTAGTAAGGCACTTATGAACGTTATGTACATACAGTTGAATTTACCACCGGTTCGGAATACACTTAAACTGAGAAGACTCCGGCAAGAAACTCAGCAAGGTTTTTTTTTTGTGGAAGATCTTTTAATATTACAGCTTTTTTTCCAAATACTTATACAATATATACATTATTATTTTATGCTTATTCGTACAATTGTCACTTAGCCAGGGGGATGCAAGTGCAGAGAGAAGCTACTACAACCATATATTCTTGTCTTCCACGTAATGAGCCACCTTATAGTAGGCTTTGTCAATTAACCTCTGCTTTATGAAATCTTTGAATTTATCATAAGACATTTTAGTTACTTCGAGTGGGATTTTATTATAGAATCGAACGCAATTTCCGAGAAAAGACTTATTAGCTCTAGATAACCTGAATCTAGGTGTCACAATTTTATCTTTATTTCTTGTATTGAAGTTATGGCGGCTACTATTAATTTCAAATAAATTTAAGTTTTTACGGACAAACATAATATTTTCATAAATGTACTGTGACGGTAACGTTAAAATTTTAAATTCCTTGAATCGACTTCGTAGTGATTCGCGAGGACCCAAACAATAGATTGCGCGAATTGCACTTTTCTGCAGAATAAATATAGTTTCAAAGTCTGCAGCTGAGCCCCACAGCAGAAGACTGTAGGACATTAAACTATGGAAATAAGCAAAGTAAACCAACCTGGCTGTAGCCACATCTGTTATTTGTCTAATTTTTCTAACTGCGAAGGCGGCGGAACTCAGTTTACTAGCTAATCTTTCTATATGAGGACCCCATTGTATTTTACTGTCTAATGTAACGCCGAGAAAAACTGCCTTATCCACTAGTGCAAGTCTTTTACCATCGACAAAGATATGAGTGTCACTCTTAACAACATTAGGGAGAGAAAACCTTATACATTTAGTTTTACAGGAATTAAGCATAAGATTATTGGCGGCAAACCATTTTGATACAGCTGATAAGGTGTCATTGAGCTGCGTAAGGTCTGTATCTTTCCTATTGACCTTAAAAATTAGAGAAGTGTCATCAGCAAATAAAACTATATCCGACAATTCATTTACCATATAGGGCAGATCATTAATATATGCCAGAAACAAAAGAGGGCCTAAAATTGATCCTTGCGGTACGCCCGTTTTCACTAAAGACCCTGAGGACGTAGTACCGCTAATACCTACTTTTTGTTGGCGACCTGATAGATAAGATGATATAAGATCGAGTGCCACTCCACGAACTCCATAGTGTTGGAGTTTTAAAACTAGTGTGTAGTGATCTACGCAATCAAATGCCTTGGAGAGATCACAAAATACGCCAACCGCATCCTGTGAATTCTCCCAGGCTTCAAAAATATGCTTTAAAAGTTTAGCACCAGCGTCTGTCGTAGACCGGCCTTTTGTAAATCCAAACTGATGATCATGTAAAATCTGATTTTTGGTGAAATGAGTTAACAATTGATTTAGTATAACTTTCTCAAAGATTTTGCTTAACGCTGGAAGTATAGAGATGGGTCTATAATCAGAAGGATTATTTTTGCACCCAGATTTAAATATAGGAATGATCTTACTGTGTTTCATCAAATCGGGGAAAGAACCCTGAACAATACATTGATTAAAAATAGCTGCTAAAATAGGTGCTATACTAGTTATAACTGAGTGGATTACTTTAACTGATAAGCCCCATAAGTCTTCTGTATTTTTTATATTCAAAGACTTGAAAGCTCCTAATATTTCACTAGCATCAATAAACTTAAATAAAAAATTGGGAATATGTTTTGGGAAATTGTCTTTAAGGAGACACTCGGCTTTCTTAGGTGAAGATGCAAGATACTTAGTAGCTTCAGTAGGTATTGTTGAAAAAAAAGATTCGAAAGCACTCGCTACTTCAAATTTATCGGAGATAAGCTTATCATCAATTTTAAGGTTAATTGTGTCTTCTTCCTTTTTATTTTTACCAGTCTCCGTGTTTATAATTTTCCACACCGTTTTAATTTTATTAGTCGAATCACTAACTTTTTTGGCAATGAAAATGGCTTTTGCTCTATTACAAACTAATTTAAATATTTTTGAATAATTCCTAACATATGTATGAAACTCTTCGTTAGTTGTGTTTGATTTTTTACGATAGAGTTCATACATGTTTTCTCTACTCAATCTTATTCCTTTAGTGGCCCAGTCACAGAATTTTAGTTTATCAGTTACCTTAGTAGATTTAATCGGGCAATATTTATTAAATCCTTTACAAATCTCAGTAAACAATGTTTCATAGTTATGATTAGGATTATCAGATTCGAAATAGGTATTAGCAAGACTCAATTCTAAATGACTATTAAATTTCTCTAACTTGTACTTTGTGATTGGTCTAAATTCCCTACTTACTTCATATAATATTTGGCTTTGAGAGGGCAATCTAACAACTTGAGCCAAATGATCCGAGCGAACACCAGGAATTAAGAACTTATCCAAAGTACTCCCATTTGTAATAATGTTGTCAATGCATGTTGAAGATGTGGCTGTTACCCGTGTCGGTTCACAAAACAAAAGATCCATATTAAATGATTTGAATAAAGAAATAAAATTGTTTCTATCTGATGAAGTAACAAGAATATCAATATTGAAGTCACCACAAACTACTATAGACTTTTTGGATTTGAAAAGTTTACTAAGAATCTCTTCTATTATAGAATAAAACAAAGAAAAATCAGAAGCCGGAGGTCTATATACACATACGATGATGGAGCTTTCAATCTCTGCACATGCCACCTCACAGACGCGCTCCACAGAATGACTACATATATCTGTACGATTTTTGAATTTTATGTTGCTGTTTAATAAAATAATAGATCCACCACCATTAGCAGACACTCTGTTGAACGCACTGGCGACGGTGAAATTGTTAATATTAAAGAGCATCATATCAGGTTTTAACCAGGTTTCAGTAAAGCATAAAATATCAACCTGGGTTTTATCCAATAAAAGTTCAATATCATATATTTTGCCAGAGAAGCGATTTATGTTCTGATGCAATAAAACAATACTTTGTCTAGGCTTCTCTTTTGTCGAAACTATATGTTTAAAGAATTAATCACAATATTATTAGAGTTACTAGATAATATTGCTTCGTCACTTAACCTACTGTTTGTTATATTTACTATAACACTATCAATATTATAAGCTATCAATGTAGCAATCAGGTTTTTCGTCCTTCTAGGCATTTTCAGTGAATCCCGATTTAATTTTATTCCACTAACAAACTTATTAGTGTCGAAAAACAAAATATTGTCATTGTGACATGTCAAATTAAATAATACATTATTCAGAAACATGATATAACTATTCTGTTTGTCAGTATAGTCAACTGAGTAGGGAAAAGCACATAACATTACTTTTAGTACCCCTAACCTTTGTAAGGACTCAAAGCTATTAAACAGGTCTATCCTATGTACATCTAGTCCATGACCAACTAAAATTACAACTGTGGTATAGTTGTCAAATTTCATTTGTATTATTCTTTTAATAATCTGCATGTAAGAAGCACCTGGCATACAATAATTAACTACTGGCTGTTTTGAATGGTTATTAATAAGGGAACCAAAGTTAACTCCTATTTTATCAGTAAAAATTACTGTTTTGTATTTAATTTGCAAAGAGGATTCTGAATCACAACTCACACACAGCTCAGCTCGTCCAACCTCAGGTACAGCCCCAGTCAAATCCCCAGGTAAAACCTCAGGTAAAATCTCAGGTAAAATCTCAGGTAAAATCTCAGGTAAAATCTCAGGTAAAATCTCAGGTAAAATCTCAGGTAAAATCTCAGGTAAAATCTCAGGTAAAATCTCAGGTAAAATCTCAGGTAAAATCTCAGGTAAAATCTCAGGCAAGACCTCAGGTAAAATTGGCATTGACTCATCAGCAGACACATGCATACAGCCACAAGTATGGTTGTTAACGAGAGACTCAAATCTATCCTCATTATACTTACACATATCTACTAATTGAGTCGCAGCCAAAATGTGTTCTTTAATTTGTTGTTGGGATTGTTCATACTTGATGAGTAAATCCTTTAAGCAAAGCTCTTTGTCCTCTAAGTCAGAGAGCAATCGCTGTGTGTCAGTGTCATATATTTTTAGACCATTCTTTAACTTAAGATCACATATTTTAAGTTTTTTTATTAGATTTTTTTGTTTATTTCTTCTTAAGGCTGCACTACGGTAACATTTTTTAATAAATCTATTCAATCTTAAGTACTTTTTTATCTTATTATGGCTTGACATAACATAAATAGGTTGATCAGAAATTGAATTAGGTATAGAGGTAAGTTGGACAGACTGCTGACACGAATCATTCCCTATCATTTCATCATACAGGCTTAAGGTGTTGTTGACCTCATGATTGCTATTATCCAAATTTTGTTTATTTATATTGTTATGAGCTTGACTTAAGCTACTCTCAAGCTCAGAGATGCGGTTAAGCGCTTGGTCATATGTATCACAACATGCGCTAAAAGATGTTACTGTCTCCTGAAGATGGTTACGCTGGTCCAGGATGTCCGCGTAGCTACTGTGTAGTTCCGCCAACTCACTCTTTAATTTAGAGTTCTGATTAAGGATGTTTTTAAATTCTTCTTCGCTATCCTCACGCTCTTGTTGCAATTTGTCGCAGAGGTTTTGGGAGGCTTTTAGTTCTAGTAGTGCCTTTCTGAGCTTTTCTTCCATGTCACGGGCAGTGGCCTTGCGTGTCAACATGTTAGACATTATGAAACCACAGACCCTGCAACACAAACACAGAGAAGCTGAATAGCGAGTAAGGATATGATGTTTTACTGAGTTTGATCTGATCTTTGTTACAATATTAACGTATTTACTAGCTTATTACGATGAAGTTACCTTTTAGTTTATGTTTACAGACAAATATTTATAGGATAAATGTTTGTATTTCAATTTAACAAAGTAACTACCTACCTACTCTTAATTCTTTAGAAAAAATATAAGTTTTGTTGTATTTCTAGCGATTTAATCAACTAATTGTCTAGCACCTATGCTGTATCGTATTCAGAGTATGTGTACTGTCTGTGGCAGGTGTAATTGTCTACAACTTTGCTTCCACTTATTGTCAAACAAAGAGAGACTTACGGCGCCAATGGGTGTGTGATGGAAGTAGCTCACGTTACGTATGTGAGCGATGTGTAGTGTACCGTACACGCAGTTGATTAGCGAAAATATTGAGAACTATAGTTACACGTATCAATTAAAACAAAATACTCCCCAGGTTTTTGGCGATTTATGTTCGAATTTTATCCGTTTGTTTGACAGATCCTTTTTATTGATTTGTTACTGGCGTTATACAGCTCCAATTTGAAAACCCACACTCCACACAATGTATTTATTAGTGTTTTATTGATTTATTACGTTTATTAATTAAATTAATGATATAAATAACTTAATTTTAATATTTAAATATTAGAGAAAATTTTGACAACCAAGTAGTCAGGGTTGCCAGGTGCAAAAAAAAAAAAAAAAAAAAAAAAAAAAAAAAAAAAAAAAAAAAAAAAAAAAATTACATTACAGAACAAAAGGCAGATAGAGCGCGCGAAACACGGGAGTGAGGCTTAAAAACTTCAAAGTTTATTTAAACAAAAGTGATTTTCGCTAAATTTTAACTATTTAACTATGAGGAAAGATTGTCAAAGTTTGATATTATAAGTCTCGCGGATCGAAGACAGTTGTCAGATATGTGTACTCTCCACAAGATAGCTAATGGTGTTTTTGGGAGTGAATTGCTGACAAAATTAGATTTTAGGAGCAACACGCTCTGTACGGGACCCCAAATTGTTTAAAATCCCAATGGCTTATAATAACATATCATAAAATGATCCTTTGATTCGAATGTGTAAAACGTATAATTGTGCTTCCATAAATGACATCCCTGACTTGTCTCATGGTAGTTTCAGACGTTTTAAAGAAGAATATATTAAAAATTGTTTAAGGGAATGCTAATAATAATATTTCATTAGTTTCATTTGTTTTTATGTAATTGTTTTTAATCATGTTTATATTTGTATTTTTGCTATTTGTATTTGTTTTTTTATTATGTACTTGAGAGATGTGAATTGTTTATTGTTTAAGTTGTGTGCAGTTGTCATTGGATAGCAGGTTTATATATATATTTTTTCCTTATTTTTTTTTTGTGTGAGTGCAATCTGTTATCTTTTACTGTACTTATCAATAAAAATAAAATAAATAAAGTATTATAAACAAAGCAAATACAAATTAAACAGCTAATACTAGGTATGTGTTTTAGAATTTGTATTTGCTTTTTTGGCCTCACTCCCGTGTTCCGGTCGCTCCATCTGCCTTATTCTGTAATCTGTGAAAATCGGATTGAGTTTTCAAACATGTGTCAAAATAAAATGTAATTTAAAACAAAAGTCCTAAGGAGTATTAATATCAACATTGATGCAAATCACCCCTAAAATAACTTTCTACCCCTTTTTGACCCCGTTAGGCGATGAGTTTCAATAAAATATGAAACACGTCTTCCATCAATTCTGTTAAAGAATGTTTAGGCAAAATTTGAAGTAGATCGGACCAAGGAATCACGTTGTCCCATACAAACTTTGCCCCCGTTTTTCACCCCCTTAGGGGAGGAATTTCGGAAAATCCTTTCTTATCGGATGCCTACGTCATACAAAGAACACACCCTCCAAGTTTCAGGTCTCTACGATCAGCGGTTTAGGCTGTGCGTTGATTGTCAGTCAGTCATTCAGGACAAAGCATTTTATATGTATAGATGAGGAGATTTTATTTCGTTAAATAATAATAATTAGTTTACAAATGAAAACAATATGCAATCAAGGCAGTCAGTAAGTAAATTCTATTAATAATATAATAAATATCTTGTGACATTAGATTTTCCTGGGTGGGAATCGAATCCGAACTATACTGGAGTCATGGTATCCACTCTCCACGCGGGCCATCATTATAGATAACATTGAATACCAAACTATTACCAAGAAGTGTGTGATTGCGAAACAGTTCTCTAAATCTATAAAAAAAAAAACCTTGCTGAGTTTCTTGCCGGAGTCTTCACAGTTTAAGTGTATTCCGAATCGGTGGTAAATTCAACTGTATGTACCAATGTAACGTTCATAAGTGCCTTACTAGGGCCTAAACTGAATAAATGACTTTTTGATTTTGTTTTTGATTATAAGACACTTTCCATCTAGGTTCATTTTGTCTAAAATATCGAATATTAATTCGAATATGTCAAAAATCATAATGACCCTAGCACACGTGTATTCCAAAATCCGTATGTAGAGTTAATAAATCAACTCAAAACACGATTAAAAAGTATATTAATTATAATATTGCTATGTACCATGTAATACAGTCATTGGCACTAGCGACCCGACCCATTTTATGTCCAACATATCATGAACTATCCCTCTTCCCGTCACAATATTAATCTAGGAGCTTCTAGTGACATCTCAGTGTTCTATGAAAGATCTTTGTATAATGGTCAAGGTGTGTGACGTGCTTAATTCCCTTACGTATTTGGTTTATTCTTAACTCGACCGTATATTTAGACCGGAATTTATTCCAATAGTTTTTATATACGTGAATCAGTGATAATGGATTTGTTCAGGTGGTGAAAAAACTGTAGCTAGATTTTGTGGCTTCCTTTTCTCTAACCTATTTATGAGGTAAATTATATTTTACCAGATGTTTTAAAGCACAGTTTTTTTGCAATAGTGTCTCAGGGTGATCCAATGTATTCCACATTCCTGAAATAAGTTTGTGTGTACCAGTAGAATCGATTCCAATGAGTTTTGTTGCTGCTTTAAATAACATAACATAACTAAATATAACATTACATTTAAATATAACATAACTCTTACCTTTACTCATCGATGAGTAGTGGCAGCCTTTTGGATCACTATTTCTTTTAATTTATCTTCTTTTTTGGAAAAACTGTGGGTATCTATTATATTATTATTTGTAGTAAATTATCATTAGCTTTATGCATTATTATTTTATGTATCACAATTTTATATGAGTATATGTTTTTAACTATTTATCTTACTTCACGAGTTTATTTTCCTTGTTTACTGTACTCTTCGTCCGTGATCACTAGAGGAGCCAGCTGAAAATCAGCGCTGTTGATTTCAACAGCATATGCTGAGCTGGATATCCTTTTTGACGGCACACCATCCGAATTTACGGCGACAAATGTTTAAAAAAAAAATTTTTACTTTTTATGTGTTGTGGTTAATGTATATCTACCGTCCTTTTTAATTATGCTGTGTTGTATATGTATACTTACCTATTTTTTAATCTTATTTTTACATTTGTTGCTGTTTTGTGTTTATTGTATGTTATCTTTAAAGTGCTGTCAATTAAATCATTTTTCTTCTTTCTTCTTCTTCTTTCTTCTTTATTTTGTGATAAAACAGTTTTTAAAAGATATTCTTTCAAAAAAGTTTTCTTTTTTCAAATTTCTTTTCAAATCTTATTGGAGTAGGTATATCAGTTCTGTCGTATACTTTGTATATAAGTTTTTATCAAATATAAATTTAATTAATTCAATCATTTTTTCAGCAGTAATATACAAATAAAACCGTAATAAAAGCGGCTAAAAGCACAGGATTAAGTTTTCTAAAAAATCTTTATGGACTAAATATTTTAATCAAATAATTGAAGTAACCAGGTCACATAAGGAGCACACCAGTGTTTGGAGCATAGGGTTGAAAGGTCGCGACCACTGACCGCGTCACTTGAAACAGAATACTTCGCATCCCTGCTGAGTGACACGTCACAACCATCTACTAGGTACTTTACAATTTTATTACGTTATATTCTTGTATCAGCTTTAGATTACAGTAGTACCCAACTAATATGGCTTACCGATGTACCTGCGCAGAAAATTTTCAAGCGAGGGAAACGCTATTGGACGGCAGCTGCCGCCATGATAGCGCGCGCCGTGCGGAGGGGCGTGACTTGCGAGTGACACAGAACTAACAGCTACAGTGTATTATGAACCTTATAATAGTGATCTAAGGTTGATTGTAAGTTTTAAGCATTCTTTCGTTAATCTTCGGGGCCATACTTTCTTTTCTGTGTGAACGAAGATTCACGACGCTCCAAATCTGTTGGGTACTACCACAGAGATCAGGTACTACTGTAACATACTTTTGCTAACTGAAAAAAAAAACAATCGAATGCGCACCTGCGATTTTAGTCCCACGTCCTGGGGAAGTCTGCGATTATAATTGTGTTACAATGAACTATCAGTGCTGTCAAAATTGACACATTTTACAGTTTTGGTAGTCTGCTAACATAATAGCGTCAAAATGGTGTCATAATGGCGCCATGGTAGTTTTCCGATGATTTTCCACTGAAACTACAATCGTGCCACAATGATCTTTTAGTTGTCAGTTTTGACAGTTTTCGTACTACAATTCTTTTCATACATTATGAGACAATTATGAATTAGTAGACTGCGCACATCGGCTCAATGATAAATGATGGATAAATGGAATTGCAATAATTTATTTATTTATTTATTTATTTATTTATTTATTTATTTATTTACCTACTTACATCTACTTTTACAGGGATACCCTAATACAGTAGTGTCGAACTTATTTCAAAACTTATAACATTTCCATATAACATAAAATTTTAAGTGCTATCCTTGTGAATTCACTCAGAGTACAGTAGAATATGTCGGTTTCCTCAGCAATGAGATTGAGGGTGCAAATAGCGCGCGTCAGCGGCGCCTCTTTCAGTAGGTTGGTACGCGCTCGGGGCACTGCAACCAGCTGCGGTCGCCGTCGCCGCCACACGAACTTGTCCGGGGCACATAATCCTATCTGCCCTAATATGTCACCGTTATCTATTCTGCCTATCAGTACCTTAAATAAATATGACACGAGTGCCAGGTCCCTCCTAACCCTTAATTCGTTGTATCCGACCATACCCAAAATGAATAAGGTCGGGTACATAAGTGGATAAAACGGGTATACACCATACTGTCTCATGTATAAAAATCTAACAAATTTATTTTGTACCCTCTCCAGCATGAGACTATATTTAGTCTCATGTGGGGCCCAAATGGCTGCGTTACCTTCGAGTTGACTCCTAACTAGCGCATTGTATAAGGTTATAATTGCTTTAATATTTGTAAAGCCTTGAACGGTACGGAGAAGAAATCCCAGGTTTCTAAAAGCTTTTCTACATATTTTAATAATGTGATCACGAAACGTCAGCCCAGAGCTAAGAGTAACGCCTAAATCTCTGACAGATGTGACTCTGGTCATTGGTTGCCCCTCCACTGTATAGTTACATAGAATTGGCGCGTGTGAACGAGAGAAAGTGATGGTTACACACTTCGAGACGTTGAATTCTAAGCGGTTTTGTTTACACCATCTCGCCACTCTATTTATGTCCTGCTGCAACTTCTCACAGTCATCTGCATTAGCGATAGCGAGAGATAGCTTCAGATCATCAGCAAACAGTAGGCATTTCGCGTGTTTAACAACCTTTGGCAAATCATTAACCATAATTATAAATTCCAATGGTCCAAGGTTGCTGCCCTGACTTACTCCCGATCGCGTAAAATATGGCTCTGATACGTGTCCTTCGTATTCTACATATTGCCTTCTATCTCTCATATAACTGGCGAAAAATTGCAGTAGATGTGGAGTGAAACCTACCCCCGCTAACTTTGTAAGCAGTACGTCATTATCGACTAGGTCGAATGCTTTTTTAAAATCGAAGTAAGCGGCATCAGTCTGTCCTCCACCATCGACTGTTGGTACTATATCCGCCATGTAATTTAGAAGATTACTTGTAGTGCTTCTTGCCGGACGGAAACCATGCTGAGCGTCTGAGAATTGCCCGCTAGCTTGTGCGAATATGCTCTTATGTATAGCAGACTCGAACACTTTTGCAGGAGTAGACAATACTGCCACTGGCCTGTACCCCTCCACTTTGTCTCTGGAACCTCCTTTTGGTACTGGAACAACCCTGGTCAATTTCCATCTCTCCGGAAATACTGCGGTTTTGAGACACAAGTTATATATGTGAAGCAACGGTTCCGCCAGGACCCTTCGGCAGTCTTTAAAGATGAAAGCTGGAATACCATCTGGCCCCGATGACTTTTTTGGTTTAAGTTGTTGAAGTGCGCGCTGTACGTCTTGTAACTTCAAACTGTCAATATGAACCCGCGCCGCCCCATTTTCACCGCCTGCTTTGGCTACTGCCGCATTCACACATAACTGCGCTCGTTCAGAGCTATACACAGAATGGAAAAAATTCGCAAACTCTTGAACACATTGTTCACTGCATAAAACCTCCCCATTATTTAAAATCTTTTGAGGATTTCTACCACCTCTTTTTGAATTAACATAATTCCAAAAGGCCTTTGGGTCTTCTTGCAGTTTATTTTGTATACAATTTCGATGCTGATTCTCTGCAAACGCTATCATATTCTTAACTCTTGTCCTACACTGAGCAAACGCTTCGTAATGTTTTGCCGATCGTGTCGATTTATAGGTCTTATGAAGGAAAGCTTTTAGATTAATGTCGCGAATTATTTGACCAGTGTACCACTCGGGGTAAATGTACCTCGAAGATATCCTGTTTCGCTTTTTCTTTGGAACGCAGTCATTTATAATAGAATTGATGGTATTATAAAAATAATCTAAACTTGACTCTAAATCTAATTCATGCATCGGTGTCCAGTCTACAGATGTTAAGAATGCATATAATAAATTAAAATCCGCTTTATTAAAATTCCAACCTGTAAAAGTGCATTCAAACGTGCTGGGATCATTACCACTATTATTAGGTACATAACAATGTGACTGTGGTAAATAAATAATGACCTGATTTTTACATCTTTGTTTAATTCTTCACCTGGTAAGAAGACTTAATTCCGCCAAAAATAATATTGAGACTAAAAACGCTTGAACTTAACTAAGTAAAGGCAATTTTTCTCTGATTCGAATCGTATCAGTACAACTTGATTCCAAACATTATTTTAAATACGTACTATAACTGTACAAAAGTCCTTACGCCAGACTTTTTTTTATAAATGTTAATATCAATACTAAGCCCACGCCATACATTGACCCTAACCCTCTGACTTTTAAGCCGATGAAGGCTGTGGTAGTGACGAAGGTCAAGGTGAAGGTCACGGGACAGCTTGAGTTTTCAGTGAAAAAAACTTCGTAAGGAAACCATAGCACGGTGACAGAGTGAAAAAAATCTGGTAATGCACTTATAAACGGTTTTAATTTTCTTTTATCATGCGTAGTTTTTGACTTGTGATGAAAAATTACCAAAAAATACCATTCCCTTATCTCCGAAGTTCGCAAAGACAAAAAAAAATTACAATAGGTATTGTAGGAAATATAGATGTTTCTATCTACCACAGTTATTTCGAAGTCATGAAAATTCCTTCACAAACAAATGTTATGCAGTCGGGCTTTTTTCTACAGTTATGGCCCAAATCAAGAAATTATGCGTCTAAGGAAGTTCGGAACCCTCGGTGCGTGAGTCAGGCTCAGACTATTTGCCGGTTTTCATTTATTAATACTTTGTAGGACAAAGTATTGTTGCCTACCACCTTCAAATCTGACGCCAGTAACTACCGGTGTGGTTCATCTACTTCACTTGAAACCCAGTTCCGTAGTTCCGTTTTTGTATGCCTGTCTGTCTGTTTGTTGACCGATTTTGATGGGTTTTCACTGGCAGGTAGCAGATGTAATAAGGAGTAACTTAGGCTAGTTTTATTTTATTTTATTTTAACATTTTTAAGAGAAACTTACAGCTATTTTTACAATAATAATACACATAGTTTAACATAAGCCAATTTTAGAGAATGTTCCACGTAAAAAAAATAAAAACTGTACGCAGTTGAAACTGCTGGGGTCAGCTAGTCTAACTAGTATAAATTGAGAAACTAACGGACTGACATATGTTCGCATGGCTCAAACCGAACGGTCTAGGAAATTAACACAAGGTCTTTATACCACTACGGAAGGATTTTGCATAATTTCATCCATACGGTAAAGCAAGTCAAATGTCATCATCATCAGCCTAAAATGTTCCATTGCACTGCTTGGCTTCATTTCTCAAATGCGGGTGGTTAGGAATAGACAGATACTGCACCACGCGTGCCCACTGCGGATCGGTGAAGGTAACTAGTGGTCAATCTACTGTTGAAGTTTTCAAGCCACCTAGGACGCCTCTAACTAGCTTAACGATTATCACAATTAAGTGATAACCGGGACCAACGGCTTTACGTGCTTACCGAAGGATGGAAAACGCTAATCATGCTACACCACGAGCATTTCGCTTCTAGTCAGATGTATAAAATACTATTTAGCAACTGTAGTTATAGAAAAACACCTCAATGTTACTGACCACTGGCTATCCCATATCTCTTTAATGTTTATCTGTTCAGGTTGAAATTATAAAGAAAACCTTGTTGGAAAGCCCACACACAGTAACGATTGGTTCTAATATATTCAGTCTTCAATATAAGTTTGGGCGGCGACTTTGCTGTTTTAATAAGCTGAGTAAACCGCCGCCCCCTTATTACAAAACATGGTTAAAAGTTTTTTTTTTTATAACCAGGTTTTAAAATAGCCTCGTGTCTTTTTATTATATGACGTTAGAAAGTAACCGAATGGCAGTAAAACCTGGGTTTACTTTAAACCATGTTTTGTAATAAGGGGCCGAAATTCTTTTGAAGGGTTTGGCATAAATGATGTGATTTCAGCATCCTACTATTTTTCCTGAAAATAAAATTGCGTAAAAGTATGTGTCTTATTTAATCACGCCGTAAGCAAACTGAATTTGTATTCATTTGGCACATTTGAAAGGGCATTATTTTTTAATCCCTGAAAAATATGAGTGCACGTGGGTAACAAACCATTCAAAAGCTTGTATATTATAATTTAATTTAACATAAGTAAATCCATAAAAAACCCTCATAAGTATTATACAATTTTACAAGAGCATGATTTAATAATGTAAAATTCATAGATCAAACGCTGAAATCGAGCATTTGTATAATTTTTATTCAGCTAATTAAGAAATAGACATTCGCTTATCACATTCTATTAAAAGCTCGCCTACAAAACCACTGGTATGTCAGCTGTAGCACCTCACCAACAAAACGACCCGCCTAAACAAACTCAAACAAGAAAAACTTTTTCGTCAGCTAGATAGACTATTAAATGCCACTTAATAATGAGTTTTATGAGATCACCAAACATACACACACTCACATTTTATATTAGTTTAGATTGAACGCACGCGGGTGGCATTTGGCACTGTACAGAAGTAAAGACTGCAGTAGACGCGACACCACCGAGCTGGCAGCTCGTGTCCGCGCGCCCGTTGACAATAACAGTGAACCAAATGATAAGCCACGATTTAAAAACACAATCAACACACAAAGTGGACACAACTGTGCTTGTTATATTTAAACTGACAGTGTAATAATCGAAAGTAAGTATTACAACAATTACGCAAATTGTCACACATCCGCTCCACGAACTATGATTATGATTATTTAATTGTTACGTGCACTTTTTTAATTATAACAATGAACGATAACACGATGCTGTCATTTTTATGAAGTTTAAATGTTTGCGATAACTTAGAACAATATACAGATAGTCGTAACTAGAGCAATATGTCAACAACAATCGATAACAGAATCAAATGTTTACACATAAACTGTGAATAAAAATAACCGAATGTACGGAAATAAATGGTATTGTAACCGCTCTGTGGCATGGCATGGGTGCCGGGGGCTAAAGTGCTGCGCGTATCTGTATCAATGGGTATTCGAAATAATATTTTTGATAAAACCACTCGGGGAGTACTATTTGGAAAGTGTCCAGATGTATAAATACAATGGCTAGCGTCGTCTCGATGCAAGTCTGCCTGGGACCGAGGCAAACGAGCTAATTCACCCATCCGGGGCCGAACATGTACCGATCCAAATTAAAATGATCCCACTGACTGACCGCAAATTGCACACATATCAGGTCCAGCTTCATTCCCACAGTTTCCAACAACAACAACCCAGACCACATCTTATTGTTTATTTATATTTATATGTCACGGTCAATTATGATGTTACGACTTCTGATTGGTATTCAGCGATTTTCGTTTATACGACTATTTTAGTTTATTTCAAGACTTCTAATGGATTTGAAATGTTCAATTCTAATGGACGCCAATATAGTTTGAACGTATATATATCCAGATGGCTTGGCATTGGTCTTCGATTAAATTTTTAACATTTGCCGTTGAGTAATTCTAGTCTGCTGGGATTTGTCGAAAAATCTTAATGAATATTCGCAAACTTTCTTAACTTTTGCATTCTCTGTGAATTGTTACACAATAATCCGTGATGATAAATACATCTTCATTACCATAACAATAGACATTAATCAACATGGATTTTGTCGACTCAATTACCACATGAATAAATTTCAATACTCTTTCTAAAAAACACAAAGCCAAGTATCATTCAATTCTCATATCCCAAATCCTCTTAGTGAAATTAACCTTCCTTCTTCATAAGGCAATATGTCTCTATGTTTTATGCTAAATTGTAAGCTTGTGCGTAAATATATCAACACCTCAGTAATCAAGGGCACTAGTAAAATCAATTGTTGGTATTTCACCATCAATCTTATCATTCATCGCTTTCTAGTCATCATTGCTATTTTTCTTTGAAGTCAACATTATTTCATGATCGGACCGCTATGTCCAAATTAATCACAGTATAAAATTCTTACTGCCAAATTCTTTTTAATAACTAATTTATTTCTTCAATGCTTTTCAATTGTTTCTTAAACAATCATAAGGTAAATTATGTAACTAAACCAAAAAAAATGTTTTATAAAAAAGATATTGCGGAATTGTTACAAACATCATTAACACACTATTATATACTATATTCGCAGAAATCGATGTTAAAGAATTCCAAAAAAAACTGACTGAAATACTAAAGATTGTAAGAATGCAAGTGTGTCTGTCTCTAGCAAATAATAGCCAAGAAAACCCAACACTAAGAATAAACTGTTGTAGACTGTAGTCAATCAAAAATCGAAAGCATAAAACAAGATAGACGATCTCCCAATGAAATGCGCTAAAAAAGAAACAAATGCATTGTAGAAAATGTCGCAAGGCCACCGCTACGAATTCCTACATTATGTCTGGAGAGGATGTCAGCCACATACAGATGCGTAGGATGTGGTCTAGTCTACGATATCATCTAGACTTATAACTAGTACATTCTTCAGTATTTGTACTAGTATATTCTTGTGTACTTTTCACTCGCGTTTCTTAACAAATTGATTATCTTCATTTTGTAAACAATGCTTGTTATTATCTTAAGTATTTCATGGCTGCTATCGCTATTAATTTTCTGAATCACCAAGAATTTTCTGTTTTTCCTTATCTAAAAAGTAAACATTTTGCCTTTAATTCATATGATTATTTGCACGTTACCAAATCCCAAACACGTGTGTTTTAATTTTTGTCTGTTTGTTTGTCCTTTTTGACGGGACTTGAATTTATAGGCAGAGGACTAAATAGAGACTAATTGAGGCTACTTTTTATTCCGAAAACGCGAGTGAAACTGCGAGAGACTGCTAGTATTTAATAAAGCTTAATCATTATAAAGTAGGCTATTATAACTGTGTGGTGTCAAGTGATGTGACGACTAATGCAAGGACAAGGTCTTGGATTGGAATACTGCATTAAAATTGATCTTTGATAAAGAAAAATATTGTGAAAAAAAAATGGTGTAGTAGTACTTTTTTGTATCTGTCTTGCTGGATACCATCTAGACATCTGTTACTTAGCACCTACCAGTGTTTTCTGCTAACTATACCCCCTGGCTTACCTAACTACAATCAACTCTTATAGCTACGAGTGTTTAACTTTACCTAAGCCAACAATTCAGCTACATATTTCTGCCAAATGACACGAATTTCCTTCGTTTTAAGAGGCCCTTCTCTTATAAGCTTTGTATGCTTACCACCATCGACAAAATCATTAACTGTGGTGAGATTGTGGTCAAAAATGTCATCTTTTCTTCGACCACCAACCAGATCATCATTTCACCGGACAACCACACGATAACCACTTAAGAAATCGTTTATCGACTGCTTCAATTCACTATCTTTGTCAACTACTTTATGTGTTTGATTGATATGATTACAGCGAAGCTGCGTATGAAAAGAGCTTTACTTACGTTCATTGCATGACGATTTTTGAAGGATGTACTTGTGGAATTTTACTACATTCAAAATTCTTCAAGAGACAATAGACAATATTTATCAATGCATACCTACTCCCATTCGCGTTACAATAAAGCTGAAGAGCTTTCATGTTTGAAAGCGCATATCTCAGGGGCCTGTCTGATTTTTCTTTTCTAAAAATCATTTTTAAAGTTCAGGACACAGCTAGATATAAATTCACTAACGCATATCTCAGGGGCCTGTCTGATTTTTCTTTTCCAAAAATCATTTTTAAAGTTCAGACCGCAGCTAGATATAAATTCACTTACGCATATCTCAGGGGCCGGTCTGATTTTTCTTTTCCTAAAAACATTTTTAAAGTTCAGGACACAGCTAGATTATAAATTCACTTACGCATATCTCAGGGGCCTGTGTGATTTTTCTTTTCCAAAAATCATTTTTAAAGTTCAGGACACAGCTAGATATAAATTCACTTATTATTATTTACTGATATAAGCATTTGTTACATTTGTGACAGATTTACCTACAATCTACCTATCTAATTAGTCCTATTCTGTCACTGCTAAGCACATACATTTATACTTATTCTATTAATAATAGAAACTTAAAGTTTAAAATCATTTTTCCTAACTTTCAGAGTACAATCATCAACAGTCACCATGGGTTCCATGTTCAGAAGCGAAGAAATGGTACTCTGCCAGCTATTCGTACAGCCAGAGGCAGCTTACGTGTCTATGTATGAATTGGGTGAGGCTGGCGTTGCACAATTCCGCGATGTAAGTACCCTTTTTTAGTGCTACGCCGTAAGTAATAGATACATATGCCATATTATCGTTTTATTTGCCGAGATCCTACCTCCAAATATTTTTCCACGTCTTTATGCTGCCCTCTATTTTACCTTTGTGTAAAATTTATATGGCTACACCTCCTAATCCTATTAAAAAAAGAGAAAAATCATCAATCTGGGGGCACGGGAGTGCCCCCCGCCAAGACAGCCAAGCGAAGCGCAAGGGCACTACCTACCTTTTCTCGAAGCGTTTCGTCGTTTTTTTGAAGCCTCATAACATGGGTTTGGATTATACCAGATAAACAAAATTCTCGGGACATGATGTCAATAGTAAACTTATTAAACATATTAAATTTCAATAACATAGCTCTTATACTTTAGATTTTATTGATACCTAAAAATCCCCGATTTCGTCACTGACTCACTGATGATCATCAAAACTCATAGGGTACTTCCGGAAGTCCTAGAAAGCTGAAATTTGGTATGTAAGCTTGTATTAATTAGTACACAATCAACAAAAAAATTATAAAACTTGGAAATTTCCAAAAAAAAAATACAATCTTAACTTACAAAAAGAAGTGAAATCCCACCAAAAACATTTTTATGTAAAATGTTGCCGCCAAGACATATAGCTTGCACTGTCAAAAAGTTATCAGATCTCATGTAGAGCCAAGCTTATAATCTACTTGCCCTTACTCTACAAGCCCTAACTTCACAAACTCTACACACCGTAGTCAAAATATGTGGCTTGGCCGTTTCACTACTACAAGAACTATTCTATAACAAAAAAGTAACAGTGAATACATTTTCACCTTTCTCCCATGTGACAGCAGCGAAACGGCCAAGTCACATATTTTGACTAAGGTGTAGAGTTTGTGAAGTTAGGGCTTGTAGAGTAAGGGCAAGTAGATTATAAGCTTGGCTCTACATGAGATCTGATAACTTTTTGACAGAGCAAGCTATATGTCTTGGCGGCAACATTTTACATAAAAATGTTTTTGGTGGGATATTGATTTCTACAATGATCTAGCAATCAGGGACCAAGTTTGTTATTTTAAATGAAAAATGACATTCTGACACGATCCCATCCATAGATTTAGAATTTTCTACTACATCTAAAATCCCATCACAATTCCACTGCCTGATAGAATGGCCCTGATTCTGTTGTTCACAACTAAACTAATTTTAATCTCACTATGTCTCTTTCTAACAAAGAAGATAAGAAAAGGATGTAAGAAATTTAGTCCTGTCAAATTAGTCCAATGCTTGTTTTCGATATAAATTTATTCGCCATCTATCGCGGTTACGCCTAAATACACGCAAAATAAGACGGCAAAGATTAATTTGGCAACTTAAAATATGTTCTATCCTTTTTCAATAATGTTCGTAAGAAAGAGATAAGATGTAACTAAAATTAGTTTATTGCGATTTACAACAGAATCGACACCAATGTACGCTATTGAATTAGTAGCCTATCAAAACTGTCAAATCTGTCAACGTTGACACCAGTGGTGTCAGCATTGACAGATCATAGTTCATTTTAACACAATTGTAATAGCAGACTTGAGCTCCTGCTGCTCTTAGCGACTCTATCAGCTTGTTTTCTTCAAGGCATTGTATGTTTACCAACTTCGGGCACATCATCACATGTCATCGTGAGATAGTTGTTCGTCACATATCCTATCCATACGCATTTATTATAACTATTTAGTCGTTCAAACTTTGAACGCGCAGTTTGAAGGCAGAAGCTCACGGCACAGTCGCTCTATTCATATTCTATCTCTATGTACATATGAACAACCTTCTCATGCAATAAAAATGTAATTAGACTTCTGTTAATATAATATTTTTATAAGCTTTTAATTGGCTTTAACTAGTTATGGTTACGCTTAATATTGCTTCCAAAACTTCTTGTTGTCATTTATTTTGTCACAATAATAATGACAATTGACCTTAATATCTTATGTCGTTGTTCTCGTGCGAAACTTTGCGAAGTCCCAGACGTATTTATGTCGCAGTCAACTAGTATAATTAGCCGTTCAATTAACAGCCTAGCCTTTTTACTAAACGGTGCCATTCTTTGTAATTATTAATAACTCCGTAATTTATTTACCGATTTGGAAAATTCTTTTTTTTTTTGAAAGGGTACACTTTCCGTTTGGTCCCATTATCATCAGATCAGGATTCGATTACTTTTTAGTGTACTTTGAATTCGGTTTAAGTTTTTTGGTACAATTTTATTTGTTCACCTCGGGCCCAAGTCTGCTATTACAATTGTGTTCCAATGAACTTTCAGTGGTGTCAAAGTGTGACGCCATTATAAAGCCATTGTGTTATTAGACTACCAAAACTGTAAAATGTCACAATTTTGACACCACCGAAAGTTCATTGGATCACAATTGTAATAGTAGACTTGGGCCCCTGATTATTTTTTGTAATTAGTCAACATTCTGACAAGGCCAAAGTAATTTCTTTCGTCGAGCTACCTGCGGTTATACGCGCGAGAGATTTAAGAGAATTCTATGTTTTATACGAGTTTATAATCTTTAAAAATGCTTAGTTTTATGTAAACCTTATCAACCATAATGGCGTCTCGACTAATAAACATACACTTTTACATGCATAATACGAAAGTATGATATAGGACAGGTCAGTCAGAACAAGTATTTTTAGTGTTCTGTACCCAAAGGGTGCCAAAAGGGACCCTATAATTAAGCCTCCGCTGTCAGTCAGTCTGTCTGTCAGTGGGTGTATCTCACGAATCGCGTAGTAGGTAGACAGTTTTTTTACAGAATATGTATTTCTTGTGCCACTATAAAAACAAAAAATAAAAATGTAATAAAATTAAAGGGGGGTCCCCATACGAGAAAGTTTTTATTTATATTTCGCAGTCAAATTGAATTCGGCGAAACAAAGGTTCTTGATCAGTTTAATATTATTTTCAACACACTCGCTCGTAAAGTGACATTTATTGCAAAATACAAGTCTGTTTTTTTCCTCGCAAGTGTGTTGCAAAACGTCGTATGACACGCGTGTGCATTGATTATTACACTCTCGGCTCACTTATCGTTTAATATCGCCTCGAGTGTTAATAACCAACTTTGCACACATGTATCATAATGTACTATTATGTCAGCTGTCCGTGGACAATCTTTGGGTTTCATTGAAATTATGTTTATCTTTTTTTCGAGTATTTAACCTTTGAACTTTATTTTATCATGACATATCATATCCGTTGAAGCGCAATTAATGTAAATATTATACAATAATGTTTACTCATGTTATCATATAATTTTATTTTAAAAAAATGGTCGTTCATTCAATGAGCACTTTAAACTTCTCTAAGGTTCCAATAAATTAATTCAATATGTTATATATATACCTAAATTTATTTATTGGTGACCGCCTAGTGGTATTTCAAATCGAGCGTTTCCGTGCTTCGGAAGGCACGTAAAGCCGTTGGTCCCGTTTATCACTTAACTGTGATAGTCGTTAAGCTAGTTGGATGCCTCCTAGGCGGCTTGAAAAATTCCAACAGTAGGTTGACCACTAGCCTACCTCCACCGATCCGCAGTGGGCACGCGTGGTGGAGTATTGCCCATTCCCTTTCACCTTCATTTGTGAAAGGAGGCCTGTGCTCAGCAGTGGGATATTATAGGCTGATGATGATGACATTTATTTCAAAATTGTTGATCATATACAGACAACTTGGTACAAAGTAGCGATGTTGATAGATAGATGTACATATATCATTAGCATTAACCAGTTTTTACTAAGTATAGTCATCAAATGTAATTTGAAAATTAAAATATAATCTATTAAAATTTCAAAATTAAAATGTCATTTATTCAGTTTAGGCCTTGATAAGGCACTTATGAACTGATATGATTGCAAAAAAATCCTAATTAGGATTAACCCATGTTATTTATTTATAACTAGCTTTCCCCGCAGTTTCACCCGCGTTCCCGGGATAAACAGTAGCCTATGTCCTTCTCCATACCATATTTCATGATGATCCGTTCAGTAGATGAGGCGTCAAGGCCTAACAAACAAACTCACTTTCACATTTATAATATCAGTTAGGATTTCGACGACAAAGTGATTACAAATTTGGATATCCAATGTACAGTCGAGCACATTTATGTTCATGCTATACTGTTAAGCCTATTGTATTCAAGAGGATACATAATTTTGTTCGACTGTTGTTTTTCTACTGTACTTAGGTACTTTTACCGACAAACAAAATTATTTATGTATTTTTCGGCAATATTGTATACAAATGAAAACACACAGTAAAATATCATGCAGCTTTGAAAAAAAACAAGTTGTTTGAATCCCTTTTTAATAAATAAATATCCTGGGACATTCGTCACACACGGTCATCTGATCCCAAACTAAGCAGAGCTTGTACTATGGAAACCAGATAACTGATATAATACATATACTACTTTTTGTTTGTAAATACATACTTCATATACATAATTACACCCAGACTCAGGACATACAGACATGTTCAGGCACACAAATGCATGTCCTGTGTGGTAATCGAACCCACGACCTGCGGCGCGTAAGGTGAACCTTAACCAACTGCGCCAACTGGCCCGTCAATTACCCTTGGTAACGCCATACATTGAGAACGACCACAAAGATCTGTGAGAACCGACTCATCCATATTTTTTTAAAGTTCTGTAATACTCTGGAGAGGGCTCTTACGGAAAAAAATAAGAAAAGTACAAAATTTAAGAAAACTTAACGGTAGGGTAGGTTAGGGTAGAGTTGGGTAGGATATCCCTCGAGAACGCGGGTGAAACCGCGGGGTGCAACTAGTTTCATATAAAAAATACTTCGAACACACTAACTCTAGAAGGAGCAATCACGAAACAACAATTCTATTTATGGACTAAGTTATCGTAACATTACCTCATACGTTATTTATTATCGTAATAAAAAAATATCCCCAGCCTCAACAATACATGCATTTTGTAAGTAAGGATCAACTACAGTTGTTACTTAACAAACTCCCTTACAAGAACCGCTTAATGCACTTATTACCCTTTATTTTCCTCAAATAAATCGAAATTCCATGTTGATAATGATACTAGGAATATAATTTTACTTCATCATATCAGCCCAGCGGCGCCCAGCGACTCTGGTGGGAGGTCGTCCCGCTCGGCGCGCACCAGTACGTGGTCGCCACTCGAGAACCTTTCTTCCCCATCGGTTATCGGCTCTTCGAGCATTGTGGCCTGCCCATTGCCAATTTTACTTAGTCAACAACAATAGACCTATACATACGAAATTTGAACTAGGTATTTTATAACAATACCAGCTTACCGCACTGTTTTTAAAACAAGACTTTACTTCATAAAAAAGAAACCAGTATCTGTCACATCTTAGCTAAAATATTTTTGTATACGACGGGGCATCACTCACGTTACCAATATTTCCCCCAGGAACACAACATAAAGTTATTTGGCTGCGGTATTCTGTAAGGTAGGTACTTCCCCAGTTGAGTTGCTTTTCGAGCAAAATAACGCTATGGTCTACCTCACTTACCTCACAATACTTATGTATTGATTATCCATAGAATCTCCAAGTGGCACTATTCAATTCATGAAAATTTGAATTGATCTCTTTTTGACGACGCGTTCGATTGACTTTGTACTATGTAGAGATATTTATTTGCCCTAATAAAAGTAGAGTAGTATAGTCAAAAGCTCATTATTATAATGTCACCACTTATAGGGCATGAGTCGTCAAGCACGCAGGCCTAGTGCTGATTGGTGTAGACTCCAATAGTCTAAGAGGTAGATTGCAGGTTTCGTTGCGAAAAACATAAGCATGTAATATTATAAAGAGAAAGTGCGAATTTTGGTAAACACCGGATCAGCCCCCTAGACAAGATGGTTGTCGACAATCGATATCGTTAGTAAACGATCAACCTTTTTATGGAATTTATTAACGATAACGATCCATCTTGTCTACAATCCCAGAAGCCGATTCTAAAAATTATTTCATTGATAGGAAGCTACAGTAACCCCGAGTGCTCCGGATGAATCCGCAGGGGACCATAGGCTTGGATTTTTTTCGCTTCATACTTACATCGATGACCTACATACAAAATCTTTGCAGGGGACAATTAGTCATTAGTGAAAGGTGCGCAAAAAACAATAGCGCGAGCAAAAATAAACTTTATTACTGCATATTATATAATTGGACTGTTTTACAAAAACCTTAAACCGACTTCAAAGTACACTAAGAAGTAATCAAATCCTGATCTAATGACAATGGAACCAAACGGGAAGCGTACCCTTTCAAATAAAAAATGAATTTTCCAAATCGGTTAATAAATGACGGAGTTATGAGGTAACAAACATAAAAAAAAAAAAAAACATTCGAATTGAGAACCTCCTCCTTTTTTTGAAGTCGGTTAAAAATAAACATTCAACCTTGACCAAGCACGTCCGGTAAGTGACAAAATGAAATCCGCAATGAATATATATGACATAAATGTCCTGTAACTGGGACATCCGGCGCAAACCAGGCGGAAGCAAGAGGGGAGACGACAGATATACTTTTATAGTAAACTAGGAGAAAAGCCTTATGTCTATTGAAACTATAAAGTCTAATGGTAATCAAAATGCATTAACATTACTTTATCTGTTTTCGTTAATGATATTTTTTTTACAAAATGTCCAATTATTTAATGGAATTAAGTCCATTTTTGGGGAATATATATTTTGTACTACCGCTCCTGGGTCGCTTGTCGCCGACCAAAACAACACTCTGTATATACCTGGAATATTTATTATTTGCCATGACATCGTTCCGTTGCTACGTGAAAGAAGGACAAAACAAACATTACAAATTATACACACAAAATTATACTGAAAAGTTACACATTGACACAACAACAAAAAAAACGAGATCATAATGAAATGATAATTCCAACTTATCAAATTTATAGCCATCCATCACCGACAACTTTGATTTTGTATCGAGGAATAGAAAGACATTTAGCAGTGAAGTTGAGATTTTTGCTTCGGCCAGGGCCGGATTTAAGGGAGGGCAATCGGGGCAACTGCCCGGGGCCTCCACAAGAGAAGGGGCCCCTTACACAATAATAGGGTATCTAATATAGTGGAATCTCTATAACTCGAATGTCAAGGGAAATGCAAAAATAATTGAGTTGACGAGTTTTCGACTTAACAAGAACTTCGAGATAAGTACATATGATTTAAATGCTGTAATTTCGAGCGACTAAGGCGCGATTTCTAAGCATATTTTATCGATCGTAGAGTCAAATTTGAATAACAATTCAACTTAAGTTTTATTAAAAAAGACATATCTATAAAGGAGCTGTTCTATTTTCAAATTCGTGAAAATCAAAATTTCAGAGCTACATTCCCAAACATTGAAATCACACTGCGAATGTACTTGGTTTTGATGGTGTCAAATTGCACTGGAGAGCGCTCATTTTCAAAAATGAAAATTACAAAAAATAGGCTAAGAACTACGATGGGACAAAACCGCCTATCAAAGTTATCCCTACTTAGCATTTAAAGTGATTTACTGTGGGAGCTGGATTTCAGCGAAATCATCAATGATTTTTTGTTGAAAAAAGCTCGGAAGGTGCCATTTGTATGAAAGGTTTTAATTTAATAATTATTTACTTTGACTTGATTTGTGATTTCTGTCTTACGCCATACGATTATATACATAAATTATTGAAACACTTGCAAAAAAAATATTATTTAATCTATTTGAAAATTAATTAGGGGCCTCCACTCCCTTGTTGCCCCAGGGCCTCCACACCTCTAAATCCGGCATTGGCTTCGGCCAATCTGACGACGTCATTAAAACCGTAAAGAATATCCACGACACAAGTGTCCTATAACTAGGACATCCGGCTATAGCAAGGCGTACACTCAGGAGGGGGAGGGGACAGAAGTAGTTTTTTATTAGTCACTTAGCTCACTAGAAGGAAGAACACCACTTTGTGGTTAAGGTGTACGTGTGTTAGAGGGGAATTTTAAAATCCTTAGCTTTAGTCAGTCAATACTTTATTAACCTTAGAGTTTAAGCGGAGCAAGTTGCTTTTTGGAATTTATTACTAGAATTTACAGCAAAATTCATGTCGGTTATTATATTGATTGATTTTATTTACAACAAATATGTACAAAATACAATCTATATATAGAAAATTTCCTCAAGCCTGTCGCTGCTTCCGATTAACGGCAGGGTTCCCAGAAGGCTGGCAGCGTTTCCTCTGTGGATAGCCAAGCTGACGCGTTGGCGGAAAAAGCTCCCCGCCCGCTGGTCTCCGGAGGTCTCGATCAATTTTGATGACAAGGTGCGAGCAAAACGGCGAGCTTCGTACGCCCACGGTCCCATGGTCTCGACCGCAAAAGGCACAAAAATATAGTTGGGTCCAATTGATGCGTATTTTTTGAATTTTGAATTTTCCGCACTGGCCGCAGCTGCCCCTGCAGCTTTACAAGTCGCCGGTAAGTGAGATGGCGCGAGTGTATCGACACATGTGGCATCCCACACCAGCGACTTGCCGACACTCCAAGGGATCAAAGACATACCATCCGGATTGATTGATACTGCTATATGATGGCTATTATGTTACAAACATAAAAATATTCCATTATTAAGTCAAAAATATCCCAATATGGACTAGGTCAGTTCAGGTTAAGTTTTTAGGGGAACCAGTTTAGAACAAATTCGACATCAATATCGCATTAGTCATTTGCCTTAAAATATGGCAGATATCTTAAAAACCCTATACATTTTGGCAGAAGCCATGTTTTTCGCCAAAATCTCTAATTCAAGACTGACTTTGTAAATTACGATGATCGAAAAAAGTTTTTATAAAAAAAGCTACATTGGAAACATGCATCAATCGACATGCTACATTATTATGTCTTAGATCTGTATCTATAACATGCGACTGACAAGGGGCTCGAATATGCCATGACATGATCGCCCCACGAGATTACGTAGACATCAAAATTGTAGTACAAATGTAAGGTAGAGCCATGCAAATTATTCAAATTCAACCTTTTTTGCAAATAATTATCTATACCATCTCTCTAATATTATAAAGCTAAGTTTGAATGTGCGCGGGGTTGAACGCGCTTTTCCGATTTGAATGTTAGCGTTAGATAGCTCAATTATTAAATAAGCTAAGTAATGGACAGTTATATTTTAACTATAAAGGATTTAAAGAATACAGTAACACTTAGCAATGCACTTCTGCGAAGAAATGACATGAAAATTATTGTATCGAATTTTACAAAAAAAACATGACAGATACCTATAAGAGGTACCTATAAGATTGTGTCTAAAAATGTGAAAATAAAGTGCTCTGCAGGCCATACTCCCCTGTATTCTCTAAAACAAAACTCGTCAAAGAGCCCGGGCAACGATTTCGTGGACAACGAACTTGCTTACATACGACTATTCTGTGAGCTGTAGACCTCGCGAGTCTCGACAAAAAATCCATATAATTACCGAAGCTGCTCACACATCATCAAATGCGACATGTAAAGGAGAACAGTCGAACATCTGGACATACGAAAGCATTTTTGTCTAAGCTGAAAGGGAGACGCTTCGCTCGCGCTTCACGGTCGCTTGGTCAATAAAAACAACATAGTGACAGCTCGGATTCAACGTTGACCTTGTGACATTATCACCAAGGATTAAAATTCAATTGTTTCAACTCGATTCAGGATTACCTAAAGGCCTTGTTACACTACGCTGATAGAAGCGAATATCATAATAGTTACGAATACGACCAATCGCACCGGTAGTTTACTACGAATGTACTCGTGTTAGTGATGAAAGCAAGCGTTCGTTGCTTCAATTCAGATTCAAAGACGTGAAGATTGATTTACGATTGTAGTAACACGTTACATGATTGGTTTTACGCAACCGTATTTTTATACTCTTCCCATGCGTATAACCTATAAATATGTATGTCAGTCCGACGACTTTTTATAAAAGTTGAATAACAATTTCATACCCACTTTTTATTTATATCAATGAGAATTGTTCTACCGCGGAATTTAATAAAAATCGCCCTCTAGATAAAAATGTAGCCTATGTCTCTGTCTATGCCATAGGCTACATAGGTACCTGCCACATTTCGGGAATAATGAGCATGAAGATATTTTTTAACCGACGAAAAAACGGAGGAGGTTTACAAGTCGACTCGTATATATATTTTTTATGTATTTTTTTACAGAGTAGTCCGATTTTGATAATTCTTTGGATAGGGTTGCCCTCGACGTCGGTCCCATATTTTGGATACAAAAAACCTACCCTAAAGGTGGGAAAATAGGGGTGATTTATTGTTCACTCACAGATTTTAATGCTGAGATGTGAATTACATCAAAATAAAAGAAAAATTAAACATGTAGTAATTAGTAGATTATAGCCACAAAAAATTATAAAATAAAAACTTTTTAACAAAAAAATTAAACCCACCGAAAAACTCAAAAGTATTTTTTTTTTAATATAACTTGAATTTTATAAGGCTGTATTGTATTTGTATAATTATACAAACAAATATTACAAAAAAAATACATACCTCCGTAGGTTATTGTTTTTTTTTATTCTAGGTTTATAAGAGAGTTTAGTTTACGCAAATCAACGACTATCGCTCAAACGTCGCCTTGACCTTACACGTCAATCGTTTACAAAAATACGGCATGCGTTAATGTGACATCGCCCTATTCTGGTCAGAGCGGCAAGAGACAAGAAATACTTCCGTCTCTGTCTCTACTTGGCGCCCTATTATTTATAAGGCGGCTAAACCCATGGGGCGTTTTCAGATTTCGCGTGCCACCGTAATGCAGGGAAACCAGGGAGTGCCAGTTTCGTGACCTGGCTATCACTATCGATTGTACACCTGGGCCCAACTCGTATTTAATTCAGACATTCGTGATGATTTACAATGTTACTACACTCGAAATAGACGTGGTTGAGGTTCTGGCTGACATTTTGTGCGTGGCTAGTTCTCGTCTATATGAAATAGCTAAATCTGATTGATTGACCTTTGTTTTGGTCGCCCTACCTTCAAAGGCAACCTACCTAAGTTATTGGAAAGTATTTATACCAACATTCCATTTCAACATCACTCAAAAGATTTCGATAAATATATGCCCTGAATATTCTAGTTACTTTTCAACCAGATGTTCATTACACACTATGTTAAAACTATTAAGATACAAACATTTTTGATTTAGTTGTCATTTGCATGTTTGTCCATGTAGAACCAGTTATATATCCGACGATCCCCACACTAAAAAGAAAGACAGAAATCATTTTATTTTGTCTACTAGGCAACGCCTGTTCCTTAGAGACCGTATTATGAGCATAAATACCTTCTATCCTTTTTTTAATCAGATATAGGTCACGTATGACCACAATCTCAACCATAGATTTAGAATTTTCTACTATCGTAGGATCTCAACATAACCAGTAGTTTTGTGGTAACCACACAAAGCTGTAGAGTGCTTGGCGAAAATCATTCCAACGAAATGTCACATTAGACTGAAAAAATGGACTACAAGTGACTACAAAATTTTATTCCCGTTGGTTCTCGCGAGGGACGGGCGTCCTATTATAACAATTGATGTCATTGTTATATTTTTAACCGCGAGCCAAGCGATTAACAGTAACACAAAACTTGACGACCAATAACCTAAACAGAGTGACTTGCGAACTAAACTTCATCATCATCATCATCATCATCAGCCTATAATGTCCCACTGCTGAGCACAGGCCTCCTTTCACAAATGAAGGTGAAAGGGAGTGGGCAATACTCCACCACGCGTGCCCACTGCGGATCGGTGGAGGTAGGCTAGTACTAAACTTACCACTAACATAATTGGACTGTTTTACAAAAACCTTAAACCGACTTCAAAGTACACTAAGAAGTAATCAAATCCTGATCTGATTACAATGGGACCAAACGGGAAGCGTACCCTTTCAAATAAAAAAAGATTTTTCCTAATCGGTTAATAAATGACGGAGTTATGAGGTAACAAACATAAAAAAAAAATACATTCGAATTGAGAACCTCCTCCTTTTTTTGAAGTCGGTTAAAAACTAGTTTTTGTTCGTTACTAAATTATTTGATTAAATGTAACTAAAGTTAGTTTCCCGATAACAAAACGTCAACTTACATAACCAGTTTTGTAGATCATTTTTTTTTTCAGTGTACACCTTTTATAATATGCAATATTATGGAGTTTACCCTTTATATCGAACCCCTTTAATGTAGAAAACAATTACATAAACACTACCCTAATCCATATAAAATTGGAAAAACCTTCCTGTATCATAGGAGCGGTCGGTGGTTCAGCTAATATTAGTGTAATACATTAGGTTTGACAAAATAACATGTACTTATCGCGGATTGGTAGTCCTTCCCTGCCTTATTACATGGGACAATACATACATATTATAAGCCAAGTCAAGTAAAACCCAGGTTTTAAGATCCCCGCTCTTTTTATTATAATGTCTTTAGAATAGAAACTGTAAAGGATGATTTATGCTAATCTGTGTCGAGCGCGAGCCGTGTTCGAGTCGATCGAATCGTATATGGATTTGTAAGCGCCGGGGTTCGGCCGAGCCTCGTCCGCCGCATGGTGTAGCATGAACACCATTGAACTTCAGAAGTTTTGAATCCGTGTCTCGTCCGGGCCACGGCTCGGGCCCAGCACGGCCTAGCATAAATCATCCTTTAGATGACGTTACTGTATTTAAAACCAGAATTTTGCTAGACTTGGCGTGAATCATCTCATTTAATGGGGGTGCATGTCTCTGAACTCATCAGGCATGATAGTTACGGATACGCCCCATTTTGAAATTGCAACAGTACTTATTCACATTTTTATATAGCACCAACGAAATATAGTACTATAGCACCTATGGTGTCATTTTGAGATTCGCGTGTCAAGGTAATTATGTAAACAACGTAAATGTATGTTGCCGCATCAATTTGAGAGGCTGATTTGTTCGGAATCTAGAATCAACTGCAATCGTATTTGTTATGAGTATCATAATTTTTGCATTAACGCAAGTAAACTAGCCATTAATTGTCTATTTTCTAAGTATTCGCCCGTAAGACTCAATTTACATTGCGGCGGGATGTAGTGAAAGCGAATTTTTGCAACGAAGTTGTACATAGCATGAACATTATGTCCATTGTATAACATACAAACTTTATACGAGCCTGCACGAGGATTCCCCGCAAGAGGCGCGATCTCTTTTTAGCTCGTATTTAGCTTGTACGAGCATGTTATTCAATTGACATAAAGTTCATTATGCTATGTACAATTTCGTTGCAAACATTCGCTTCCATTCCATTCCGCAGCAATGTAAATTGAGCCTAAGATTTAAAAAGATATATCATTGAAAACCGAGATGTAAACATTTTACGTCTATAAATTATTACAAGTTTATAATACCAACTGATCCTTAAACCAACCTTGACTTCTTGACACTAGCCAAGCGCCGCATACATCACTAATTCGCGAGCAGCTCCAGAATTATTGTTTTTAATTAAAACGACAATGAGACCACCTCCACTCATCCTCACCACGCGATCAACTCGTGCGCAGTTCAACGGATGTTGTAATGGAGAAATTAATATCACATGATGTTTCAGAAATGTGGTTAGTTATTAAATTTTTATGTGCTAAAGAGAGGAAGAGCATAGCATTTATTCGCGGAAAGAGCAACTCGACTGGGGAAGTACCTCCACTTTACAGAATACCGCAGCCAAATAACTTTATGTCGTATTCCTGCGCGTGAGTAAGGTCGCTGAGCTCATTGCGGAGGGGGGCAAGGGTCGGAAACGCGTGAGTGATGCCTCGTGCTTGCAAGAGTCTATATGACTACGTTAACCGCTTACTATCAGTCGGGCCGTATGCTAGATTACCAACTTCGTAGTATAAACTGAAAAATGTTTTGGTTTAGTTTAACGCGTTTTGTTTGATGGTACTCAACAATACAAAACTTAAACCGACTTCAAAGTACACTAAGAAGTAATCAAATCCTGATTTGATGTGACCAAACGAGAAGTGTACCCTTCAGAACAAAAAAAAATTCCAAATCGGTTAATAAATGACGGAGTAATGAAGTAACAAACATAAAAAAAACAACCGAATTGAGAACCTCCTCCTTTTTTGAAGTCGGTTAAAAAGAAGATAATTTAGGCGCCAATCCTACAGAAAGAGTTCTAGAGTTCCGTGTTCCGAGTTCTGCATTCCGTGTTGACTATTGTGCACACAGCAGTCTAGAGTTCTGCAATATTCACTACTGATCACACATCATTCACTTTTTTACTTTCAAAGGCTCCACATAGCTTACAATAAACGTGGAATTCAGAACTCGGAACTCGGAACTCTAGAACTCTTGTCAGTGGGATCGGCGCCATAAAGAATTGCGATGGGATTCACCAGTCTGTATCTGATTTGTATTATCGTCCTTGTCGTTTTTCTTCCCACTCTTATTAGTTACACTAATGTTCCTCTACCTAATGTTAAACTCTTGTTATAAGTCTTTATTAAACTTCCTACTCTAAGAAGAGCAGGAAGTAAATACACTTATTTCCTATTACCAAGTTATAAGAAAACCTTTTTTTTTTATACGACTAAATCGGTAAACAAGCATACGGCCCGCCTGATGGTAAGCGGTTACCGTAGCCATATGGACGGTTGCAACACACGAAGCATCGCTCACGCGTTACCGACCTTTCCCCCCTCCCCTATGAGCGATTAACTCTGGCGACCTTACTCACGCGCAGGAACACAACTTTACACAACATAAAGTTATTTGGCTGCGGTATTCTGTAAGGTGGAGGTACTTCCCCAGTCGAGCTGCTCTTTGAGCGAATAAACGCTATGCTCTACCTCTCATAAAACCTGTTGGTTGGGCCTTCATAAACTAAAATAGTCATGGATTATAATGAATTTAAGTAGAACGATGGTATGGACCCACATTTCTGACTACCACTCTAAAGTTCACCAAGTACCCACATTAACAGTTACAGTTTAGAACCCCATCCGATCTATAATCCCGCTTAGCTCAATCATAAGCCTAAATAAATACAAAACTGTAATCGCTATTACATTACGTCCAATTTCTAATTACCTTACCTTAACTACCATAACTCATAATATTTTGTGACTATCACTAATAACGTGGTCTTTCTTCATCATCAGCCTATATAATGTCCCACTGCTGAGCACAGGCCTCCTTTCACAAATGAAGGTGAAAGGGAATGGGCAATACTCCACCACGCGTGCCCACTGCGGATCGGTGGAGGTAGACTAGTGGTCAACCTACTGTTGGAATTTTTCAAGCCGCCTAGGAGGCATCCAACTAGCTTAACGACTATCACAATTAAGTGATAACCGGTACCAACGGCTTTTACGTGCCTTCCGAAGCACGGAAACGCTCGATTTAAAATACCACTAGGCGGTCACCCATCCAGGTACCGACCACGACAGGCGTAGCTTAACTATCATGCTACACCACGAGCGCTTCCTCATATAACTACCATAAATCATAATATTTAGTGACTATCACTAATAACGTGGTCTTTCTTAAATTAGTACAAACAATAAATCAAATATAATCATCTTTAAACATTTATCACTGCAGTTTACATAATTTTGATACGGAGTTTATATTCATGCAACTGTTTCATAAATATTTGCCAGAAAACTATTACAAGGATAATTTACATCATTATGTTCAGTGTTTTAATCTACTAAACATAAATGAATTAATAATAAAGAGATAAATTACTTTTATTCTTGATAGAAGGAAAATCTCGCCAGGGGAAGCCATAAAGTAACAATTATTACGACATCTCTTATATTCTTCAACAGCAAGAAAATTATAAAGATGATAAAAACTTATAATAAAAAACATGATATCAATTTGGAAACTCACAAAAATAGCATCAATGGAGTTTTATGGCACAAACGTCAGAAATGTGATATGAATGATATAAAAATGAGAGGACCAATAAAACAGAAGGTGACCAATTTGTACATATTATATTATATTATTCGCTGTCAAAAGGTGCGGCGGTAATAAAATGTAGATACACTGTAATTGAGCTGTATTATTTCAGATATCGGATATTCATATCATCTTTCGTCTCTATGTCTGTCCCTCGACTCAATATGTAGATACTTTTAAGAGTGCGTACCAAGCCAGAAAAATATGGCAATGTCAGATGAAACAAACTTATGTATAATCTTCACGTGCAGATGAGATGGAGATAGCGTGTTCCGCGGAACAAAAATGAACTAAGAGCTTTTTATCTAAATAACTCGTAAAGTATAGAATATTTTAAAAAATCGTTATTAGCAGCCCTAGGTCATATGTTAGTGATATTATTTATCGATTTTTTGTCTTAATTAGATACACCATGAACGAATAAAACCGAAAATTCGTTATTATTAGAGGTAGCTTTGTGATTTTTTTCTATCGAGGAAATTTCATTCCATTATGTTTTTGCTCAGAGAGAACCCTCGCGTATATAATGAAAATACCCATATAAAAATATTTTTTCATTTAAATACTATTTACTTGGTTAAATTTCAATTCTACGATTGTTATTTTGCTTTATACGCAGTCTTAAATTGTAAGTGTAATCAGGGGCCTAAGTCTGCTATTACAATTGTGTTCCAATGAACTATCAGTGGTGTCAAAATTGTCACATTTTACAGTTTTGGTAGTCTACTAACACAATAGCGTCATAATGGCGTCATTATAGCTTTCCGATGATTTTCCACTGAAACTACAATCGTGCCACAATGATCTTAGTTGTTAGTTTTGACAGTTTTTGTACAAACATTCTTTTAATTCATTATGAGACCATTATGAATCAGTAGACTGCGCACATCGGCTCAATGATAATGGAATTGCAATAGTATCGTGTCATTTTTTTCGTGATATTTTAGCAGATGTGGCCCCCAGTAAGTACGTAGTACATAGTGATCTCTTAGTTTTAGAAAATAGACTGTCTCTTAAAAGATGGAAATTACACGGGACATCTACTAAGAAAATACATCAACAGCTTTATTAAGTTAACATTAGTTCATTGGACCTTCTCACTGCTTTTGTATTGGTGTTCGTTTAAAAATCGATCCGTATCAATTGAACGTGTCCTTGCTAATAAAATTTGATTTAATAGTATCTTTTAATTGATCCATATACAGCGTGTAAGGGACATCGCCGCACAAACGAATACCACGGATCCAGGACATGATTCTGGACCCCCTTATGTTGGAATTTTTCGTCGGTTTTTCCGTTTTTTGAAAAATGAGTTTTTTTTACTTTAGACTGTTCATAATCGTTATTCTTACCTAACCCAAAGAGATTTAAAATAAATAAGTTATTAATTCATTACTTTCACTAAAAGTAGCAATGTAAATAAAACTAAAAACGGTGTCTTATGGCGATATTCGCCTGCAGTCAGCGACATACTACGCAGGCACAACGTTATCGCGCGTTTAAATCGCGGTGTTCACAATACATTGCGCGCTCGAAAATGACAATTTCTATAACCGATCATTAGCGAGGTGAATGACTTTCACAATTTGATTAGTGGCATTAGGTGTAGCCTTTTCGCGAAGTTTGCGTTACCATGCGAAATACACCCTGTATAATTGGACTTTCCACCAGGAGACTGAAGGCCGGCGGGGCTACTGCGTACGGAAATTGTAATGAATTTTATAGAATTTAAATCTGGAATTTTCTGATATTTAGACCCACGTGAGTTTGGGCTGTTCAATCATTTAAATGACCGTTGGTGTTTGATATTCGCGTGTTCCTTAAATATAACCGAATTTCAAATAATACCAGCTAAATTTGAGTTAGAATGGCTAGTTAGAATCTTCCACTGTAGCAAGTAATCATTAAGAAGGAAAAGTACACAAAGCTTGAAAAAAGTTGCCATTCAAGTATAACTGTCGGACCATACCGATGGATATTTCATTTCTTAGCTATACACTACTTTATTTCTTTTTTCACCAATTGATCACTTATGTAAATATGATGATGATAAATGCTATCAAATAAAGCTCCATCATTTAATAAACTTAGTACATTAACAATTTTCGGTACTTTGTTACCTTCTTATCTGTCTGGAATTATTAGATCCATCAACTATACTTTACACATTAGTTACTGATTGGAAACAATCCGAAGGTCGCGATTACTATTGTTGGTCGGCCAACATTCCTGCCAAAATTGATATTGATGTTCTAAAATAGGAGTCCATTGATGTAATTGAGCCATTTGGAAGTTAGAAGAAGCTTGGTTGAAGCCAATGATCGATTAGAGGTTTAACATGCGTATTAGACAGAATATTGCTATGCATCTGGTGAGGCTGCAACAATACCATGATGCTGAATCTGTTGTTTACAACTAAATTAAATTTAGTCACACTATATCTCTTTCTAACAAAGAACATAAGAAAACTTAAGAGAACATAAAAAAAAATCCTGTCAAATTAGTCCAATGCTTATTTTCAATGTAAATTTAGTCGCCATATATCGGTGTTACCACGGAACAAAAAAAACAGTTGTTTTTTTGTTCCGTGGTTGTTACGTCTAAATAACCGCAAATGAAGACTAATTTGACAGCTTTAAATATGTTCTATCCTTTTTCAATAATGTTTGTAAGAAAGAGATGTGATGTGACTAAAATTGGTTTAGTGCGATTTACAACAGAATCATGTGTTTTTATGATATTAGTTGGATTGTGGACACCACATGGCACTTATTTACAAACAGATATAATAAATACAATATCGCGGATTAACAATCAACCCCACTGAAACACAGGTAACTGCTTGAAGCTTTTTTTTTTTTTTTTTTTTTTTTATTATCGTGGGGAAATCCTCATAGGATACCCGACCGCCTTGGGGGGAGCGGCCAGGTTATGCCGGACTTTTACCGGCTAAAACCCCACGGTGGTCGCCATCTGCGCTACAGAGGGGGGCGGGCTCTCGTGCAGATCGCGTACCTGCTCGCCCCTCCATGCGCGGCGCTGTGATAGCCCGTCCCGGGGGAAGTTTGATACCTCCCCCAGCACCCTCGCGGTGCTATCGCACGATGAATCGTGACCACAGCGACTCATCGTCCTCCTCGGGGTCGCTTCTGGGCGTTCAGGGCCCCCGCCCCGATTGCCCACGACCCCGAAGGTCCCCGTTTAGTCGCCTTTTACGACAGGCAGGGGAACACCGTAGCTGTGATTCTTAGCCCCAGCTACAGGGCAGGAGGGCCGCCACGAGGCACTGCTGCGCCTCGGCGGCGTCGTCTCCGGGCGGGATCGGCTCTCTCCCGATCCCGCTCAGCCGCCTCCTTCTGGACCATTACGGTCTCACAGAAGGAGGCCACGGCCCTCCACGCCGTATCCCCGCTCAGCATCGCCGACACGACTGCTGGCAGGGAGAGATTCCGACCGATTTGGCCGACCAGGTTCCGCCGCTCGGGTTCCCACGCGGGGCACACAGCGAGCGTGTGCGATGCGGAGTCCTGGCCGCTTCCACCACAATGGAAGCAAGCCGCCGTCGCCTCACGTCCGATCCTACACAAATAATCACCGAAGCACCCATGCCCAGTGAGTATCTGTAGGTGAGTCGTCCACCTTGTCGCTGCATCCAGGCCTCGAAGACCGGCAGGATTGCTTCGACAACGCGTTTGCGTGCATGCCGCTCCTCGCGGAGCCTTGCACGCCACGTTGCGAATGCGATAAGTCGCTCCTGCCGTCTGATCGCCTCTTCTGGGTCGCCTCCACCACTCTGGCGGACGATGCGGATCCGGTCATAAACCCTCGCATCCATGTCCGCCAGAATGTCTAGCGGCGGAAAGCGAGCCAGAACAGTTGCCGCCTCAAAGGATATTGTGCGATATCCCCGTACGATCCGTAGGGCCATCTTACGCTGGACGCTGTAGACTTTCGTTCTACAGCGTCGGATGGCCAGCCTCTTTGCCCATACGGGCGCCCCGTAAAGGGCTACGGATCGTATGACCCCCGCATAGAGGCGGCGAACTTCCTCTCTAGGTCCCCCGAGATTGGGCAGCAGTCTGTGCATGGCACCCGCCACCCTCTCAATCCGGGGGACTAGGCGATCAAAGTGCTCTTCGAAGCCCCAGCAACTGCTTGAAGCTAGGTTATACAGGTCGTTGTTTTGGTCAGCGACGAGCGACTCAGGGTCGATAATACAAATGATACTGGTGCTAAAAAAAAATTAATAATAAAAATAAATTTTTTTTTTTTTTGAAATTCATGTAATAAGCTAAAGTGTAGACATAATACTCAACGGGAGTACGAGGGAGTAAAGGGGTGGGTCGATGGCGGCTTGCGCCTAGCTCTAGTCTGTGCACGTGCCTAGTAACCATACTTTGCGGTAATTTTATTTCAAATTGAATAAGGTATTTCTCAACATATTTACAGTATTTAATGGAATTAAGTCCATTTTTGGGGAATATATATTTTGTACTACCGCTCCTGGGTCGCTTGTCGCCGACCAAAACAACACCCTGTATATCAGTAGATACAATACAATACAAAATTCTTTATTATTTACACAAAAAACAAAAGAAAATTAAAATAAAGTGTAAACAATTCAGGCGGTAGATGGACATGGTAGGTAGATAATGATGCAGCAAAAGTTTTTATAATTCCAATACAAATTAACCTTAAAATTTATTCAACAGTTAAATCCCCACGTGAATGACTTCCAACGGCGCTACGTGAGTGAAGTGAGGAGGTGCAGTGAGATGGAGCGCAAACTACGATGGGTGGGCGGTGAGCTTCCTGAACCACCTCCTCCACCGAAACCGGCCCTTCGAAGTCTTGGTCCAAGGGAGATTAATATGCTTGAGGTAACTATTGAGATGGAACGATTTGGTCATCATAATTTGATGACGGTTTTGTTATGGTCACACGTTTGAAAATAATTATATCTTGGACACTCTTCACACACCTTACCTTGACTTTGGATCTCAAAGGACACAAGACAAGTCAGGTTATATGGTTGGCCCCTGATCCCAAACTCAGCAGAGCTTGTATTATGGTAACCAGAAGTGAAAAATGTCCGAGAAAATCATGATAAAATTAAAGTTACTTTTTTTTCTCAAATAAATAAAGTATAAGTTTTATATCGGATATTAACCCCATTTCAAAATGAAGTGTAGTTATTTATCTTACATTAATACTGGACTCTTCTCTGTTAGTTCATTATCCCTTAAGGACCTAGCTACCTGTATATATGCTAGTAGAATAAAGGGTTTTATTTACTATGGCCACAGAAGCTCATTATTATTACATGATTCCTGTTATGAGTAGTTACGTCCAAGAACAATGGACCTTGTTAAGTTAAACACAAAGCTAATTATTGCTTTCTTTAGTTGTTTAAATAATTAAATTGAGAGGACTGTATGAGTTATGTCCCTATGATTAGGAAGTATTCCCATTTGCGCACCGATTTTTTGAGCACCGATTTTTTGAGCACCGATTGTATTCCCTTTCAGCACCGATTCATATTTTGGATCGGTGCTCAAATGGGAACAAAAGTTTAATACGAAATCATTCCCTTTTGAGCACCGACGGTTTTGTAGCTTCTAGTGTTGTGGTGTTTAATAAAACGTATCGATAAAAATTAACAGTTTTATTATAAAAAGTAAAAAGTATTATCGTTAGAGAACCTATTTTTAGAGCATCAAAGCTATTCCGCTTTGAGTACTGATCAATATGTTAGGTTGGTTGTCAATTGCTGAACAAAATATACTTACTGTTGTTGATATTACCTAGTAAAAATAATAAATTAATAATAAATTTATTTCTAAATAACTAATCTTATTTTTTTTTTTTTGGAATCTCCTTTTAAGCAAAGACTAGCTTGTGTTAGAAAACCTAGGTACTGACTAATTATGGAAACATAATGTACTCTTCATTTTACTTATATTAAATCTCTCTCTTAATACCTCAAAAAATTTATACTTATGAAAAAATGGTACCAGGATAGCATAAGCTCGAAGGAGATATCTCCAAAAAAAATATTTTATTTAAACACCACAGTTTTAAATAGTACCAGTATAACAGAAGTTTGAAGGAGCTCTCTCTGGTAAAAAAACAACATATATATTCTTTTAACTTATGAAAAAGGAGAGAGCTCCTTCGAGCTTATGTTATACTGGTACAATTTAAAATATTAGCTGATGCTCTAGAATCGGTGCTCTAATGGGAATATTCAATAAAATAACGTAAGTACTAAGTCTTGGTACCATTTTTTCTTTAATTACCAAGTATAATTTTTTGGTGGTATTTAGAGAGAGATGAAAACACCACAACACTAGAAGCTACAAATCCGTCGGTGCTCAAAAGGGAATGATTTCGAATTAAATTTTTGTTCCCATTTGAGCACCGATCCAAAATATGAATCGGTGCTGAAAAGGGAATAGGATCGGTGCTCAAAAATTCGGTGCTCAAAAAATCGGTGCGCAAATGGGAATACTTCATGATTAGTTGCTGTTTAAATTTTCTTTCTATTCCTTTGCTTTTTATCACCCAGTGCAGAAAATATACTGATACATAGATATAGTACTATGTTTTCTTCTTCTTAATTCGTTTAGTTCAGCAAAGATCTAGAAAAATAGTGTAGGTACTTTATCTGTGTATACAATATTGTAAATTAAACAAATAATAAGATATATGTTCACTGCATCTGAGTCTGAGTATAAGATAAGCCAAGGATCATCATAGAGTAGAAATACGGCATGTACATAAAGTCGATAATAATTGTGATGTATTTATACAAAATATCACAAACGTGGATATAATTCCTCTCTAAACTTTTCAATACGTGTTAAAATAGGTATTGTACCTTTCTAATGTGAAAATAGATGGACCTACAGGATAAAATTTTAACCTAGCGCAATTTTTTTTGATGGTTCAGTATCAGTGTTAGAACATATTTCCGTTATTTGTCCAAAACTTTTTTTACCCGAAATGAAATCAGCAAAATATGGACACAATCTTTTTTCGTTTCGTAATTCGTAATAATATGAATCGGGGCGCGCGCAAATTTTTATTTCGAAATGCAAAATTTTTTTTTTTAATAAAACTTTTTTAAGTTTAATTTGTTTAAAAAAAATCCTGTACAGTTTAGGTTGCAGTTGCCATACTAACTAGTGACGGAGTTTCTTAATTAGCGTAGAACGTTAAACAATGTTGAAGTGAAAGCTTTACTTTAGTTAATGAAACTTTTCGTAATTAAAAGATAATAATGATTAGTTACTGTTAAAGTAATCCTTAAAGTCATGCACTATTGAGAAAAAAGCTTCTTCTTTTTTTTATGCCACCAAGGTGGCAAACATGCATGCAGCCCGCCTGATGGTAAGCAGTTACCGTAGCCTATGGACGCTTGCAACACCAGGGGTATCACTCGCGCGTTGCCGACCCTGAAGAAATCTCTTCACGCCTTTCTTGCTGTGATATAGAAAATATGTTGGATATGGCCTTAGCTGCATCACTAGGGATAGTAATGAAGCTTTGTAGCGTAGTTCCTATGTGACTAAACCGGTGAATATATATCAGTTGTCATATAAACTATGTACCTACGAGGTGTGAGAAGTTTACTAGCACTTGTTAACTCATCAGTAGTAAATAAATTATATTATGTCTAGATTTCTCGGCAACCATTATTACAATGATAGTCTGTCAATATTTAATTGTAAACTAATACCTGGTTTCAATAAACGAAAACGAATCGTTTTGCTTACCAATGGTATGTTTTTTTATTGCCAAACTGGGTATATAGATAATTTCTTAAGCTAATTTTACCTGTGATAGCTACTTCCATATGGGAGGGTCTGCTATGCAAAGCTTTGAGATCTTTGCTTTATTATTAGTAAAGATATAAGAGCCTTAATTTTAATCAATCTTAACCGATACCGGTCCGTAAATGATTGAAACCGGGCCTTAGAATACTTGCGATATGACGTACCTTAAACGAACCGTAGAATTCGTCTGCTTCGCTTGAGATAAGTCGGTGACCATTTTCTATCAGTTAGGCGGTCTGCTTATACCCTTTGTCTTAAATTTTGTACAAAAATTGCCTCTTAAATTTGCTACAAAGATATTCCACGAAATTCAGAACCATTAATTTGCTTATTTATCGCCGTCAATCCATCCTCATCCGATTAATCTTCTGCTATTTCTCTCGATTTATTTACAGGAAAGAATCGATTACATCGAATCGGAAATTCAGGAGATAACACGCAACGCACGCAACCTGAAGAGTGATTACCTATCATTGATAGAGCTGAAGCTACTCATTGAGAAGACACAGACGTTCTTTCAAGACCACAGCGCGCAAAGGAAGCTGTCTGCTTCTGTGCAGATATATAACAACGAAGCTGTGATCGGTCATCTTGGATTCATAGCTGGCGTGGTGACCACAGCGAGGGTACCCTCATTTGAGAGGATGCTATGGAGAATATCCCATGGAAACATCTTCTTCAAACAGGCTCAAATTGAAGAGCCTTTGAAAGATCCTATAACGGTAAGCTATTATGAAGTAGAAGTGAAGATTCAGTAGAGCAATTCTTTTATATATTTAGAGATTCTCTGTTCCATAAACACAGTAACAGTTATACATATTTATTAGATCATATAAAAGCTAAAATAGAGGTAGCCAACGAAAGTATGTGCGTTTAACATCACTACGAAAATAACTGTTACCTAAATATTTGACTGTTACACGAAAATAGCTAATTATCTGTTAACGTAGTACCTACGCACAAATACCAATGTAATAAAATGTTATGGAGTCACAAATGATGAGAACGAGCATTTTTAACAGATGTCTATAAACCCAGATATGTCTGCGTCAGAGTTGTTGAAGGGTTCCAACCTTTGTTAATACCTATTCTTAGCTATTGTATGTTTTGTTTTACCGAGATCAGTTTCTTTCTGCTTACATAAAGCGGCTCATGGGCTACGATGAGGTTGTAGATTCAAATCTCTGAATTTGAAATATATGTCGGTGTCAGCGACAGCCAAGCGATACAAACATCATGAATAGGGTTTATTGGTATCAGGATTCAGTGGTCGTAGTGCAGACAATAAAACGTTATACCATCACTTCGTAAAAGTCCCGTATGAGGAGAAGAAGCGTCGCAACAAACTCCTCATGGGCCCAATGTGTTTATTCTTGTAACTTGATAATTAAATTATAACCTCAATTAGGTACACCTTACAATAACACCGCAATTACGGGTAAAAGGAACTAGTACTTGCACTGAGGTGCGCACAAACATAGGGTAAAGTAGGTATTAACATGGAAAGAGTTTTGCGTCAACACGTTAACTGACGGTAACTAGATCAAAATCCAATAATTGGGTAAATGGCAACAGGGTACTAATACCACAGGCACATAGATACACTATGTATATCTCGCCCGAGCGAGTGATCCAACAATAATGTAGGGAGCGAGCGCTCTGAGTCAAGGGAAGTGCAAGACTGCCGCATTAGAAGCTCGGACGTCTTTTATAAGCGATCCCCACCAATCCGAAAACAGTTTTACAAAAAACTTAAACTGACTTCAAAGTATAGGAAGAAGTAATAAAATCCTGACTAATGATAGACCAGATAATGGGACCAAACGGAAAGTATAACTTAACAAAAAAAGAATTTTCCAAATCGGTTAATAAATGACGGAGTTATGGGGTAACAAACATAAAAAATAAAACATACAACCGAATTGAGAACTCATATCCTTTTTTTTAAGTCGGTTAAAAAAGCTCAACCAATTCAGACGGCCTTACCGCTGAAGCGATCTTATTGCAATTTTGAGACTCGCAAATTGTGAAACATTTGTCCATGTGAGTGAGCGCAACGAATTACAAAAGAGTAGCTTTCATTTATTTATTTATTTATTTAATCAAAAGGAACGATCTACAGCATTTCAAATAATATTAGCATAACATTTTGTGTTGTTAATTTGCCAATTACAGAGTTCCATTAGTATCCTTAAAATTTACGGTTTACAGAACAACAATAATAATAAAAGTAAAAAGTTTAAATTAAAAAGAATTACAATTTTTAAGAGAACAAAATTCTATGCAAGAATAATGAAAAAGAAAAAGGAATAGTGTTTGTGTTTGTGTGTGGGTGAGTGGGTGTTTGTGTGTTCATAAATTCGACTTTACGTATGCTTAGATTCTGTTCTACGACAACTCACAATTTTTAGAAATTTACTCCTAATCATATGTAAATTGTCCACACTAGATCTCTATCAAGCTTAATTACACTTTTTAAAAGGAAATCAGAACCTTGTTTAAAACCTTCTTCATGTATTTATCCATAATGATACATAAATCCTATTATTATGGCAGAAAGCATGGGAAACGGCGAGTTGTGGCCGGTCGTCGACCCTGCCGTTTATTATTGATTTTACTTGATGTCAGTACCTACTCCTTTTTATACGCTAGTACTTAGTACTTAAGTTAGAGCTATAACTGTTAGCGTTTTGTTAAACTTTAATTCAAACACTTAACTGAAAAGAGATAAAACTTTTGGGAAGAGAAATGTGCTTATCTCTTGTTTAAATTTTGCATGAATTTCTCTACTTCATGGAAATTGGCCAATTTTACTTTCACGTAGGTCTCTCTAGTATCTCTTACTGTTGAAATTTTTGACATCATATCTTGCAATTATAATAAAACATCTGGATTAAAAAAAATAAGGCTTTTAAAAGCCGAAAACTCATTTTTTTTACTTTAAGCACAAGCAGATGTGTGCTTGAGTTACGATTATTTTAAAACGTAACTTTTAGGTAGCAACTGTAGGACTAAGTTTCACCTAGACACTAGTAAACATTCAAAAGATTACAAAGCTAGATTCAAAAGCGTCGCATGCAATAAAGCAATCAAACCGTTATGTTCAACAACTGTAAAATATGCAAAACCTTTTTATTGCGTCGAGTGTTACGAACAATAAAATGCATCATGGAAATTAGGGTCAGTACAGGTCAATGTTCTCTCAAACCTGGAAGAGTTTCTCACTCATCATACTAACGATAATTTGCTGCTGAACAAAATTATTTGCGAGTAACAGTTTGCTTAATACTTAACAGGACAATTCAGGGAAATGGTAGCATAATATACGTAGAAGATATAGGAAAGGACTTTTTAACACAAAGCTCAGTAACAGCTGCGTATGATGTTAACGATATTAACAGAAGTGAAGATACCAAACCAGATAATACCAGAAGATCAGATAAGTAGAGCGACTTGGCTAGAGCCACAAAATGATACTGTATGCTATGAAGCAACTCACTAAAGACGTTAGTTTTGCGTATCCACGAATCCTGTAGAAGTCCAGCAGTAGATATACCTACTGAAGTTAATAATTGTAAATGCTTTTATTTCCAGGGTCATGAGCTCCAAAAGACAGTATTCGTAGTATTCTTCCATGGAGAACAGATAAAATTACGTGTGAAAAAAGTGTGCCATGGATTCCAAGCCACGCTGTATCCCTGCCCTGCCACTTACAAGGACCAGCTAGACATGTTGGGTGGAGTGATATCTAGGATCAAGGATTTAGAGATGGTATGGATTCAAGTTATTTTTGGAAGCTCATATACCACCATAGCTATAGTAGGAGTTTACTCTGATACTGAGGTGGATATGGCCAGTCCGCGCAACCAATTCTGATTGGTTCGATGGATCGGATTACTCTTCCAGATTCCATTTGAATTTTACTTCTTTGGCGAGGTTTTCTTATGACCCTCTTTACTAACAGCCAATGTGAGTTACGAACTGCCACTCTTTTGGTAGATAATTACCTTATTGTGATTGTAGGTAGCTAAAATTTAAAGAATTCATGGCTACACCAAAATTTTGTTTCACGTCCACCTCGTGGATAGTCGTGAATATAAATACATAAACTAACATTAATTTAATTTTAAGAAAAATAAAACTATCACCTAAATTACCTTCATCAAACCATAAAACAAACTAAACTACATTACATATTTAAAGTGAAACTAATACTCAATAACTCTTCAAAATCCAGGTCCTAGAACAAACAGAGAACCACAGGCACCTGGTCCTCACAAACATAGCTAGAGACATCAGCACTTGGATGGTGGCCGTGAGGAAGGAGAAGGCGATCTACCACACCCTGAACATGTTCAGTATGGACATCGTGAAGAAGTGCCTCATCGCCGAGTGCTGGGTGCCGCGACAAGACTTGCATTTTGTACAGAAAGCTTTAGACGATGGCGTGGTAAGATTCAATTGTTATACATATCTGAAAACTGAGGGAGACGATCCAACTGATGCTAAGTGGATGCCACCATCTATGGTCATTGGCAATAACCTTACCAGGAGAATTGCTACTGTGTTGCCACACTTTACAAAGCCTAGAAGAATGATTCCATTTATCGATAAATCAAAAAAACTGACGACACAGAAAGTATTTTTTTATTTTTAGTTGATGATGATGGTGATACCAAATCAATAATAGTTAAGGGTTATTCAATTTTATTAATTTACGTATATGTTTGGCAGAAAGCAAGTGGCAGTCCCATCCCATCGTTTGTCCAGCACGTGCCCACAAGAGAGATTCCACCGACCTTCAACAGAACCAACAAGTTCACTAAGGGCTTCCAGAACCTCATTGATTCCTATGGAATCGCCAGTTATAGAGAAGTCAATCCAGGTAATTAGTGTGAAACCACGTTCTTTAGTATACCAAAGACTAGATTGTTGTTTGAAAATCAACATTATATGCAAGAATTAGATTAAAATATTGTAATTTCGACACTAAATTTAAATCATCAAATAAATTTCATGATCGACTTACGCCTAAAATAACGTGTAGCTAACACATAATTGAGCTATAATCAAACTATGACATTGCTTGTTTGTTTCAGCCCTATATACGATCATAACATTCCCATTCCTATTCGCCGTCATGTTCGGTGACGTTGGACACGGCATCATCATGACAGCGTTCGCAGCGATCATCGTCATCTTCGAAAAAAGCCTCGCCAAAAAGAAAACTGACAACGAAATCTGGAACATATTTTTCGGAGGTCGATACATAATATTGCTCATGGGAATATTCTCTATGTATACTGGTTTGATATACAACGATATGTTCTCAAAGTCTTTGAACATATTCGGAAGCAGTTGGAAAAATGTATACGATGAAGATACATTGAGAAATGAGAGCGCTCTACAATTAGATCCAGCAGAAGCGTATACTCAGGAACCTTATCCGTTTGGATTGGATCCTGCTTGGCAAGTAAGATCAACACTCTAAAAATGACCCTCATTCAAAAAAGTTCATCAATACCAATCGTCGAGGTGGTTACTGTATTCGATTTATTATCTACCTCAACGACCACTAGAGCATCTTTTGTAATTTTTATAACGATACACTTATTAGAATTTGTAGCTATATTATATTCAGATATTATGTTTTGATGAACTTAATCTATGGGCTTTCCAAGTATCGTCTAATTTAGTGATGTACTTACAATTTTATAATTGTTCGATTTCTAAATTATTATTTATTTATTTCAGTTTGCATCAAACAACATAATCTTCCTAAACTCATTCAAGATGAAACTCTCAATCATATTCGGCGTACTGCACATGGCCTTCGGTGTAACAATGAGTGTGGTAAACTTCAAGTAATTACTGTATTCATAGAAATTGGACTTTGTAGTTTTATAACAGCTATTAACAATGGAGAAAAAGTGTTTAATGACATTATTATTCATTTACAGCTTCTTCAGGAAACCGGAGCTGATATTTCTGCAGTACATACCGCAAGTGGTGTTTCTGTTGTTGTTGTTCTGGTATCTTTGTATATTGATGTTTATGAAGTGGACAATGTATTCAGCAGTTGCCGAAGGTAATAAATATCATTTAGTCGTATCAATTTGTAATAGTATCAGACAAACAGATATAAACTTGACATTTTTGGCACTAGAAAATTTACCAGACCAAGACCTATTCAATACACATTCGTAGCATCAAGTCCTTTTAAAAACCAACACTTCATCAATGTAATTTTGAAACCTAAATCTGGAATCATTCTTTAACGTTGATCGATCCTAAAATATTGTTCAATACTAAATTTTCGACTTCCAGATCCAGCATACGGCACCTCCTGTGCACCATCAGTACTGATAATATTCATCAACATGATGTTACTTAAGGACTCTGACATCAAACCGCCGTGTCGGGAGTTCATGTACGATGGTCAACAATATTTGCAGAAGACTTTTCTTGCGGTTGCCTTTTTGTGTATACCGATCATGTTGTTTGGGAAGCCGGTATATCAGATGTTGGCAGCCAAGAAACAAAAGGTAACAATTTATCTCATACTATAGGTACGACGGAAATGTTCCTTTGGCTTTTCCTGATATGTATTCAAATTACATCGAAACATTTTCAAAATTTTATGCTTACCAATGTAACTTATTTTTTGATGGAAATAAATAAAATAATAAAGAGCAGCTAATTTGTAGCGTCAGTTCTCAGTTCCCATTCCTATTGGCGGCAGACAGAGTGCCATTTAAATAAATGTAAAAACGCTCCGAGACCTTTTTTTCGCCTTTTATATTATAATAATATAATGAGCCAAAGGAATCTTTCTAAACCTTTGCTCCCTTATTCATAATAAAGTTATCAAACGTTGATTAGCTAAAATTCCAGTCTTTATCTGACAGGTGACATTTGGTGATCGAAAAAGTGAGACGGATCACACTATTACACTGATTTAGTTAAAAAGCGATTATGAATAAGGGGGTTAATCTTTTGGATTCAACTGCTCCAATGCTACCAAATCAGGCACTAACTCTACCAAACTTTTGATGCTTATATTTCAGCAATATCGTCAAGGCGTTGAAAGTGGTGATGGGATGGATGAAAAAGAGCCTCACGACGAAGGCTTTGGTGAAGTGATGATCACACAAGCAATCCACACGATAGAATACGTGCTCGGCACGGTGTCGCACACGGCGTCCTACCTGCGGCTCTGGGCGCTCTCGTTAGCTCATGCTCGTAAGTGATCATACATTCTGCTCACTTGAGACGGCAAGTCTAAGCATTGGCCCTGATTCTGTTGTTCACAACTAAACTAATTTTAATGTCACTATGTCTCTTTCTAACAAAGAACAAAAGAAAAGGATGTAAGAAATTTTGTCCTGTCAAATTAGTCCAATGCTTGTTTTCAATATAAATTTAGTCGCCATCTATCGCGGTTACGCCTAAATACACGCAAAATAAGACGGCAAAGATTAATTTGACAACTTAAAATATGTTCTATCCTTTTTCAATAATGTTCGTAAGAAAGAGATAAGATGTGACTAAAATTAGTTAAGTGCGATTTACAACAGAATCGGCACCATTTTCTAATTTATGCATAGTTATAGTTAATAAGGTTGTAGTATATTTTACATCATTAGCACAATTTTTCTCGTTACCGTGATTAAAATAAATGAATTTGAAGAGTCATGTAATACTAGAGACACTTTGCTATAAAGCAACGATTATTTTGAACCAATTTTCTTTAATTCCATGTTAGCTTATACTAATCAAGGCGATGATAGCTCAGTGGTAGTGATGTCGGATACCGACACGAAGGTCCCGGGTTTGAATCCTACAAAGAGCTTGAGCTTTCGGTGAAGGAAAACATCGTGAGGAAACCATAGCACGGTGGTAGGGTACTTTGTAGTATCTATCCGGCTGGCTACCACCCTCATGTTGAAAATCTGTCGCCAAGCCAAGGCCTGGCGATAGATAGATAGGAGATAGGAATTGGCTCTCAATTGGCTGGAATTGGTTCTAGGCTTTATGTGCTTACCTCCTTCGGCCACGTCATCACTTACCATGGTGAGATAGTGGTCAAAACACAGGCCTATACACAGTCTAAAAAAAAAACATTTTATTTACATATTTTTTATTTCTGTTGATTCTAACTATTTCATCACTTTAGGGATTAGGGATTCCTGCATTTTATTAATACAATTCTGTGTTATATTTTTACAGAGCTATCAGCAGTATTATGGCAGCGAGTATTACGCATGGGTTTCAGCATGTCGTACACAGGCTCTATTATGGTTTACGTCATATTCGCAGTATGGGCATTCTTCACTCTTGCCATACTGGTATTGATGGAGGGACTTTCAGCTTTCTTGCATACCCTGCGCTTGCACTGGTACGTTATTTTTAACTCAGTGAAATTATTTAATATCTGTTTGGGGATACCAGCAGCTTTGGTATTCTGAAACGTTTTTGACAGCAACCGACGACGACTCCGTTGTGACGGTTAGTCCGGGAGGTAGCGTTGCAAACACAAAAGTCATAGTAAGCCGGCTGACGTTGAAATGTATAGTTGATCTTATATGACTAATAAGTGAACCGACCGTCTGCTCAAGTAAGTGCTCAAGTCTTCTACATCCGTCATCAGCCACTCCCAGTAAAAAAAAAGACATAGTACGCCGGCTCAAACTTGTTTCATAAGTATTTGACATAATACTGAGCTGAAAAAAATCGTCTGCTGCATGGTGGAGGGGGGAACACGCGTCAGCTGCTCGCATGAATTTGTAAAAAAAAAAGTTTACCCCTGCCGTAACCTTCCAATCCTAAACCCACCGCGGGTGCATCGCTGATGCGTGGTTCACATATTAGTCATTCAAGATCTATTGAAAAAGATGGCCATCGATCGGCGTATTAATACTACCTAAAATGCATCAGTACCTCCCGGACTATTGCATGTCGAAACAATTGAATACTTGAATAGGTCAAAAGAATTAAAATGGGCTGGAAGGTGTATTGTAAACATCAACTGCGCTCTGCGAGTGGATTTCATTTATTTTAATGATCTGAGTCGTAATCCCAAGCTAAGCAAACTTATGATATGGAAACTAGATAAAGGCTAATTTTATTTCATATTTTAGTAAAACTTTAATGTACTGAATATACCAATTTTAAAGGTTTAATATGAAGGCTATTCATTGGTTTAACTTTATCTTAATATTACGAATTAAACTTCACAAAAAGAAAGCTAGATATAGCGCCCATATTTTGAAAATATTGAAACAATTAATATTTTTTACGAATAATGTTTAATAACATACTCGTATGTAAGTACATACTACTAAATTGACGAGGTATTTTTTTATAAGGAATAATAAAAATAAGCCAGATATCAAAGACTTCTATATAGAATTTGGAAGAATTTTAGCATTTCCAGTAAATAAAAATGCATTGACTTTGTAGTGCTGTGCACAATTTAATCAATGTTTATTTCAACAAGAATAGTTAAAGAATTACTCGCCAAAAGTCTCAACTGTTGAGCTTGACGATTTTTTTCCAAGATATCTTCATCATTGGCTGATTTAAGGATGCCCATAATATGACTTATCCGAGCTGCAGATATCTGAAATATGTATACCAACTCTGTAACCACTATAAAATTAGTATCATCATCATATTCTGTCACGAGATGTCCTCTGCTGAACTGGGCCTTTGTTTTTGACTGATTTCGACAATGAACAGTCTTGGATTTATAATAAATAATTTGTAATAAAACATACTTACTTCAAATATCATAACATTACACAGAAACTATCATAAATGAAAGTGATCCACAAAGTGACAGGTTTTTTTTTATAATGGATACATAATACGACCTTAATAGGAGCTTCCTAAAATTAAACATTAATTAATTGACCAATTGAAAAATGTAGCACCGCACTACGAATGTATAGAGAATAGACCGCGACGACGGACGTCGTCGTCGTCAGCTGTCAAAAAAGAACAGAATTGCACTACAGGGCTATTTTACAACGCTCGGATTCAATATCGGAAACGGATTCAAAAACTACCAAAGCGTTTTTCCTCATTTGCTATTTTAATTTCCGAATTAGAATATTTTTGATGTTTCTTTACGGAAATATGAATTCGATTCATCGAATTTCGGAAATTAAAATAGCAATTGCTTAAATTCGCCTCGGATATTTTTGAATCCATTTCCAATATCGAATCCGACGTTTTAAAATAGCCCTGCAGTTGTCGTCAAATATATTTCCTATTTCTGTCATGCCAATGGTGATTCAATATATCTTGGAATATGTCTAAGATTTTGCTGACAAGCTCATGATCGTGATTAGTTAGTTTTGATTGATGGGTTAGCACTATTAGTTATTCTGTAACCGTGCTTGGTCAACTTTTAACTAACAAGCTTTCGTTTTGGTCATTATTTTTTTTAATTTCAGGGTGGAATTCATGAGCAAGTTCTACGAAGGTCATGGATATGCTTTCGCTCCATTCTCATTCTCTGCTATTCTAGAACAAGACGAAGAAGACAAACCAATGGAGAGTAATGGAGGGCCACCGGAGTGACATGGTCTTGCACAATAGCAATAATTAAGCTATTATTTCAACATCTTGAGCATACGTCCCATAGCTGAAGAGTAGCAAGTCAAGCAAGTGCCTTGAAAGTAGTTATTCAGGATATTTATTCTGTAAAATCATCCGACGGGAGTGTACAATAGTAATATTTTATTTATACGTATTCGCCAATCGCTTATTCAGCAGCGCTGAGACATATGCCTTAAGCAGATTAAAGCTAGGTCGTAGCAATTACTTTTGCTTTATTGTTTCGAATGCGAAATGTATCTTGGTCAAGTCAATTAATGATCACACGATGTAGAATGGTCAGGAAAAATGACAATTATATTGGATGCATGGATAGAAAAATATCTTGATTTATATTATTGATAGATAATAATTTATTAGTTGAATAATAATAAGTTTGAAGGCTACGTATGTCCTTAGATATTGTAGCAGCGGTTTCAAATGTCATAAAAATTATGGTTTCATTTAAATGATGGTGAAAATACTGATTGAAACGATGAGAAGAAAAATCACTGCCTCTTTTGAAACAATTAATTGTGTATCATTATTTAAACGACATAATTACATTATGTCATCACTGCAAGTACTCAGATAAATATTTAAGGAATTTTATTATAGAACTCACTTCTGAATCAATTTTAACTACAGTTGAGTTGATTGCTTGCTATCCTCAAAGTGCCTACCATTTATTATATCCATTTCGTTTAAATAAATCTGGTTTGATGACGTATCTAGTAAGTTCAATTTACTATCTTTACAATTTAGTATTAATGCTTATTTTTCTAAAACAAGAGTAACACTTGTTTCAGATTTTACATTTAAAAAGTACATAACTTTGTAAAACTGATATAAAAGTAAAAGAAAAAAAGTTTATAAAAACAAGCTTTTATTGTAAGTCACAGTAATTAAAAATGTGACTCTCGTGACCACTTTTGAAGAGTGACCAAATAACCATGCGCTAATATGGCATTCCTGCCATCAACCAAGTAGGGATCCTGGCTGGATCTTTAAAGAAGATAACATTTTGTAAATTGGAATTTCACACCGAGTAATAGAGCTCAAACACGTATATCGTTATCCTACTATTAACTATTGAGGAGCTAGTCTTGGCTGTAAAATGTGTCGTGGGTTGTAAAAAAACGTATTCAAGTATATGAACATTATGGACCGTTTACATTTAGCCATTGAAGAAATGGTTCTGAATGCCGCATTAGTTCATGGTTATCATAAGTATTATGCAAAACTGTCTACAACATTTCAGATTGATCGGTCATCAGGCAATTACCAAAAATTCAATTATTGAACCGGAGGTCGAGAATACCTATACGAGAGCTACAAGTTAAATAAAAGCTTGTTATAATTAGCAGAGGTACAGTCGCGGACTAAAAATGTTTACCACCTTACGGTCTATAATCGCTTGCACATTTCAGTTTCATAAGGTTGACCGGAAATAAAATGACAATGGATAGACGTGGATTGTATTTGACATGAAAAACTATTCAAAGAGGTGTTAAACTAAGGATTGTATTCGAAAGACAAATATCACGATATAATAAAAATTAGAAAACATTTGATTAAATAAGTCATTGACAGCCTTTTTGCTATTGTAACTTTAAAATATTTCACAATTTTAAAATGTAATATGTTTGTGGATACGACCTTATTGCGCGCGGTATGAGATGGAATTGAGTTTGAAATTTGATAAAATTCAGTCCGCGACTGTACATACATCTATAAAAATCAAACCAATTAAATCTGCATAAAAGACAAATTAAATGAAACAATGTAATAAGTATCAATTAATTTTACCAAAGATGATTCTTTTTTAGTAAAATAATCTACTGTGATATTGTATCACATAATTTCACTTTAAGCGTATCACAATAATATTAATCTTCAAATTAAGATAAATAATTTGACTATAATAATAATAATTTTAGATGTAAGAGATTTTGTTATTTTTGTTAAATATTATTTTTGAAATCACTTTATTAGTTCACTGATAATGTACTACTGAGAGCAACATCAGCAAAAATCACAGACATACATCTAAATAGATAACGCAAGTCCCTCCATACGTATGAAAACCAAGCGTGTCATTTTTTTTTACCTAATGTCACAAGATTGATTTAGTTAGGTTGGCATTTGATTTTTAACGTGAAAATGAAGCTATCCTATTTGTAAGCTAAAAACATCCCTCGCTACACATCTCTGGTGGACATGCAGCCTTCTGCGTGTTTCCTGTCCGCGCGAATCAGTTTCAAAAGAAGAAGTTCTCCCTTTTTGCACAGATTTTGACACGCGAAGTACATACACTCGCGTCATCTATTTAGATGTATATCTGTGGCTAAAATGCTTTTCCTAGACCGAACAAGCATTTGCTCTTACTCTTTCATGATTGGAAATGATTATACACGAGGAATGCTTGAACTATTTTTGCTCACTCTTAGACTTAAAATTATGCTTTTATTAGAATCCTGCTATGTATCGTGGTAAAGTAGACATAAAAGTGATTAATCGTTTTTAGCCAAAGAATTGTCGTTTTCTATATTTTTAATGCATGTTTGTTGAAAAATTGTTTTATGTAAATAATTTTAATGTGTATTCTTAGTGCATCCAAATCTATATTTGAAATAAGTATTCACTTTTAATATTTTAAGGATTGTTCCAACTTGTACCTATTTTAATCTAGTGAACTCATTTTTATAGTCATTCATTATTTCGTGGAATACTTCATAGAGATAACAATTATTTTCATTTGTTTTATTAGAAGTGACGTCAGAGTGTTTTATAAATAAGTTTTATTGCAAAATTAAATGGACCAATATGTGGCCTTGATTCATCTTTATTGTAAGACTAAAGGTAAGCTAACGAGACGAGATTAAGAATGTAAACAAACTTTCAATTTTTATTTAATGAAGCTCCTATACCGACCACTTTCCTGTACCACGAATCACACAACGCCAGCTGTCGTCGACCTACCAAACGTCATAATTGCATGCGAGAGATAATGATCGCTCGCTATCGTAATGTAACTCAGTAGAGGTCGGTTGTTTACATATTTCATCTCCTCTCGTTGGCTTACCTTTACACATATACAACATATCAATAACTGCTAGAGGACTGCTGAGATCTTCTCAAAAATTATCTGTTAGGTATTTGATACTAAGTATATCCGAAACCAGCAATTTTTTTCTGGATACTCCTACACATGAGTACAGTTACTATCTAAAAATTTCAGGAATGAATAAAAGTCAAGAATAGCAAATACAAATACGAGCTTTATTAAAACCTTTTATCTACACAGTAGTCCAACGGCACAGTACAGCTAATAATTACACTGAAATATTCAACGCAAAAACAGACAAAATTCATAGAAAAACACTCATTACATTTTACACCATTCCTCAATAAACGAATTTTATCGAAATCTTAATGTTATTTTATTATAAATAATCCTTACCTAATAAATACTTACGCGCTATATTTGCGGTACCTACAAATTTAAACCGAACAAAATAATGATGTGTACATAAATTAATGTTAGACTGAAATAATAATATAAGGAAAGAGACAATAAATTACTAAAATATGCCAGTAATACCACATAGTATTGATATTTATATAAATGCAAAATTAGTCGCGCAAAATCTATTTTAACTGAAATCTTAATATGTAATAATTAAACACAAGCCTTTAAACAATGTAAAATTAGAAAATCTTTTATATCTCATACGTACTCAGTACTTATTACAAAATCTTTCAAACGTTCATGTTCAATCTCATTATAATGTAGTCATACTTACTCTATATTCTTTCGTAAACAATTTCATCGTATTTCAAAATATTTTTAGACCTACAGAGCCTGTTAATAAGACACTTGATAATTTTATCTTTAACCTTATTATAATATGAAGGGGCATCTTCATCTCTCATATATGTAAAGATAGTCCATTTAAAAAATCTTTGTCAAAACTTCTTTGAAAGGACATAATATTCAACCAAGATAGAAACTATGGATTAACTGATTTAAAATAACAAATGGTAATTTCATTAGAGTGGCCGAGAAATCGCATCACTCTTTATAACCTTAATAACGCCAACGAGGTTTAGTTACCAGCTTGGGCAGAACCTTCTGCGGTGCATGTATCATTTGCGGCCTGTCTATCTCCCACTTAGAACCATCTCGTGTACACTGCACCGCTGAACGCTCTGCATTCAACCCAAGCGATCTGTTCAGCGCTTCAAGCTTTCCGCAACCTTCGTAGCAGCGCTCGAAGCGCTTTAGCTCGGCGCTAGGAGCAGCCATGTTTTTGCATCCAGTTTGTGTAGCGAGCAACATCAGCCTGCGTGACCGTGCGTCTCGTCTTATCTATGGCTGTGTCCAGGTCTTCGCCTGAGACAGGGGCTTCGAGCTCGGAGCGTTTCAAACGACGAATCTGTTCAGGGTTCTTACCGATAATTTTTCTTCGCATCGTCATCATGGCTGCATCTCTACAAAAATCAAGGGTACAGTATAAAAAAAACAGTAATTATATATATAACTTGAGGACCAAATAGATTAGCTGCCAGACTCTAGGTCTATTGCTAATCATGGGCATCCCCAATCGCTTGCTTCCACCGATGACGAAGGTCCACGGTTCACCTGGTAGGATCAAAGCAGGTGGCAATTGTTGTCAGTGCGATTGTAAACGAATGTAAATATTATGTAATGAATCTAAGCTTGTTTTGAAAAGAGTAACTGCTGAGTTTATTGCCGGCTCTTCTCAGCAAATGCAACCTTCCGAACCGGTATTAGAGTATTAGAGCCAGACTTTTCATAAGTGCCTGCGAAGGTCTATTTGAATAAATGAATTTGAATTTGATCCTAATTAGCGCTATATGAGATACCAATCGAGTCTTTCTTCCACATCAGCTTCCGAGCGATGTAGCATACCTAGCTTACTGACTTTGCAAGCTAAATCCGTGACGGCTGGACCACTCATATTACTTTTTAAAGGATTTGTATCTCACCTGCACAAGTTACAAATATCTGAGCCGCTGTAACCGTCAAGCTTCACCGCTACATCAGATAGTTTTACTTCTTCAGCTAATGACACATCACGAAGACAGAGCTGCAAAAGTTTCTCTCTTGTTGACTCTGAAAATTCCATTCATTTAGAATTCCTCAAAAATGGTATGAAGAGCTTTTTGTAGGGTTAGAAACGCGCGAGTGATACTCCTGGTGTTGCGTCCATGCATACGCGGTAACCGCTTACCATCAGGTCGTATACTGGTTTGCTACCTTAGGGGTATAATACCTCAGTGGCATATTTTTTTTATGGGGAGGTAGAGCATTGCGTTTATTTGCTCAAAGAGCAGCTCTACTAGAGAGCTACCTCCATACCTCCACCTTGCTGAATCATCATCATCGTCATCAGCCTATAATGTCCCACTGCTGAGCATAGGCCTCCTTTCAAATGAAGGTGAAAGGGAATGGGCTGATACTGCACCACGCGTGCCCACTGCGGAGGTAGGCTAGTGGTCAACCTACTGCTGGAGTTTTTCAAGCCGCCTAGTGGGCCTCCAACTAGCTTAACGACTATCACAATTAAGTAATCACCGGGACCAACGGCTATACGCCTTCCGAAACACGGAAAACGCTCGAGTTGAAATACCACTAGGCGTTCACCCATCCAGGTACCAACCTCACCGGTGGTAGCTTAACTTTGCCGATCAGTTAAGAACAGCTAATCATGCTACACCACGAGCGCTTCGCTTTTAGTCAGATGTATAAAATACTGTTTGACCTTTGTAGTAATAGAAAAACACCTCAATATTACTGACCACTGGCTTTCACATATCTCTTTAATGTTTATCTGTTCTCAATCATTTATAGTTATCACGTCGAATTTGTAAAAAAAACCTTGTTGGAAAGCCCAACAGATTCACCCACAATCCAATTTTATCCCTTTTTGGGTTTTTGAAAACCCTTCCTGTATTTAAATCTTTCAATCATTATATTTCTCATTTTATATTTATGTATATTCGACATATTTTTAAATACTCTTAGTTGAATTTAAAATCCTAAATTCATGCCATTATGTGACTAAAAGTAGAAAATTATTTTACCATCAGGAAGTCCGATGTATATTCTCTTTTCGAATCTTCTTCTGAAAGCCTCGTCGATGTCCCACGGATGATTCGTTGCTGCTAACACCATAATAACCTTGTCTTGATTACTGTTAAGTTTAAATGGAGTTCATTTCAGTTATCTTAATTTATAAAGCAATGAAGGTCAAAGCTTAACACCGGCAAGGAAGTCCGTCTTCAACTGAGAAGAACTGGCAAGAAACTCAGCAAGTACATATAAAAATATAGTTTGGCTATAATAATATCTGATCTTAAACTAAGCAGAGTACAATGAAACCAGATGATTAATGTGCTACATATACTACTTTTAGTTATTAAATACATACTTAATATACATAATTACACCCAGACTCAGGACATGCAGCGTTCATGCACTCAAATGCATTTCTTGGGAGGGAATCGAACCTGTGGCGTGATAGGTGGAAACTAAAGGTCACCACTCAGTACATCAGCACGGCTACGCCTCGGCAAATACCTTGCCATGCATAAAATTTACTTTAACACATACGATTTAAAGGCCTCACCTTTAAATCTTGTGTTAAAGTTAATTTTATAATGACTAGATAAAATAGTTGACGCCTCTAGGCAAGCGCGCTTGCTGCAAGCCACTAGTCCTACTGACTACACGCTTCCAGCGAGCAGTCCGCTCCCTTGCTGCGTGACGCCAGCAAGCGGTATCTTTCCAAAGCCGCGCCACCAATTTCACCGGCGCGGCGCCAGCTAGTGGTTGGATTGAGTTAAGACGGTGCCGGGCCGTTGCTGCGGTGGAGCGGTGCTGATATAGTGCGTGATGACCTTTAACCAATAACGCCATCTAAGCTGGCCCGTGAAACCAACAATCTGAATTTATTGGTTAGTTTTGCCTTACAAAGCAGCAGCAAGTCCATCCATCTGTATGAGCAGCTCGGCTTTGAATCTCCTGGAGGCCTCGTGCTCCGAGTCGGCGCCGCGCACCGCGCACAGCGAGTCCACCTCGTCCAGGAATATCGTGCTCGGTGCGTAGAATGACGCCTGGAAGTATTCAACTCATACTCAAAACTTGTATATTCTTTATACACTAACTTGCCCTGCGGTTTTACCCGAGTAGTCTAGGGGTATTCATGGGATAATTAGTATAAATCCAAACAGCTGAAGTTTCACATTTATAATATAACGTAGATAGTATAGAAGCGCTCGTGGTGTAGCATAATTAGCCCTTCTTAATCGATCAGCAAAGTTAAGCTACCACCGTCGTGGTTGGTACCTGGCTGGGTGAGCGCCTAGTGGTATTTAAAATCGAGCGTTTCCGTGCTTCGGAAGGCACGTAAAGCCGTTGATCCCGGTTATCACTAAATTGTGATAGTCGTTTAGCTAGTTGGATGCCGCCTAGGCGGCTTGAAAAATTCTAACAGTAGGTTGACCACTAACCTACCTCCACCGATCCGCAGTGGGCACGCGTGGTGGAGTATTGCCCATTCCTTTTCACCATTCTTTTGTGAAAGGAGGCCTGTGCTCAGCAGTGGGACATTATAGGCTGAATATGATGATGATAGTTTTTTTTATTATTATCATTATGGATAGACCTATGTTTGTCTTGAATTTCATCATGTTAAGTAATGATGTAGCCAAAGGTGGCACACAAAGCCTAGAAAGTAAAAGGCTCTAAAGTGTAGCTGACAGACGAACACCCGCTAGGTGCTTGGCCTCAGATTATCAACTTGAGGGTGGAAGGTAGCCAGGTGGGTACTACAAAGTACACTACCACCATGCTATGGTTTCCTCACGATGTTCTTCTTCACCGAAATCTAAAGCTCATTGTAGAAAGGACAAAGGTGGGCCCTCTCAATGCTATTAATTGCTTTAGAACCAACGGACATTTGCCGAGACAATGGTGCCGATTCTGTTGTTTTTTTTTTTTTTTTTATACGACTAAGTCGGTAAACAAGCATACGGCCCGCCTGATGGTAAGCGGTTACCGTAGCCATATGGACGCTTGCAACACATGAAGCATCGCTCACGCGTTACCGACCTTTCCCCCCTCCCCTATGAGCTCTGGCGACCTTACTCACGCGCAGGAACACAACTTTACACAACATAAAGTTATTTGGCTGCTGTATTCTGTAAGGTGGAGGTACTTCCCCAGTCGAGCTGCTCTTTGAGCGAATAAAAGCTATGCTCTACCTCTCTCAAAATTTGTAAATCGCACTAAACTAATTTTAGTCACATCACATCTCTTCCTTACAAACATTATTGAAAAAGGAGAGAACATATTTAAAGCTGCCAAATTAGTCTTTGCCGTCTTCATTTGCGGGTATTTAGACGTGACCGCGATAGATGGCAACTAAATGTATATTGAAAACAGGCATTGGACTAATTTGACAGGACTACATTTCTTACATCCTTTTCTTATGTTCTTTGTTAGAAAGAAACATAGGGAGACTAAATTAGTTTAGTTGTAAACAACAGAATCAGCACCATTATCGACTTAGTCAGCGTTGAAATAATATTGAAGCTTAATTGCGCGAGCCTGTGCTATGCTTCGCCAGATGTGTCTTTGAGATTTGTGTATCATCTTTAGTACTTTAATTTAAAACTTGTCTTGTGGTGACATAGTACCAGGCCTAAAATCATTAGTTAATTCAGATGTCGCTAACCATATCAAACAGTAATCTGACAAGTTTCTCAGAATCCCCTCTGTATTTGGAAGTTAATGTGGCAGATGACACGTTGAAGAATGTAGTCCTGCATTCTGTTGCGACAGCTCGGGCTAGGAGCGTCTTGCCTGTGCCTGGTGGACCAGTCAGCAACACGCCCTTCCAAGGTCTTCGGATGCCCTGTGAAATAGAATAAAGTAACAATGAATCAAAACTGATAGAATTCTTAAACAATTTTAAGAGACGTAAAGCGTAGCGTTTATTCGCTCAAAGAGCAGCTCGACTGGGGAAGTTCCTCCATGAAAAATAAATACCGCAGCTAAATAACTTTATGTTGTGTTCCTGCGCATGAGTAACGTTGCCAGAGCTTATTGGGGAGGGGGGAAGGATCGGTAACGCGTGAGTGATGCCTCGTATGTTTCTTGCAAGAGTCCATATGGCTACGGTAAGGCGGGCCGGTAGGCATGCTTACCGACTTCGTTATATAAAAATAAAGATGGCCCACTATCTCACACCCGAATGAATCATTCTAAAATTTTAAAATTATTATTTGATCTTACTATTCACTGAAGATATAAACCAAGAACGCTTATTTTACCTCAAATAAGTTTTTTTATAATCATTAAATGGAGAGAAGGCAAATTAATTACAAGACATTGTCAACACTGATAAAGGATTTATTTTTATGTCAGAAGAATGACAAGCAGGCAGCCGTTCCACCTGATGGTGATTGGTTACTGTCGCCTATGGAGATTAACAATACCAGGGGATTGCCATTGTATCGCTGACCTGTACAAAGCATAAAAGGTACAGTCGAGGACATCATTATGTCTACACTTTGTACAATTCAAAAGTATTAAAATGTTTATCATAATGGTTTATGTTAAATGATTCTGCTTCTCTCTCTGCTTCCATTATCTTTTGATTCAATCAATAAGGGTAAGTTTATTAGAGAATTCGAATACGCCTCGCGGCGCCGCAAAATGATCGCGACGCCACGCGCATCGTGAAAATTCCTGATAGCATGGACTTCATGCCGGGGCGAAGCATCGCTGCGTCTCGCACTGCGCTTCGTTCGCCTCATCATCGACCGCAAAGTTTGCGGGCTATAATCGCAACTACGACGGCTGCGGTACCGCAAAAACAACCGGTCTATGAATTCAGAAATAAAGTAGCTGTTCCGCCACCGCGGCGCGTGTAATTACATATTTTCTATTCAAAATAACATACAAAAGCTGCTAAATCCCTTATCGAGCTTAATTACACACATGTATCCATAGCTATTTTGATAAATAAAATCGTTGGACATGCAATAACAACCACGTGAGTCATCAAGTCAATAGAACTAGACAACTATACTAACGTAAGCAATGGCAATAACATTCCACCATGCATGACCCTTTTGCAGCCAAAGTCAAAGTCACTTATTCCATTTAGGCCCCAGAAGGGCACTTATGAAGGTCACATTTACTGAAGTTACCACCGGTTCGGAACTCGGATATAAAATAAAATAAAATCCATTCTTCAAATAATATAAAAATAGTGGCAACAAAATTGAATAAAAGTACAATAATGCTTTAAGAGGCAAAGAGTCCAAACTTGAAGTGAATTTAGAGCGTGAAAGGGTGAACAGGAGTGATGATATCACACACGCAAATCATCAATTTACTGGTTGTATCAAGTTAGTAACGCTTACAACCTCAATTATTTTATTACGATGGCCCAGATCTTTTGGATACCACATTATAACCTCAATTATCAAAGAATATCCGTTTTACCGCTTTGATAGTTCAAGCTATACATACAAAAAGATCTTGGTTTCCCTTTGTGTACAAATGCGATGAATGTCCGCCGCACCTTTTCTAAATCGTATTAAAACGTTTGTTTTCATTATATGTAAAACTCTTATCGTCGCGGCGGCGGGCTGCGAAAACCTCGCAAGTGCATTGCTGCAAATTTTACAGGAGAAGTCAATGTCAAAGTCAAAGCCATTTATTCAATTTAGGCCCCAGAAGGGCACTTATGAAGGTCACATTTACTGAAGTTACCACCGGGTCGGAACTCGGGCTTCAACTGAGAAGAATCCGGCAAGAAACTTAGCAAGGTTAAATTTTTTAAATATTTTTTGGACAATCTAACTGTGTTTGGCTTTTTTTCCAAATTATTAACAATAAGGAAAACACCATAATGGTAGACACAGGTAAATTGTACAAGTAAAATTTTATCTTCAGAATAATTGGAAGATTTTATAGACATTAAAAACTTATAGCATATGTTATTCAGCTTTCTACAAAAATAAATATCATACGGTTTTATTCTTCTCCTGTAAAATTAGGAGCTATGCATTTGCGAGGTTTTCATAGCCTGCCGACGTTATAAGCTTAATCGTACGTTTTTTTAGTAACTTTTTTTACGCACTCACGCGCATAGTTGCATTTTGTGGATTCACGGCGGCTCAGACTCATTCCATCCAAAATCACGCACAGCACTACGAGACTCGGTGTGGCATACCTTGCGTCTCGCCCCGCACCTACGCGCGTGGGTTGTTTTTTGTTTTAATATTTCTTTATTTGCCAATAAAATTTAATACAAAAGCCCAGTGTAAATTTATCCTAGGCAAATTGAGACATTTGTTATTACGCTTATTCCTAGGATAAAACTATACCTATTTTTAAGCTTATGTCTACGGAGATTTGGAAAAACAGTTATTTTAAAGGCATAAATTTAATTAGGCGCGTGGGTGCGGGGCGAGACGTATGTAGGCGCGTGGTCTGTATGAACGCGCGTGGATGTATTTTCTGTGTGTTGGACTGTGCGTCTTTTCTATACAAACGGAGATACTTACAAGCAATGTTAAAACACGTATTCACGCGCTACGCTGCGTGGTGCGTGGCAGTGTTTTAACCGCCTAACTGGTTTAATTGTGGGTCTTTCTAATGTCTTTTCGCAACTCAGGCATATATAGTTTTTTTTCCAAAATTTGCATTGAACTTCAAAACATTATTGAAGCACAGGAGCTTACCTTGAAATAATCAGGCATAACAAGCGGCAACACCATCGCCTCTTGCAGAACTGATTTGGCATCATCCAATCCTATAACATCCTTCCAGCGGACAGCAGGGTTCTTTTGAAGTATATCCCTTTCTAGAGTTTCTACTAAATGTAGTTCATATCCTGTCGCATCAAAAACTTTTTCGTCTCTTTCTAGAATTGTCACATTACCTTCATTAGGTATATCTGTCTTTCTGACCATTGGTTTGATAGGAGCTAGCTGTCTCACTTTCCCTCGCGGTACTCTTTCTACTGATCTGCATTTTCTTCCGCTGCCCATGGAAGATGAGGAAGTCTTTCGGGTAACTATTAGGGGTAGCGTTGAATGATTATTTGAATCACGTTTTCGTAATGTTGTCGCCCATTTTTCTGTGGTGGGATCAGTTTGTTTTCCCTTATCTAGTGGTTGTTCTACAAAGTTGCTTGCTAATGTTGGTTTGACAGCTGTAACAATTATGATATGGTTGGTTATAAAATCTAGGACATTTAACATGGAGGAGTGGAAAGTAGAAAACGAAGCTTTAATCTTAATAATAATAAGAGATTTACTAATAAATCAATCAAACATCAAAACAACCTAAATCGGTAAATGAATTTAGTCCATGGAATCTGTCTGTCGTAAATTCGCCTTTCGTAAATTTATGAATAAAACCGGCCAAGTGCGAGTCGGACTCGCACACGGAGGGTTCTGTGTAATATTAACTAACTCAACTTTGCTATGAAAAAAAAACGCCAAAAATATTGAATGGAAGGTAAATTGCGGTTTACGATTTATGACGTATTAAAAAAAACTACTTACTAGATCTCGTTCAAACCAATTTTCGGTGGAAGTTTGCTTGGTAATGTACATCATATATTTTTTTTAGATTTATCATTCTTTTATTTTAGAAGTTACACACATTTTACCACTTTGGAAGTGTCTCTCGCGCAAACTATTCAGTTTAGAAAAAAATGATATTAGAAACCTCAATATCATTTTTGAAGACCTATCCATAAATACCCCACACGTATGGGTTTGATGAAAACCATTTTATTTTTCTATTTTTGTGTGTAAATCTTAATGCGGTTGACAGAATACATCTACTTACCAAGTTTCAACAGTATAGTTCTTATAGATTCGGTTAAAAGTGGCTGTGACATACAGACAGACAGACATGACGAATCCATAAGGGTTCCGTTTTTTGGCATTTGGCTACAGAACCCTAAAAAGCATCATATAACGGTCGTATAAACATATACATAATATAAATACAAATTGTCACCTTGTGTAGGCAGATGCCTCGTACCATTAGCAGCATGAGTGTCTGCCTGGTTCTTCGCCCGGTCTCTCCTGGCGTCACTCCGCTCCGTCCGAAGACCATCTCGGGGTGGTTCTTCACTTTTACTGTTAGAACTCCGTCGCGCTGTCATACGGGCGAAGCCGAAGGGAAGAGTTTCCACCATCATTCGATCCATCATCCTGGCCATTTGGTGGAAGCCAGATGATGGACTGGGGGAAAGAAAACTTTTGTGTTTGTTGTGTTTTACAACTAGGTTTTTTTTTATACCACTTAGGTAGCAAACAATCATACAGCCCGCCTGATGGTAAGCGGTTACCGTAGCCTATGGACACTTGCAACACCAGGGGTATCACTCGCGCGTTGCCGACCCTAATTTTTTTGTATATAGGCCTGTTTTTGACAACAATCTCACCATGGTAAGTGGTGATGTGGCCGATGGTGGTAAGCACACAAAGCCTAGAAGGAACTGGCTCTCAAGAGCAGCTGTTGGAACACACCGATAGGTACTTGGCGACAGATTTTCAACTTGAAGGTGGTAGCCAGCCAGATGGGTACTACAAAGTACCCTACCACCGTGCTATGGTTTCCTCACGATGTTTTCCTTCACCGAAAGCTCAAGCTCAATGTAGGATTCGAACCCGGGACCTTCGTCTCGGTATCTGACTTCACTACCACTGAGCTATTATCGCCAAGGTGGTTTGAATCGAAGGTATCGAAGCTACCCGAGTCACCTGCATTCCACATTTCACCATGGCCTCGCTCTTTTAGAAGGGTGTGAAGACATTTTAACAGGGTCGAAAACGTGCGATTGATACCCCAGCAAGCAATTGCAGTGTTGCAAGCGTCTAAAGGCTACGGTAACCGCTTATCATAAGGTATCAGGCGGGCCGTATGCTGGTATGCTACCTTAGTCGTATAAAAAACCGGTCAAGTGCGAGCCGGACTCGCACACGGAGGGTTCCGTACAATAATTATATTATTAATTAACTCAACTTTGAAATTAATAATAGGCGCAACAAATTATAGTTTAAAATTTTATTTTATTTTTAATCTGTTGTTATAGCGGCAACAGAATTACACTATCTACCTATTACGGTTCATGAGTACAGGCCACTGACAGACAGACGGACAGTGGAGGCTTAGTAACAGGGTCCCATTAGTACGGTACCCTAAAATAACATGCATTGCATGCTAACGCACAGCTAATAGCTCAGTGGTAATGACGGACGTCGTATACTGTGGGCAAGTCTCAGGTTCGAAAACTACAATTTATATTGAGATTAGTACCTATGCAACAGAAAGAACTAACTATAAGATTGTCTGAAAACTTACGTACCCAAACGAGGGATCATGTTCAAAAAAATTTCGCAGGCCCCTAACATTAGGGAACAAAAAGTCACCAAAACCAACATCCATCTTACTCCTCAGCAGTCTCAAAGAATAGGCTAACATATGGTCATATATTTAGAGCCACATTGAAATAAAGGTCACTGTGGGGTCACGAAAACATAATTTTCCTACTATTACTATGAAAAGTGTGTCATTACTTTTGTTGAACCGGGTTGTTGGAAAATGGTGTGCTATTTGACAGATTTGTTTAGGTGCGGTCGCTATGGCAACGCGTTTGCGGAAAGGTTTTGACCGCAAGATTGGCTAGGTTTGAGGCGACCACAGGCCTCCACAAAGTTTACGTTCGTCGAAATAAAACCTTCATGCTAAAACAAACTCTACGGTGAAGAAATAGACACGTATGTTTTAGTTTTTTAACGGTAAATGCATTGTGGTTTTGGGGGTCTTTGAGTCCTTGACCAATTTTCAGCGATCTCATTAATCTTTTGCCACAAAATATTTATTATTTAAATGATGTATTACAACAATGAAGAGCAATTTTTTTTTGTTCTTAATTTTTGGTTCATAATCAGAAAAAAAAAACAATTTCTGTGAACTTCAAATAAATTTTTATTCGATTTATGCCGAAGGTAATTAATTATCGTCACGCTATTTTGAGGATATTTTATATGACGAAGCATTTTTTTGTTGTCCTTTTCGTCCATTCCTTGCTCAAAGAAAAACGCCGTCTTCAGACATGATCTTAGTTTATCTTAGTTCACTGCTGAACAATCTTAAGATGATTCTATTAACTTTTGGGAAAACAAGCAAAGCTTATCTTTAATATTACAATACTTGATGATATAGTCCTACAATGAGCTTGAGCTTTATGTGAAGAAAAACATCGTGAGGAAACCATAGCATGGTTGTAAGGTACTTCGTAGTACCCGCCTGGCTGGCTACCACCCTCAAGTTAGAAATCTGTCGCCAAGCACCTACCGGTATTTTCCAGTTGCTGCACTTGAGAGCCAATTCTTTCTAGACGTTGTGCGCTCACCACCTTTGGCCACATCGGGGTAAGTACCCTTGTGTGACCAAAATACCAAGAATCAAGTAAAACTTTTCAACATGATAGAAATATTTACAACCTCTGGATAACAATATAATTCAGCTCCTAATGACTATAAATAAGGTCTAAAATTAAACAAAAGCCGAGCCACTGAAAATTCATCGCCAATTACTTGCTACGTGATCTACATTTCAAGCTTCAAAAGCAAAATTGCAGTAAGGTAAATGAACTGACTGTTTACCCTTCAACGGAAACAGGGTAAACTTGACAACATTCGGCCTCCAAATGTGTGCCAAAGTTCAATGACTAGACACCTTACACGGGGGCAGTGAACTGAGACTGGCTTTCATTCATTCGTAATTCAATCGATGGTAAAAAGACATACATACACGTACGGCATGATGATCCATAGGAATTGTTTCCTTGTAGTAAATAAGTTCTAACACACTTGTACATCAAGTGACATTTATAGCACCGTTTTTAGTATCTTAATTCAGCTTATTACGCGTTAGTGCTTTTTACTTTACATTACTGCACAGTTTTTTGATAGGTATAATTCGATTATGTTTAGTTTGTACCTCAATGTAATTGATATGTGCGTAGACGAAGCAATTTTAATTTAAACAGGTAAACAAGTTGACAGCGAATCTCTGTAAAAAAAAAATTGCGCTATATTTGTTGACGTTCTCATTGATTATTTATCAAAAAATCTACTTAAAAAAATACAATTCTTTTTTTCCTCGCAATTGAGTTGAATAACGTCGTATGAGACGCGAGTGCATTAATCATTACAATCTCGGCTCCCTAATCGCGTTCGCCTGCGGCTTACCGCCTCGCGTGTAATTACCAACTTTGCAAACATGTATCATAATGTACTAATACGTGACAATTTGCTTTGCAGCTTGCATCAACTTTAAATAAGTTTCAAGAAATATCTAATTACCTTAGAATAATTACGCTTGTACAATTTGCATAATAATAATACTCTAATGGGCCTGTTCATGGGCGTACCCAGGGGGGGGCAGGGGAGGGCAGCTGCCCCCCCCTGAATTTCGTATGCTTACGTACCTGCTGTTGTCGATAAAAGTTCTTAATTTCCAATATTATATTATGCGTTAACTTTTTTAAAAACGCTGCGCGTCCGGTTACGTTGCATTCATGCATAACATAACCATATTTTTTTTTGGTTTGAGCGTTTGAGATTTTATTAGAAAACTAAGAACTATTTCTTTGTTTACACGTTATAAGTAGGTCCTTAGTTAGTGTTACATGTTAGCCTTTGTGAATTGACTTCTAAGTACTAACGTCTAAGCAGTTGTTTCGTATTAATATGCAAAACAAATCAGTTTCAAAATATCGGTTCTAGTTTTCAAGTAAAGTAGGAAGTAATTAGAGAAAAAGCTTTTTCGGACCGAAAAATAAATAGATACCTTCCTAAATTAAACTACCGTTTGGTCTGTTTTTGAAAGCGAGACATTTTTGCCCTCACTGGTGATAGCGGGACAGACAGCCTGAATGCGTGACGTCCCGCCTGAAGCGCAAAATATGGTGTGTCCCCGTGTCGTGTGTAAGGCAAAACAAGCGCGGAGAACCCGGCTTAAAAAAATCAGAATTGCCCCCCCTGGGTCAGAAGCTGGGTACGCCCATGGGCCTGTTGGATACGTGTCACGCCATAGGTCGTGGATTTTATTCCTATTGTGGTATTGAACATTTCTGTCAGTCCTGAGTCTGGGTGTAATTATCTAGTACTATGGAAACAAAAAAAAACATTTATCTGGTTTCCATAGTACAAGATCTTACTGATATTATTTTTAATGACTAGCTGCCCGGTGCGACTCCGTTCGCTTGGTATCCTATCGACGTCATAATTGAGATAAAAACCATCCTATAGTTTAAGTTGGAGCAAATTACAGATAGTTACGAAATCAGATCAAAATCGGTTCAGTAGTTTCGGAGTTTATCCCGAACACATCGTGACACGAGATTTTTATATAAGATCAATAGGGTTGGTCACATAAAAAGTTAACAAGATAGAATGTACATAAATTGTTCAATCACACCAGCGTTATGTAGAATCGATATCGAGAATTGGCACGCAATTGTTGTCAGTGCGATTAAAATGTCATTATAATGTAATGAATCTAAAAGAGAGCTAGAGCGTAGCGTTTATTCGCTCAAAGAGCAGCTCGACTGGGGAAGTACCTCCACCTTACAGAATACCGCAGCCAAATAACTTTATGTTGTGTAATGTTGTGTTCCTGCGCGTGAGTAAGGTCGCCAGAGCTCATTGGGGAGGGGGAAAGGTCGGTAACGCGTGAGCGATGCTTCGTGTGTTGCAAGCGTCCATATGGCTACGGTAACCGCTTACCATCAAGCGGGCCGTATGCTTGTTTAAAAAATCTAAGCTTGCTTTGAAAAGAGTAATTGCTGAGTTTATTGTCGGCTCTTCTCGGCAAATACAACCTTCCGAACCGGTATTAGAGTCAGACTTTTGCAAGTGCCTGCAAATGTCTATTTAAAAAATAATGTTGACAAAGATCGATATGCAGGAAAGTTAACGATATGATAGAACTCTGAATATTGTCTTGATATAAAGCTAGAAGTAGCCTTATTTCACACGATATGAACGTTCCAACTATCGTAATACACAAGACGGCAAGAAACTCATGAAGACAATTTTTTCAAGCATCTTTCTTTTCCTTTGTATGGTAAAAACATAGATCAAACTTAAACCCAAAACTCATTTAAAATAATTCCTTTATTGGATACAACATTACAGCTTATTTTTGAATCCATAGGCTCCCGAACTAGTAAAACTGTGTTTCAGGAGCCATTGGTTTAATTTGGACACGGATAAGGCACAAAAACCCGTTAACAATTCACTTTACCACCGGTTGTTAATATACTTAAACTGAGTTTACTCCAACAAGACTCAAGCCTGCGCGTTCACCGCTAAGAAAATCCCATGCTCTGTGGCTCTACAATTCCTAACGCTTCCTAGAACATCAGTCAAAGCATTGGGATCCTTGGCGTCGACATTTCTAGCGACGTTTTGTTCCGAAATCACTTGGAAGACAAGGTTAAGCTGGCATCCAAAAAGCTTGGAGTACTCAACAGAGCGAGGCAATACTTCACATCGGGGCAAAGGCTGCAACTTTATAAGTTGCCACTGACGTCTAGCTTCCGCGTCAAATGCTACAACTGGCTTATCTCAAAGCAATCTATGGCCTAGTTTAGGACTTCATTAATTGTGGTTGATTACTTTTATTTTATTTTAAATTTATTTCAATCACATAATATATTATTGTATATTTAATGCAGACTCATCATTTAATGTCAGGCTAGTGCAGAATATCAGCGGGTGTGCGATATGCCTATCCCAGCCATGGCTGAGCACTAGACCTTTTTGTCTCTGCTTTTATTGATTACTTTTTATTTTTGTTTTATTATGTTATTTTTAAGTTGGAGACAAATAAACGTTCATTTATTATTATTATTATTTATTTATTTAAGTCGCAAGTACGGCCTCATATGGAGTACTGTTGTCATGAAAAAAAACAAGAAATTCCGCAACAAATTTTCTTTTCCTAAAACCCTCTTATTGAGTACCTAAGTATAAAACGAAACTAATGAATTAGGAATATCTCTGTTCTTGACCTTTTAAAACAAAGGGGCCTTAACCAATCTATTTTTGTAAGACGAATTCTTAATAAAGACATATCACTTTACACTTGTCAAGAACAATTGGATGAACAACATCTTCATTGAAGATAATCGCAAAACTCCAACACCTACACCACGTTTATATCATTATAACATCTTGAACTGTAATTCAATGATAGCAAAGTTTTAAATCGAATAAAATTCGATGGTTGTGGGCGACATCCTTCTGGATGGATGGAAATAAAGTTGATTGAAACAATGAGTTTAACTGCAGTCGAGGTGAAGTGTATATAATTGAGGTTAGGGACAAACAAACAGATATAATTGACCCATTGTATACTGACAATGTAAAGAAATCAACGAACGTCTACACTTAGTACCCAGGAAAAAAATCCTTCTATTTTTGTCATCGCGAAAAGGTCATAATAAGTTTTTTTTTACTGTGTATAAGCTTGTGATTGACCAAAATCTCACCATGGTAAGTGATGATGTGGCCGAAGGTGGTGTAATACCTATAATGTATTATCGAATGCTTATAAATTATCATTATCGAATGAATTATCTATCAGCCTTTGTCTTACCAGAGCTGATAAATGAGAATTAGATAGTTTTAATTAAGTACGAAAGGAGTGAATACTAATATAATGGATGAAACGCATTGGTCATTAGACTGATATATACCGCATCGGTCTGATTGTATGAATGCAATTTGCCTATTGTATTTAATGACGTCATGCTACGGTTTAAAGTTTAGAAAAGTTTTAGTGGTGACCATATGACGGTAAGTACTGAAAGGGACGATTTTTCACCAGGATTTTTGACCCAGGGTCAAATTAAGTGATCAAGAATCTTTGGAGAAGACCCGTGTTCGTAAGTGGGTATCCCAAGTCGAAGTAGGTAGAAATAAAAACAAATTAAGTGACGTTAACCACTTGTATTTCGATCGAAATGGTAGAGTCTGGCAAACGAAAGTTGAGCTGGTAGTTGGCTGTAATTGAAACTCTTTACATGGCAACATTCTATTTCGTCACCCGGCATAAAAAGTGTCAACTAGTTTACTATAACCAGTTTTGATACTAACCCTTTATTCGTAATGGCTTCATAGCTAAATCAGAGTTATATGTTCACCTTCACATTCTTTCGATCACCTTAATGTTCTACAATATGCTAAATGGACTTCTACGGTCGCTAATCACTGAAACATATATCCATATTGTTCTACGAAGGTAAAAAAAAATCTAGAAAATAAAAAGGCACAATTTTTTAATTTGAATATATATAGTACGCTTAGTTTGGAATCAGATAACCGTTTGTGAGGAATATCCCAGGATACTTATTTATTTAAAAGCATTCTACATAAAAATAGAATATAACAAGTTTACGTACAATTTTAACTCATTTACAAGGAAATATTATTTAGGAAAATCAAACATACCTTAATATTTATATATTTTTTTTGTAAAGTATCAAAACAATTTATTCCTACTATACTTAGTAATACCACATCTAGTATTTTTTAATTTGCCGCGCTTTTTCAGGTTCTACTTTCGTATGCCAGACTATAAGTGATTACTGATGATGTAACAAAGGAATATTTTTTTAAATCAAGCAGCACTACGTCCAAACTACGTCCTTTCTTTATTGAATTAAAAATAAATACTCTTTCAAAACATATACAAGGAGTACCTACCTTAAAATAATAAGCTACTTTACAGATAAAGGTAATGTTATGATTGTGTATTACTTATTGGCACCCTGTGTTAAAACAATATAATTATTAGGGTTGACTGAATCAAGAACGTCATAAACACAACCCTATCGAACTCTGTCCCAACAATAAATTAATAGTAACTCTACAAGCCCTAACATGAACTCTATTATTATCCTGCCAAAGTTACCAAACACATATATCAAACTAAGTACAATTGTGATATAAATAAAAGAACCAAGTGTGATGTGTGGATTACTTCAACCTTGTGTTAGTGTGCGCTGTTATAACAAAATACCACTTGCGGTGACCAAGATGACTGATTTTAAATTTAAATCACATATAAAAAAAGTTCTGAAAGAAAGAGCTTATTATAAAGTAGCCGATTATATTGAAGATAAAGATGTCTGGAAGTAGGTAGCTGCACTCTGCACAAGTGCACCTTGCTCATACTTATACAAAAGCCAGTAGGTCAATAATTGTGTGTTTTGTATTTTTAAGGTTATTATTTTTTATTTATTTTCTTGTTCTTTTTTCGTCTGTATCTATGCTTAGGTATATCTTTTTTATTTTTTATTATTTGGAAAAAAAAAGCCAAACATAGTCAGATTGTCCAAAAAATATATAAAAAATGTAACCTTGCTGAGTTTCTTGCCGGATTCTTCTCAGTTGAAGGCCGAGTTCCGAACCGGTGGTAACTTCAGTAAATTTGACCTTCATAAGTGCCCTTCTGGGGCCTAAATTGAATAAATGGCTTTGACTTTGACTTTGACTTTGACTTGAAGTTATGGTAAACTGGCCTTGTTCTACGCACGCAAATAATATTAGCATTTTTGGCTCTAAGAACCAATTTAGCCTACTTTATTCGGCTTCTGAAATAGCCTTTATTAATTAAGAGCTTTTTTTTATAAAATTCAATTTTCAAAATCATTTATTCAAATAGACCTTCGCAGGCACTTATGAAAAGTCTGACTCTAATACCGGTTCGGAAGGTTGCATTTGCTGAGAAGAGCCGGCAATAAACTCAGCAATTACTCTTTTCAAATCAAGCTTAGATTCATTACATAATATTAACATTCTAATCGCACTGATAACAATTGGAGAGTATATAAACATCATTATGACTGTCACTAAACTGTGTGAAATTAAAGTTAACCCAGTAGTTTTTACTATGAATAAGCCTATGTTTGACCGCAATCTCACCATGGTAAGTGATGATGTGGCCGAAGGTAGTAACCACACAAAGCGTAGATGGGAACTGGCTCTCAAGTGCTGCTGCCGGATCGCACTGGTACGGATTTGGCGAGAGATTTTAAATAATAGCCAGCTAGTTGGGTGAGTTAGTCAAAGCCATTTATTCAATTTAAGCCCTAGTAGGGCACTTATACAGGTCAAATTTACTGAAGATAGGTAGATCTATATCCATTTTCGGTGATAGGGTACCTAGGCTGGCTACCACTCTCAAGTTGAAAATCTATCGCCAAGCACCTACCGGTGTGTTCCGACAGCTACACTTGAGAGCCAGTTCCTTCTAGGCTTTGTGTGCTTACTAGCTTTGGCCACATCATCACTTACCATGGTAAGATTTTTGTCAAACAAAGGCACAGTACGTAGTAAGTACACAAACCAACAAAAAAAATATTCTATGGTTTCCTGACGACGTTTTCCTTCACAAAAACGTAATTAGTATTTAAGTGTTATATTTGCTGACCTATGACTGTTTATGTCACGGAAGTCGTAAAACAACCACAACCTATCTTCGAGCTATATTGGTTGCGTATCGTGGTTTGTACGACGATGTGAAATAGTACGCGTGCTAAGCCGATGCAGTATTACCCAACTGATATGGCTCGTTGTGAATCTTCGATCGCACAGAAAAGAAAGTATGGCCCCGAAGGTTAACGAAATAATGCTTAAAACGTACAATCAACCTTAGATCACTGCTATAAGGTTTATAATACACTGCAGCTGTTAGTTCCGCCTCACTCGCCATCACGCCTCTCCGCACGGCGCGCGCTAACATGGCGGTAGCTGCCGACCAATAGCGTTTCCCGCGCTTTGAAATTGTATCTTCTGCGCAGGTACATCGGTAAACCATATTAATTGGGTACTACTGTACTAATTAGTAAAACCTACTACGATTATATTATTACAAATTACATTAATTATATTTTGTATGGATTTTTGCCTCTCAATCTCTGAAAGGTTTTGCATGAGATTTGGCCGATAGATCCTGGACCACAGATATAAATCTAAATAGATGACGCAGTTAATACTTCGCGTGTCAATAGCTGTGCCACAATGGACAGCAATAATATTCTTTTGAAACTGTTTCGCGTGGACAGGGAACTCGCAGAAGGCTGCATGTCCACCAGAAATATGTAGCGAGGGATGTGTTCAGCTGATAAAAAGGATCGCTTCATTTCACGTTATAGCTCTAATGATAGCCTAACTAAAGCGCTCTTATGACATTATGGTAGATAGAATAAGTGTTACGCTTGGTATTCATACGGATGGTGGGACTTGCGTTATCTATTTAGATTTCTGTGTCCTGGACTAAACACAGAACAGTTTATATCTCGAGAAAATATTAAATCCTCGAGAAATCGGCTAAAACCGTGAAACAGAAACAAGTAGTAAATAACCTAGTTTAAAAAGTGTATGTAATCCTTCAACGTCAATAAACCCGGTGGGGCACTTTAATTATACAGTATTTGAGTTGACCTGCTTCGTAAGGCTCTGATCATATTTACGATATGCTGGCTACTGGCTGGACGTGGCCACAACCAGACATTAATTAATAAGTATGCAGACATGACTCGCCCTGAAAAACTTCTAAAATAACGTTTACTTCATCCATTTGGAAAACTGTTCTTGGTACTTTACGTTACTGGCTACGTTTACTGGCTGTTTACGTTTTAAACGGATGAATGAAGGTTTGTAAATTTAAATTGTATACTAAAGAATGATCAGTACCTCCACGTCACAGAATACCGCAGCTAAATAACTTAAAGAGTCCATATGGCTACTTAACCTTACTATCAGGCGGGCCGTACACTTGTTTACTGACATCGTAGTATAAAAAGTTTATTATACTTGAAATTGCTTATACCAGTATTATAAACTGAATATTCTCTCCCATGTAGGTTCGTAAACAACAATAATTCTATCCTTTTCCAAACAAAGGTATATAATTAATAAAAGTGACTGTTGTATAATGATTATTTACCATGCAATATCCCAAGCAGAATGAAAGGCAGGATGAGCAGCCATCGCTCCGAGCGGTACCCCGAACCCGAACTCAATCTTCATGTCATCCCCCCTCCTCGGCCAGGACTCCCGAGCAGTCGTCCCCCTCGGTTCTGATGCAGCACCGGCCCCCATATCATTCGTCATAATCTTTCGTTATTTTATATCGTGATATTCAGTTTCATGAAATATTTAGCAGCATTTATACGACGAATATATGCATAAAAAGTTCCAATAAAAAATGACAACACAGTATTGCAAAACCACAAACAAGAACAGCAACAGTTAAACGAAAAACAAATTCCTGAAATAAAAATATAACTGCAGAATTATCCACCGGCATATACGACACTCACTATCTTCACGATCAAAAAATCGCTACGAAAACATCACGCAATATTCCGTAGAGGGTCTACGGTGCTACGACCACGCACGATGGCTGACCACGGTGCGACTGGCTGCCCTCAGCGGTCTGTGGTCTCAGACGAGGCGACGCGTCGCGACGTCGGCCGATGACCGCCGATCAAAGGCGACTCATTACCATTTTATTATTGTCCTAAATCAAACTTTTGTATCACTTTTGTTCTCGTTTTATACATAAAATATTTACGAGTTTTTCCTTCTGACCTTTAATAAACTGTACTCATGACATGTATCTCATTGAATTTGAGGTAATCTTCGTAATATTTTGTTACGGTAAGGAATGTATGTAGTTTGTAGACTGCAAATGAGGGCGGGAAACACGTGAACTATTGATTTTCACGAGATGAAAGTGTATCTATCTCAACAGTTCAAGTCAGCTGAAAGTTAATTCACTGAGATTGTTGAATAGTTAACACCAACCAACCAAAATAGAAATGAGGGGATATGCTGATTAGTTTGTATTTTCACAAAACCAAACAATTTAAAAAAGGTGTCTCTCTTTTTTTTGCATTATACTCTTGACAGAGAGGTCATGGTCGTCATGATGTCTTGTATGTAACGATCTAGCTGCAATATATCCCAAGAGAAAATATCTTTCATCACCAGGGATATATCCTGGCTATTTTTAATTCGCTGCGACATAAACATATTCTTTGACCCTAATGGAAAATATTAACACAAATCTAGATTCAAAAGTTTATACACTGAACATTATTCCAAAACACAAAATACGGTACAAAATAATAAAACTAAATAACATTAAATAACTCACAAAAATATAACTAAAACTATAACAAAAGATGGGAAAGGGACTAAACTTCCTCCTTTAGATATAGTAGGTCCTAATAAACCTTTTTGATATTGTTTTAAATAAGGCATATATTGCAATACCATATTTAGCATGGGAGTATCAGTATTATTAAAACTAGTATAGTTTTTAAATTCATCTGGAGTGGCTTCAATTTGCGACACGCTATTATTACCGTCTTCTATTGTTAAATTCTGAGATTGATTATTATCATAATTATTAATATATTCGTTGATGTATACTCCGTCCATGTTTGGAGGGTATTTTCTTATATCACGACGGACCTAAAACAAAGGATTTAAATAAGGTTTGCCTTTATTTTCAACAGTCATCTTAAGCTATGCATTGTTTAGTATATCACTTGTATAAATGACTAAGAAAATGGGATTGTAAATTGTATCATTACATTGCTTAACGTGGCGAACTATTAGAATGTATGTAATAAATAGAATTTGCGAAAAGAACCTCCGAATCAGGTGAAATCATAGTGTACAAAGTAACAAAATCTTCAATCCTTCTTTTATGTTATTTTGCGACTTATCCTGCGTCATCATCTGCCTGCCCTATTGCCAATAATTTGGGGTCGGCGCAATATGTACGCTTCTTCCATTATATCCATCATACTAGCATTCACTCCTTTCTTACCCATATCATCTTTCACACAATCCATCCATCTCTTTTTCGGTCTTCCTTTTCCCGTATATCCATCCACTTTCATATTCATAACTTTTTTAGAGACGTGGCTTTCATTTAACCTCATAAGAACGACTTATACTGCGTGTATCGGGCAATTTGGCTTCGTTAGATACATTAACTGCCTCGCCAAATGTAGGTTCGTTTCTCCTCCAGAATAAACAAGGTCAAATGTATCACTATTTTTTATTGATGATGATAAAGTTAATACCTTTGCAGGTGGTACGCTCTCGGATGTAGACTCTATAGTATGCTCCATATGGTCAAGGGCCTCTTGTAATTCTCGAACTGTTTCAGCTGCGAATAAAAATAAGTCTTTAATAAAGATTATATTATAATAAGCTTCGGGACTACTTAAAATTACTGCACTCATCACACATTATGCAAAGAATATTCTAAGTGTGTCCAGATATGTAATTTTATTTATCTTCTTCTTATTTTCACTTACGGTCAGGTAGATAATCATCAACATTAAGTTTCTCTGTAGTTGAATCATTAACTGCTTCACTAATAACATTTACACCAATCGCAAGACTTGCATTCGCGAACTCCCAATTCATTATATTTTCAGTTGTTTGTACAATTGTAGATTCACTGTTTAAGCTCGAAGGTTCACTTTCTAGTGGCATTGTAGATTTTTCTGTAACATTGTCACGTTATTATTTTGATTTAGTAGTTATCTCTGTTATTACAAATATTATATACACACCAATCAGTAAAGCTGTTGAAGATTCCATAATATTTGCATCATTGTCATCCGCCACATCTAGAAATTCATATTCACCGTAAGTTTCCTTCTCTGTCCTCATTATGAGATCATCAGCTGTAACATATGATCATACACAGTTATAATATTCGTTTCTAGTTGCAAATTTCTTGTATAAATTAACTTACGCTTGCGTCTATCTTCATGAGAAACAATATTCAGCTCTTCTAAATTATATGATTTCGGTCTTCCAATAAGATTTACTTTCTTAGTCACTCGAAATACTTCAGTCTTATTTATCGTTGTATTTCTTGCACCTTCACTTTCATTAACCTTTAAATTCTTTTCCTGCATTGATTCTAAATACAAAGTCGTGTTTTCCCCCAGAGCTAAGGCTAGCTTAGTCAGGTATAAATCGTCTAGACGCCCTTCGTAAGTCTGTGATTCATTTTCCGATTCCAACACGGTGTTTAATTGAATGTGCTCTTGTAGTGTCATTGTATTGTACATATCATTGGACACGTCTAATTCATGTTCTGGAATTAGCAAATTGAATTTCAACGGGCATGCCCGAGTTATTCCCTCGAGACAGTGTAGTTTACGTTCTTTTTTCCTGGTGTTAATGTAATTTTCAGAATGGCATTTTCTACTTACGGTCTTTGTTACATAGCATGACTATTTGAATAAACGCCTTTTAAATAGGTATTCCATAACATTTACAAAAATATAAAGACAAAGAAACTTATACCATAGGCCAAAATATGCTTAACTATACAGAATACGTACTTCTATTATTTTAATATTTTGTTGCACTATAAGTATGATATAGAGATAGGCTTTTTGTGAAAAGCTTGGACTTTTTAAACTCATTAAAACAAGATTCCTACTCATTAAAATAAGATTCCTACTAATTAAAGTAAGATATATTGCAACTTATACTTACGAAAATCACACAGTGCACTGTATTCCTTATCAGGAACTGATCGAGCTGGGCACAGAGAGGTGGGGAATGCCGGCGTCCAGATCGGCCGAGCGACTGTGGGACCACGAGGGGCAAAGTTGCAAACCAACCGCTCTACTCTACGAAGGCGACCTTGCACTGGAGACTGTGGGATATTGATATCTCGTGATACATTCAGTTATGTTGACCATAACTAGCTTCCCCCGCGGTTTCACCCGCGATTCTAGGATACAACGTAGCCTATGTCCCTCTACATATCATAGGCTCTCTGCCAAATTTAATCGCAATCGGTTTAGTTGTGAAAAGGTGACAAAAAGAATGAATCTATCTGAGATTACATAAAATTCTTCAGAGATTGATGATTTACTAACTGGTCATCAACAGACAGCCTAACAGTTAGATCTTGAATGAGAAGTTGCGTTTGTAATACCTACACGTGTAAGTAGGCACTACCTATTCAAAATATACACCCGTTATGTAATACTCGAAGCGCTCGTGGTGTAGCATGATTAGCCGTTCTTAATCGATCGGCAAAGTTAAGCTACGCCTGTCGTGGTCGGTACCTGGATGGGTGACCGCCTAGTGGTATTTCAAATCGAGCGTTTCCGTGCTTCGGAAGGCACGTAAAGCCGTTGGTCCCGGTTATCACTTAACTGTGATAGTCGTTAAGCTAGTTGGATGCCTCCTAGGCGGCTTGAAAAATTCCAACAGTAGGTTGACCACTAGCCTACCTCCACCGATCCGCAGTGGGCACGCGTGGTGGAGTATTGCCCATTCCCTTTCGCCTTCATTTGTGAAAGGAGGCCTGTGCTCAGCAGTGGGACATTATAGGCTGATGATGATGATGATGATGTAATACTACAGGTCGGTTAACTAAAGCTGGCACGTTCAACACATTTACACGTTCCGCTTGTGTAGTGTCTGTGAATAAGCGCGCGGCGTCACGTCGCACTGCATGTGAATCATCAAAATTCTGTCCATCTCTCTCGCGCGTGGTCAGTATGAAGGAGACAGTTTTGCTTTTGCTACTGCTCATAAATATAGAGTGGTATTTTTTTGTATTCGTCCATTAGAATTGACTGACTGATTAGAAGCAATAATGTAATAAAACATACTGTATCGTGAAATTGCATATGTGTGAGTACTGTGAAGGTGTCAGCTTTCGGTAACCGACCTGTAATAGCCTGATTAAAAATAAGTGGACACCTTACAAAATAACGTTAAAGAGTCTTACTTCACCACAGCTGCTAAATGCCAATGATAGGAAACCAAAGTAAACTAAATAAAATTAACAATATAATAACCATAAATCGACTTCGTCCACACCCAACCATATAAGTGTATGACCACATAATTTGTCCGAAATCACCATAGTAGCTAAAGTTATTAGCTGGGCTGAAATAAAATACATTAAAATTAATATCATTACTTACAATCTCCTTCATCAAATTAATTGTAACAATATCTTACGGCACATAATATGTGAGATTCCCTTTATATAGCAAATTCTGCATGTACCACACATCGATCATGGACTCAACGCGGAGCCCTGGCGCTTCGCCCACCACTGATGCAACACACTGACCGACCGATATTGAATCTGTAAGTAATTGAAGTGCAAATTGGATGCATTGTGGCAGTTTTATATTTATCATGGATCCGCACTTAATCTGAAAAATACTAACTATCGTGTTATGGCTTTTTCACGATAATAATTTATAGTATGCCGAAGAGGGCGATGGCTGCCACATGCGTCATACTTGTGAACAGGTGCTGCTTGTGGGGGCTGGTCACCTTAAGTTTGCTATTTACTTATTAAATATCGAGTCTAATTTGTAGTTTTGCCGCCGGGGCACGCAATTATTGTCAGTGCGATTAGAATGTAAATATTATGTAATAAATCTAAGCTTGTTTTGAAAAGAGTAGATAATTGCTGAGTTTATTGCCGGCTCTTCTCAGCAAATGCAACCTTCCGAGCCGGTATTAGAGTATTAGAATCAGACTATTCATAAGTGCCTGCGAATGTCTATTTGAATTAAATGATTTGAATAGTTCAATGTAGGATGCGAATCCCCGACTGTAGTTTATAATTATTCCAAATGAGAAGCACCTATTACGTTTACGTAAACTAAATTTTGTGTGGGTAGAGGTACCATATATGTAGAGTATGATACAACTTTCTACATTAAAATAAATATAAGTTAAGCAACATTACACAGATCACGGCATGAATCGTGTTGCTCAGGTGTTCGTGGTGGTTGGCACTGATCGGCCCATCGCTGAGCTTCGTTTGCTAACTCTTCTACCCAGCGCTGAAAACATTATTATGTACAAGGAAAGATAATACATATTAGTATGAATCGCTGTTCATATTTACTCTGAGCGCTGTTCATAACGAGCAGTGATAAGTGCGTAGGCTTGATAGTCTGTAGGTACGTAAGACTAACGTGATTTGACTTTTGACCTTCGTAAGTGCTTTAGGGCTCAAATTGAATAAGTGGTTTTGAGTTTGGCTTTAGCTATAGCGGATGTCAATGATTACCAAATGAGCAACGATAACATGGCCAATAATGAGTTCTGCTCTGAAGTAAAACAAGCAAGACCTGACCTTGATTAGTATGTTATTAACCGTTCAACAAAACTATACCATCATAGCTCGTAGAGTTAGTAAGCTGAAATGGCAATGGGCGGGCCACATCGCTCGAAGAGCTGATAACCGATGGGGAAGAAAGGTTCTAGAGTGGCGACCACGTACTGGAAAGTGCCCCACGGGACGACCTCCCACCAGGTGGACCGATGTCCTGGTCAGAGTCGCTGGGCGCCGCTGGATGCAAGCGGCCCAAAACCGTTCGAAGTGGAAGTCAATGGGGGAGGCCTATGTTCAGCAGTGGACACCCATAGGCTGATATGATGATGATGAAGTAGAAGGTCTACCTGCGTATAATCTCTTGTCATCCAAAAAAATTATACACTTCACCAAACGTGTTTAAAAAAAATCATAACTGCCCACAGACGTAAAAGCAGCTCAGACGGAACACAGACCACTATAAAAGTGAAACTAAAAATCTCTGCGCCCTATCACGTACCTATACACCACTCATAGACACATGCATAATAAAAACTCTAGTTGGATCCAACATTTTGCATAGACAAGTGGCTTCAGTTGGCAGCGATCTGTCTGAACTTCTATACGTCTGTGAAACATGAAGCAATATTTTGTTATCATACCAATTTAACCATGTTTCCAGCTGTGGTCAATCCCCGGACACGGCCTGTGGCTGCCTCGTTGCGTCGTCGGTTGAGCCGCGCCATTATGCGCTCCTTCTCGTCCGGGGCTAACTGGGCTGTTATGTACCCTATGCAATGAGGACTGGGTCCTATCTATACGGAAAAGTTGCAGATAATGTAAATACTGAAATGTTTCGGTAGAGGAAATCAACGTGGGGAAACTATAGTACCTATACGGTGGTAAATGTAATCAAGGAACATTAGTTCAGGCTTCCTCCCTTTCCTTCCTAATTTCTTTGTAGCTCCTGTTGCGTGGCAAATCCGGCACTGTAGTACCACCACCACCATAGACTTAGTACCCTTAGCGTAGCGAAATCCTAAGTCTATGGTGGTTCCTAACAAAGCATTTCGTCCGGCAAATGCACTGAGACCCATTTCTCCTTTAGACTTTCTGTACTTGTCCTTATTTCACTCATTCTTTATTTATCACGGTTACCACACCAACACGATTCAAGGTGGATTGTGGTCAAAAACAAGACTTAAAACGTCCTACAGTAGAGCCAAATTTCACTGTAAATATATTAAGTCCCACCGTGGTACAGATGATCATTACTTCACACGTTTAAGCGTCTATTCACACGTACCGCAACCACACCACAGCGTCGCGACAAAATGTAGGTAGTCATGCTGTGTGTACGTGTGAATAGTGTCGCTGCGGCTTTTTGCGGTTGCGTTGTGGCGGCTATAAAATGTTCAAATGTTTTTGTTCCGCTAGTTCCCGGTGTCGCTGGTGGTGGTTTTGGTTGCGACGTGGCTGCGGTGTGGTCGGTATCACACGCAGTCGATAGTAACGGCAAAAAGTGGCGCCCGCCCACGTGGTGTGGTTATGATGTGGTTGCGGTTGTAGTGTGGTTATGGTACGTGTGAATAGAACCTAAGAAGTATACTTACAGGATACATACAGTAAGTATGATAATTAGTGTAAGCACACATTTTGGCTCCACAATAGTTAACTGAACTATCTGCAGTCAGTAAGGCAACACTGATAACAGTAATTGCAAAAATCCATTGCATTTTAATTATTTTTACCGTTTAATTTTGAACATCTTTTGCGCTATTGCTTGCGTTAGAATTTCGACAGTGGCGTTGTGATTTTAGAAATTGACGCACTCTGAATTACGTCATGTGCTAATCATAAAACTCTATGATTGATTTGTGAAAAGTTCAAATGAACATTTTCAATTGATTTTATTTCCACTTTTCACCAAGAAGCATATATGCATTATTACCTTTATTCGGCTAACAATTTATTCAAAATTTTCCCGGGGTTGCGCAATATCGGATTATAAATAAATATACCATAGGGGAGGGGGGAAAGGTCGGTAACGCGTGAGCGATGCTTCGTGTGTTGCAAGCGTCCATATGGCTACGGTAACCGCTTACCATCAGGCGGGCCGTATGCTTATTTAACGACTTAGTCGTATATAAAATAAAGAAAAAAAAATATTTTTTATGCACCGTTTGGATTTTAACTGGGCGGAGGCCATTGGTTTGATTTCAGCCCTGTACAAACGTGTATATTATGAACATGACTGTTCCGAGTCTAGGCGTAAGTATCACATATATTAGTGTTATATTATGTTTAGATTTTTAACTATTAAAATAACGTTTTACTTTAGTTGGTACTTTGGTTGGTTGGTTTTATTAGTTGGTATCTATTTTATACAAACCAAAAACAGATTTAGTTAAAAATAATTTAATAAATCATAAATAATCGTAAAACAATGCAATTTACAAATTCTTATAATACATTATACAAAGTACATAAAGTTACACCTTATTGTATATAGTTATCTACAGAAAAATACAATTTCATAATTGGCACTAGAATTATACAATAAACAAGTAACAAATTACATAGTTTTATAAAATACAGCTTGTAAAGGTTACATATCCGATGATAGATTATGAATAAGGGGGGGGGGGTCAACTAAATCAGTGTAATAGTGTGCCCCGTCTCACTCTTTCGATCACCAAATGTCAAGTGTCAGATAAAGACTTCGGAATTTTAGCTAATCAACCTTTGATAACTTTATAATGAATAAGCGCCTTTGCACAGTATAAGAAAATTTCTTGTGTCTTATCAATCAGACATGTCTTATAAGACATTCAGTCGCACTGGTTGTTATATGAAACCGTGCATATTACAAGAAATGTCGGATCAGACACGCCCATACATTTTATTATAATGTGCAAAGGGCCTAAGGGGGTACGAACATGAATTATGTTCATAATATCTAATTCATATTGACTGGGTGTAATAGAAAGTGTATAAAATCCAAATCCAAGTTATGAAGGTTCAAAAAAACGACGAAGCGCTTCGAGAAAATGTAGGTAGTGCCCTTTCGCTTCGCTTGGCTGTCTTGGCGAGGGCCACTTCCGTGCCCCCAGATTCATTACAGTAATCCACTTTTTTGGTACTAGCAACGGACGCAGAATGATAATGACCATCATTGACCGGTGTCATGTTGGTTTTGATTTTAATTCAATAAACTTGGATGCAAAAATTTCGTATGAATTTTTGAGTAACTTATTTTGAGCTGAATCTTTTTATAGTCTGGACTTATAAACGTTTCATGGCATTCACGATGACTATAGCTAATTTTATCATTTATTATGTCATTAAATCTTATACCATTGTATACAATAACCTTTATAAAACTGTGGTACCTATTAAATAATGGTACACTCAACCATTAGAGAATAAATTATTATATTTAAATTGATTAAATTCGGAAAATTGTACATACAAATATGTACCCAAATGGCTAACAATAAGGTCGGTATTTATATGTCACTATTATATCCTCTAAAACTACATAACTAATTTGAATTCTGTTTCGTTGCATGTGATGTCTAGAAAATCGTTCGTTTATAACAAATCCCCCAACATAATTTAAACTTTACGGATATAACATTAAGAGCTAAAATACCTCGCCCAATTCATAATCAAGCATATACAAATTTTACTAATACATTCCAATAAGTACTTTGGTCTCTACAACATAGAGATGCAAATCAAATGCATTTATGCGTCACTCGGTTTCGGTAAATAGTACATAGAGTCTATGAAGTTTTTGGTAATATCTGATACAAGACTCCTGTCCGATATTTCTTGTGCTACACCGTAAATCGCCATCTATAATATAAATTACATAGTTTATAAAGGTTATTTAAATTGAAGCTCTATTCACCGATCAACGCTGCTCGATCAAAATGAAAGAAAAAATATATATTTTTTTCGGGATTTCATAGATTGTCTTTTCGTAAAAGTTGTTCACAATGATGAGTACACACGGCTACACATCAAGCTATACAGTTCCAGTATAAGCTGATCTCGAATTGTATAGGATTTCCGTACAATGAGAGGTTAGCTTATATTGGAAATGTATAGCTTGATCTGTAGCCGTGCGTACAATAAACTCTGAAAGTTTGGGCAGCTTTGAAAAGTGACCCTGTACAATAAAAGGCAGGAAATATAATGACCACCAAAAAGAATTTTGTGACCAAATAACCTCTATTACCTAAAATTGTACTATGAAACCAAAAGTAAAATTATCACCAAAATTAGTAAATGATCACCAAATTTTAATAAGGAAATTATTGCGCTTTTTCTCGACTCGGGGCACTCCAAATAAAGTTGGTTAGGTTAGAACTGTCACAATGCTAGATCAAAGTTTATGCTTTGTGTACATTTTTTGTGGTAATTTACTATTTTTGGATTAAACAATCATAATTTGGGTTCTAATTTCATGCTAGAATGGTGGTTAATTTTGGTGATCTATTACAATTTTTGGCGAAATAAAGTGATTTTTTTACCGTAACAGTTTACTAAATCTGGTGGTTCGTTAAACATAAGCCTAATAAAATAACGTAGTATAATAGTAAGATATAACGATGATAACTCAGTGGTCGTGACGTGGGATGCTGAGACGAAGGTTCGAATCCTACAATGAGCTTGAGCTTTCGGTGAAGGAAAACATCGTGAGGAGGCCATAGCACGGTGGTACATACTTCGTAGTACGTGGGTACTGTCTGGCTACCACCCTCAAGTTGAAAATCTGTCGCCAAGTACCTATCAGTGTGTTCCGACAGCTGCACTTGAGAGCCAGCTCCTTCTAGGCTTTGTGTCTGCACCACCTTCAGCCACATTATCATTTACCATGGTGAGATTGGTACAACCCATAAAGTTAGAATATTAATAGAGCGATTGTACTACAGTACGGTCCGTGAGCACGGGTACGGTCTAAATACCTTGAAACGAAGTGCACACACATAATGAATGCCAAATGCAAATTACAGAGAACAAATGACAAGGAATCCATATCGATATTTTGTTTGACTGTAAATCAACTAGTATATGATATATCTTTCAATGCATCTACATATATGGAAACTGCTGACGCATCGCACAAGGTAACGTTGTTAACGCTATCAGTCTGTAATATTCTAGCTCTATGGGTCAAACACAAGCCTCTATGGGTCAAACACAGGTCTCTATGGGTCAAACACAGGCCTCTATGGGTCAAACACAGGCCTCTATGGGTCAAACACAGGCCTCTTTGGGTCAAACACAGGCTTCTATGGGTCAAACACAGGTATACAGGACGAATTTTTATTTCTAGCCAGTGTGGGCAACTTCTGAACTACAGGTCTTAGAGAAAAACGCTGAAAGGAACCCCGAGCTGAATTTTGAAGAAAACTAAAATGCCATTAAAATTTATTTAATAAAATTTGTATTTTCGAAGATATTGAATTTTATCAAAAGAATTTTTTTTTTCGAAATTCTGCTTCTTCGTCACAATATGAACAAAATTATGTAAGACAATCTTACTCTCAAGTTGCTAGAAGTTATCTAAAATATTATTTTATATTTTCATTGACCATGGTTTTATGCTGCGTAAAGTTTGACGAGGTGTAGCAGATCTCGCAGGGACCTCACTATGTTTACCCATAAAGAATTGGCTCTTAGCATTCTGACAAAAAATTGAGGTCAATTTTGATAACTTCTAGCAACTTCAGACCAAGATTGTCATACATAATTTTGTTCGTATTGTGAAGTAGAAGCAGAAAAAGAAAAAAAATTTTTTTTAATAAAATTAAAAACACATTTTTTTTTTAATGGCATTTTTATTTTCTTCAAAATTTAGCTCGGGTTTCCCTTCAGCGTTTTTCTCTAAGACCTGTAGTTCAGAAGTTGCCCTCACTGGGTAAAAAAAAAATTCAGCCTGTATATGCAATAAAAATAAAAAAGCGTGGTGAATACTTGCCTTTCCCTCTACTGGTGCTCCCGCGTCTTTAAGACAAACAAGTGCAGTACTGCGCACGTCCGACACGAACCGGTCCGCCACGCCCTCTGTTGTGTGCGCGTGCGTCACGCAAATGTGCACCCTACCACACAGTACATAGAGTTCATAATACATTGGATGTGTACATTGATACCGCTCTACAATGACCTGTTATGAGCGTGTATGTGAAGGTAATAAAGCTCATATTACAATGAACGTGTTTACAGGATTTCGAGATGGCATATTTTCGAAACCTATGTTGGGTTAGTCGTGCTGAACAACTTTTAATATGGGATCAATAAAGAATTCTTGTTAAAATTTTTTTTTAGATTTCATTAAATATGATCAAGGAAGGTTTGATCTTTGTATGAAAAGTTTTTTTTTTTTGAGAATTCTGTGTTGGTCCCATATTAAAAGTTGTTCAGCATGACTAACCCAACATAGGTTTCGAAAACATGCCATCTCGAAATCTCTACCCAGTATACAGACAGATAAACGTTTATATTAGATTGTCAATATAGTATATTTTTCATTCATTTATAGTCCGTATGAGCTCACAGCAACTTCTGCAAGCAGGTCTTTACAGGATATTTTCCTTCACCGAAATGCATTTATATTACCCCTGAGCAACCACATGCTATTATTAATAACGTTTAAATTAATACATACCCAGATGGGAACTGTAACGCGTTCAAACTCCATCCTTTCTTGTGCAGCAAGTCAGCCATTTTGAAAATGTCGAATTTCTTGGAGCCGAACGCTACCACAGACGTCGCCGGTTTGCCGAATATGAAAATACCATCGATTTCGCGAAGCCTGAAAAACAAAATTGACTACTTGATTTGATGTATTATTTTTACAAATTAGGTTATTTTATAGGGACAAAAAAATAAGAAAATAATTTCTTTTGAATTCGAATCAAATAATTTCTCAAAATAGTTTAACTAAAAGACTCGCTTAAAAAACCCTGTACTAAAAAGTATTAATGATGGTACCAAATTATTGTATTGCCATCGGTCCTTTCAAAATTTCAGTTTAATCGGACGTTTTGAAATCGTCAGTATGAAGATTCCATTACATACGAGTGAGGCTAATAAAAGCGTACTAAAAAAATGAATTATACAATGTCTGTTAGTTAACTGAATGGTCAGATATATGATGAAACAAATAAACTTTATTCTAAAACAATAAGATGTTTGTTTGACAAAGCTATAGTAAATGCGTGAGTGTGTTACATACTGCGCCTCTATGTATCTGGCGGTGGTGATGATGTCGTGCGTCATGGCGAGGTACCTCTCGCGGCCCACGAACATCATGGTGGCCCAGCACGCCGCGATCACGCCGCCCGCGCGGCTGCCTGACCACAACAACAACAACATTACTTACGCCAACAACATTACTGACGACAACAACATTATTAACAACAACAACAACATTATTAACAACAACAACAACATTATTAACAACAACAACATTATTAACAACAACAACAACATTATTAACAACAACAACATTATTTACAACAACAACATTATTTACGACAACAACATTATTTACGACAACATTATTTATGACAACATTATTTACGACAATATTTATTTACTGAAACTTTAAGGTGTATTGTGTTTGTGATAATTTTAATAATTATAATGTGATGATTATGACTTGGATTAGATAAATTAATACGGATTAAATATTATGTCTTAACATTGTAAAAAATAAAAATTTGCATGCCTAGCAAAGGCAGAATATAGTGAGACATATATAAACTCTATACTACCTGCATAACCTACCTATATTCTGTGCAAATAAATGATTTGATTTGATTAATATAATTTACGACAACAACATTATTTATAAAATTATTTACGACAACAACATTATTCACAACAACGAAATTATTTTTAAAATAACTTTATTTAAAGCAATTACTTATTCCTGTTCTTCTCAGTTGAAGGCCGACTTACGAACTGGTGGTAGGTAGGCCTAAATTGAATTTGAATAACAACTTTCTTCTTTGCTACACATATACATACGACTTAATTTATAATAACAGATGTAATAGTAGGCTAGATACCAAGATACGGTAAAAGGAAGTAAGGAAGTACTTTACCATTAACTGTAGGCGATCCGTATACACCCCCGGGCCACTCCGTAGTGACGGTGTACTGACAGTGTCGGTACTCCGGCTTTCTGTACAGTATCACTGATGTGCCTTTAGGTGCGTAGCCATACTGTGAAAATTAAACAATTTTAAAATATAACTGTCAAAATTACTTGTAGTACAGGTCGCGTCATGTAAAAAGAACGCTGGAAGAAAGTGGAGGGGCTGTGTTTGCGCATGGGTACATTAGCGCACCAACCACACTAACCAAACATACTATGACGAATAAATAGCGCACCGGCAAGCATGCGGCGCGTGACAAATCCGCCCCGCCCCGCGCCGCACCTCATACCACCAAATAGACCGATAAATCACCTAATGCGCAGCTTGATCGCTAGCGTTCTTTTTACATGACGCGACCTGTAGTTATATAAAGGTCACCAGCGTGGTCACCAAGGTGTATCAGCGGAGATGCTGGCGACTCTGGGCAGCCTGAAGTCGAACACGGGCAGCGTGTGCCCGGTGAGTGGCATGAACTATTAGTAGTTATATAAAGGTCACCTTATGTGTATCAGCGGAGATGCTGGCGACTCCGGGCAGTCTGAAGTCGAACACGGGCAGCGTGTGCCCGGCGTGTGGCATGAAGGCACCCAGGAACCCGCCGAGGCAAGCATCTACGTGTAGGGGCACATTGTACTCTATAGCGAGGTCTGATAGAGCAATGATGTCGTCCATTGTACCGTACGGGAAGTTTGGCGCTGAGCCTACTATCTGTGGATATAATGATTGATTCTAAATTGTGTTTCTTTGCCAATATTTTCATATTATTCATTTTGTATTTACTTTCAATTTATTTGTCATTAAAGTTATCAAATAAAATCGGAGAAAAAATTACATTATACCCCTCCTTATCTCTCCTCATTTTGGTGTTCACGAAGCTCGACATATATCACAAGCACTTACCAAACAAGTCCTCCTGCCGATGGCTCTCCTCACACCCTCAACATTAACTGTCAACGTATCAGGATCCACCGGTACAGTCTTCACAGACAGGCCGAGGTACTGGGCAGCCTTGTCAAAGGCCGAGTGGACTGTAGACGGTACCACGATCTGCGGGTTGCTTATGCCCTTATTATAAGCGAGGTCGCGGAACGCTTTGCACGCCATTATTATTGATTCTGTGCCGCCTGTTGTTACCTAGAAATGATTTAATAGGCATCATTAATTTAGTCTTCGATTGGCCTTAGAGGGCGCTACTCGTCAGAATGAAATTATCCCATGTTAGTGATGATGTGGCCGAAGGTGGTAAGCACACAAAGTCTAGAAGGGAACTGGCTCTCAAGTATCTTCAATACATAAAGAATACATAAAGTGCTACGTGCCAAACGATTATGGGCTTAAAGGTGGTTTACCAGACATTTTGGCAATAGTACTTTTAGGGTAGATATTAAGCGGCCGTATGCATGATTTTGCCGATTTCGACTGTTTACGTGATTTAACAATCGTGATTTTACAGTTAAAATACTGTATTTCTACAAGTTTTAATACACAACATAAAATATCAGAATGAGCTACCTCTTTATTTTTATTATTTTATTAATTGCGAGATTAAAATTTAAAAAGTAGCTCGTTTTATAGATAATTATTGGAATGATCTTTTATGTTGTGCTTTAAAACTTATAAAAATACAGTATTTTAACCGTAAAATCACGTCTGTAAAATCACGTAAATCAGCGAAATCGGCATAATTAAGCATACGGCCTCTTAATGATTGCTATACCGCCTCTACGCTCGCAGACACAGCCTGAGATATAGAGTACGAATATTGATAGAGTGATAGCGTTAACAACATTACCTTGTGCGTGCGTGTTTATATTCTATTGAGCTTGGATAAATAAGATAAGTCTAATCCGAATTGCCTTTTCAGGTACATGTATACCTACATACGTAATGAATAAATTGATACTACACTGATAAATGTACATGAGATTAAGAGTGAAATCACTGGCGTGAATAAATCTAATTAATAGTAAGATAAGTAAACAATGGTCATGTTTATTGCTTTTTAGGGTTCCGTGCCCGAAGGGTGCCAAACGGGACCCTATTAATAAGACTCCGCTGTCCGTCCGTCTGTCTGTCAGTGAGCTGTATCTCATGAACGTCTGTCTGTCAGTGAGCTGTATCTCATGAACGGTAATAGGTAGATAGCTAAAATTTTCAGAGAATATGTGTATCTATATATGTTTCTATTGCTGGTATAACAACAAATAATAAAAAAATTATATAATTAAAAATTAAAGGGGGCGCCCATACAAGAAACGACTTTTTTGGGATTTTTTTTTCGTATCAAAGTTGAGATATTTAATAGTGTACGGAACCCTCTGTGTGCGAGTCCGACTCGCACTTGGCCGGTTTGTTAAGTTTTCCCATACTCTGGAGAAAGTTATGACGTTGTGTAAAAAATTTAAAAATTTAAGAAAACTTAAAGTTAAGGTAGGGTAGGGAGAGAACAGTAGGGTAGCGTACGGTAGGTTAGGGTAGGGTAGGATATCCCTCGGGTACGCGGGTGAAACCGCGGGGCGCAACTAGTAAATTATAAACACTGTTTAGAATATATTATAGCTCAACCTTATCAAATTAAAAAGCTTAAAAAACTCACTGTCCCGCAGCAGTCTTCGTCACCATGAAACAGATTGGCAGCCATCCTGACAATCTCGGCCTCCATTTTGTTGATGCCGGGGAACACGTCTGCGTGTAACGGGTTGGTGTAGGCTGTGAGTGAGTAAGCATCACAGGCGACTTTGCTGATCTCTTCACTCACGTGGTATATTGCGCCGGAGACGTTGCCGCCCTTCCAGTCGTATGTACCTGGATCAATCAAAATGGTGGATTTTAACACAAAACTACTTATAACTAATACTTACTTTATTACTAATACTTGAGAGCCAGTTCCTTCTAAGTTTTTGTGTGCTTACCACCTTCGGCCACATCATCACTTACCATGGTGAGATTGTGGTCAAACACAGACCTATACACAGTAAAAAGGGCTTAAATATTTTTATTCAATTTGGAGCTATAACATAAAATTAGTCATTACAACTAAGATTACTGATAGATTGCTGTAGCATTTTGATCACACATTTGATTTAAGGTACTTATGATTGCATCAAATTAAAATTCTTCAAAATAAAAAACGTTTATTCAATTTTGACCCTAATAAGGCACTTACGAACGTTACAATTGATTCTACTACCGGTTGGTAATACACTTGAACTGAGAAGATTTCCGGCAAGAAACTCAGCAAGTTTTCGTTTTTAATAATCTTAAAATACATTTTACAATAATAAGTACGTGTTAAAATAGCATGTAAAACGAACAATTCATTTAAATGCGTTAATTTTTTTGTCTATGCTGTTTCTTTTGAGGGTTCTTCTCAGTAGGAGTCCGACTTCCGAACCAGTAGTAACTTCAGCTTTCACCTGTAGAAGACTTTGTGCGTGCCTGTATTCTGCAAATATGAGCTTACCTAAATTAAGATGGTCCTTAACCTCCTCAGCAATTTGTTCAGCAGTCAACCCTTTCTCGGGCAGTGTTCGTCTGACTGTGACGCCGGCGAGACGTTTCGTCACGTCCTTCTTAAAGTCATTGTTGATCTCTGACATCTTCTCGTCAATCTTCCGCCTCACGATCGGCACCTGACGCAGCCAGCGGAAGAATTCCTTGCGTAGTCTTGTTGTTATACCTGATATTATGATTATTCATATTAGTAACATTAAATACGTCAAATATGTCTTATGTTTAGAGTGACAACTTGTCCCTAGGTTAGTGCAAGTTTTGTATGTTTAATCAATTTAGAATACCAGCGTTGCACTGTTTTATGAGCAGTGCAGCTTTATGCTGAGGTAGGGACCTTTTGACCCCACGCAACATACTATAAATAATTATAAACAGGTACTTATGTGTGTACACATAGATTATGTTTCTGTATTTTTCTTTTTCTTTGTAAAATTTTGTTAAGGCGGCCCTCTGTGGCCGGCGCAACTTCAACGCGAGCATAGTCTAAAAGCTTGTTGTTTCATCCAACGTAATGTTTGACTGCGAATAAAAAGAGATAGCATCAGAGCCGTCGGTTATCAGTCGGTAAATTCCGCTGATCACTCGCGGCCGCTTCGCTAGGTCGTCATTCATGATTTCGCATTCATAAAACTTGATCCAGGAGTATACTTCTTGAGAAAAAATCTTACAAGTTTGTGAAAAAAAAAGTTAGTTATTTAGAATCTCCAATACATTTGCAAGCCTGGTATCATAATGTTTTCTTTACTTTTACAATTTATAGGTACATTAGATATGGCCAAAGTTCAGGCAAAAACGCTGCTTTTCGGAGGCTTTGACTGAATTTGTTTCACACTTTTTTTAAATTACGCCAAGATACAAGGCTAGATATAGTACACAAGATACTAATTTGTTCAAAATATCTAACGAAAAATGTTTAACAACGCCATAATAAGTACAGGGGTTTTGTATGAAAAGTATGACGAATTGAGTCCTCTTAACATTAGCGTGTACTTTCACCCTGTGGGGCAATAAATATTTTTTCTTTCTTTCTTTCAATTTTAATGTCTAACTTGTTATATATGTTTTTAATAAATAAAATGCTATATTCATATACATTCATGATGCTTTTTCTGTTCCAGCAGTATGACTGTATGGATATGGAAGGCCCGTGCAAGTGAAACTTGGAACTCTCTCAATGATCTAACAAAATATGGTTTTGAGAGTTTGAATTACGAGATCTAACTCATGTTTTCTATTTATAATAGGCATTCAAATATTCAATGCTTTTACAGAAAAGTTTGTTAGTAAAAATTACTAACCTTCTTTGGCATTGTAGAGGCTATGCGCCCAAACCATCGCCAGTACTGACGAAGCTGTCATAGTGACTATCTGCCATGCCTCCTTGCCTTCAAATAGCTTGTTTATAGCCTTCAGGGGCTGTGGACGCTCACCCATGGCTGGAATAAACTAAAAAAATTAAACATTTAAGTTAAATAGTACTGAAGCCGTACTTTAGTCAGATTTATTTTTCGTGGACTAAAAACTAGTAATAAAAACATCACAGACACAAAATAAAAAAAAGTATTTATAATTTGAATGCAAATTTAAAACAGACCTGAATAGGTATAAATAACTCTTGGTTTAACAAGGACTGTTCTCATGAAATTATTATCTCCTTGAATGCAATCAAAAAAACTTACAATGACTATACATTATCAAAATCCTTGAGACAACCTTCGTCATATGAGACCAAAAAGTATTTTATGACTTTGTCTGCATGTCTTATACTATTTTGTCCAAGTACTAGAAATTAGTTTCAAAGTCAATTTAATAACTTGACAGACACATCACAACCTATTTAATAGAATAAATCCTCCGTTGCTACTGCCAGTTTTGTTTTTCTATTCTATTATTTGGGATTTTTATCCACACGGACATGTAAATCCCATCATATCATGCACATAGTTTCTCAACAGTACATAGTATAAAGAAATAAACAAATGAAATAATATATTATGTAAAAGAGTAAAGAGTGTCACTGGAAAAAAAAAGCCAAACAGTCAGATTGTCCAAAAAAAATATTTAAAAAATGTAACCTTGCTGAGTTTCTTGCTGGATTCTTCTCAGTTGAAGGCCGAGTTCCGAACCGGTGGTAACCTGCCCTTCTGGGGCCTAAATTGAATAAATGGCTTTGGCTTTGACTTTGAAGGAGACTGCCAGTTATGGGTAAGGTATCACATACTAACTATCCCCTGAGGTCTTCGCCCCCATTCCCAGAATAAAGAAATACATACTTTGCCTTCAGCCTATACTCGGGTATCCGAACTGTAGTTACAGAGATTAGCCCGTTTAAACAAACAAAAAACTCTTCCGCTTTAATATATTAGTAGAGATTGGTAGAATTACTAGCTAGCTGGCTAGCATTTCCATAAATTTTGTTGACTAAGTGGAGTCAATACTCATTTAATCATATGAGGCACTGATGAGGCACTTAAGAATGTTACAATTGACTCTACCACCCGTGAACTAGGTATTTTCTAGACCTAATTTACATAATAATGATTTTTTCTGTACAAGCCTACTTAAAATGTATGTATTGTAAATTATTGGAAAGCAAAGTATGCATACATAAACTTCTGAATGTTACCTATGTAAATTTAAAAGTATGCACAGCACATTTGTAATACAGCATATAAGTACCTAGCTTTTAAATATCCAAAAATCATTGTAACAAATTAAATTCGAATTTACATTTTATGCAAATGATATGAATGATTAGATGCTACTTTTTATATTATCTCTTACAAATTATTTCGGATAAATATTATATATACTTTATTATAATATACATTTGGTAGCCCTCTAGGGCTACCAAATGTATATTTTCAAACGCTCATATGAATATTCTAGATAAGAATTCATTGGGTATTTATTAGATAATTAATGTACATACTCACCTACGAACAAATTACAATATAACTATTCTTTCTTCTTTTATCAAAAGCCTTCTCGATCAAATATCAATTCAGTTGACAACACACTTCATAATCGTGATATTAGTAGAGATAACGGATTTCTGTACGAAATGTGAAGATGTAATTCATATGTAATTAGTCCACTATCTATTGTAATTAATTAACACAAAGACGATATTAAAAAACAACAATGTTTCGTCTGTGTTCTCTCGCAACTCGCACAAAACTCGCAACTCGCAATCAGTGTTCACAACCTGAAGCCAGGCAGCTATCGTTCGTTCGTACCAGAGCCGTAAAATTATCGTATATGCACGTATATGGATCAAAATTATCGTATCCATCAGGAAAATGGCTAAAATACTTTAAAAAATCATATGAAACGTGACAATAATATGTTGCAAATACTTTATAGTTTAAATCTTGTAACTTGTTTTTTTAAATGGAAAAAAAATAATAGTTCGCGCCAACATCTCGAATTTATAAAGAAAAAAATATGTTAAAGGATAGAGACACATTGTAGCTGCTTACACAGCAAAACAGTTCACTCGGTTGGCGTGTCGACCTCGGTCCCGCACCGGACAGTCTTGGTCGGTTAGGGCACGGGTGAATACGCGCAACATTAAATAATTCTTTTGTCTTATAATAATATTGTAACGTGTTAGCACTATAGTATTTAAAATATAAACTGTTCGGTATATCAGAGTTTTAATAATTCCCAATATATAATTCCTGGTATATGAGTCTAAACTCGATATACCTAAAAGTGGTGACCCCGACGTGATGGAATGGGAATAATTTCCAACCCTTCCAATCACTGAACATGCAGTAGCATCCTTCTGAGCAGCTTCCAAGCTCATCACTCTCCACCGGCAAGTAGTCACACAGCAAGCCAGCTTCGCCTTAACCAGTTCCAACGCAGCCGATTCACCGTGCTTCCTGGTCCTGCAAGGCTCATCACAGCGACAGCACTCATCGCCCGCACAGTCCACCGCAGCACACGTCCGGATCTCTTCGGCTGGCTCACCCTCTCCGGCGTGGCAGTCTCTGCACCACGTGGACTCCCATGGCTCAACCCGTCGCAGCAACCCCGCTCAGTCTCGACTCACCGCAGACTTCCGAGCAGCACTGGCACTTGCAAGTTTAACGCAATGACGCAACTATAGATCGACCTCTGGTCTAGGAAGGGAGTGATGTAGCGAACCACTACATAACGAAGTTCACACGCCGATAGATAGATGGCGCGCCGCCACATTATCCTGCATCGTGCATACATCGCGCATACATGCCCACTACATCCTGCATCGCGCTTGCAAAGATTTCTCGGCGATCTGCATATATACAACTGTCCGACAAGTACAGTTGGACCGCGGTCCCCAGGCACGATGTCACAGCCTGGCGGAAGATCTTCCCTTTTAAATGGAGGTGTCATCCACCTTGCACCTCCATACACATGAAAACAAGCATATTTTTAAAAAGTTTAACTGAATAGATTCTATATTTGCGAGAACGGAATACACAAATATAAATGAAACTTAATATTTTACATACAAATTCGAAAAGACCATAACTGCCAACACTCCACCACATCGAACGACGATATCGATATCGATCGCTGATTGGAAGACAGTAGCAAGATTGCGCCATGAAGCAACAGCATGTGTTCCTAATATGTTCCTAAGAAAGAAATGAGCCAATAGCACAGAATATTTAATAGTAAACAGAAAGCCCACTTCGAAAACGACATTTAAATAAAAAGCGACTCTTGGAACGACGTAATAAGGCTCAATCCAGCTCGCGCAGCGCTGCGCGCGTAAAATTATATTCACCTACAACTTCCCTCTCTTTCTATCGTATAACTCTATCCTGTATGACGCGGCACGTGTTACGGTAGGGTTGTCTAATGAAGTATTATGAATCTTCAATATTTCCTCGGTTATGTTTGGTACCTATTACTATTCTCCTTTAGTGAACAATGATATTTAAAATATCCTAGCTAATGGGAAGGTTTTTAGTAACATACATGTATATCAAATCCGGAATGACTGACGACGCGACAAGAAACGGCACGACTACCTAGTCTCGTCAGCCGGAAATCACGTTTGTTTTTAATAATCTTCATGTTGATTAAAGAAGTTTATTATATAAAAAATAATAAAGTTAAAGAATTAACCAAAAAAGGGTATACTGAGTAAATACATAACAATTAGAATTGTTTACTTTTTCTGAATATTGTTCTACTGATTTTTGAAATAGTGTTTTGTTAAATCTTAGTTATTCTAAAAGTTGTAACGTAGTGTATAATAAATAATACTAGTATTATAAAAACATAATATTAGTTTGTTTGTATATTTGAAGAGAGAACTCTATTCCGAAACTACCTACTAACAGTTTCTAAAAAATCATTCACATGAGTTGTAGAGGTCTAAGAGGCCCGTTTAGACAAGAGGGTGTCTCTTCTGGTCGCACACGTTTCTTTTTGACACACTGGTATGCTATCAAAACGGGCCTATTAGATCTTGCCGACTTTAATAAAGTTAGAAAGGTCATTAAAAATAAATAAATAAAATAAAAAAGCCTTTTATTTCTTGCTTAGAATTTGGTACTAGATACAATCACTATTTATACTTTACTTATAATAAAAAAGTCATGCATATCATAAATTATTAACAATTCACACATACAAAACAAAACAGTTAAAACACAAAACAGTTACACTTACAATTTATATATTATTTACTTTTCAATATGTTTGATTTGTTACTATAATTATTATAATCGTTGTTAAAATTATATAAATTTAATAATTACATACATTACCCTATAATTACATGTACATCGTATATGTTTAGTAATATTCACATTAATTTAATTTAATTATATAATATATTTAATTTATGTTTTATTACATTAACAATTTAAACAATGTTATCAAGTTACATATTCATAAATAATTAATCATAATCATAGTTTTATTTATAAGATTTCAATTTTTTATATTTAACTGGAAAGTAAGTATAAAATATTACAATAATAATTAACAATTAATAATTACAATTACCTTAAATACATTATATTTAACATTTTTATTAATCTTGTGATACGTGTTTACAGGTTACAAGCAAGAACCCCTCTTAATGAGGGTGAAGGCCTCCTCCAGAGTAGACCATCTTTCTCTATTCATGGCTGTTGAAGTCCAGTTTCTTCCAGCGACTTTGACAATATCGTCCACCCACCGTACGCTAGGCCTGCCTACTTTTCTGGAACCCGTTGGTCCTGTCCAGGACGTCAGTCGATTTGTCCAGCGACCGTCGTTCATCCTAGCAACGTGACCCGCCCATCCCCACTTTAGTTTTCTTGCATAGCTAAGGGCATCAGTTACTTTAGTTTTTTCCCGTATGGTAATATGGGGTATTCTTTGTATTCTCCTGATGTTCATGATGCTTCTCTCCATGCTTCTTTGACATGACCTTATTTTATTATCAACCATACTAGTATATTTCCAGGTTTGGCATGCGTAGGTTATCGAAGGCAGTAGACAGCTGTCCATAACTTTTTTCTTAGTATTAGTTGGTATTTGACTTTTTAGGACTTCCTTCAGGCTCCAAAATGTATTCCATGCTCCTTTGATTCTTCTCTCTACTTCCAACTCGTTGTTATTTTTGTCAAAAGATATTTGTTTTCCAAGATATATATAGTTATCGACGTATTCCAATGGTGTGTTTTCAATGTAAATAGGGTGTTTCAAATGATTTGTCATAATTTTAGTTTTTCCAAAGTTTATTTCCAAACCAGCTTCTCTACTTGCCTTCTGTAATGAGTTTACCATAAGTTCCAATTCACAGCTCTTTTCTGATAACAATGCAATATCATCTGCAAATCTCAAGTGACTCAGATATTTACCATTTATATTGAGACCTACTTTATTCCAATCCAGTTTCTTGATTACAGACTCTAGCACCGCTATAAAGATTCTGGGTGATAGCGGGTCGCCCTGTCTCACACCTCTTTTAATTGGTATTGGAGGTCCAGTAGTTTCTAGTTGAACTCTACTATAGCTATTGTCATACAGGTGTTGCAGGACTCTTATATATTCAAATTTAACGTTTTGTGTTTTCAGAGCATCCCATATGGAAGAATGGAAGATGGTATCGAAAGCTTTTTGGTAGTCTACAAATACTATGTAGAGTGGCCTTCTAAACTCTTGGTACTTCTCTATGAGCAGATCTATTGAGTGGATATGGTCAACAGTTGAAAAACCTTTCCTGAAACCGGCTTGTTCAATGGGTTGGAATTCTTCTAGTGTTCTAGTTATCTTTTTCTCTATGAGTGAGGAGAAAAGTTTATATAGTGAAGGCAGAAGACTTATTGGCCGGTAGTTACCGATATTTTTTGGGTCACCTTTTTTGTACAAAAGTATTATGTTTGACTCGGACCATTGTCTTGGTGTAGTACCAGATGTAATTATTAAATTAAATAGAAATGTCAAAGGGTGAAGTAGATGAGTCTTAGCTAATTTGATCGCTTCGTTTGTAATCTTGTCTGGACCAGGGCTTTTCTCGAGCTTTAGTTTGTCTATTTCTTTTAGAATTTCTTCCTCGTTTATTAACTCTATTTCTTTGGAATATTGCGTGTCTTGTAACATTGGAAGGGTTGCAAACTCAACACATCGTGTACTCTCAGTATCCGGAGCTTTATATAATTCTTTGTAGAAGTTAGTCGCTATTTGAAGTATATCTGACCTCTTGTGAAGTATTTTATCTGAACCTTGGAGACATTCAATCCATGTTTTATGGGATCTCAATTCCTTGTAGGCTCTTTTGAGACTACCTGTTGTTTTTAGGTATTTCTCTATTGTAAACAAACGGTGATTTCTATAGTCCTTTTTTATGTATTTGCTTATAAGTTTATATAGAGCCCTTAACTCGTTTTTCATTGTTCGTGTTTTAGGTTTAAAATGTTGCAGCTCATGTCTCCGTTGTATAAGCTTTTTTGTGCGGTCAGATATTGTACATCTTTTGTTGCTATGTAGGTTTGCAACTGTTCGTTGCAAGCTTGTTTCTATAGCGTTGGTTATTTTGTCGTAGAATTCCTGAACTGTAGTGTTTTCTTGGGAGCACATGAGATCTTCTTTGAAATTTATGATAGATTTATTGTATTCTGATATTTCGTCTTCGCTTTTTAATGAGCTTCTAGAGCTTTTTGTATAGTTTATTCTGCTTATTTTATTTTTATTCATTTTAAATGTTGCTCTTAGGAGTCTGTGATCTGACGGGTAAGTTAGGTTCATTACTTCTACGTTATGGACGCTCTTTGGTGTATTAGATAGAATATAATCGATTTCGTTTCTAGTGGTACCATCAGGCGATCTCCAAGTCCACCTACGACTACTTTTCTTCTTAAAAAAGGTATTCATAATAGCCAATTTATTTTCAAAAGCAAAATTAACCAGTTTCTCTCCTCTGTTATTTCTTATTCCGTGACCATTGCACTTCATTATTAATTTTTCCTCTGGAGTTGGTTGGCCAACTTTTGCGTTAAAATCTCCCATGACTATTATGTTTTTTCCTGCCATTAATAAAGCTTCATCAATAGTATTGTAAAACAACTCTATGTCCTCTTCACTCGCTGCCTCTGTAGGAGCGTACGCTTGTATTACGCTCAATTTTAAGTTATTTATTGTTAGCTTTAGTAGTGCAACTCGTTCTGTAAAGCCCGTGAAACTTTCTATGTGTTTTTTGAGGTACTTTTTGACAATAAATCCGACACCATGCTGGCCCAGAGTTTGACCAATGTAGTAAAGAATGAAGTCGTCATATTCTTCAATATAGTTTCCAAGGCGTCTAATTTCTGACAAACCTATAATGTCATATTTTGTATTTTTCAATGAGTTATTTAGTTCCATTAATCGTTCATATGTTGATAAAGTTCTTACATTGTATGTTGCTATATAGAGTGTATTTTCGTGGGAAGATGAGAAGTCACATTTTGAGTTATACTCTGGAGGGTTTTGGTCTACGCCTCCCACGGGGACCAGCCGTGATGGGAGGGGGAGAGGGGTTCTTTCTAAGCGTTTTTTGACTTGTTTTGTTCTATGGATGTTGTCGTCGTGGTTTCTTTCGGATTTAATTTGTTCAGATAGTTTGCTATACTTGATTTTGGTTCTTTGGGTTTAGGTAGTTTCGGGTCCGAAGTTTCTAGGGTTTGTTTCTTGCTTTGAGGTGGTGGTGAAACTGAAAGTAGCGTACGCTTTTTGCTGTTGGCAGCGGAAGCACCATTGTTGTTATTTGTTCTCATTACTGGGCTGGAAGAAGGATTTACATAAATTAATTTGTCGTATTTAATAATAACCTTCTTTCCATTTTCTCTTTCCGTTCTGGCAATAAGCTTAAGTTCTTTACGCTTCTCAAGAACTTCTTTTGAGTAGTCTTCTTCAATATGGTATTTAGTTGAGCGAAGATTTTTCTTTGATTGAAGAATTTTGACCTTCTTTCCTAGTGTGGTAAATGTTATTAAGATTGGTCTGGCCTTGCTTCCCTTTCTCCCAATGCGTCTCGCTCCTTCAATCTCTAATTCAATGCATTGTACCAGTAAATCATTGTTAATAAAATTTAGTACCATTTCTTGTAGTTGAATGTAGCCTGTTTCTGTTTCTTCAATCCCAAAAAATATTAAATTTCTTTTTCGTGCGTTCTTCTCTATATATTTAAGGGACAACTCATGTATATCTAACTTATTTTGTATCTCTTCTTGATTTTCTTTTAATTTATCAAACTTCTCGTTCATAATTGAGATAATTTTTGACGGGATTTCATCCCTGAGGTTTTTTAACTCTTGATGTTGTTTTTGTTGTTCTTCATGTATTTTATTTAATAAATCTTTCATCTCCTCCATGTTTTGGTTTACTTGTTTGATTTCCTTCAGAATGATAATAGATGGCGCTGTTTCGTGTCGAGACTCGCAAAAATATTTATTTTTTGATCGTCGGTGTTGCCGCTCGATAATAGGTGGCGCTGTGTGGCTATGCTTTGTCAGAAAAACTGCTTTATCGACTAAACCTCAGGTTTTTTCTACTTGTCACTAGATGGCGTCTGGAGGCCGTTAATTTTTATTTATATTTTAGTAGGTGGGTAGGTACCTGTTTCAGTGATTTCATCCCTTTTATATAAATTATTTGTAATATATCCACCTAGATCATCAAGGAACACTTCCACAGCACACAATCATCATATGTTGTAAATGATTGATGATATCTCGGCGATTTCTTGGCTGATTTAACTTTTTTAGGGTGGTTTACGTCTCAGCAATGGTCACTTTGTTTTCATAGGAATCTCGTTAAACACCACTATATTTTTACTGAACTTCACAACGCACAAGTACAGGAACACTCTGGCTATTATAATAGTACTTTTTCTTTCGTAAATTTTACGTTTTTGTAATTATTTCTTTCATTTATTTACGAGCGATACAAAAAGACAACTACTTGACGGGACAGTGGCGCCCTCTCTCCTCAGAAAGGTCATTAGGAAAATACAATGAAACAACAAAAAAAAAATCTAGTACTATGAAAACAACGATACCAACACAAGATAGGTAGTGTTAAAATAAGAACAATAAACACTTTATATAAGTACGTAGGTATTTATACCCACACGCGTCTTTCGCTGCGGGCGCGTTGCAACCGACTAGCGTTATTCCGGTAGTCCGTATGCGCGCGATCGTACCTAAACATGGGAGTGAGACAGGCCTGCCAATAGATGGTGCTGACACTAAAAAACAACTGTAATTGTTATTGGGCTATTGGCTATCTGTGTAATCATAAAATTTTTCATCAGAATGGAAATTATCGTACAATCTGCGTACGATAGTCGTGTACCATCGTACATCGTACGTAGTTATGAAATTATCGTACATGTACGATAATTATCGTACGGTTGCGAACACTGCTCGCCTGCTCGCAATACTAATAAAATAAAATCAATTTAGGGATGCCAACTTTGTATTACAATTTACCCCTTTTAATGATTATGCAAACATGCGTGATGTATGATGAAGACCCAGCATTGGCGAGCCTGCAATGCGATAACAGTACGTGGATTAAGTAACTTTATTTCAATGAAATTTAGATTGAAATAACCTCTGAATCGGTCGGTGAATCGGTATCTGAAATATTACAAAATCGGAAATGGTTCCATTTCTAATGAACCACTGTTTGAATTTGCAGTTATCAGAACATAAAAAAGTTATCAGAAAACCGCTATATTGAACCGATTTCAATTCGAAAATGATTGAAATTTAGATACGTTATCGCCCCACTGGGCACTGGCCTGTACGTAATGTAGTTATTACACCTTAGGATCGCTCTAACTAGGAAGCAGGAAGCTAGTTATTACACTACTACACTATATTGCATTCTAAATAGGACGCGGGACGGATGACTCATGGGATGCAACATCGTTCTTAAACAAAGATCGATATAAAAAAACTTACGTCGATGTTCTTCCGATGTTTAAATAAAATTTAAACTTTTAAAATTTAATAGTACATTATGATACAAGTGTGCAGATTATTAACAGTCCAGGCGGTATTACGATAAGGGAGCCGAGAGTGTAATAATTAATACACACGCGTGTCATACGACGTTTTTCAATACACTTGCGAGGAAAAAACAGACTTGTATTTTGCTATAAATGTCACTTTACGAGCGCGTGTGTTGAAAAATATTTTATTCTCTCAAACCAATCACACGACTTAAAATATACATTTTAACGAACACAAATGAGCTCCTTTATGTTCATTAAACTAAATCTGAACAGTTTTCAACACCATACCTTAGCTAACTTCCATTTATTAACTTCCGATCTTAAAAAGAAAACACATTTAAAATACAACGGTATTCTATTCTTTTAAGATCGATGTCAAAAGTCACTAACATCGACATCGTTCATTCATTCCGTTTCCGACGAAATCAAGATCACGTTGGTTCACAGTGCTTTCTTCTTCTTCAACAGTTTTAAGCCCATCACAGACGTAGATATATTAATATTTCGAGCTATAATATAACATACAGTACAAGTTGGTGAAGTAACAGAAATTTATATTATAGCTGCGTGTGCGGTCACTCAAAGATTAATATCGAAAATATATCGTAATATGCCTTGCTATGATATATATTAATATAATATATACAGGGTGTATTTCGCATGGTAACGCAAACTTCGCGAAAAGGCTACACCGAATGCCACTAAACAAATTGTGAAAGTCATTCACCTCGCTAATGATCGGTTATAGAAATTGTCATTTTCGAGCGCGCAATGAATTGTGAACACCGCGATTTAAACGCGCGATAACGTTGTGCCTACGTAGTATGTCGCTGACTGCAGGCGAATATCGCCAACAACAATAATACCTACACCATTTCTAGTTTTATTTACATTGCTACTTTTAGTGAAAGTAATGAATTAATAACTTATTTATTTTTAATCTCTTTGGGTTAGGTAAGAATAACGATTATGAACAGTCTAAAGTAAAAAAAACTAAAAAAAAAAAAATTAAAAATTTGGGAAAAACCGACGAAAAATTCCAACATGGGGGGTCCAGAATCATGTCCTGGACCCATGGTATCCGTTTGTGCGGCGATGTCCCTTACACCCTGTATTATAGCTACGTCTGTGGTGGGCTTAATAAGCGGCTTCCTACTTCCTAGTTATCCTAATTAGAGTGATCCTAATTAGCATGCTAAAAATAGAATAAAAGTAATTTTAAGTTTGGCAACCAAATCCTTTTTATAAGGTATTATTTTTGCTATTATATATTATTTTAAAACATCGATGTTTTTAAGAACGATGATACATCCCTAAACGTCCTAAATCGGAGCGATGGGATTACACTTTCCTAATTAAGGAAGTAGAGCGGTCCGGACCTTCCTAGTTCATTACATAGGACACTGTTCTAACTGCGATTACACCTTCCTATTTCCTAGTTAAGAATCTAACAAATAGGTAGGTGTGCTTTACTAAAACCAAATCCTTCATAATTCTAAATATTATTTAGGTTTTTATCCGTCATTTCACTTAGTGAAAACTTTAGTAATATGATTAATAAAATATTTATGGCCACCAAAATAATAATACTGATGCCCAAAAATAATAAATTGGTCCCCACGAAAATACTCATTTATAGGGGAAAAATCCCGTGTTGGCAAACATGCCGTTTTTATAAGGTGTCAGGGGACTTTTTGGCGGGAACTTGCAGAGTGACGTAACATTTTCATAAATTCGTGTATTTTGAGTTTTATTGCATATTATCGGTGGTATTTTATTCAATAAAGATCAATATATGTGCATCAGTGAAGTGAAATGAAATGAATATGTGTATCGTGACTTTACAAGTTGTCTCAAAAAGTCCGTGATAAGTTTTAGTACAATGAACACCATTTTACTAAAACATGACTGGACGGTGACTGCACATGCAGACTATGTGAAAGTGAATGTGCGGACTATATTATAGTGATATTATAAATAAAATGTATGCGACTGAAGGACTTAGTGTTGTCTCAAAAAGTCCGTGATAAGTTTTAGTACAATTACCACCATTTTACTAAAACATGACTGGACGGTGACTGCACATGCAGACTATGTGAAAGTGAATGTGCGGACTATATTATAGTGATATTATAAATAAAATGTATGCGACTGAAGGACTTAGTATCCATGGTCAAGAACAAATTTACAAAAAAAAAAATATAATGTGTCAGGACTTTTTGGCGGGAACTTGCGGAGTGACATTATGTTTTCATTTTTATTTTCATAAATTCGTGTATTTTGAGTTTTATTGCATATTAAAGGTGGTATTTTATCCAATAAAGATCAATTCATGTGCACCAGTGAAATGAAATGAAATGAATAAGTGTATCGTGACTTTACAAGTTATCTCAAAAAGTCTGTGATAAGTTTTAGTACAATGACCACCATTTTACTAAAACATGACTGGACGGTGACTGATCATGCGGACTATGTGAAAGTGAATGTGCGGACTATTTTAAAGTGATATTATAAATAAAATGTATGCGACCGAAGGACTTTGTATCCATGGTCATGAACAAATTCACAAAAAAAAAAAGCATGGACTTTTTGGCGGGAACTTGCAGAGTGACGTTGTGTCTTCATTTTTATTTTCATAAATTCGTGTATTTTGAGTTTTATTGCATATTATCGGTGGTATTTTATCCAATAAAGATCAATTCATGTGCACCAGTGAAGTGAAATGAAATGAATATGTGTATCGTGACTTTTCAAGTTGTCTCAAGAAGTCTGTAAAAATTTTTAGTACAATGACCACCATTGTACTAAAACATGACTATTATGGACGGAAAAATAACGGATGAGACATGGCTTCGGCCCTATAAAATATCAAATCAGACTTGGCTTTGACCTTCTTTGGAAGGAATAAAACAGACATGGCTTTTAGCCTTTTGAATTGAATAAATCAGACCTGGATTAGACTTTTTTTAGAAAAACAGAAACGGCATGAATGACATGAATTTGAAGATATTATTGCGGAATATCGCCTCGGTAGTTTTTGAATCCATTTCCGATATCGAATCCGAGCGTTTTAAATGTGGTTTTAAAATAGCCCTGCTGCAGGGCTATTTTAAAAACAACTACCGAGGCGATATTGCGCAATTGCTTTTTTAATTTCCGAATTCGAATATTTTTGATGTTTCATGACCGAAATATCAATTCGATTCATAGAAAAGTTTTCGGAAATTAAAATAGCAATTGCTGAAATTCGCCTCGTAATATTTTGAATCCGTTTCCGATATCGATTCCGACGTTTTAAAATAGCCCTGCTGATGTGTATAATTTACACAATTCCGCCAGTGTCAAGAATTCAATCTCGCAAACGTCAACTAATCGACTCATAAATTAAGGGGATAGAACCTTTGTGGCATAGCTAGCCGCCGCCATTTTGATTTTTTTTCAATGTCGCGGCGCACGGTGTAAGTGGTATATTTGGGTAGAGGACACTTATACAAACAAAAAATGTTAATCAATATGGTGGCCTAAAGTGTCACGTTTCCGAGATATTTGGAGGTAAAGATTGCAATATGAGAATTATGATAATCATTAAAAATTTACTTATTACGTGTTTATATGCATTCGATTGTATTCAAATAATAGTTCCCAGGTTGATTTATCAATTTTTTAGAATAGAGTAGCACGTACAACAATATTTTTAATTACTTACCTCCTAAACAGCATCGTAATATTCGCTATGAACCACAATGTTGTCAAAGTAGCTCGGATCGTGACTTGTTTTCCATCTTGTCATTATTATACAAACAAAAATGACAATACTTGTCCTAAAATCTATGTTACCAAGTTAATTGGAACTAAAGATCGCTAAGTAATGTTCCCTGGGCGCCAAAATTGCAATAGCGATGTAAATAAATAAAAAAAAACCCGGTCCCGCGGCCGGCCCGACCTAATAAAACTTCCACCTAAATGAAAGTCCCGTCTTCGTGGAAGACTGCTCACGTGCACACAATGGCACCGGTGTCTTCTAACCAAGTTACCAGCATATGGGCTTCCCGAGGGACTATGCAAATGGGTCGCCAATTTTCTGTCCAGCAGATGCATAAAAGCTGAGAGATATAAATGCTGGCGTTCCGCAAGGGTCTGTACTGTCTCCAACACTGTTCCTGCTGCATATCAATGAAATGCTGTCTATTGACGGCATTAATTGTACAGAGGACGCTCATTGCAAATATTCCTCGTTTCGTGGTGGATGAAAGCCGCGAACGGCTTGTGTCTGAAATCGAGAGCACACTAACTAGTGTCTCCGATTACGGTCGACTAAACCTAGTCTATTTCAACCCCACTAAGACCCAAGTCTGCGCGTTCACCGCTAAGAAAACCCCATTTGCTGTGGCTTCACAATTCCAGAATACGGACATCAGTGAAAGCATCGGGATGCTTGGCATCGGCATTTCTAACGACATCAATAGGCCGTCCAGAAGACAAGGTTAAGCTAGCACTCAAAAAACTCGAAGTGCTCAACAGAGCGAAGCAGTACTTCACATCGGGGCAAGGGCTGCAACTTTACAAGTCGCAAGTCCGGCCTTACATGGAGTACTGCTCTTACCTGGATACCAGTTTGGGCCTTCAGAATCGGTTCAGCGACGTGCCATTAGAACACGATCCCGAGCTCACAAGCAGCTCAATCTGAGGAGAGACTTTGCCTCCTTATGTGTGTTTTACCGCTTGTACAACGGACAGTGTTCTGTAGAATTGTTTAACCTGATGCCCACGGCTACCTTCTACCATCGCAAGTCGCGCCATTGACGGGGAGACCATCCTCACACATTGGAACCAAAATAGTTTCAAACTATGCGGTCTCAAAGGAGCTTTCTTCGCTTACAATCAGGCGGGCCGTATGTTTGTTCGCTACCTAAGTAGTTTTAAAAAAACCTTTTATTTAAAGGTTTAAGGTCACGGCTTGTTTCTATTATGCGTTTTAATATATTTTTAAAACCGTGATGCAATATATTTGACCACTATTGCTTAAAAACAAGAACATAAATTGTACACACGGCTACAGATCAAGCTATACATTTCCAATATAAGCTGACCTCTCATTGTACGGAAATCCTATACAATGCGAGATCAGCTTATACTGGAAATGTATAGCTTGATGTGTTGCCGTGTGTACTTAATCAACTTTAAACTCACTTCATTCGTCTCATACTATATACATCGATATTCCAATATCTCGGTAAAATTATATTTTAACACAATTGTCATTTTTGGTTAATAACGGCGACATGGAAAACAAGTTAACCACTACGATCCGAGCTATTTGACAACAATGTGTTTCATTGCGAATATTGCGATTTAGTAGGTAACCAATTAATGAATATTGTTTTTTCGTGCTCTTTGTTTTGCTATATTCTAATAAAAAGTTAAATCAACCTGGGAACTATTTTTTGAATACAATCTAATGCAAATAAACACGTAATAAGTTAATTTTTAATGATTGTCGTAATTCTCATATGGCGATCTTTACCTCCAAATATCTCGGAAACGTGGCACTTTAGGTCACCATATTGCTTAACATTTTTTGTTTGTATAAGTGTCCTCTACCCAAATATACCACTTACACCGTGCGCCGCGACATTGAAAAAAAATCAAAATGGCGGCGGGTGGCTATGCCAGCTCCCATACAAAAATGTTCGTACCCCTTTTGTGAAGAATGTCACAACATGCCGCGTTCCAAATATACCTAACTAATGAATGTTTATAGCATAGTACAAGCAGTACCTATTCAGGACCTATTCGTATTTTGAATAACTTTAAGATATTTATTGCACGCTCAATACTAACTATTATGTATTTTATTAAATACTTCAATTATAGAATAACTTTTAAAACAGAGTTTCTATCAACTTTTCAACCATATTGAAATACAAAAAAAACATCATTACACTATTGTGCTGAAAATACCCAGAATTTATCTTTGGAACGCGACAGATTGTAGGAGGAAAAGCAGCTGTTGATAAAATGAGTCATCAACCTCCAGTTTCCTGTATTCCAAACACAGCCAAAATGTCGAAAGCTAAAAAAGTTATCGAAGAAGCAAAGGAAATTAACAATCCTGAAATTGATTTAGTTGACAAAGGGATAACTAGCCTAGAAGAGATACCTGGATTGTGTGAGTACTTACCTATAAAACCTGTTATAGCCCTAAACAGCAATCTTGTTTTGTAACCTGTTTGAGAGAACTCGTTAAAAAGAAAACCTACAAAACAAACATTTTCCCTATTCTCTACCTTCTAATGTAACTCAATTATTACTTTGCTTCTATCAATAGTTTGAAAAGTTTGAATAACTGCCCAGTTGTTATGAAAACAAAAGCCAATCTAATATGCATTTTTTTCATAATAAGGTATTATTGGGATTTTGATTCGAGCTCAATTCGAGCTATAAGAAAACATTTATATCCAAAGGACTTATTAATTCTGCAGTTAGCATGAATAGGAGAATATAAGCTGCAGAAAAAAATCTTCTGTTGTGAAGTCAAATTTATTTTCATTCATGACATCACCACTGGGAAAAATAGTCCATTCTACTTTAGTAATTATCAAACGAAATATTAGTTTTTTACCTCATTTAATATATTTATTATGTATTAAAACTGTTATACAGTTCTGTACAGTTTCTTATGTATTTTTCAGTCAACCTTAACAACATTACCCGTCTATCACTAAGCCATAACAAGCTACAAGTGGTCCCAGCTGCTCTAGCAAACCTCACAAACTTGGAGATTCTGAACCTTGCCAACAACCATATCCAGGAACTTCCTGTCAGCTTATCTTCTTTACCAAAACTCCGCATTCTTAATGTCTCCCTGAACAGACTAAATGGGCTTCCGAGGGGATTTGGAGTGTTCCCTGTTCTGGAGATCTTGGACTTGACATACAATAATCTCAACGAAAAGACTTTGCCTGGAAATTTCTTTATTATGGGTTAGTATTTTATTTATAGTATTAAATAAATAACCCTATGAATTTTCTTTCTTGAAATTATCCATAAAATCCATATAATTATAAATTTCAGATAGTCTCCGAGCCTTGTACTTGGGAGACAATGATTTTGAATACTTCCCAGCTGAGATTGGTAACTTGAAGAATTTACAAATTGTAAGTAAGCCATGCAATATTTTACCTTAATTTGAGTATTGTTTCTTTTATTTGAAACTGTTCATTAAAGTACTAGCTGCCCCCACAGTTTCACCCCTGTTCCCATGTTAAAAAGTAGCCTATGTCCTTCTCTATACCATAGGCTATGTGCATGCCATATTTCATCATGATCGATTGAGTAGTTGGGGCATGAAAGTGAGAAGAAGGTTGTAAATTTTTAAACTTCTCTTAGCTATATCAATGATTTTTAACACTTCCAGTAGTAATAAATTTTCATATACATATTATTAGTTGAGACCACAATCAACAAAAATCTTTGTTTATATTTTCCTTATTCCTATTCATCACACAACCATGACATTAATGATTTGTTCATTAATTAGTAACAAAAGAAGGATAATATATATTTTTGCTTATATTCATACATTTAATTTGAATTCCTTTGCATTTGATTACAATTATAATCCTACTTGAAATATCTACAACTTACTCTAAAAAGATAGTTGGACAAAGGAGAAACTGAGACATCCAAATTTACCTCTTCCAGTTGTCAATGCGTGAGAATGATCTGATAGAAGTACCTCGAGAGCTGGGTCAGTTGTCGCGGCTGAGAGAACTGCATTTGCAAGGGAACAGACTTGTGGTGCTACCTCCTGAAATTGGTAACTAACATGTACAATATATACCCCAGTACAGTAAAGATTTTTCACTTACACAGTTGCCATATAAACAAGACATTCGATTTTACAGTTATTATAGGTGTCCCACAAGGTTCCATCCTTGGACCTTTTATTTTTCTCATTTGCATGATCAACTTCAAGTAGTTTAGTAGGTAGTTTTTTGACTGAAGGAGTACAATTTCAAACTTAATTATGAGTCTGTAAGGTTGAAAATGTTTACTTTTTAGTAATATAATTTCATATTCTATAGGATCCCTGGACCTGGCCAGTAATAAGTCAGTACTGAGACTGGAAGGTAACTTCTGGGTGCCACCCATTGAAGACCAACTGAAGCTCGGACCATCCCATGTGCTTGACTATCTACGTTCGGAGACATATAAAGTGTAAGTATTATGAGTTTTCTTACCTTCTTTCCTTCAAAGATTGCCTAGGTCAGTCTTCTGCTAAATCTAGGCATCATGGATTTTCACTTTAGAATTTTTATTCTCCATGTTCATAATGGCAACTTAAGCTTTGTTCCCTGATTTTTGTCTCTTGTAACTAGATTAAAAATATATTAATATGTATATTCTAATTTGATATTATTTCCAGTCTGTACAGCCGCCACATGTCAGCGAAGCCGCCTCCACCGCCGCAGACTTTGGATAAAAGCAAGAAAGCGAGTCGCGCCGCCTAACAACTTGCATTCAAGATTTTGATGTGCCATAACTTTACTAAATTAATATATTTTTACAAATAATGAGGCAAATATTGTAGTAAACCTTATGTCTTTAACATTGCCTCTCTGTATGGATGTGATAACGAGAATAACTGACGAGTGTTTTTTTTATAATGTATGTTACCTATTAGGGGACAATATAATACTTTGTCTGGGTACATCATGTATTTAAATGATATGGGAACAATCAATATTTTCCAACCAAAAGTTATGATGTGACCACGCTTTTCCATTGAACTTAAATGAAGCTTTATTTTTGAGTTTGTCTTCTTCTATCTTAAGTATTAATTAATTTAATAAAATATATGTTCACTAACTTATTTAATAATTGTATTGTCTAAATTAAAAAGATTAATGTTAATAAACACAATTTTATTAAATAAAAACTAAGTTTCCAAAATCACAACAATGTTTCAGCATCAAATTTAAATTAGCTGTCAAAACTACTGTTTGTCGAGTTTTGCTGACAAATAAACTTAATTCACGTAAGATGGTGTGTAGCAATACATGGTCTCTTACCCATATCCTGTGAATCAATCTCTGAGATATGTCACAAAGTATATGAAACTTTTTATTAATATATTCCATCATACCTTATAACATATATCATCACACGCACTATGCTATGTGAAAATAAATATTTGTAGAAATTTACAAATCTAAAGTGCACTTATATGACAAATTTCAGTGATATTTTTATACAAAACTGTGCTAAATACAAAACGATCTTAATATACAAATTTTAAATGCACAATAAATGTTTATTACTTACAAGTAACATTTATTTTATTTATATTACATTGTTAACCTATTCAGTCCCATATCTGACTTATAAAAATATATTATTAGTTTTAGTTCTTAGATATAGGAACTAACATTTACAGAAAACATCACAAACCTTATACCATGAGTGTTAGTTAATATATTTACGCAAATATCGTGTTTAAATTTACACAAATTTTATATTGAAAAAAATTGTTTGCATTAGTTTACCGCGAGAGGCGCAGTGCTACCGTTCTGCCGGTCAGTTAAACTAAAGCTGCCACGATCACAGTACTCATGCAATTTCACGATACAGTTTGTTTTATTACATTATTGCTTCTAATCAGCCAGTCAATTCTAATGGACGAATGCAAAAAAGCATTCTATATTTATGAGCAGTAGCAAAAGCAAAACAATAACTGTCTCCTTCATACTCATAAGCTTGACCGCGCGCGAGAGACACAGACACTACACAAGCGCAACGTGTAAATGTGTTGAACGTGCCAGCTTTAGTTAACCGACCTGTAGCGTTTTCGAATGACTATTATTTTTTAAACACAGGGTAACAATCAATAGTACTTATCTTTATGACTTTGACTATCAGTAAAAAAATTGAATCGCAAAGTCAGTGAAGTACAGAACAATATTATTTTGGTTGTTTATCCAAATTGTACAATATGAATGGTTACACAAATTCATTTCTTAATTACACATTAGTGGTTTTCTACGGAGAGCGATTTCAAAGACGAACATAGCTATTCCACAAGCAAATTACACTTAATTGCTAACCACATAAAAATCATAATCCGTGAGCATCACTTTTGATACCTACGTCTTACAATTCCGATCTTTATATTGTAAGCATTATGGTTTAAATTAGCTTGTGAAACAGATTTAAATTTCCGTGTAACATCGCACCGTAGGAATCCATCTTTACAATTATCCCAAATATTAAGGTCACTTCACACATATCACATCACATCAATAAGCCTTTGTATAAGGAGTCTTTGCCTTTGGAGATCACACATGTCAGGTTTAATTACAACCATGATGACGTCACCAGTTCCTCAATCATCATCATCATAATCAGTGGAGTCATCATCGGATATTTCTTGGACGTTATTTCTAGTGGAATTCGCCAAAGGATCAGGTTTTCTAGATCTGTCTAGCGAAAACGCGTAGGATTCGTAGTCCATGACTTCTTCGTCGTTTAGATGAGAATTACCTTCTACGAAACTTGCGAATCTGTGGTGAAAAAAACATTTTATTATTTGCGGGAATATTATAATGGATAGATTCGTCTTGGACCACAGTCTCACCATGGAAAGTGAGTGTAAGTGATAGTGACCCAGAGTGTTGAGGGCGCGCCGCAACTAAATGCGGATAGCGAAGAAAAATCGCCATAGCTTTTCTACCTCCTTTATTATTCTAAGTACAGAAAACCTTCAAGGGAACTGACATCTCAAGTCTCTGCCACCATACAATAAACAATCTTCAAGCAAGACCATAAGGCCACATTTTGTGTGCAGACTGCGCTTGTCATAAAAGTAGTCAAAATAAATGGTTTCAACAATAGACTTACTTAGGTTTCAAAAACTGATCATGCTTGAAGTTTGTCGATGGTACATTACTACATTGCCATGGTTTCCTTCCCCAAGAACTACAAACCACAATAGGCCAGTGTCCTGAATTCTATTTAGTCCGTCATTTGCATTATCTAAATATATTAGACACGTATTTTTTCTTTCGTAAATCAAACTTTAAATGACGAAAATATGGAATGTTGAAGTTCTTTTCACAAACAAGTGACGTCATGAGCCCCCACTCCCGAACTTTGACGCGCTTTATCTTTGTACATTTCTATCGATTTGATAAAGCAAAAAATACGTGTCCAATATTCTTTGATAATCTAACTGAAGGACTAATTAGAATCCATATTACTTTAGCTAGTTATTATTATTACACTATTATTACACTAACCCAGACCTTTTGGAGTCGTTTAGCTTGAGCATGATATTCCACTGCGCACAGTCTGGACTCGAGCAGTACTTCCTCAAGTTCTCCAACGCTTGCTTCGTCTCCCGAGCACCTTCCTCGTAATATTCTTCACTGGTTAGAAGACGCTGTTTTGGAGGGAATCTGCGACGCCTGTCAATAGAAAGTGATTTAGTTCGTAAGAAAGAGATGAGATGTGACTAAAATTAGTTTAGTGCGATTTACAACAGAATCGGCACCATTATAGTGAGACTAAATTTAGTTTAGTTGTAAACAACAGAATCAGCACCATTATCACAGAAGCGCTCGTGGTATAGCATGATTAACCACTCTTAATCGATCGGCAAAGTTAAGCTACAACCAATGAGGCTGGTACCTGGATGGGTGACCGTCTAGTGGTATTTCAAATCGAGTTTCCGTGTTTCGAAAGGCACGTAAAGCCGTTGGTCCCGGTTATCACTTAATTTTGATAGTCGTCATACTAGGCGGCTTGAAAACAGTAGGTTGACCACTAGCCTACCTCCACCTCGACGCAGAGGGCATATAAATCTGGCCTTTGAAAATCATCGTCTACTCAGAGAAAGAGTAAAATTACCACAGATATAAATCTAAATAGATGACGCGCTTGTATGTACTTCGCGTGCCAAAAGGGAGAGCAATGCTCTTCTTTTGACGTTGTTTCGCGCGGACAGCGAACTCGCATAAGGCTGCATGTCCACCAGAGATGTGAAGCGAGGGGTTCAGCTGATAAGTAGGATCGCTTCATTTTCATCTTATAGCTCTAATGCCAGCCTAACTAAAGCGCTCTTGTGACATCATGGTAGGTAGAAAAAAGGTGCGGTATCTATTTTTTTATACCACTATCCTAGCAAACAAGCATACGGTTCGTCTGACGGTAAGCGGTTACCGTAGCCTATGGACGCTTGCGACACCAAGGATATAACTCGGACGTTGCCGACCCTGCAGAAATCTCTTCACACCCTTTTTGAAGAACCCCATGCTGTACTGCATTAGGTGCACCACTATGGGGAACTCTTTCCACAGTCTGAGCTTCTACGGAAGGAAGCTCCTTTGAGACTGCACAGATGGACTATTTAAATGCCTATGATTTTTTTTTATACGACTAAGTCGGTCAACAAGTATACAGCCCATCTGATGGTAAGCGGTCACCGTAGCCATATGGACGCATGGAATACACGAAGCATCGCTGACGCGTTACCGACCTTTCCCCTATGAGCTCTGGCGACATTATTCACGCGCAGGAACACAACTTTACACAACATAAAGTTATTTGGCTGCGGTATTCTGTAAGGTCGAGGTAATTCCCCAGTCGAGCTGCTCTTTGAGTGAATAAAGGCTACGCTCTACCTCTCTAAAAATGTCAATAAAATATAGATTCTCACCAATATCCAAGTATCCTGTACATGAGCGACTGCGGGAAGTATTTGGCTACCAGAGAGGCGATGATGACGGCCGTTGCCGCTTCCTGGTACTGGCTGCTGAAGAATACCATCAGCACTCCTAAGCACTGGAACATGTTTTATACATTATCCATGATAAATTATTAGTGACTGATTTACAAATTGAATTTTACGGTGAACCCGATGACCCCGTCACCTTAGCTCAGATCGTATCTGTCGAAACTCGCAATAAAAACACAGATGCGAATCGTGGTGACCGTTCACCACGTTACTATCCTCGTCGTCCAAGTCACGCACCGCGACTCCTTACTCAGTCTCGTCCCGTTCAAGCGGCCCGAGCTGCTTATAGTAATCCACTCCCCCCTAATTAGTCGTAACTCTTTTTTTTTAAAGTCCGTCCCCTCCCCAGAAACAGCCCTGAGCCGAGGTTCGACCCCAACTGAGGCGCCCTCAAGTGTAGTTATCTAATCATAACCCCGGTTGAGAGCTTGCCGCCGATTTCTCCGCGTAAGGGTGCTAAAGCAAAATTTTGGGTCAGCATCTTGTCAATAAAAAAAAAAGCAATCTGGATGGAGAGATAAACTAAACATTTGTTTACCTAACAGATAGCAAGGATATTAATAAGAATAATAGCGTATACAACATTACAGTACAGTACAGTAGTACCCAACTGATATGGCGCGTCGTGAATCTTCGTTGGCACAGAAAAGAAAGTATGGCCCCGAAGATTAACGATAGAATGCTTAAAACTTACAATCAACCTTAGATAATTACTATAAGGTTCATAATACAGTGCAGCTGTTAGTTCCGTCTCACTCGCGCGTGAGGCCCCTCTGCATGGCGCGCGCTAACATGGCGGCAGCTGTCGACTAATAGCAGTTTCCAGAGTTTGAAAATGTATCTTCTGCGCAGGTACATCAGTAAGCCATATCAGTTGGGTACTACTGTACCTAGCTTTTTAACATGTTTTTTTTATTGGGAATCACTCAGACCAGAATTCGGATACGCCTTGAGTTTGTCACAAATTCTCTCAATGAAATGTGCACCTTTTTATGTAGTATATAAAGTTCTATATTGCTATCTAAGCTTGCCGCGTCGTATCGCGTCTCGTTATGCCCCTAAGCGATTAGTGAATATGGTTAGTTATTGGTCGAGAAAGTTGGCTTTGAGTTACCTGTAATGTCCACATGACAAGATTCTTGCTCCGCTGATTCCTCGGCGGCCCTATTCTGTAGCAGACGAGGAAGCTGACGAAGCTCACGATCATCGTGTACCAGAACATATACGTCTGGTAGGAGACGACGATACTGCGCATGTTCTCCCATAGTTGCTGGAATAGGTACACGCCGACCGTCCACCCGCCGATGAGTATGCCGTATGTTAGGGTTTTCTGGAAGTCAAGTTAATTTATTATTACACAACTCTCCAAAAAAGGAGTGTAATGTTTTCAGTTCGTGTTTTTGAAAATTTTACTATAATAAAATCTATAGTAATATTAGAAAGAGGTTTGTAATTTGGTATGTAGAGGGTAATCTCCGGTACAGTAGTACCCAACTGATATGGCGCGTCGTGAATCTTCGTTCGCACAGAAAAAAAGATTAACGAAAGAATGCTTAAAACTTAAAATCACCCTTAGATCATCACTACTATAAGGTTCATAATACAGTGCAGCTGTTAGTTCCGTCTCACTCGCAAGTCACACCCCTCCGCGCGGCGCGCACTAACATGGCGGCAGCTGCCGACCAATAGCATTTGAATGAATAAATTATTTCATATTTCATTTCATTTCATTTCATTTCATATTTCATTTCATATTTCATTTCATATTTCATTTCATTTCATATTTCATTTCATATTTCATTTCATAGCGGTTCCCGCTCTTTGAAAATGTATCTTCTGCGCAGATATATCGGTAAGCCATATTAGTTGGGTACTACTGTACTACTACTAATCCAATTCTGAATACTCTTAACTAATAGGAAGCTATATTACACCCAAGTGCTTTAGGTTACTTTTCATCGCAAGAATGCTGATCAAACCGCGGGGAACATGCTGCACATCTTGGCGTACTCAGAATCAGATACCTAGTATTCGCTTTTGAATTTGCATATTATTTTCTATGGGATAATATAATAAACTGCCTTCGTTCTTAGTAAATACATACCCTCGGCAGTAGTTTGCTGACATAATACACAAGGACCATGAATGAGGCGGAGACTCCAATAAACACTCCACACAGGTAAAAAAACACAGGGTTCCCGCTGAGCGAGCGTGATGACAGTATCATGGTTATACCGCCAAGCATTAACAGGATGCGCCAAAGGTCCACTCCTGAAAAAAAAAGTTATTGATGAAAGAAATAAAAATGTGTAGACGCTATCGTTCTAAGGTCCTGAAATAAATAATATCGTGAGGAAATCCGGCTACCAGATAGCCGAGAAATAAAAATTAAAAGTATAATTGGAAGACGCTAGGTTCATTGGTAGACAAGGCTAATATGCAGTGTGGAAGACCTATATCGCATTTTTTATACCTAATCTAGGTAACGAACAAGTATAAGGTTTGATGGTAAGCAGTTACCATAGCCTTTTAACACTCGCAACACCAGGGGTATATATCGCACGTACCTCTTGGAAAGGGGTTGAAGAGCCGTTGTTAGTGTTACTGATAGGTAGTATTAGATAAAATAAGTCAATTATATTTTAAGGCCGCAAGATATATTAATTAAATAGTAACTAGCAGGAAACTTCAAGGTCCTGCAGATAATACGCGACGGATGATTTACAGGAATCATACCGCAAATGATATACAAATAATAACAACACAAAATTCGCTGAATGCCTTACAAAAAGGGAGATTGTAAATGTAAAAATGACAAAAAAAATTAAAGCAAAGATTGTAGGTTTGAATCCATGAGCTTGATCTTTCGATGTTCGAGCATACTTTTACTTTCTTCTAGACTTTGTGTGCTTACTGCAGCAGGTCACATTACTTGGTGAAATTGTTCAAACAAAAGTGTATGGTATAAAATAACGGAATACTTACTTATAACTTGCAACTCAATGCTGTGCTTCTGCTTGGTGTTAACAGCCATGCATGTGGGCTCAAATAGAGCCACAGATATAGACTTCTGCGGTTTCTTCTGGAATGGGATGACCACGGACCAGCCGTAGCTGTCCTCAGTGTACTCCTTGTACACTTCATCAGGGTTGGCACCCACATACTGACGGAATTCGTCATTCTTTATTTTTAGGTTGAACTGGAAATAGGAACACAAATATTATGTTCTAGTCACAGTAATTATATTCATTCATAGACATAAAATAGTTGTCATTTATATGACTGTCTGAAAAAAAGTGCTTACAGTAGGCCGCAGAGAGAATGCTTTCTGACACTAGGATTTTTTTTACATAATTTTAATTATAGATTGTATTTAGTACATATTTGTTTTAAATATTTGAGATAGGTAGAGCATAGCGTTTTATTCACTCTAAGAGCAGCTCGACTGGGGAAGTACCACCTTACAGAATACTGCAGCCAAATAACTTTATGTTGTGTTAATTTGTGTTCTTGTGTGTCCATATGGCAAAAGTAACCGCTTACCGCAACCGCTTAAAGTCTTATAACTTATTCGTAAACTTACTTTAACTGTCTGCCACAGTGCAATCAGATTCTTTGATGATCCGGTGTAACAGTAGATGTCTAAAGTTTGTTTCATTGACGGTATGTCCCTCTCTATTGTGGTAGGACCACCCAACCAGTGTACTAAAACATACAAAAAAAACCTTATACATATAAAAAGAAAGCTTAATTGTATTTATTTATAGTTGAAAAGTTGTTAAGTACTAATCACAACCCTTTTGCACCTGAATAATATGATAGCGAGTTCATTTTTTCTTAAGCACTTTCTAAAAGTTGTGTAAATGGTATACTTTTAAAATATTGTTTCCCATGATAATTACCACACATAATAAGATTTTATAGAAAATAAAAAGATTTGGACAGAAAAAATCTCAGGTGCGAAATGGATAAGGCAGTCATTCAGGATCAGTGTAATTGCTTTGTAAAACAGCATTGTTGCAAAACACTTGCAAGAACATCTATGACAAGCAAGTCACAATTATTCATACCTTAATATCTCATAATAAATATTAAATATTACATAGCATAGGCCCACAAAACAATAATTCTGTATAAGGGTATGTATGGTTTTATCACTTTTGGCTAATGCATTGGAAAATAACTGACCAGAAACTCCGTAAAATAAATAAATCTACTTTTCTAATTTGTATTCACACAATATTAAAGGCCACTTGCATCCACCTGGTTATCTTATAACTCAAAAGTTAGTTAACATAAAACATAATGATATATTACCCCAGGCAATCAACAAACTCTAGTTAATTATGATAACCAGGTTAACTTAGTCGGTCTAAGGGTTCTAATCAAATTAAATAAATTTCTATTAGCTTAAAGCAGTGTAACAACAAGGGATTTGGTTTCAACATTAGAGAGCTAGCTCTATATCTATTTTGAGTTATTGTTTGAATATAATGTTGTTTACCCTAAGAAACAGCCATGGCATAATATTGAGTTGATATGATGACAAAAACAGGCGAATTCGTGGCTAAACAAATAAGAACATTAAGGACAACTTGAAAGACACCTACGTAATTGATGAAACTAATGTTTTTTCTTACCATCGTATGCTAAAGAATTGATATTTTGTGTAAATAAAACCACAAACAATAATAATAGTAGAAAGCGTTGCAGGAGATTCATGTTTATTTTAAAACTACAAGATCATAAGTCAGACCAACAGTCAAGTTATATCATTGATTTATAAACCAATTCAGATTTCAATGCAGAAGAAAGATATCAACGAGAAACATTAAATAAAATAACGATACAAGGAAATATTACAAAAGCACAGACGGAACTTCGTAAGTAAAAATGGTCGCACAAAAAATTAGGGATGTGAAAAAATAATCGATTTACAATCGATTTTTTTACAATAATCATTAATTATAATATTGCAAATAATCGATTGATAATCGATTTTTCACCTGCCTCACCCCGACATTTAAGTCTAGCCGGAGCGCGAGTAGGTACATTAACTCCAGGGCATCTCACAGAACAGAAAGTGACAAAGTAATATCGCAATATCAGCACGGGAACCTGTGTCGCCAAACTCACACAAATTATTATAATTCTAAAAAAAATATTTGTGTTGATTATTTAAAAACTTCTTATTTCTGTTGTTTATTTTTAATTAATAAAACTGTGATTAATGCAATATTTTTGCATTTATTTTGGAATTAATTGATAATATTAGGAAAATATCGATTAATATAAAAAAATCGATAATTTTTTAAAGAAAAATCGATTTTTCATGCTATATAAACCATCGATTAATTAATAATCGATTTTTTATGTAGAAAGTACATCCCTACAAAAAATGACACACCACACCAGTGTTGCCATGCCAGAAACGCAATTTTAGATAGGAGAGGTGACGTAAAAGAGCTAAAATCACGGAACAAAAAAAAGTTTTTTCTGTTCCGTGGCTAAAATAATACAAATACAAAGCCATTTATTGCTACCTAAAGTTAAATATTTTTAACATGACATTACACTCTTTATTTGTTTTGATTTACTCAGCGGCCCAGCTTTACCTTGTCTTCTAAGTGACTTCGGAACAAAACGTCGCCGCTTCGCTAGAAATGTCGACTTAAGGATCCCGATGCTTTTACTGATGTTCAAGGATGTTTTGGAATTGTTGAGCCACGGCAAATTGTTTTCCCAATGTACAGTACAGTATAGGGTTCTTCAAAAAGGGGGTGAAGAGTTTTCTGCAGGGTCGGCAACGCGCGAGTGATACCCCTGGTGTTGCAAGCGTCCATAGACTGGGTAGGCCAACAGGCGAGCCGTATGCTTGTTTGCCACCTTAGTGGTATAAAAAAAAACCTGCAATATATTTGCTGACATTTTTTTATCAATGGACGGACAGACAGATTGTTTTAGCCTTTTTGGTTCGGTTTAGATGAGTTTTACAAAAGTAACGCTTGGCGTCCAGGGGTTTAAGGCCGGACGCATACTATAAGAATTTTTCTGTCAGAAAATTTCTGACGCCCGCCGGAAGGCACTTTCCTCATACATTTTGTTCTAGACCCCGCATACTATCCGAAAATTCTGACGTCCAAAAATGTATGAGCAAGCGGGCGTCCGAAATTTTCTGACAGAAAATTTCTTATACTATGCGGCCGGTCTAAAACGGGTTTAAACTTCGCTTTGGAATGAAACTGTTTATATACTATGGAATATTCAAATAAATAAATAACACAATAAACTCTCATATTAATTTTTATTTGGTAAAGCATAAATATTACAAATAATTTTCGGTCATGTACTAAATTGCGTAAAACCATAAGGCACTCGTTTTATTTTTATTGATCTTTAAATACATTGTACTTCATACTAAACATAAAAACTTGTCGATACAAAAATATCTGGATATAGCTTTGATTTACATAAAAATATGGGAATGTATGCGTAAATACTGCTAAGAAAATACTTCAGAATAATGCTGATACAAATTATATAAAAAAAGAACTGCCATCCACCAGTCTTACAGTGACAAAGGAATGTTCTAATAAATTAGTTTTAGTTTAAATATAAGTCTAAATCTTAATCTGACAATTATTTTTCCATTTAAAATAATCACAGTTACAATTTTTACACAAAATAATTCATTTACCATAAACATTGAAATCTAAATTAGAAATACCAACGGAAAAAGCGAGAACAAAAATTATGTAGATATTAAAAATATTTTACGAAATGATTCTAAGTATTTTGTAAAAAAAACTATGAAAACAGACATATTCTGTCTTAGGTAATGCATTTTATACAGTAAAGTTCGCACAAATACATTAAATTGTACAAAAAAGAAATAACACTCGCTTCATCCAGCACCCTACATTTTTCATATATTTTACTTATCTTAAATAACTAAAATGTTGTGTACTTTGTATATAATATTGCACTGTCAAAGATTTTAAATTACAACTTTGCATTTTTTTAAAATTTTGTTCTTTTTAAAATCTTTCACGTTGCAATAAGCTTACAGTTAACTGCGTATATATTATAACATCTTCGAAGCTACACGGTGGATAATAATCCTTTCAAAATACCTTTTATTGCACTAAAACAGCTAGGAACCTGTAAAGGCACATTGAAAAGCACTAAGTTAATTCGCCTATTACGATAACCTACCTTAAGTGTATACGATTAGAACTCAAAATTGTATTTATTGTTAATCGCTTTGCGTCTTCTGTTTATCGGCAACGCTTTGTTGTTCTAGGTTCGTGATGGGGAATGTCAATATCTGTAAAAATAGAAGAGAATAATTTAATACACCACAAAAAGAAAATTACAACTACACTATGTTTTTTTTCGCAATTTTATTTAAGTCAATGTAAAGACTGATAATGAGTGATTATTAGTACTTTTCTCTTCATATTGCAATAATTAGGGTATATGTAAGACCCATATAAATAAATAAAATTGAACTGTCTGTTTGTAATGACAAAATAATATTTTTTTCAATACACTCGCTCGTAAAGGGACATTTATTGCAAAATACAAGTCTGTTTTTTCCTCGCAAGTATGTTGAAAACTACTATAAAATAGTTTTTTAATGAGACGTGAATAAAGTACTATTTTTGAATTCACAATTACAAGTCGGTTAACTAAATCTGGCACGTTTACACATTTACACGTCGCGCTTGTGTAGTGTCTGTGAATAAGCGCGCGGCGTCACGTCGCACTGCATGCGCATCATAAAAAGTCTGTCCGTTTCTCTCGCGCGCGGGGTCAAGCTTATGAGTATGAAAGAGATAGTTATTGTTTTGCTTTTGCTACTGCTCATAAATTAGTTTTTTTTTTGCATTCGTTAGTTAGAATTAACTGACTGAGTAGAAGCAATCTATAATATAAAAATGAATCGCTGAATGTGTTGCTAAGCGCAAATCTCGAAGGCAGCTGAACCCATTTTGCTAATTATTTTTATATTGTGTTTGTTATTGTCGGGAGAAGGTTAGGGACCCTAGGGAAGGGGTAGGGTAGGGTAGGGTACGGTTGGGGTAGGGTAGGGGTAGTGGTTAGGGTAGTAACCTATACCCTAACTTAGGTTAGGTTAGTAGGACACCACGCGAACGAAGTCGTGCCGGGCAGCTAGTAATATAATAAAACATAACGAGTGTGAGTACTGTGAACGTGCCAGATTTAGTTAACCGACCTGTAGAACTTTACGATATGAGTGTAGATAAAGTAAGTGTATGTATGGGACTTTTTGGCGGGAACTTGCAGAGTGACATAGCGTTTCCATTTTTATTTTTATAAATTCGTGTATTTTGAGTTTTATTGCATATTATCGGTGGTATTTTATCCAATAAAGATCAATCCATGTGCACCAGTGAAGTGAAATGAAATGAATCATGTGTATCGTGCATTTTCAAGTTGTCTCAAGAAGTCCGTGAAAAGTTTTAGTACAACCACCATTGTACTAAAACATGACTTTTATGGACGGTGACTGACTGAGGACTATGTGAAAGTGATTTATTGTGACTAGAACTTATAATATAACTGGAAAATGGCAAAATACACAGGTCGGGCGGTACATAGTGTGCGCCGGCGTGGCGCGCCCACTCGCGCTCGAACTCGTGCTCCAGGATCTCGGCGCCGCGCTTGCGCGTCAGCCCCGTCTCCTCCAGGCTCAGTAAGTGTATATGTTACCTATCGCTTGCGCAGGTCGGGCGGTACATAGTGTGCGCCGGCATGGCGCGCCCACTCGCGCTCGAACTCGTGCTCCAGGATCTCGGCGCCGCGCTTGCGCGTCAGCCCCGTCTCCTCCAGGCTCAGCTCGCACATCTGCATGTCGTCTACACCTGCACAACCACAACAATACAATACAATATACGAACAAACAAACCCACTCTAGTGTTTGTATCTATACAGTAGATCAGGGGTTCCCAAACTTATTTTAACTGTGACGCCCTTGGGAAGTTGCCATATTTTTGCGACGCCCTGGCCTTCTTGCCATTTACCTACTAGTTGCAGTTCTAGCCTAATAACTATTTGTCAGAAAACTCCAAATAGCATCTAAATTTTTTATTAGAATATAAAGAACAAAACATAAAAACAAAAATGAAAGCAAACAAAAAAGATAAACAGCAAACACACCCTTTTTATCTCTTTTCGTTTGGTATTAATGAGAAGGATGTGCTTGCTTTTCTGAGCATAGTTTCTCAAAATGAGACTCAAGCTTCGAATTTGCCAGTCTCGTCTCTGTCTCTAAATTTATTTATTTTTTTAGAGTTCAAGTAGTTGACACAGGCAGCCAACTTATTTAGATCGCCTCGCGACGCCCCTGGGATACTACCGACGCACAATTTGGGAACCCCTGCAGTAGATATAATACACTGTCTCATATACACCACTAGAGGGGGTAGCCCTCGGACATTAGAAGCGGTGCGGGACGGACGTGCGCTTGCGCTCGGACCTGCCCCCCTAGACAAGATGGTTGTCGACAATCGTTATCGTTAATAATAATCCCATACAAAGGTTGATCGTTTACTAACGATAACGATTTTCGATAACTATCTTGTCTACTGGCCCAGGTGTAGTGGCCAGTGAGTAGTGAATGGTGTCAGTGGGTGGACGCTACACCTAGTATACACCGTGATTTTTTATTCGTCTTAGGAACGCAGGCCTCATAATGTACCCTATGAATAGGTACTAATAATAAAAAAAAAAAATGTTATACATTTATGTAACTAAAAAAGTCAAATACTATTCATTATGACAAATGACGTATGTAGTTAACATTTGTTTTATAAAGAAAAAATCAAATATTATTCATTATGTATGACGCTAGACGTAGTTTTAAATACCCTGTTAGGAGCGCTACTCGACTAGTGCTCTAGGTTGGTATTTTTTACCATTTTATATGTAAACTTTAATTTATTAACTCGATTTGTCATTCATAAAAAAAAAACTTTATAATTAGTACCTATTCATTGGGTACATTATGTGGGCTGCGTTTCTAAGACGAATAAAACGTGACGGTGTATATCTAGCTGCCACTAACCGGCTTGCAACAAGACAGGCGTCTTATCGGGATGCAGCTCCATCTGTCGTGCGACGTACTGTCCGTCGAAGTGCGCGTACCACCAGCCGCGGCGGTCCGCGTCGCCGGCGCCGGCGCCGGCTGTGGGACGCACGAACGGGATGCGGAAGTACCGGTGCCGCGCGCCCAGGATCTCGCCCTTTTGTGTCATGCGAGGGGCTTTTGCTGCGGGATACGATGTAATACATACAGACTTTTTGGCGGGAACTTATAGAGAGACGTTGTGTTTTCATTTTTATTTTCATAAATTCGTGTATTTTGAGTTTCATTGCGTATTATCGGTGGTATTTTATCCAATAAACATCAATCATGTGCACCAGTGAAGTGAAATGAAATGAATTATGTGTATCGTGTCTTTTCAAGTTGTCTCAAGAAGTCCGTGAAGTTTTAGTACAATAACCACCATTGTACCAAAACATGACTTTTATGGACGATGACTGACTGAGGACTATGTGAAGGAGATTAATTGTGACTAGAACTTATAATATTACTGGAAATTGGCAAAATACACAAGCCGTGTGACGCCATTGAAGAAAAAAAAAAAATGTACTTAAAAAACAAACTGGATACACGCGTTTCTATTACATTTCGCCACAAGTCATCGTCATCATCATCATATCAGCCCATGGATGTGCACTGCTGAACATAGGCCTCCCCCATTGATTTCCACTTCGATGCAAGCGGCACAGAACCCGCTTGCATCCAGCGGCGCCCAGCGACTCTGACCAGGTAGTCGCTCCACCTGGTGGGAGGTCGTCCCGCTCGGCGCTTTCGCCACAAGTACATCATTATAAATAAATAAATATCCTGGGACATTCCTCACACACGGTCATCTGATCCCAAACTAAGCAGAGCTTGTACTATGGAAACCAGATAACTGATACAATACATATACTACTTTTTGTTTGTAAATACATACTTAATATACATAATTACACCCAGACACAGGACGTACAGATATGTTCATGTACACAAATGCATGTCCCATGTGGGAATCGAACCCACGACCTGCGGCGCGTAAGGTGAACCTTAACCAACTGCGCCAACTGGCCCGTCATTCTCATTCGACATTCTGTAGGAACACCCTACAATTTGGTCCTTCGAGCCGGATGTGAACCAGCAACCTATGGATTTTGGTCCTTCGAGCCGGACCGAACCTTTATAAGTAAAACTAGCTGTCCCCCGCGGTTACACCCGCGTTCCCGGGATAAAAAGTAGCCTATGTCCTCCATTATTATAATGGCTATCTGTTATGCCACATTTCATGATGATCCGTTGAGTAGTTGAGGCGTGAAGACGTAACAAACAAATAAACAAACTCACTTTCGTATTTATAATATTAGTTAGGATTGTGACATTCTATAATTTGCAATATATTCAAAACTAACCGGCATCCATGATCGATTGCGGCGCCCTCTCCTGGTCGGCCATGGTGGTCTTACGCGCGTTCTTTGCCTTCCACGCGTGGTACACCTTCAGCCGGCGGTGGAACTCGTGACGGCATGCCTACACACAATTAACTCCTCATTACGCTACCTTTTATACAACGATTTGAATAGGCTAGTCCGTCATTCACATAGTCAAAAAATTTTAGACACGTATTTTTTCTTGTGTCAATGAAACTAAAAATGACGAAAATATGGAGTGTTCAATTTCCGCATGACGTCACGCCCTGGTACACTTTTCACAAACAAGTGATTTCACGATCCACTCCAAAACTTAGATGCGCTTTATTTTTATATTTTATATTGATTTGAAAAAGCAAAAAATACGTGTCCTATATTTTTTGATAATTTTTTTACCCACGCCACACACCTATTATTCTACACATTTTTTTCTTTATCAAATCCTTGTGAATTTAAATGAAATTTTACGTCTCTATATGGAGAGATTTTCAAATCGATCGATCTCTGGGTACTACAGTACGTTCAAGAATCTTCGAAGATAGAAAATATATTTCACTTTTTAACATGCTAAAAACATAACATGTTAAAAATAGCTACCATAGGTTCCGAAACGTTCTTATCGCAAAGAATTGAAGTACGCAGATTATGCTTCTAACCAAACGACAAACAACATAATATTATTGCCTTTCACTTTCCCATTTCCAACTCACCTCCAGAAGCTCAATATCACATGAAGTATTGATGGTGTCCCGTAATTCCGAATACTTCCACTTAGAGAGATCATATTTTTGCTTCCCCTGCAATGCTTGCTGCATTCTCACTCGTTCAGACCTGATAATTTTACATATTGTAATATCATAAAAACTAGGTTAAAAATCTATACATGCTTTTGAATCTTATTCGCATGCAATAAGGTACATTTTTGTAATGTTTGGGTTTACCATGCATTTTGTCACTGTCGATCTGGAAAGGGACTTTTTTACCCTCCTTTCTGGGAGGACAACTAGAATTCTGAGATTGTCGCTTGTCGCCAAATATCAGATTTTATTAATCCCTGTCAACCATCGACAAATTCTGGTAGGAAACAGGTTTAGGTGCTCTAGTTCTTGATCTAGAGATGGCCGAAGATATCTGATATTTGGAGACAAATTTCGGCAAATTGGTGACAGATTCAGATCCGTGATCCCTGCCAGTAAGGATCACACACTTACACGAGAAAGTCTTAGATAGACCTTGACATATATATTGCTGCCGATTCTGTTGTAAATCACACTAAACTAATTTTAGTCACACACATCTCTTTCTTACAAAAATATTGAAAAAGGATAGAACATATTTAAAGCTATCAAATTAGTCTTTGCTGTGTTCATTTGCGGGTATTTAGACGTAATCGCGATAGATGGCGACTAAATTTATATTGAAGACAAGCATTGGACTACATTTCTTACATTCTTTTCTTATGTTCTTTGTTACAAAGAGACATAGAGAGACTAAAATTAGTTTAGTTGTAAACAACAGAATCAGGGCCATTATCCATTAAACATTTAAATAAACAAACATATTAGCGGTGAAACACTAACAACATATTAGATAGATTAAAACATTAGGTACATAGAATAAGTTCCTAGGATAGAGTTAGACACAGGCTTCGTGCAAAGTAGTAAATAGGTAAAGTAGATAAGCTTCAGGCAAAGTGTTAGAGTTATTAGTACGTGTCATTAAGATAGGTCCTCTTTCAATAAAATACATTGAAGAAAAAAAAAACACAATTAAGAATTCTCAACATAAACATTTACTAGAGTTTTGGTGAAAATAGATTTCGACAAACTCAACTATGTATTTAGCTTCTGATTCAAACATAAGGATCAGATACGTCATCCATTCACAGTAGGTAATCAACTACGGTAGCAGACTGACGTCCCTGGCCTATTTGTCGATGTAATATTCTACCACCGTACCGTATCATCACCGTTTTGTTTGAATCTAAGCTTACAACTGACCTGTGTTTTGGGCTAGACTTAGTTTTGTTGTCCAACGCGATGACTTAGTACCGTTTTAGAAAATTAAATAGTTGAAATCTCTATATTATTATGAAAATTTAAAATTGTTTATTACTAAAAGGAGGGATATATTACTAGATTTGATTATAAATTAAATATTTGAGGTTATTGACCAAATGCACACTATAAAAACTTCTAAAATTGAAAGAGGACCGTACAGAGAGCGTGCAAGATTTGAAATCGTTAGTCTAACACACTGAGTACCTGTTCAATTTATTCTCTCCATTGACTGACTCCATTGTAGGGAAACTGTGCGAACATATCACAATATTACTTATAAACATATATATCAATTGCATACTTACCTATTATAGTTGACTATTCCTTTTGTAGCATCGTTTATGAATATTTGTTTGATTTTGATTAATGCAATGTAGTCTTTTTACGGAATGGTGTAAAAGTCACATTTGATGGGGTAAAAGTAGTCATCGCATTGCAACTTTTATTTTGCGTACTTTATAACAATTTATATTTTCGTATTAATTCTATTTTCTGCAACTGTAGTACAAGTTAGCACAGTTTATAATTCGCATACCATATAATTGTGGCCAAAAGTACAGGTCGGTTAACTAAAGCTGGCACGTTCAACACATTTACACGTTGCGCTTGTGTAGTGTCTGTCTCTCTCGCGCGCGGTCAAGCTTATGAGTATGAAAGAGACAGTTATTGTTTTGCTTTTGCTACTGCTCATGAATATACTGGTATTTTTTTGCATTCGTCATTTAGAATTGACTGACTGATTAGAAGCAATAATGTAATAAAACATACTGTATCGTGTAATTGCATATGTGTGAGTACTGTGAACGTTAAGCTTTAGTTAACCGACCTGTATACCATTTTTTATGATATGCTTACACACGAATAAATGAATCCGATCCTGTAAACTAAACTGACCCTCAGTTTAGTCGGAAAAAATGCTCTATATTGAGCAAAAAAATTTTCCATGCTTATTTTCGTACGATAGACATTTTTTCTTATCCTTCGCAACTTCGATACTAAAATTTTTATTTAATACTAGATTTGCGAAATAATCAATCTTTTAATATTTTTTCGTGATTTCATTGTTGGTCGTATAATATTGTTTTTAAGATGACTCTTACACCATAGTATGTAAAAAACTTACACCCTGTATAGACAATATTTTAAACGATGCTACAAATACTTAAAGGTTCAAAATTGTAACAAATCGATGTGATAAGCTATATACAGGAAGACATTTCGCATACCGATGTGCGAGAACGTATTTTACAAGTTTTCAACATAAATAAGTTTTATATGAAAATTCATATAAAATTCCAATACACGGAGTACAAACAAATTTATTAGACTAAGAAATATTTTTAAAAAACTTTTTGTATCTCACAAAATGTGAAACGCGGACGGCGAAGCAACGCACTTCATTGTCTGATAAAATGAGCGAGACAACAAGAGAAACTTCACATTTTTTTTAAATTATTGGTTTATGTCTCACCACAATCTCACCATGGTAAGTGATGGTGTAGCACAAGATTAAGCACACAAATACTAGAAAGAATCGACTCAACTAAGGATTTAGGACTAGGTGGAGATATCCAGATGGCATATTTTCGAAACCTATGTTGGGTTAGTCATGCTGAACAACTTTTACTATGGGACCAAAACAGAAATCTCAATAAAAATATTGTTACTTTCATACTTGTCAACCTAAAAAAAAATTGAGAATTCTGTGTTGGTTCCATAGTAAAAGTTGTTCAGCATAGCGAATCCAACATTATGATTCGCAAATATGCCATCTCGAAATCTACATCCGGTATCGTAACAAGTTAGTAGTCGAACCGGTGGTAAATTCAACTGTTTATATAACAACTTAACGTTCATAAGTGCCTTATCAGGGCCTAAACTGAATAAATGACTTTTTGATATTGATTGATTTTGAGTTAAAATAACTAGGCATACCTGCGTAACTGCGGTGGTGATCCCTCTACATGTCCATTGGTTTCTTTAGCCAGTCGCACCGCCATCTCGTGATCTCGCCTCTCTTGTTCTAACCTGATATTTATGATCAGATTGTTTATATATGAAGAAATTATAGGCATCTTTCACGGTTCCTAGTCTCCGATCTATGAACTGAAGATCCCGTTATGTTGTACAGTAGTACCCAACTGATATGGCGCGTCGCGAATCTTCGTTCGCACAGAAAAGAAAGTATGGCCCCGAAGATTAACGAAAGAATGCTTAAAACTTACAATCAACCTTAGAGCACTACTATAAGGTTCATAATACGCTGCAGCTGTTAGTTCGGTCTCACTCACAAGTCACGCCCCTCCGCACACATGGCGGCATTTGCCGACCAATAGCATTTCCCGCGCTTTGAAAATTTTTCTTCTGCGCAGGTACACACGGCAACACATCAAGCTATACATTTCCAGTATAAGCTGATCTCGCATTGTATAGGATTTCCGTACAATGAGAGGTCAGCTTATATTGGAAATGTATAGCTTGATCTGTAGCGGTGCGTACATCGGTAAGCCATATCAGTTGGCTACTACTGTACCTCTCTTCTTCTTAAACTGATATAACGTTACGCATAGTTTTTATAACCGATTTTATTAAGAGACCTCGTCGGGGAAAAAAGTATCCCACCGAAAACATTTTTATGTAAAATGTTGCCGCCAAGACATAAGGCTCGCACTGTCAAAAAGTTATCGAATCTCATGTAGAGCCACGCTTTATAACTCTACATGCACTTACTCTATAAGCCCTAACTTCACAAACTCTACACACCGTAGTCAAAATATGTGGCTTGGCCGTTTAATTTTTTTCCGGTATAATAATACCTTTCCCTATTTTCCTGGTCGTCCCTAGCGGCTTGTTCCAGTTGTAGCTGCAGTTGCTCCGCGGCGGCGCGTTCCTGTTGCTCCAACCGCGCTCGCTCCACTTCCGCAGCTTTACGGCGAGCCTCCATCTCAGCTTTACTATACAAGAAAATCACTGTTAATATACAGGTCGGTAAACTAAATCTGGCACGTTCACAGTACTCACACATATGTTACTTCACGATACGGTATGTTTTATGACATTATTGCTTCTAATCAGTCTGTCAATTCTAATGGACGAATGCAAAAAAAACCACTATATTTATGAGCAGTAGCAAAAACAAAACAATATCCCATCAAAAACATTCTGTAAAAAACTAGCCAAGTCTCGATGGAGCTGCTTGTTTATCTCTTAAAAGTAATGAAATCTAGACAAAGTCGTGCCAAGTCTAAGGTTCCTTACTGCGATTTCTTTATTATTATAGTTAATGTTGTGTGACTTGGCCGTTGAACATTCTTTATACGTTAGTGGGTACAAGTACAGATTGGTGCAATGGTGTCATGGAACACCTGGTTTTGTACCCTTGTGTTCCCTTCAACGGCCAAGTCACACAACATTAACTATAATAATAAAGAAATCGCAGTAAGGAACCTTAGACTTGGCACGACTTTGTCTAGATTTCATAACTTTTTAGAGATAAACAAGCAGCTCCATCGAGACTTGGCTAGTTTTTTACAGAATGTTTTTGATGGGATTTCACTTCTTTTTGTAGAAAATGAAGCGGCCCACCAAGTTGAATATTTTTTGTAAAGGCGGTATGTCGATCTCTAATAGTTTGGTTGGGCTCTTGTGTTTTCTAATCAGGGTCACCAGGTACTCCAGATCTTCGATTATCCTAGTTTATATAGTTTTCCCTTTATGTGGTCATTAAACCCTAACTCTGTACCAAATTTCAGCTCTCTGAGTTTATGGGAAGTACTAGTTCTATTTTGATGATCATAAGTGAGTGACTGAGTGAGTTTCATAAATGTGAAACTTTGCTTTCGCTTAACTTCGGAACTAAATGACCTACAGACTTGAAATTTTGGATTTTAAGTATGTGATTATAGCTTACTGGATGACGAAAATTTCTGCGTTCGGGTCTTATCCAGAGGTTCTCAAATAGGGGCCTGAAAATGCGGCGAAATGGTTCCAGTAAAGGATGGTACGGCAGTGTTTGCTTCGCGCTCGACTCGGCGGGGGCACTGCCGTGCCCCCCGATCTCATTTATATTCATTAGCTTGACCGCGCGCGAGAGAGACGGACTGACTTGTCATGATGCGCATGCAGTGCGACGTGACGCCGCGCGCTTATTCACAGACACTACACAAGCGCGACGTGTAAATGTGTTGAACGTGCCAGCTTTAGTTAACCGACCATTATGGTCGATCCAAGTTGAACGATGACTTTTTTTAATGTTTAAACACAATCTCACCATGGTAAGTAATGATGTAACCGAAGATGGTAAGCACACAAAGCCCAGAAGAAACTGACTCTCAAGTGCAGCTATCGGAATACACCGATAGGTGCTTGGCGACAGATTTTCAACTTGGGGTGGTAGATAGCCAGGTGGTACTAAAAAATACTAGGGTATTTTATGAACCATAGCACGGTGGTAGGCCACCGTGCTATGGTTTCCTCATGATGTTGTCTTTCACCGAAAGCTCATTGCAGGATTCCAACCCGGGACCATTGTCTCGGTATCCGACGTCACTGCCATTGCTATCATCGCCTTTTGAACTGATGGACACTTCAGTAGTTCGACCTTCGTGACATAACATTGCAAAAAGATAGAAAATTGAAGAGCTGGCACATTAGTATATAATGTCGTTGGCATTTACGGGGATAGGTTTGATTTTGAATATCTTTATAATTCAATTCAAATACCGTATTCACGTCCAGAATACCTCAGAGTCTCAAGACAAAGGTCTTCAATCAGTGCGTGTTACCAGTGATGATATACGGGACAGAGACTTGGTCTTTCACTATTGGCCGCATAAATAAGCTCAGGGTCATTTAGTGAGCTATGGAACGAGTTATGCTCGGAATTTCTCTACGTGACAGGGTCCGAAATGGGGACATTCGTAGGAGAACGAAATCGACGGACATAGCTCGTAGAGTTAGTAAGCTGAAGAGGCAATGGGCAGGCTATATCGCTCGAAGATACGATAACCGATGGGGAAGAAAGGTTTTCGAGTGGCGACCACGTACTGAAAAGCGCCGAGCGGCACGACCTCCCAATGCGGTGGACCGACGACCTGGTGGGTGATTGTCAAATGCTCTCGTTATCGGGAAACCGATAGCGAGGCTCTCATAACTTTTTATAATTTGGGTATTACGTAACACAAATGATAGCAAAATTGAAAACTATTACAATTAACTTATTTCAAATGAAGCCGCCGACTATTTTGGCATAAAAGTTAAACAAAACCAAAGTTATAACAACTTACGAGACCCTCGCTATCGGTTTCACGAAAACGAGAGCGTTTGACAATCGTCCTGCTGGTCAGAGTCGCTGGGCGCTGGATGCAAACGGCCCAAAACCGTTCCAAGTGGAAGTCAATGGGAGAGCCTATGTTCAGCAGTGGACAACCCACAGAGATCGATATAGAGGTTGTCTAACGCGGAACGTGAGACAGTTATATGCGCGTTCACAGCATACACCACAAAAATCGCGTCAGTCGTAACCTATTCGAGCTAAGTGCGCGAGCGGACGATATTTATTTAAATGCCGTATTGTTCAGTGATCGACTGCAAAAATCAAAGCCTACATGTGAACTACAAGAATCATAGTGTCATTTTCACATATAAGTATAAATTTTTCACATATTTAAAGTATAAATCTCAAAAATATCTTAAATGATTTTAGCTAGGTCATTACCAAGGTACAACTTGAACAAAGAACATGAAGCGCATACATTGCTGTTTAGTTTTACAGGAGCGTAAGGCTAACTTCGTTCCGAACATGCAATGAAAATCGTGTCATACACGCATGTGTGTGTAGATTTGAGAGCGCGGTGTGGCGCGGTAGTGCGTATTTACAAGCCCTTACGAACATGTGATTTATTTTGCTGTGTGAGTAAAAAAATTCTACTATTGGTCTATTGGCGTTCGTTTACGTGTAGTTGTGATATTAAATGGGGAGTTTCGTGGGGCATAAGGTTTAAGCTAAAATCCAAGCGTCACGACCCATCTCTCGTGATCTGTGGGACAACCATGGGCTGATTGATGAAGATGCCGTATTCGTAAGTCTAAATAATATACTAACAGCCTGCGATTCTCCTCCTCCTGCCGGATCCTTTCCTGTTCCATCCGCTTGGCTTCTTCCACGGCGCGCATCTCTGCCTCCATACGACGCAGTCTTTCTTGTTCATCTCTGTTAACAGTTATACAATTTATGTCAAAAATAATAACCAAAATCTGAAAATATACTAAAATAATTACTAGTATTGTCTCTGGTCAATTTAAACTTACTTTTACTAAGAAAAAATAGTTATTTTTGCCTACATTATGAGGAGGCAGGGAATTATAATTTGAATGCTAAATTTCAAAGTCTTTCTTCCATTACCATGTATAGATATATTAATGGTATAACATTATGTATAATACGTATAATTATATACTTACAAACAATTACGATAACTGGACAAAGAATATTTTTAAAATTACAAAAAAATTGCGAACGTTTAAAAAGTACTATAAATTGGTACTTACCGATTCTTTTGATCGACCATAGCCTTTTGTAGCGCAGCCATTTGTGCTTCCACGTCTTTTGTCAACTTCGTGTACAGTTGATCTATTTCATTGCGGCTGATTTTCTCGTTACTCTGACAACGTAAAAACATTACAATTAGACTATTATTTTCCGGTAAACCAATTTTAGTCAAATTCTTTCTTACGAATATAATTGAAAAAGGATAGAAAATATTTAAAGCTGTCAAATTAGTCTTTGCCGTTTTCATTTGTAGGTATACGTAACAGCGATAGATGACGACAAAATTTATGTTGAAATCAAGTATTGGACTAATTTGATAGGACTAAATTTCTTACATCCTTTTCTTATGTTATTTGTTAGAAAGTGACATAGTGAGACTAAATTAATTAAGTTGTAAACAACAGAATCAGCACCAGTGTATAATATCTATCTATATATATATAAAATTCAAAGTCCTGACTGACTGACTGACTGATTGACTGATATATCAACGCACAGCCTAAACCGCTGGTCCTAGAGACATGAAATTTAGAGGGTATATTCTTTGTGAAGAGTAGGTATCCACTAAGAAAGGGTTTTTCGAAATTCCACCCCTAAGGGGGTAAAATAGGGGATGAAAGTTTGTATGAAAGTCCGTCAGTTTCGAAGTTAGGATCTTCAAATATTGTGTTTAGGCTGAAGATTGAAAATTAATGTATACATGTCTCAGCGTTTTTAATAATTCCACCCTCGAAGCGGAATGAAGTTGTTTTGTTTTCTTTTATTGTTGTAGAAAAACATGTCATTTTATTCCTGTAGGCCACGCGGGCGAAGCCGCGAGCAGAAGCTAGTTTGTTTAATAATTGACAAAATCTTATTATGTTATCTTCTTCTGGGTAAGCGTGTTTCCCGAATAGTCTACTAAAGTGTTAAATCTACTGTTATTTATAACTTATATAATAATACAGGACCTAATTAAGCAGTAAAGACTATTTTTCTTTGACATTTTAAACGTCAACGTTCATAGATTTGTTGCACTGTAATTAACCGAAAACTACAGTTTTTTTTTAAATTAACCAACTATTTACAACCAACTAAGTCACCAGCCGATACATACCTTGATAGTAGCACAAGCGCTCTTAATAGAATTCCTCAAGTTATCGATATTCCTCTGCGCATTCTCCTTCTCTTTCTTGAGCTGTGAAGTGACAGTCTCCATCTGTTTGAGATTGTTCTGTAGTGCGGTGATCTTGGCGATGCCCTTGTACCGCGGCCGGTGCAGCCGCCTCACGAGGTGGCCCCGGACACTCTTCTGTATGGTGATCAGGCATTCCCGACGGTATACGATCTTGTTTTTCACTGGAAAGAACAAGTTTATTGCAGTTAACTGATGTACAGTGAAAGAGATAGCATGATGTATACTGTATGCTTTTTCCTTCTTTTTTTGCCATGGTGATTAACATCAGATGTTAAAAATTGTTTGTATTGATGACTTCGTTATTATCTTCGTTGAACAGTATTTTGAAACACTCGGCTACACCAACAATAGTGGCTCTGTAGACCTCGCGAGTCTCGATTATGTAATTTTTCGTCAATTTTTCAAATACAGTCTCAACAAAAAATATACCATATTATCACAGATATACATCTAAGTAGATGACGTAAGTGTATGTACTTCGCGTGCCAAAAGGGAGAGCAATGCTTTTCTTATGATGTTGTTTCGCACGGACAGGGAACTCGCATAAGGCTGCATGTCCGCCAGAGATGTGTAGCCAGGGATGTGTTTAGATAACAAATAAGATAGCTCATTTTCACGTTAAAAATCAAATGCCAACCTAACTAAATCTTGTAACATTATGGTAGGTACAAAAAAAAGTGACACGCTTGGTTTTCATACGAATGGAGGGACTTGCGTAATCTATTTAGATTTATGTCTGTGCATATTATAATTAACCTGCTCACAAAATTTAACGAGAATCGGTTGAAAAATGCGACCTGTAGACGAGAACAGCCGGACCTCTGGATATCCAAGCTGATCATGAGTCTAACTCGAGCACTTTGGGTTCCGACTTCCCTTGTACGTATATTTACTGGTTTGGGGTACAACTGTTGTAAAAAACCAGACCATTATTTTTTATGAAGGAATTTTGGTGACCATGAAGATCATACCATACCCATATAGTACCAAATTTTGATAATTAACTCACATTTAATGATAGACAGGACAGCAAATATAGACTTCCTCCACCTAGACTTGACGAGCCAGGACAAGACCGCTTCGACGATACACTTGAGGTTCTCCGGGTCTGACTTCATCATGGTGTCGAACTCGGAGTACTTGCCCGGCCGGAAGAACACGCGCGTCACGCCGAACTTGTAGTCTTTGTCTGATAGACCGAAGCTGTGGACTATTGCCTGGAAAAGTTACTTTGAGCTTTATGTCTGAGTGTATAAGATCTGTTTTTCGACCACACTCTCACCATGATAAGTGATGATGTGGCCGAAGGTGGTGCACACACAAAGCCTAGAAGGAACTGGCTCTCAAGTACAGCAGTCGAAACACACCGATAGGTGCTTAGCGACAGATTATGAACTTGAGGGTGGTAACCAGCCAGATGGGTATTACGAAGTACCCTGCCACCGTGCTATGGTTTCCTTCACTGAAAGCTCAAGCTCATTGTAGGATTCGAACCCGGGACCTTCGTCTCGGTATCCGACGTCACTACTGAGCTATCATAGCCTTAACGTTAACTTTCACTGATACAATATTCCAAATAAATCTATCTTTCTCGAAATAACTGCTCGCAAAGTGTATTTACAATTTTGCAGTGGACATGCTTGGAAAATAAATTTTCTAGAAATAAGTTATAAAGGATATAAAAGTAGACGATCTTTCGTACTAGGCGCACAGATCGGGAAAGAGAAAAAATTATAATAATATTAGCAAGTGACGTGAAAAGATAATGACCCTCATTTAAAGGTAGCACGTTAGCTATGATTTTTAATTCAATAAACTTGGAAGCAAAAAGGTGTGAATTTTCGAGTAATTTATTTTTAGCTGAATCTTTTTATAGTTTAAATCTGATGTAGTCTTCTCTCCTTTCGGATAGGTATACCCTCCCTTTATACGTTGTATAAAGCGAGAAATTTGTTTTTGAATTTCACAAAGTAATTTATGTCCTCGACTGTACTATAAGCACAGCTACGAATTAATCTATAATTTACTAGCTGTCCCCCGCGGTTTCATCCGCGTTCCCTGGTTAAAAAGCTTTAGCTTATGTCTTTCTCCATACCATACATACGTAACAAACAAAAGTCACAATATTAGTTAGGATTACCTTTGCAAATCACATAACATACCTCACAGAACAGCTTAGCAGACAACTTCTGCAACTTGGGCGGTAGATATGTATTATACATGTTGTGTAGATCGTTGAATGGTGCCCGTGAAGGATACCCATGCTCCATTAGTTCTAGTACGGCGATAGTACCGCTGCACTGTAGCTGTGTTAGTACGAGGGATCCTTCGCATGATCTACCCACCATGCGGGAGTTGGGCTTGATGCACCGGACGAAGTTTGTACCCTGACCGTTAAAGAAAGAAAGACGATTACATTTTTGCCGTATAGATGGTTATGCGTTTATATGATTGAGTGTTTTATTTTGTAATAAAAAAAAAGTATGTATGTATAATGTTTTGGAAAAAATAGCCAATATAGTCATGTTGCCAAAAAAAAAATATTTAAAAAATTTAACCTTACTGAGTTTCTTGCCTGTTCTTCTCAGTTGAAGGCCGTCTTACGAACTGTGCATCTACCATGAGTTTTCTACACTAACGTAATCTACACACGCTAGCGACTACGGTGATACATTTTGTATGAAATGCTTCCAAAAGTGTCCACTAGAGGCGTACAAAATATTCACCGTAGTCGCTAGCATGTGTAGATTACGTTAGTGTAGAAAACTCATGGTAGATGCACTGGTGGTAACTTCTGGAGCTCTGACCTTCATAAGTGCCCTACTAGGGCCTAAATTGTATAAATGACTTTGACTTTTTCTTGACTTTTTTTGATCTTGAGTAAATCGCACTAAACTAATTTTAGTCACATGATATCTCTTTCTTACAAACATTATTGAAAAAGGATAGAACATGTTTAAAGCTTTCAAATTAGTCATTGCCGTCTTCATTTGCGGGTATTTAGACGTAACCGCGATAGATGGCGACTAAATTTATATTGATTTCTTTCATCCTTTTCTTATGTTCTTTGTTAGCAGATATAGTGAGACTAAATTAGTTTAGTTGGTAAGCGCCTGATGGTAAGCGGTTACCAAAGCATATGGACACTTGCAACACCAGGGGTATCACTCGCGCGTTGCCGACCCTGCAGAATCTCTTCACACATTTTTTGAAGAACCCCATGCTGTACTCTTTTAGGAAAACCATGGCAGTCTGATCCCAAGCTAAGATTGTTTTATTATATTACAATATTTAATTTCAAACGTTTTTTCCATTATCCATAATTAAAGAATTCATACATAATGTATTAAAAATATAAATAAATAAACATATTCCACTTACATTCTCCTTCAATTTATCCATAAGCTGCGACAACTGACTTTGGAACTTAGCGCCCACAGATATAAAGTTCAATTTTCCTTTCGCGTTGTTGTTGTCGGTTGTTTGGAACAGTTGCTGAACTAACTTGCTGTTCGACTCTTGAACGAGGAACTCCAGTGACGCATGGAGAGCGTCATTATTCTTTTCTATGAATTGGTTCTGTAAAAAAGAAATTGGGTTATAATTTTTGGATACATATTTACAGTAGTACCTAACTAATATGGCCTACCGATGACCTAAGCAGAAGATACATTTTCAAAGCGCGGGAAACGCTATTGGTCGGCAGCTGCCGCCATGTTAGCGCGCGCCGTGCGGAGGGGCGTGACTTGCGAGTGAGACGGAACTAACAGCTGCACTGCATTATGAACCTTATAATAGTGATCCATGGTTGATTGTAAGTTTTAAGCATTCTTTCGTTAATCTTCGGGGTCATACTTTCTTTTCTGCGCGAACGAAGATTCACGACGCGCCTTGTTAGTTGTGTAATACTGTACTTGAATTGATTTGGTTTTTTCTATCATTAAATAGTGTTTGTGACGTAATAGTAGGTAGTCAAAAAATGGCACGCTTGGTTTTAATACAGATCGTGATACTTGCGGTATCTAGCTATATCTATATCTGTGGAATAAACGCTAAGCTCTACCTCTCTCATATTATAATCTTGTTGCCCTTGGAAGCCAAGGGCATATAAGACTTGAATGTGTGTTATTAATAAAGTAGTGACCGTGTTGTAACAGACGGCGCCAGCGAAGTGCCTGAGCAGGAATCCCTCGTCGTCGCGAAGAGTACGGTGCGCCTTCAGACGGGACGAGCGGGGCACTTGCAGCCTGGAACAAAAGGTAAGGTAAGGTAAGTTCTAGTATCTAAAACACAGGCTTGGCCTGAAACAATAATATGTTGTATACACTAATGATATTTAGTTAAGGAACTTGAAAATTTGTATTTTTAAATGTTCGCAGTTTTAGTGATCTCACTCGGCTATTGTGTATGTCGATTTGGTCGCTATCATTTTATTGGAAATACCCTCAAAGTTTATGTTTAAGTTCTTATTCGTGTCATGTCATATTTTATGTGTATTTTGGATGGTTATCAATAAATTATTATTATTATATTCCCCGGATAAAAAGTATCCGTCTTAATCCAGAAAATATTCTACCAGCGTGGCAAATTTCATCAAATTCCGTTCAGTTGTTGAAGCGTGATTGAGTAACTAACATCCATCCAAACTTTCGTATTTATAATATTAATGAGATAAGTTTCTTTGACGAAAACAGCCTCGCTTTTCAGTAGTTATAAAATACAGGGTCGGAGGATTTCGAGATGGCATATTTTCGTATCCTATATTGGGTTAGTCAAGCTGAACCACTTTTACAATGGGAACAAAACAGAATTAAAAAAACATGCAAAAGGTCAAATTTGCTCGACCATAATGTATGAAAAGTAAATAATAAATGTTGAGAATTCTGTGTTAGTTTCATAGTAAAAGCATGACTAACCCAACATATACATATTTCGAAAATAATTATGCCACCTCGAAATCTCTACCCAGTATTGTAGTATTTATATACTCTGAGCCAGTATTGACTGAAAAGTTGTTTTTTTTGAGAATTCTGTGTTGTCCCATCCTAAAATTGAAATCTTCTGAAATCCATCCGGTATACAGATTAACTTTTCAAAGGGTAGCCAAATAAAGGGGTATTGTAAAAGATCAAAGAAGTAAAGCAATGATGACTAACCTGTTATTGTTAGTTCCCAACTGCTTGTGTACGGAGTGTGTGAAGTGTCCGAACTCTGGCTTAGGCAACTTGGACTCCTCGTCCAGCAGGTGGAATATGCCATGGTTCTTGCTCTCGATCAAATCTATAGAAAAAAAACATGATTATTGTGAAAAATAATAGAGTTTTTTTTTATAATAAACAATTATTGCAAATTGTACTGTCATCAGAACTAAAGGTGTACGCAATTTTTTTTTCAATCGGACGTCAACGAGTGGTTCTGATTCACGTTACAAGATTTGATTTAAATTAACTAACTAACATTGCAAGTAAATCAGAATTAATCTTGGACTTCTATTCAATCGATAATAATAAATAATAATTTATTTATTTCACGCTACTGTGCCCCACAGATATGTTACATCTTACACATTAACATAATCATATAAAATAACACATATGATAATCATTCTCACTCGCAGATAATTTCAACAAGCCCAACTATATCTCATGGACCCATACTACTTGTAGCCTAAAGTTTTATCTTTAGGAATACAACTAAGGCTTGCGTTTTGGCTACAACCTCACTATGGCAAGTGATGATCAGACCGAAGGTGGTGCAAGCATCAATAGGCTACGGTAACCGCTTACCATCAGGCGGTTCGTATGCTTGTTTACCACCTTAGTGGTATAAAAAAAAAGTCTAGGAGTATTTCTCAAGTTAAGAAGTTCACTTACCAATACAATCCTGGTTATCAACAAATCTTATCTCAGGTACATTGAGCCCCTCCCTCTTGTACAATTCCTGTTCATTCTTTAATATCCGCTCGTTGAAGAACTGCTGGAGTTTCTCATTGCAGTAGTTTATGCAGAATTGCTCGAAACTGTTCATTTGGAAGTACTCTGCAATGGCCATTATTGGTCTTATTATCATCGACGTAAGGTACATTATTTGTTTGAACGGATTAAAGGTATATTTTGACATGAGCACAGTTTATTTGTTACTTTATGAGATTTTGAATGGCAAATGAAGTTCTGTAATGGCGATAATTGGTTTTATATAATTTTGGTGTCACAATATTTTTTTCTCATTACGCATAACTTAGATGTCATTAGTTAATTGTACAACTTCTAACAATATCTTTATGAACCACACTTAATACTAAACACGTATGTATTTATAATTCAGATATAATTTGAAGTTCGGCACTAATAACATGGAATGAAATACAAAAAATTGATTAACACACTATGACCCGTGCAGTAATTGTATTGAAAATGCATTTTGTGCACACTTGATAGAACGAGAAGGAATTAGAGATGCGGCCATCTTTAGTTCCATAGTCCAACTATACGGGGTGTGGTTTTGAATACCCAGCATATTTACGGAGATTGAAATTGAAATGGACAAGAATAAAAAAAACCGGTCTTTTTTATTATTATATTTTGTTGTAATAATAGAAATACACATTCTGTGAAAATGTCGACTGTCTACCTATCACGGTTCATAACATACAGCCCACTGACAGACAGAACGGAATGACAGCGGTGGCTTAGTATTAGGATCCCGTTGGTTCCGTAGCTTTGGAATAACTTCGGCGCGGTTTTAGTACCAAACAGCAAAACAATTTTTTATTGATTCGTGTTATAATCAAGGAATGGTTCTCGCGAGGGACGCGCGTCCTATTATAACAATAGATGTCATTGTTATATTTTTAACCGCGACCCAAGCGATTAATAAACTAGCCGTTCCCCGCGGTTTCACCCGCGTTATCGGGATAAAAGGCCTATAATACTCGGGGATAATGTAGCTTCCTATTAGTGAAAGAATTTTTCGAATCCGACTGGTAGTTTCAGAGATTAGCCAGTTTATTTCGAATTGAAATGTCCATCCCATACAAAGATTGATCGTTTACTAACGATGACGTTTATCGATAAGCATCTTGTCTACTGGCCCTGTACATAGTTGAACTATGGACCTCAAGATGGCGGCATCACTAATTGCTTCTCATAGTTCTCAAATATTACTTACCAAAACCAGCGATATCCAATACTCCGATGTAGTAAGAGGAAGCTTGGAAGGGTATGCTAGTGTTGATCCGATGTACGATGTAGTCGAATAGTCGACTGTACACCGCTTTAGCGAGAGCGTCCCTAGCGTTGTTCGCTTCGTATATCTTTAATGGCACCCTGTGGGGAATTATGTTTGTTTGTATGAGTAGTCTGAGATAGTATTGTATGTTAATTATGTTTGTCATTAATTAAGTTGAGAAGGTATTAAATAATTATGATACTTTAATACTTAACTTTAACTTTTTTACTGTCAATTAATTGGCAAAAAGCCAAACATAGTCAGATTGTCCAAAAAATATTTCAAAATGTAACCTTGCTGAGTTTCTTGCCAGATTCTTCTCAGTTGAAGGCAGAATTCCAAACCGGTGGTAACTTCAGTAAATGTGACCTTCGTAAGTGCCTAAATTGAATAAATAGCCTTGACTTTGAAACAATATCAAAGTGTGTAAAGCTTTGGGTGCTTTAGATTAGGTTTTTTTGGCCAAATAATATTGGCAAAAAGCGGAATCCCCCATCCGTCCATATTTGTCACAGTGATCTTACTCGTAGACTATTGAGATTAAATTATAGAAATTTCCCAAGCAGACCTCTATGAACAGTCTTGAAATTACGAAAAAGCGAGTATCTCAATCATTTTTATTTTATTTTTATTTAGACAAAATCATTGTTACATAATAATAGACAAGTCTATCCATTAATACATTAGATTCATCACCAATTCACCAGCTAAATAGTATACTCACATGATGGCAGTCCCCTTAGCCCCGCCCCTAGAACTCTGCATGAGCCTAGAAACAAGCGAGGTCCTTAATTCAGCGCATTCAGCGCCGAGCAACTCAGCGGCTGCAGCGAGCGCTTTTTCCGAGTCACCGGTCACCTTACACCCGCCTCGAGCGCCGCCATCTTCTTCAAACTGAATGTTCCCCAAGTGCAGTACTCCTGCTACTACGCCGTATACTCCGCGTTTCTCTTCCTCTGTTAGACCTACTCGGGATAATGCCTGTGGATTGAGGGTTTAAGTGGTTGATGGATGTCTTTATCGTCATCATCAGCCCATAATAAATATAGAGACTGTGCAGATACTCCATCACGAATCGGTGGAGGACTAGTGATCAACCTCCTGTTGGAATTCAAACCGCCTAGGAGGCCTCCAACTAGCTTAACGACTATCACAGTTAAGTGATAGCCGGGACCAACGGGCCTTCCGAAGCACGCAAAATGCTCGAATTGAAACACCACTATGGTTTATAAAAGATAGCTTGATCTCTGCGACAGTTGTATGAGTCATATGAGAATTAACCTTATAGCTTTAGCATAAGGTTTATCTGTGTCATCATAAAATTTTCACAGATTAAACACCTTATTGTAAAGCTATAAGGTTAAGTTTCATATGACTCAAACAACTATCGCAGAGATCAAGCTATCTTTTATAAACCATAGGCGGTCATCTGAATACCGTCCTCATCGGTGATGAAGCTACACCAGAAGCGCTATTGTCACAAGATTTCATTATGTATCGATATAATTGAGCAAAGTATAGTGCTAGCAATAGATAAAAACTCGCTGTATTAGGAAAATCATAATGGGTCACGTAAGTAACGTTATTTCGTTGTCTGCACCCCTACGTCCAACGAATCCCGATACCACCCTGATCATTGTGTTTGTATCGCTTGCATGCTGATTGCAAAATGTGTATAACTTGGGGGTTGAACCCACGACTTGTTGTGTGGCAGTGTGGGTAACTTACCAACCGATCCTAAATTTGCCACACTATCTGAAAAACATTTACTGCACATGTCATGACAAACAGCTGTACAAGTAGTTAAAAAAACATGAACCTTTAAATGCTTACCTGATGAAGCCTCTGGAAGTCTTCCACATCATCAAGGATGGGGTCTCGGAGACCTCCTTTAGCTTGTTGTTGTTTACTCATGCGGTTAGCGCTGATTTTCTTCTCAGATTGGGGCGTCGTGAAGTATTGGGTGCAGCCATTTTTCAAATACTAAAAGAATTATTTCAAAGTTAAAAAGCACTGTTAAAGTAAAGCAGAAGTTAAGGCTTGCACGATTAATACGTACAATTGATACGTAAAAAAAACTAAGAGTGTTTTGAATGTCTCCTTACGTTGATATTATATTACAAGCGTTTTTTTTTATATGCAACTTATTATACTCTACTAGCTGCCCGGTGCGACTTCGTTCGCGTGGTGCTACCCTACCCTTTATTGAATTCATTTGTTACAAAAAATGTGATAAATAAATAACGGCTCGACCGATCTTGCGGAAACTTCACATAAACCATCTACTAAATAGTCCGAACAAAGCCTAAACATTTGGTTTGGATAGGTGAGCCCGTTCTTGAGTTATAAAATTACAACGAAAAGTGGCATTGATTTTTATATATTTAGACTAGCTTTATAGCCCGCGACTTCGTCCGCGTAGATTATTTCTTTTTTCTAGATATTAATCATTGTAACAATATAGAGCTTTGTTTATGGCTATTGTCCGCCACTACGTGTGATATTGACAAAAGTTCAGGTAGATTAAGAGCTCTTATGCGAGGATGCCACATAAAACTGAAACAGTCCTGCCGCAAATCAACTCTAGCAAATTTCAGAGTTTTTCCCTGTGACTAAAAACCTTAATTAGGAACTGTTATCTTTTAAATTCAAACGGAAGGTGATTTGGGATCACTGGTATACGCGGCAAGAAGACTGTTTCTCCTCTGGCAGAACCAGTAAATATTTTGGCCTCAATAACATTGCGGCGGAGAGCTGTTACTTGTAGTCTAGTTCCACAGCACAATTTTGGAGGCCTTATCTCTCTTTCCCTCATGTCTGAGGATCGTGGTCAACATCGGGTTTGCTTCTAGAGCGCATGATCTGCCTCCACTGGTTTCTGTCTTCTGGTTTCTGTAAAACTTGGAGGACGATGAGTCTTTTACTTGATCGGACCATCTTGTTGGTGAACGACCACGTAGTCGTTTTCCTTCCGTGTTCCCAACTATGATCAGATTTCCAAACTTTCATCGCCTTTGCACACCATGTGGCCGAAATACGAAAAAATACGTTGGTGGCATATGGTGGACAATCTCGTTCAAATTTTTCACTCCGAAAATAAATAACTTCATATACTAAATTTAATCCCCCTTTTCACTCCTTAAGGGTTCAAATTCCAACAACACCTATATTCGTTGCGTTAGTTTATAACCATAAGCTTAAATAATAAATTTAGTGTACTTCCATACACAAATTCATCATCCCCCTTTTTACCCTTTCGGGATCGGAATTTTCAAAAACGATGAGGCACATATAAATTAATTTTCAATTGTCAACCTAAACACAAAATTTGAAGGTCCTAACTTCGAAACTGATGGACTTTCATATAAACTTGCATCCCCTATTTTACCTCATAAGGATGGAATATCCAAAAATCCTTAGTGGTTGCCTACACTGTGTAATAATATATTAAGTGACGTTTACTTTGAAACTGAATGACTTACATACATCCCATACCTTTTAACCCTGTCGGGGGTGGAATTGTCATGAAAGCTGAAACATGTATAAATTAATTTTCAATCGTTAGCCTAAATACAAAATTTGAAGATCCTAACTTCAAAACTGACGAACTTTCATACAAATTTTCATCCCCTATTTTACCCCCCTAGGAGTGGAATTTCCAAAAATCCTTCCTTACTGAATACCTACACTGTATAATATTAAATTTAGTGAAGTTTACTTTGAAATTGAAGGACTTGCTAACTTCATCCCACTTTTCCTCCCTTCGGTGGTGGAATAATCACAATCGCTGAGATAACTATACATTAATTTTCAATCGTCAGCCTAAACACAAAATTTGATGATCCTAACTTCAAAACTGACGGACTTGCATACAAACTTTCATCCCTTATTTTACCCTGTTAGGGGTGGAGTTTCCAAAAATCCTTCCTTAGTGGATGCCTACATCGTATAATAATACATTTAGTGAAGTTTACTTTGAAATTGAAGGACTTGCATACACAACTTCATCCCCCTTTTCCTCCCTTCGGTGGTGGAATTATTACAAACGCTGAGATAACTATATATTAATTTTCAATCGTCAGCCTAAACACAAAATTTGAAGATCCTAACTTCAAAACTGACGGACTTGCATACAAACTTTCATCCCTTATTTTACTCTGTTAGGGGTGGAATTTCCAAAAATCCTTCCTTAGTGGATGCCTACACCGTATAATAATACATTTAGTGAAGTTTACTTTGAAATTGAAGGACTTGCATACCCAACTTCATCCCCCTTTTCCTCCCTTTGGTGGAGAAATTATCACAAACGCTGAGATAACTACACATTAATTTTCAATCGTCAGCCTAAACACAAAATTTGAAGATCCTAACTTCAAAACTGACGGACTTGCATACAAACTGTCATCCCCTATTTTACCCTCTTAGGGGTGGAATTTCCAAAAATCCTTCCTTAGTGGATGCCTCCACTGTATAAGGTATCTTTGTGCAAAATTTCAAATCTCTAGGTCCAGCGGTTTGGGCTGTGGGCTGATATATCAACAATCAGTTTATCAAAATCAAAATCAAAATCAAAAAGTCATTTATTCAGTTTAGGCCCTAGTAAGGCACTTATGAACGTTATGTACATACAGTTGAATTTACCACCGGTTCGGAATACACTTAAACTGAGAAGACTCCGGCAAGAAACTCAGCAAGGTTTTTTTTTTTTGTGGAAGATCTTTTAATATTACAGCTTTTTTTCCAAATACTTATACAATATATACATTATTATTTTATGCTTATTCGTACAATTGTCACTTAGCCAGGGGGATGCAAGTGCAGAGAGAAGCTACTACAACCATATATTCTTGTCTTCCACGTAATGAGCCACCTTATAGTAGGCTTTGTCAATTAACCTCTGCTTTATGAAATCTTTGAATTTATCATAAGACATTTTAGTTACTTCGAGTGGGATTTTATTATAGAATCGAACGCAATTTCCGAGAAAAGACTTATTAGCTCTAGATAACCTGAATCTAGGTGTCACAATTTTATCTTTATTTCTTGTATTGAAGTTATGGCGGCTACTATTAATTTCAAATAAATTTAAGTTTTTACGGACAAACATAATATTTTCATAAATGTACTGTGACGGTAACGTTAAAATTTTAAATTCCTTGAATCGACTTCGTAGTGATTCGTGCGGACCCAAACAATAGATTGCGCGAATTGCACTTTTCTGCAGAATAAATATAGTTTCAAAGTCTGCAGCTGAGCCCCACAGCAGAAGACTGTAGGACATTAAACTATGGAAATAAGCAAAGTAAACCAACCTGGCTGTAGCCACATCTGTTATTTGTCTAATTTTTCTAACTGCGAAGGCGGCGGAACTCAGTTTACTAGCTAATCTTTCTATATGAGGACCCCATTGTATTTTACTGTCTAATGTATATATTATTCTATCATTAGTATCATTTTATATATTAAGATAAACGTCAGATTTTGGTCACATTTCGAACGATTTAACTTTGAATAACACGTTTTTATGCCAAGGATTCACAAAAAAGCTTTTTTTTAACAAACTGACACGTTTTTATGTAATTTAGGATTTTTTCCTAATGAATTCAGACATTTTGTAATCGCCACTGTCGATCTATCAGAAACTCCTGAGATAAAGTAGCAGTTTATAGTTATTTTTTTAACCTAATTGATTTTAAGATACGGCTTACTTTCACTTATAAGTACACATGACCTAATTAAATATAAGTGGATTAATCACGTGGCTCGCGGTTAAAAATATAACAATGACATCAATTGTTATAATAAGACGCGTGTCTCTCGCGAGAACCAACGGGTACTAACAACAATAGTAACAGATTACTGTTCTAAACTTACTTACCATAAAATCATCAGGCTTCGTAATATTCAAGGCCGTCCTCAACTCCTGCGGCGCACCGGCACAGAGCAAATAAAACACGTGGTAGTTCCTCTCCTCAGCGCTCTGGGTGCATATTCTAGACTTTTCTAGAAGGTAGTGGGAGATATGGCCTCCAACCACCTGGTACTTATTGTTGAAATGCACCTCCATGAACTTGCCAAAACGTGAGCTGTTGTTGTTTCGTGTTGTTTTGGCGTTCCCGAACGCTTCGAGGATTGGGTTGGCTGTGGAATACGAATCACTGTAGTATACCAGACAAGCATAGAATTCACATTCGATTACAGGTGCTCTTGAGAGCCAGTTCTCTCAGTTTTTGTGCCAGCCACATCCACAGACGTGTGAAGTCAAAAAACTCTGCTCACAAGCATAAAAATTCTGCTAAGCCCGATTATTTTAGTGCACATATGCGCATTGCTCATTTATTCAGAAGTTATGCAACAAAGAGTACTTATAAAGTTTCTGATTTTGTAGATGACAAGAATACATTTGAATGAACTGATCGCAGGCTATTGTTACATGTATACTCATAAAACGTTATTTACTAATAAACTGATTAAGTGGTCACTTAAATAACGACAAATTGTTTGAAAATTACAGCAAGGTGACCTTATTTATTTGACCATTTAATCAGTAGGATTAGTTAAATAGCGTTTATGGGTAAGGCCGATATTTTGTAAATTATAATAATTCTAAGAGGGAAATGTAAACTTTAAAAAAAAGCTTGCTAAGTTTCCTGCCGGGTTCTTCTCAGTTCAAGTTGAATTTGGAACCGGTGTAGTCAATTTGTTAACGTTCATAAGTGCCTTATCAGGGCCTAAATTGAATAAATACTTTTTGATTTTATTGATTTTGTCTTTAAACGAATATAACACCATTTTCAAAAAAAAAAATGTGCGTATCTGTTTAATGTTTTTTTATGTCAGGAGTATTATAGTAATTATTAGTAATTAAGTGTCGATTCGTTTTTTAACAATAAATCTCTTAATCACGTAACATTTCATGGCATGCTTCAGTAAAAGTAAATCTTATTGACATGAAAGTTTAAAGTTCTATTTTGCTTAATTTATTTGTAGCTTCTAATCTGTAAAGTAGTATACTGACCGAACAATGTTATCATAACCTAATCAGAGGTCACATATTTGATTTATTATTTTATTATCTGCTGTTCACCTTCTTATAAATCAATTAATATTCTGAACAATGCATTGAAAGGTGCTAATCCGAGATAAGATAGAAATGTATTATATATTTACTGAAATTAAATTCACTAAGCTGCGTTAATTGTACAGATCGGTAAACTAAAGCTGGCTTTCAACTCACACATATTCAATTTCATGATACAGTATGTTTATTACATTATTGTTTTTACTCAGTCAATTCAAATGGACGAATGCAAAAATACCACTCTATATTTATGAGCTGTAGCAAAAGCAAAACAATAACTGTCTCTTGTCTCCTCATCAATCCTTCCTTATCATCTTTCCGAAACCATTGATCAGTAACCCGAGTGTAAAGAACTGACGTTAGTACAGTAATACCCAACTGATAAGGCGCGTCGTGAGTCTTCGTTCGCACAGAAAAGAAAGTATGGCCCCGAAGATTAACGAAATGCTTAAAACTTACAATCAACCTTAGATCACTACTATAAGGTTCAAAATACAGTGCAGCTGTTAGTTCCGTCTCACTCGCGCGTGAGGCCCCTCCGCACGGCGCGCGCTAACATGGCGGCAGCTGCCGACCAATAGCATTTCCCGCGCTTTGAAAATGTATCTTCTGCGCAGGTACATCGGTAAATCATATCAGTTGGGTACTACTGTAAACGCTTACTAACGCGTTTGCGTTTAAGACATTTCTGTATAGGAATTGCCACAGCGCCTCTAGCGGAATACTCACGGTACTAATTTCTGTAAGCGTTTACTGACGTCAATCCTTTACACCGGGGTACAGATTGTGATGATACTTTTAGGGTAAGGTAGGGTAGGGTAGGGTAGGGTTGGATAGGGTAGGGGTAGGACACCAAGCGAACGAAATCGCGCCGGGCGAGCTAGAACTTAATAAAAAAAGCTCTATTGATACCCCTGCGACGGCCCACTAATGGTCTTCGTCGTACCGCATCAATGGATGAAATTCAAAGATACGCAGTAGCCCCGCTCGTATTGCAAGCGTGAACAGGGGTACGGTAACCGCTCACCAGCAGCTATATACTTTTTTAAAGTTTTTTACTACTTTACTCAATATAGTGGTATAAAAAAGAAGTTTATCTAAAGGATTTCCGGTAGTAAACCTTGTCTTTAAATGACTCATTCACAGGTGTCGTTAAAAATATTAAAATGCTGCTTTGACATCGTTTCCTTCCGGTGGACAATCATAAAACCCGTATGAACAAACACCCTCATACAAACATATCACTATTATGATGGGGGTTAAAAATAGAACAAGTTACAATACTTTAGAAGGAAAAGTAAGCTTAACGTCATAGACATAAAGGTCAAATTCAATAGCATAAAGGGATATTTTGTTGAACTAAGCTCACAGACTTACTAACTAGAGTAATTACGCTTTTAAATTAGGCAAAGTCTATTCAGAAGGTGGTGTTCTAGATTTTAAGAGATCGGTAAAGTATTAAATAGAAATGACAATTTATATAATGTTTATTTGAATGCATTCGCGGTAAATTATTGAATTTTAATTCAAATGTTAACATGTGATTCTTATTTTAGCTAACACACTGCGCATGTCAGTTATTTGATCATTGACATTTAATTATGACTATTAATGAACAATTTGTTAATTAATAATAGGATTTTATAGATATAATATACAGCGTTTTAACCGACTTTAAAATTCAAATTCAAATTCAAAAAGCATTTATTCAATTTAGGCCCTGATAAGGCACTTATGAACGTTAAAAAATGGCTCTACACCGGTTCCAAATACAACTTCAACTGAGAAAACTCCGGCAAGAAAAAAGGAGAAGGTTCTTTAGAAGTATATGCTACAAGCTTCCGCCTTAGCCGCGTTCTCGAGGGATATTTTTTTTCCTGGATAAAAGAATTCTATATGTTATTCAAAGGTATCTATCTGTGTCAACATTCATCCAAATCTGTTTATGCATGATTGAGTCACAAATATCCATAGATCATATTAGTGGAGATCTGGGGCGATAATAATTGGACTGTTTTACAAAAAACTTAAACCGACTTCAAAGTACACTAAGAAGTAATCAAATCCTGATCTGATGACAATGGGACCAAACGGGAAGTGTACCCTTTCAAATAAAAAAAGAATTTTCCATATCGGTCCCTAAATGACGGAGTTATGAGGTAACAAACATAAAAAAAGGAAGCTAAAGCAATATTGCTAATGGAATTAGATTTTTCGAATTCTCGCCGTATCTTCCATTATTTTTTGGTAAACTAGTCACTCATTATCTACATTAAATTCATTAAAAGATTCTGAATTGTTGAATTGCATAAGATCTACTGTGAATTTGAAAAAAAATACCATAATCAATATTGATTTAGCTTACTTTTCTGGCTTCTAGCTGATCAACACATGAAAATCAACCTATTACGCAATGCTGAATCTTTTCATCTAACAATCTATCTATGTATGGTACCAACCGGGCATAAAAAATAGTGGACTGCATACAAAAAGAAGTTTGTATTCAATAATGAATCTTAACTGCCCACAGTCTGATTCATAAGCCATCTGCCATTACTGAGTCTGTAACACACAGCAATGACACATAGCCTAAGTTGTGTCACTTGACAACTTTATAAGTAGTTCATTAATAGAGGAATCTCTGCTGAGGGATTGGTAAACGGATCGTCGTTTATTCTTTGTCTTGTTTGGTATATTAAGAAGATATATTTAGCAGATTAGTAAATACATACGAAAGTTTTAGGCGTGATCTTTTTTCAGTCAGACATATAGAACGGACTAAGTGGCTCCAAAAGTTCCCTTTTTACATTTTTGGTTCAGAATCCTAAAAACAATAGACTTACCGTCTAAAATCTTCTGTTCCACCGGCCCAGCGGCCTTCGCCCACAAATCGCACAGGTACTTCAGTATATACTTTGTAGACTCAGTCTTTCCCGCACCTGATTCGCCGGACACTATAATCGATTGGGACTGCTTCAGGGATTTCATGTCGCGAAACGCTTTATCAGCTGGAAAATACAAGTAATTATTTATAAAGCATGCTGCTACTTGAACAATTTTTGACCAAACATCAAACAATGAATGAAAATAAAAATTGCCGACAAATTGAACTTGGAAAGTGGATCAAAATTAATTTGACAGATTTTACGTTACCGAAATGATTTAAAGTCAGATTCTCCATTTATACCGATCGATACCGTTTGAGTGGACTGTATCTAGGGTGCCCGAAGACAGATAATATTGTTAACTCACCAATAGCAAATACATGTGGCGGCAGTTCACCCAACGACTTGCCCTGGTATTTCTTGATGGTGTCAGACGAGTACATGTTTTGTATGTCTTCGTACGGATTCACGGCCAGCAGAATGTTCGCTACGTATGTCTGTAACGTTATACTTATTTAATCAAGCGGGATTGTCTTAATATTTATTGTAATTTGATTTGATCTTAATTAATTCGGTTTTTAAGAACTAATTTATATGCTCCTCATATTTAGTTACAAATTATTTTAATACCTAGTATTTTATTAAAAAAATCTTAGCTGTAAAAGCTACAATGTAAGAGGGACCCAAAATATGTAGCTTGGCGGTTTCGCTACTACAAGAACTATTGTACTACAGAAGAGTAATTAACAGTGAATACATTTTTCACCTTACGCCCATTGTGACGGTAGCGAAACGGCCAAGCCACATATTTTAACTACGGTGTGTAGAGTTTGTGAAGTTAGGGCTTTCAGAGTTAGGGCGTGTAGAGTTATAAGCTTGGCTCTACATGAGATTTTTGACACTGCGAGCCATATGGTCTCGTATTGGCAACATTTTACATGAAATTGTAATTTTTTTTACATTAAATTAATATATTAAAAACGTATCCAACCGTTTGGTGGGATACGTTTTTCTACAATATTAATTTAATGTTCAGCACAGAAATGGCAAACGGTAATTCACCAATCTATGCCGAACAATCAACGGAGCTAACCAGCTCCAAAATACACTAATTCAATGAATCGGTGCAGATTACCTTCACAAATCGTTTATCTGGTAACTTAACAAAATCTATTAATGTTAGCTATGACTTCACAATATGGCGGAAAGTCACTCTTTTACTTTGATTGCATAGTAATTGTGTCAATAAATATTTGTAGCATGTTGCATTGAGCCCAGTAGCACGATAGTTGTTCCGTACCACCACTAATCTACTCAACAAGGTACAAGCGAAAACTGTCAGTGCGACACAATCAATATTCAAACACATTTCTACCGCGAATAGGTGTACAATTATATTCAAGGTGATAACTTCAGCGGGTGACTCACAACTCATAAGTATAGTAAAGTATAAACGTGACTTACGTAAATTTTGTTCTTCTTGTATCGTGTCAGGATATTATTAAGAAGAGTAGCCTCGTTCAGGAACATTAGTTCACCTGGAATAAAGGTTTTAGTTTTAGATTTTGTTTGACCTCTCACCTAGGTAAGAGATGATGCAGCCGAAGGTACCATACAAGTTATCTGGAAGCAGATTTTCAACCTAAGGATGGTAGCCAGCCAGACGGGTACTACAAAGTATCTCACTAACGTGCTATGGTCTCCATACGATGTTTTCCTTCACGAAGACCTTTGTCACGGTACTTCAAATCATCGCGCTTTATACCGCATAGGTATTTCGCCGAAATCTTAGGAAATGATCCTAGTATTTGGCTACTTCCAATAAGTATTGTTTTCGATCTACTACATCATAATCTTCAAATCGAAATTGAACATAGACCTGCTTGTCATGGATATGGGCGTACCAAGGTACGGTCAGGGAGGTGCAGCTGTCCCCCCTTAGAAGAGCGGTAGTTCGCTGGTAAACTGTAATTCTGACGAGCTTCATAGCTTGCGTCGTTTCTTATAAGACCTAAGAAACTAGCAGGCTGGCGTGTGAAATCCAACAATACGGGATGTGATCTCTAATATAAGGATCATAATCTAGGATTTTCTTGTCTGCCAATATACAATCCTGGCTACCCCCTTGGATAACCACATATTTATCATCTCTTATGGAAGGATTAATGTACGGAATCTCAAAAGACTAAATCTGGCTAATCTATTCTGTGTGTCCATTTCACAAGCCGAAATTGTTGCATCTAGTAAAATTTGATACGCTAACATTAAAACCAAATCGATTGGCACCTCATTCACGAAAATTAGTTCAGTAGGGCATTATAGCACATCCAGCTATTGAGGTAACACCTTTACTGGCTTCATTGTAGGCGAGTGAATAACCTTACACCATTCATAGCATTTCAAGTTTCATATAGACTTATCGTTATCAGCCTACATTCACACGGCGTGAAGCCTTATCCATAATGGCGAGCTTCAATAAGTATACAATTTTCCATATTCATAAATTAATTACTAATATCAGCCCAGCGACTTTACTCGCCTTCCAAAGGGATGGTATGTTTTTCGGGTTACGAAGTCTTTTATGTTTTAATCAAATGTAGCAAGGCCAGCCAAATACAGTCTTGGAGTGAACCTTAGGCATGATAATCCTCTATCAATATTTTTTTGTATGTACAATGGGCTTGCTTTTGGCTTCCGACTGACCCCAGGAGGAGATATGACGAAGCCGAGGATACGATTACCCAGATAATACCTAAAACACAGACCACGGAAGAGAGTTCCACTTCTTTGCGGTCCGCATTAGGAATGGTACGAGAGCTACCAACGTTTTCGAGAAAGAACTTTAGCAAGGCTGATTTTTTTATATTTCCTTGCTCATAGAAGCCTGATTGAGATGCACCAACTCTGACAGCCGGAAGTGGTTGCGTTTCCTTCTGCGCATCCTGTTTGTACTGGTGAAAATTTCGGAGTTTGAAACATTTTAACATTTTTTAAATTTGGTCATCACTTTCTCCGTCCTCTTAGCAAATACATTTTTTTTTTGGATGAGCGTTATGTGATTACTACTACGTGCGAGATGCTATTTTAGTTGTGAAAAAAAAAATTAAAACATTTTCAAAAAGCAGAAATCTTAATATGATAAAGTTATGCTTATTATGCCAGGTGGAAATCTGGTTGCATAAGAGTATACAGACCAATAGTGTTGATTCTCGCGAGAGACGCGCATCCTATAATGACAATTCTTTTCGTTGTTATCATTTAACCGCAATCCAAAGATTAAGATCGGCTTAAGAATATATTGTGGTACTCGAATATCTGTTTAGATTACCTTCGACCAAGAAGTATGAGGATTCCATGACTGCCTAAAAATAGACAACAAACTGCTTTGTCAGAGAAAGTCATGACAATTAACGAATGCCTACAAGCACGTCTATAAGAATTGGCTTATATAATATATCAGTTTATATTAAGATTTATTACATATTCAGATTACTCATTATCAAGCTCGTCAAAGCCCAAATCAGAGGGTTTAATAATAATAAATAAATAAATATAAATATCCTGGGACATTCCTCATACACGGTTAACAATATAAAGAATATTCTGAATGAGCTATTTATTCGGTAACAATTGAAATAAAGACACATAAAGAACTTGGTAATAAAAATCTAAATATTTTAGTTTCATTATAAAATAAAATAAAATGCATTTATTTTCAGACAACAGGGTCCAAAGATTGTTAGTAAATACACAAAAAATAGCTAAGTTAGTACAAATTTTAAACATTAAAACGACAGGCAGTTTATCAAGCATAACGCATGACGTGCAGCTTCATAAACCTGCCTAAAGTAGGCCCATCTGCCCTAACAGCAAACACGTTCAGAATGATGTTGGTGCTCCCTTTCACCCTGTTTAAAATAGAGGCTACTTGTTTGCGCATTATGGCGAAAAAATCTACTGTATTCGCATCTGCAAACATGCCTGAAACACTACAGTAAGGAGGAAGCCTCAACAGCAGTGTTGTATGCTTATTGGGTATAATTAGCCAATAGGCTGCTGGAATAAAAAAATTGCCTTAAAGAGTGGGATCTTGATATTGACTGAGCTACCAGCAAACCTACGAGCCAGCATATTTGCCCGCACTACCAACGCTCTGCGCTCTCTTTTTATATCACAATCATCTTTGAGGTCTTCAGTCACAATAAAACTTTTTGCCATAGTGTATTATTGTAGTGTATGTGTAGTGCCATTTAGGGTTACTGGAGGGATATATGACGGACTTTTATTTCTACCCCTAAACACCAACAGTTCACTCTTGCTTGAGTTATATTTTAAACCATGATCCTCAGCATAAGCTTCACATATGAATAATGGTTTCCTAATACTACCAATCGTAGGAACCAGCAGCACCATGTCATCGGCATAGCTTATGTTAGTTACACAATTACCAGATGGTAAGTCACTGATCAGAGAGCTCATATTGACTGTCATATAGATATATGACAGCCAAAATTAGCACTGATCAGTTGATCTACATAAATATTGAATAACCTTGGCGATGTCAGACCTCCAAATTCCAGTTTGTATGGATCAGACATTGCATTAGACCATTTAACATAATTTATCCGTTTGTTATACCAGACGGAGAGTGTAGTAACTAATTCCACAGGGACACCTCCCTTCCTAAGCTCATCTCTTATTCGGACTTCTTTTCGGATATCCATCCACTATTATAATGAATAATAATATAATGAATTTACCCTCCTTGATACCTTGACCTTATTATGGTCGATGCAATCATCTTTGAGGTCTTCAGTCACAATAAACCATGGCATGTCATGGTTAAGCACCATGTCATCGGCATAGCTCATGTTATTTACACAATTACCAGATGGTAAATCACTGATCAGTTGATCTACATAAATATTGAATAATCTTGGCGATGTCAGACCTCCACATTCCAGTTTGTATGATCAGACATTGCATTGGACCATTTAACATAATTTATCCGTTTGTTATACCAGACGGATAGTGTAGTAACTAATTTCACAGGGACACCTCCCTTCCTAAGCTTATCCCACAGGATATTATATGATACTAGATCAAAAGCTTTAGAAAGGTCCAGGAAACATGCATTCACGAGAGTTTTCCTATCTGTGTAGTATTTAACCGTATGTTCTAAGGTAAAATATAGCACTCTCAGTAGACAGCCCCTGACAAAAACCATATTGAGCATCATGTATCTCCTGACTGAGGTTATGAATTATCATTAAAATTATAATGAGACTGTCTAGAAAAATGTTGACTACCCCTGAGGCGTCACTTGGTTGTCAATATGACAATGAAATTTCTTTGTTTAAATTGTTTAGACACCAGAAATGAACTAATGCTAACTTGGAATTTTGGAAATTTGCGTTTTTTTCTGCCGAATTGTTTATCTTAAGGATATTTTTTTATCAAATTAAAAAAGAAATAATTAAAGCAGTTCCAAAAAATGGCACAGCACTAAGTAAATTCAATTTTTGCGCTCGCCCGCTATATTACGCTAATTGGGTTAAAAGCCTTGCAATTATAATCTAAAGGCCCCAATGCCACGGAGAGATATATCAGCAAAAGACAGCAAGAAAACATTTTAATGTAGAAAACCCTCGTGAATGCATGTTTCCTGGACCTTTCTAAAGAGTTTGATCTAGCATCATATAATATCCTGTGGGATAAGCTTAGGAAGGGAGGTGTCCCTGTGAAATTAGTTACTACACTATCCGTCTGGTATAACAAACGGATAAATTATGTTAAATGGTCCAATGCAATGTCTGATCATACAAACTGGAATGTGGAGGTCTGACATCGCCAAGATTATTCAATATTTATGTAGATCAACTGATCAGTGATTTACCATCTGGTAATTGTGTAAATAACATGAGCTATGCCGATGACATGGTGCTTAACCATGACATGCCATGGTTTATTGTGACTGAAGACCTCAAAGATGATTGCATCGACCATAATAAGGTCAAGGTATCAAGGAGGGTAAATTCATTATATTATTATTCATTATAATAGTGGATGGATATCCGAAAAGAAGTCCGAATAAGAGATGAAATTAGTAAGAAAGGAGGAAATGCTGATATAATGGTCGAATTGAAGCAGCGCAAAAATTGCACCGAATCCATATAATTAGCAACAGGGTAAGAAAACAACGAATTAAATAAAGTAAAAGTATATTAAAAAGTAAAAACCATCGTGTTATCTAAATGAAAAAAATAATGAGGAGAAGAAGCGACGCAAGAAACTCCTCATGGGCCCGACATGTTTATTGTTGTAATTTTACAATTTATTTATACCCGACATGTATATTATCACTTTAATTACACCTACAGTATTAATAAATTAAAAGTTTTAGTAACGGGTGAAATAGCAACTGCACTTAGAGGTGTGCACAGGGGGGCTAAAAAGGAAGCTAAAGCAACATTGCTTCGGAATCAATTTTTTCGATTTTCTTTTTGGTAAAATAGTTACTCATTATGTTCAATTCAATTCATTAAAAGACTCGGAATTGATGAATTACTTAAATTCTGCTGTAAATTCGAAAAAATAAATTGCGTTAGCAATATTGCTTAGCTTCCTTTTTAGGGAGCTAGGTCGAGTGCTTGCGATAGACTGCCTCCTCTAAATGCTACACGCAAACTTTTATTAACTTTGCTATTGACTTTATGGTCAGTGTTGCCACTTAATCAATCTTTCTAATGATCCAAATAAGTCGGACCAACTATTCAGCTTCCCGATACATAATTTATATTAAAAAATTGATTAAATCCTAACTTCCTAACTAATGTTATAAATGCGAAAGTGAGTTTGTTTGTTTGTTACGCCTAGAAGGAGTTAGGCTACTTTTTATCGCGGGAACACGGGTGAAACCGCGGGGGACAACTAGTACAAAATATTTTCGGAGATTTCTCAGTTTAAGTGTATTTCGAATCGTCGATAGATTCAACTGTAACGTTCATAAGTGCCTTATCAGGGCCTAACCTGAATAATTAACTTTTTTATTTGGATTTTGAAAATAAAGTTATCTTATTCTTTCCTTCAAATGGCTCTGGTTTAAAATAAACTTTTTCGAGTTAGCATTTTGTTCATTGCTGCTATCGATTGGGTCTCTAATTCCACTTCCGGTACTTGCTTTCCGTGTGCTGAACTGATCTTAAATTAGTCTTTGTACCCTTATGCAACCAGATTTCCGTCTGGCAAGGTTTGTTTTAGGTTCATTGATAGCATAACTATATAATGTTAAAATTTCAGCTTTTAGAAAATGGTTTTGAAGAAAATATGTCATTCACAAGATTCACAACTAAAACAGCATCTGGCACGTAGATAGCAACCACATAACGCTCTGTCGATTTAAGTTTAGGTTGCTAAGGCCCGGTTTCAATAAACAAAAACGAATCGTTTTGCTTACCAATGGTAGGTTTTTTTATTGCCAAACTGGGCATATAGATCATTTCATAAGCTAATTTTACCTGTGATAGCTACTTCCATATGGGAGGGTCTGATATGCAAAGCTTTGAGGTCTTTGCTTCATTTTTAGTAAAGATATAAGAGTCTTAATTTTAACAAATCTTAACTGATACCGGTCGGTAAATTATTGAAACCGGGCCTAAAAGGCTGTAGAAAATGGTGATGAAAAAATTATTCGTGCTAAAATGGTTTAATGGGTTAAAAATCTGAATTTTTCACTAGTACAAATAGGATGCGCAAAAGGAAACGCAACCACTTCCAGCTGCCAGACTTGGCGCATCTCTATCAGGTTTTAATGCGCAAGAAAATATCAAAAATCCAGCCATGCTTAAAGTTCTTTTTTTCGCGACGTTGCTAGCTCTTATTTTATTTTATTTTATTTTATTTTATTTTCTTAGGGAAACTAACAGCTAGGTTCTTAATTAACAAAGTTATAATTACATAGATATTGAAAGCTAATTAAAAGTTTCCACATATATAAAAATAAGTAGCAAAAAGAAAGTAGACAGGGGGAGGCACACACACAAGTGAACCGAATGAAACATGCACATAAAATCTGCTATATGATCGATCTGAACACTATGCAACACACAATTAATATTGATATTTATAAGTTATGCATAGAGCTTAATCATCAAAAAATAAATTATTTAACAATCGCTTAAGGCGATGTGGTGAAGTATTAAAAATATCCATGTCAATATTTCTGCTCAAATTATTGAAACTGCTGCTTGCTCGTATTATAAATTCATTCTTCCTGTAGTTACACTTAGTAAACGGAACATATAGAGGAATGGGCTTTCTAGTACTTGCCGCTGGAACGCGAAGACCAAGCCGACCCAGCAGCTCAGGACAGTCAACCATACCATTTGCTATATTGAGTAGGTAAGTTAGGTCTGCAATACGCCTTCTTTCGTACAAAGGGAGCATATGGTTAATTTTGCAACGTGATGTATAACCAGTGATGTATCTATTACTGCGAAACTGCAAATACCTTAGGAAACGCTTTTGAATACTTTCAATTCTACTCGAATGAATGTTGTAAATTGGATTCCAAACTTGAGATGCGTATTCAAGATGGGTCCGAACATATGCACAGTATAATATTTTAAATGTTTTAATTGAAGCGAAATCTTATACCAGAACCAAGACATTGTAGGTGGAAATTTTCCCGGTGTCTTGTGGTTCGATGGAGGAATTAATACTTACAATTATCATCAACATCTTTGGCAGGATCCCCAGCAGGGAATATATCCTCGAAGTTGCAGACTCGCCTCGGGTACTTGTTGTCTAAGGGGAACACGTCCGCCTCCTCCCCCATGAGCTCGTGCAGGCGGGCCACCACGAACCCCTCGGCAGGGTCTCGGACCCATACCAACTGCTTGTCTATCGTCATTTTGCTGAAACAAAAAAAATATGGTTAGACAGGTCATCTAATGAAGATCTTGAACAGAAGGCTTACTGCAACATGACCATAAATTAGTAGTCAAGCATATATCGGAGTCTTCCGCTGCACTCGATAAACAGTTTCCTTCGGCCACATCATCACTTGCCATGGTGAGATTGTGGTAAGTAATAAGCTATCCTTAGGCCCATAGCTACTCACGTAGCTAATTTTTATACTGTTTGTTACAGGCTCGCCTATACATAAGTATTATTGAAATACGCAGCTTTATCAAGCCAACAATTGACTGGTTATTGAATCAACGTTTTCCAAGTAGCAATTTTCCATCGTCAATGGGTAGCGGTTCTGGCGACAGATTGGTGCAATGGTATCATGGAGCACCTGGTTTTGTACCCTTGTGTACCCTTCAACGGCCAAGTCACACAACATTAACTATAATAATAAAAAAATCGCAGTAAGGAACCTTAAGACACGACTTTGTCTAGATTTTATTACTTTTTAGAGATAAACAAGCAGCTCCATCGAGACTTGGCTAGTTTTTTACAGAATGTTTTTAGTGGGATATGTATTTCATGTCAATACTTTTTTTTATAATACTTCATTTTTGATTAACGTGGAAGTAAGACTAGAAAATTCTACGAGTGGCTAGCAGCTGTCATTGTAACCTATCAATAAATCATGCATACATATGTTAACGACGGATACAAACACAATTAACATAAGACTAATTAAAAAAACATCCCACACACAATCCATAACAATATTAATAAAAAAAAACAATAACAATAGTGCACAGACTAGAATACAGAGCGAGACGGAAGTAAACGAACACAACATTACATAATAATTACAAATATAACGTAATTTCTTATATTCCGTCATTTTAAAAACGGGTAACATTAACTCACTTTCGTTACGAGAAGCCGTACATACCTACACTTTCATATGGATTGCATAATGGAGTTTGATAAAAAAAAACATAACAATGGTCAGTGCGGCCGGTAACGTTCCGGTGGTCGGGCTGCTGCCGGAAACAAAAAATCGCTGTCTGACACGGTATTCAAATTAGTAACGTAACATCTAGATATAAAAATAAAACTGAAGCCTGATTTTGAATTCCAACATTGTGACGTATTTGCAGTAAACTGGAAAGCTCGCTTTCGTGATAAACGACTGAGAGTACTTGACGTTCTATCTCCATACCAATATAATGAAACAAATACGAAACATACGTGATTTCATAATGTTAAAGAAATAATAGATCGACTGTTAAAATCAGCTGTATGTAAAGCCAGTGAAATTGCATAAAAAAGCTGTCATCGACTCACGAGTTATGAGCAACAAACAATTTACTTGAAAACATTACCCTCCTTCTTTCAGAACAGCATTTCTAGTCTAGATAGATGTTAAAATAAATTAGGCTATAAATACTAGGAAATAAAATGGACTTTAAGAAACCCGTTATTATGATGAGGGTCATAAAACAATTTATGGAAATTTAAAAGTAGGAAATGATATTTATATATGAATATCATATATTGACGATGCATTAGTTATCTTATATGCATATGTATGTACAATGATTTGTAAGATTACATAAAACAGATTTGAGAAGTTTTTGAACGACTGTGATCAGAAATTAAACTAAATGACAGATTATAATGATGAATTTCGTTAGAGATCAGTAAAATAACGGAAATGGAAAGTTATGGGAAAATAAAGCAACACTAAATAGCATAATCGGAGAAAGTGGTGATAAAATTAATAAAAAAACCACTTGTCAAAAGTGGTGCAATAGATAAATTGTCCAGTTAACTATTAGCACGTAGCGTGACGTTGTTTTGTTACAAAATAAGTTTTAAATGCAGCAAAAACTATTACCTAAAAGGTTGCTTTTTAACATAAAAACGTTAGTTAGAAGGTTGATCGTGGTAACATTTGCTGATAGTGTTATCTAACTTTCTGCCTTCCAGACTAAGGATGTTTTTTTCAGCAGCTGTTTTCATTTAAGTAGTAAAATCGAATAATTCGTAGAATAATAAAAGGATACAAGAACTTTATCTGATCTATACGATAATATCCAGAAAATAATACTAAAACTAAGTACTTCAAATGATACTGGAGAAAAATAATACGCAGCAATATTGAGAAAAGCGAAAGATGTATAAATAAACACAATGCGAACGAAACTAGCGTAAATAAATACGTAAATTATGCAGTCCGACGAGAGGAAACGGCAAAGAAATGCGTATGAAAGCGTGGTTCTGCCTAAATTACCATAAGTACATAGCAATATAGAAATTGAGGTGACACCTATAATGTTGATCTGGAAAAAAATACACGTAGGAAAATGGTAGCTTAACACGGTGTAACACTTGTAATAGACACGCTTGCGCTGCTAACTAGTCCTGTCAAGATTTGGAGACATTAATCTTTAAGCGTTGGAATTAGTAAAACAAAGATCAATATGACCCTAGAAAATTATGGAATATCCTAATATTAGTAGCTTCACAAATAGTAGGAGTTGTGAAATCTCCAAAATATGTGTCACTTAGTTGGAGCCTTGAATACCAAATGTTTTGCGCATTGTACATTGACCTCGATTTGTAAATAAGATTAAAGCAATTATAGACATTATTGTAACAGATGCCTTGATAGTTACCGCGCTGATCGCTTGAATGTTGACTGATGATTGAGATACTCCAGTAGTAGAGCAATGAAATCATGTACCAACTGATGGTCGAGTGAATTACTGAGTATTAATAATATTATGGAAAGTGAATCACACAGTACCTAAAATTGATGTAGTAATTTCAGGAAAAATAATAATACGCAATAATAAAATTCAAAAATCTGCATAATTGAAAAACTAAAAGCCGAAATAAATAAGGTTGGTAATATGCTTGGTTACTGACTTTGTCGTATAAAAACAAGTAAAGAGAAAAGTACTGATAACATTATAGCATAGCCTCTAATGGAGTATGGCATACTTAAAGAAGAGATGTTCATAGAAAAAAAAAATGGGTCATATTTCAGATAAACTAATTAAACTTCTCATGACTTGACGTTAAAAATACGAATGGGCCTCCATTAGAGGCTACAATGTTATCAGTATGGCGAAAAGGTTAATTCTCAGACATTTGTTCTCAGCATTGCATATTATAGTTGTTTAATTTTCTGTTCTATTCTTCGCATCTTATGCTATTCTCATTAGATTTAAAAAAAAAAATTAATGTCTAGCATGGAGTCAGATTCGTTCATTATCTACGTAATCTACAATTAATCCTTACAAGTTAATGCGATTTCCGTTAAACGCCTCGATTCCATAGATTAACTCTTGAATAATCTATGGTAAGTAATATAATAGAAAGTAGGATACAAATTTAAATAAAATGATGCAACGAATCCTGTTTTTGTACATACCTACTAACTTCAACGACTAAAATATAAGAATTGATCGTAACAATACTTAGTAAATAAACGATCAAGATCTTTAACAAATGCAACGATAACAATCAAAAGTAGATAGATACCTACTTACAAATCTATCAGAAGTAATGACGATAGTACACGCAACAACAACGACCCAATTTCAAGAACTTAGATATCTTATCGAACAAAAGATTTAATTCGATATTTTTAACGACTACCAATGCAGCCGATGCAATCATTGTGAGTATTGTACAAAAAATCTAACAGAACCGTCCACTAGCTTCAAATGAAGATGACGGTGGCACCTGATAGTGTTTTAATGATACGTGTATCATTTCTGGTCTCCTAACTTCCGTCATTATAAATCAGCTTCTATAAGTAGCTGCAATTTTCCCAGGCGTTTTTTCATCGGTTACACGATTGAAATCATCTGTCGATGGAATATTAAGTCCAGCACTTTTAGAATAAACACATTTATATTGACAGCGATCCATCAGCTATATAATACAACTGCAACTCAAAAATACAGGTTTTAAAGGAGAGCAGTAAATAAGCATCCACAGCATAACCACAGCTCAAAACAAGTTCCCAACGTGTAAAAAGTAGACTAACGCCATGTTATACTCTGCAACTTCGCTGTTTGTTGCTCCGCGGAAATTGTATGAAATTAAAGTTTTGCACGCTTCTGTCGGTCTACACGAATTGCCCAATTTGAAAGTGGCCCAGTTTTCTCTGATGTGCTATTAATTTTGGAATCAAACTTAGTTTACTAAACCAATGGTCGATGGTACTAACGTCAATACAATTCTAATAAAAAAACTACGTGGAGACGGATGTCGGTCAAATGAGACATCAAAAGCAAGTAGTTTACTGAAAGTTCTTGTGTGGGATATAATTATTATCGATAGTAATTTCCAATAAACTATGCCATTGGAAAGTTAGATAGGAGGCTGTGTCTAGATACTAAACGATGGAATATATTTCTACACGGAGTGTATGCTAACTTAGCTGTACATGTTAGGCCTACTTGAGTCAATTTGAGTTATCATAATAACTCCGAGTTAGTTGCTTACCTGGGGTTCGTTACATTACTTTTGACTTGATATATTGATTCTTCATATTATGTCAAGTTAGCTAACTCTGAGTTAATAAGATAACTCAGATTGACGCAAGTAGGCAATACTAATATTTTCGCGAACGTTAGCATTTGAGTGTATGTTGGTATGTCTATTTATGTTATAAACACGTCGTCTCTTACTTCTCTAGAACTCGGGAACGCGAAATCCACAGAACCTATTAATTTATAATCAACAGGTGGATGTAATAACACTTGACAGCATTCGTGATACGATCTAGCTAGATCATGTGGTCGAGAAAGTATGCACAAAGGGGCTTAGTGTTAGTATAATAAAAAAAAACACTGCATAACGCAAATAAATACCTTTTCGTGGCCTTGTTGAATTGCCATTCAGCCATTCATTTTACGTAGACATATTCAAGTATCAATTCAAAGACATTTCTACTAAAACTATAAATGCGAAAATTCTACCGCTGAAAGGATTTGGATGAAACTTCATCACTTCATTCTTGGATCTCGGGAACAGGGATAAAACCACAGTACAGAGACATAATAAAAGTTGTAAATAAATCACAAGAATGACATAAGCAGGATATCATATTGTTGCATGAATACCAACATGAACTGGCAATTATCCGGTCGAATCGTCCAAGTCTTGAACCACGATCAATATCTTAAACGGGTTCTTCAAGTCATAGTTTATTCTTGGACGGTTTAGTAGCATTACATCAAGTTGAAGGCAAAAGTTAGTTATATTTCTATCAAACTGGATGAAATGATACTTGATTCTAGGCATAAAAGTAAAACTGTAAAGTTGTAGAAACACCTAATCGTAATAATTCAATTGCAAGGATACTCAGGATAAATAAGCTATTATTACAATAGAATAGACAAAAAATAAATAAGGAATAACTTAATTACATTGAACTCATACGCAGTTCCTCGTACCAAAATGATTTCGACGATAAAGAAAGTATTAGAATATCCAAGTACGTTAACCCTTAAAATAAGCCTAATAGCTTATCAGTAGATAAATATCAGGTCAAAGACCGGTGTAAGCCGAGCTGTCATTTCCATAAAACCAACATGGCTACATCAATCATGCCAATGACCCCTGACATTATGAGACCACAATGGACAACAGTTTCTTGAACCAACAATAAAAGGCCTCCACTAAATATTTGCTGAAGAAACCGCAGCCTTAAAACAAGGGGTCAAAGCATAAAGTTAGGACTAAAGCTTTTCAGAGAGACATCGTTTATGGTTATTGTTTCGCCAGCTGACCTGACAACCCCAATCTGTGCCATTTTCAGCAAATGGACTAGTGACCGCACCTTCACACTTTCATCAAGCAAACGACCATTACAAAATTGTGCTATATCCTAACCTATTCTTGGAAAATAAACGTATTTAAAAGGTCAGATAAGCCTTTACGGATAACTGATGATAAAATAATATTTTATTGCAGTATGATCTTTATCGAAAGCTTACATATCAGTATGTTGAGGTAATATCTAGAAAACAATTGAAACATACATTAAATATAAAGGCTCATAAAGTGGTTTATAACGTCATAAATGATTTACTATTCTTTGAAATAACAGAATCAATAAAATAGAACTGAGAGTTAAAATTGTACCGATGTCGGCATCCAACGCAATGCAATCAACTTCTGTGGTGATACACGGTTAAGAGTGGCGTATCTTGGGATAATTCTGAAAAGCAATGGTGAAGTTGATGCTGATAAACCAAAATACATAATGATAAATACAAAATATAAGACCGTCTCATTGTAATTCATAATTGTTCTAAAAAGTGCAAACAATAAATCTGTAGGAGATTGCCTAGGTAATATTTTAAATAGTCTGCTGTATTTCTTTTATAAAATATACAATGTCTGAGACTGAATAATTGTACGAGCCAATGTCGTGACAATATTGTTGAATTTTGTAGGTCTTGAAGTAAAACAAATGAATTCACAGGAGTCAAACAGACGAGTTTTTCGCACGCCACGGTTTTCGTAATACCGTTCAACACAAAGTAAAACAGAAATAACCAACAAACGTACTGAACAATACACACATACTCTGTATACAGACGGTAATTTACATACATACTTAGTCAGTGTAATAATTTTGTAACCGTTGACAACCATCTGTGATCACGATCATAATGTTCACATATATGAAACATTTAATTATGCCTTTCTAAAAACTTGTAAAGTAATTAATTAAATAAGTTATTTAGCACAGAATACAAATCCATTAATAATTTAAAAAAACATCGAAGCGAATCACCATTATTACATCACTCGACGATTCTTTTTTATCAAGATTAATAAACTCAATAGCACTGATAAGTCGTTTACTAAGAAATTCCAACTACATCATTATCAACAGAACTATGGGTACCTATTTTACGATGTAGATACAGATGTTTCCTAAGCAAATTTATGTACCAGTCTATAGCAGAGCACACAATAGTCTCATATAATGCAACGGTACTAAATTACAAAATCACAATACAGTAACAGAACATAATGACGAAAAAGATGTAAGTGGTTCAATTAATTTTGAAGACAAAGACAATCATCTGATAGAGCCTCGTGAATCTTGAAAATATATTTGAAATAAACCGGTAAACTGTGTAAAAAGTTTGTTCTAAAAAGTATTAATCATCGTCTGGAAATACAAATCAAAATCAAGCATCTAGCTAATACTGGTCTTGAAAATGAAACTAACTCGAATAACAATGATATTTATTGTAACGTTATTCACGTGGAAACTGTGGCGAATGGCAGCAGCCGTGAGTCACATCAGGGCAAAACTAAATTGCCATTAGTCGACCTCCGGGGTCGGGTTGCGATTCGTATACGCGTTGTTGGTAATGAAAATTGGTGCCTGAATCACAAAATCTATCATTTGCCGGTCCTTTATCATTGTTTACTTTCTTGCTTGTCTGGCAGCTAAATAAACATATTCAATTCAAGTTGTCTTTAGGATGTATCCTAATTTTGTGAAGTGATAGGCAGTATGTACACAGGTTGTTTTCATTCGATATGAGTCATAGACGTCACAGTTCTAGATTTATTACACAGCATTTGGCCATATTTTCCTACATTCATTTAAATTACGAGAACAATCACGAAGTGAATCAATTCGTAAGAGACTATAATGGCCAACAATTAGCAGATCTTTTATCTTATCTCAACCAAGGTTCAGACACAATGAACATCTTACAGATATGAGTTTCCATGTATTAATCATTTCTCGTAGCAGATTGTATTGGATTTAGAGAAACTGAAGACAAAAAGATAGACGTTCATTGATAAATTACTACGCGTGGAACAACGAAAATAATGTTAGCTAATCGAGATATAAAATCGATCATGCAATCTTAAAGTTAGAAGGCGATGAACGCGAAGTTTGTGAATAACTTGTACGATACAGGTTACTGTGTAGGTGTTGGTATAATTGAACACCTGCCGATAAAACGATAACTCTGACAAATCCGGTCTATTGTTCAACACCTACATGATAGAGATTCAAACAATAGCATCTTAGTAAGTAAATGTAAACTACAATTAAGTCACGATCGGGAAAATACCAGAAAAAGATAATAGGCAAAATGTATGCATTGACGTAACAGTACGTCATCACAAAAGGATTAAAGTTCTCGACATAATGGTGTCTGGTGTATTAAAAACGTTGACGCAAGGGATCATGCGCAAAATTGGTAGCAGAATTAAGCAAATCTCGGTGTAACAGATTTAACTGAGCCGGTAACCCCAAATAGCACAGTTAGCACGCGAGCATATGCAGTAACTTCAAGCCTAGCCATAATTTCATTACAAAACATCGTCGATTAAATATTCTCATCACGCGAATTGTTCGAGCATCATTTGACGTAACGCCTTGTGTATTAGAAGAAAAAAATGAGTAGACATTACTCATCGTGGTCCCTCAATGCCAAGGTTGGAAGAACGATGCCGCATTTGGTGGCGTTTAACCAAACTGGTTTTTGTTATGTCGGTCACTGTTGGTCCGAGCACTTGGAACGGTCGGTTACCGGTAAATATAACGCTAGGAGACAGACTGTAATGTAACGCTTATTGCAATCACTGAGACGCAGTTACTTTGGAATGACTGCGATTTAATGACGCTTAAAATGTTAAGAGTAACCGTCCGAAAGGAATTCGCAACTGCACATGCATATTGCTCAACGTGCTGTTGGCCAAAGCATTGGTCAATTCATATGCAAATTGCTCAAACCATGACGAGACAACTAAGGGTGAATATTGAATTATGAATAAGGCTAAAAGCACATCGCTGTGTTAATAAAGGTGGTAAAAATAATGGAAAGTTACAGCGGAGTAAATCACTAGCGTGAAAAGAGTGAAGGTACCAAAATAAACTACTTGGAAAATATAAATAAAAATGTAATTACGACTGTGTAAACGATACAAGATACGAACAAACTGATACATGGAAACGACGAGGCTGACGGCCGGCGACGTGGAACGGATTTTGTATTTACGTGCAGAGTTTTAAGTGTGTTTTCAAAAGGCAAACAAAACTGTAATTCCATCATGTTACTGCAGACTTAAACTTATTCATGGATTTATAGTTAATGGTTAATAACTCTTAATCCAAAAGATTTGTTAACTTTCTCCGTCTGATTTACGGCTATGTTAACAGAAATTGACCTAAAAATAACACTGGAAGAACAAGTCATAGTTATAATCTAAATTGACGAAAGCGCATCATAGCCAATCGTAGATTGAAGATGTCAGCCATCACCAATGAGGTCAAGCTGTATCAATATGGTACAGGTTAACGAATAAATCATCGCCAGAGCATATACAGGGCCATATCAATTGGGTGTTCAGCTCCCCTACGCTGAAATGACGCACGGATATGCAACGGTAATGGGAAAACTGAACGTCGCAATTGCAACTATGAATAAATTAAATGAAAATGATATGTCATATGAGCTAGCATCGTCAATAAAATAGGTCACTTCAGGCCCAGGATATTGCCCATTGTTAATACAATAAGCTGGATGAATGACAAAACTAGAAACATAAAAAAGAGAATTAACACCACAGTTTTGAAACCCAAAGGGATTTGAGGTAACAATACCATACAAACTAATAAAAACAAACCTTACTACGTGTTGTGACACAATACGAATTAATTACCTGTAACATGCTAAATCTCAGCTGTTTGAAACGGTTACAAGAGTAAGCAACTGTAACACATTGTTAATTCAGTGCCGAGAAATTTTACGGAAACTATCCAGATTATTCATCGTTTTATAATCCTAATAACTTAATCTTGTAGAAACACGATGCGGCACATGAACTACTTTCTATGTAATAAAACGAGCTATTTCTATAACATTTATTTACATATTGTAAATGTCCACGAGACGTCTCGTAAAATTGATGTTAAGTTTACTAATCATGTAATTAGTTCTTGCATTGGATGGAAGCCGATGCGTCGGTAAGTGCGAAGCGGAAATCATCCCGTTAGTGCCAGATAATCTCTCGGGGCCGATTCAATAACGGTACCCGAGCCTTCAGACGAGGCAGTGGCTGAGGCGGTGGTGCGTAACGTCCAGAAGCCTTGCAAGAACAGTCGATATCGTATAACGTGGGAATAGATAGAGAATCGTTTGAATTGAGACTTTTATTGCACAATAACTAACCGAATATAGAATTCATAATTTTGGCACCGTGAGTTGTTAGAAAAATGTTAACTTTCTAAATCGTAAGGTCATTCCAATCGGTGATTTGGGTAATGTTGCTTCATCATCATATTGAAGTGTCTTTTGCATCGTTTGTAATGATGTACGAGTATTTAATTTTAGCTTTCGCTCTTAACCATTGTGCTTGAAACGCTGTGAAATATAATTCATAGTTGAAAATGAAAGTAATGATTAAGCATTTTTACACTTGTTCCGTAAAAAGAATGCTTAACTGAAGTGAGATACTGTATTTCTTTGCTGTATTTGACCATAAGTAACGATGTGATCGATGGTGGTATGGAAGGAAAAAGGACACTAGCGCGCGTGGGTCTGTCAGAGCACATCGCTAGATGCTGTAGATTTTATGACATGAGGATGGTATCTAGCCAGGCATTAAGTACAAAGTGCTCTACTACCATGCTATGATTTCCTCAAGTTCTTTTCCTTCATCCACCATCCATCTTCACGGCATGCGACATCCCCACTGAGCTATCATCACCCGTTGATTCTTCAGTTTCCATTCGGAGTCTAATATATCATGTAGCCTTGTTGGTAGTTCATACATAGTAATAGGATCGCGTAATAGAACAATTTTTCATCATAACTAGCTTTATTGCAGTAATGTTTACAAAATTCTATCGCTTCCATTATAGTTCAGTGAACTTGAACACATGTTATAGGACGCGAGTCTCAGCCGCGAGCAAACGTGTTAAACACAGAAATTGAAGTAAATAAGAAGAATCTAGGAAGAAAGATCTCAAAAGATAAAGAGAAACCAAGGCAAAAGACTGAGAATTATAGTGACGTACCTATCTAAAGCTGTAGATAAGTAAGAATTTAGAGCTGAAATACATTGCGCTAAGCGACACACAGACCATCTCATCACCATCAGTAATTTTTTTTTTATTAATAAAGCAGGCACTTGTTTTCTAAAACCACAACTATTTATGAAGTCATTTTCATTGTCTATTGCGGTCTTTATCTCAGGTATTCGCTTATCTTTATAACTAACAAAGCATTTTTGCGTCAATCTACATTTGAATAACGCTATTTCAATCAAAAATTCAGTTTAGTATATAAATCTCAGGCATTTTGTTTGAAAATAATAATATCCTAGGACGTTTTAATAATGGTATACCCTGGGATAGTTTGCAGATGTGTGGTCAAAGGTAAGGGTTCGTGGATTGGATTCACCTGAGTGTCTGCTATCTCTTTCCACTGTGGTCCTTCGATTGAAGAGTGAAAGAGACAATTATTTATTTACATATTTGTTAGCGTCGGATATCCCTTTTTCCGTAGTGTATCGGCGCGTGACCGTACCTTCCGGTGGGGTGCTGGGTGTCTGACATTATCGTGACTTTTTTACAATAGCTTTGCATTAATTATAATCACGTCATTGTCTACAATAACAATATTAGTATTAATGAATGATGACGTCACAACAGATTAATTACAAACAATTAGCTGCTCGTTGAATAACGAATATAGTATGATTTTCCTTTATTCATTGTTAAGATGAAAACACAATTAGGAAAAACCAATACTATGATCATTACTATACATAAAACTAAGTAAACAGCGTGTTTAAAATACTTGGAATATCGAATATAGGTAAAAAAATACCAAAAACTAGTTCATTAAAAATCAACACAATCTGATACAGATTGATAGGTATCATGTGATAATGCTATTTATAATGTTGCACACGTATTATACGTGCCGCCATTTCCGACAGTAATTAAATCATGAGTATTTGGCTCGCGATCATCAAATTTAAAAGCAATTAACTTATTGCATGGTTACCTAATGTTTACTTGTCTGTCCTTGATAACAGTATGTGTAATCTTAAAGAATCTGTACACGATATTTAGCCTAAAGTAGCCAATTGATGCATCAATATGATTATCAGCTTTTTGCTGAAATTTCTCAAGCAAAAAGCTTATGTTGTTAATCTCCTGATGAGGGTTGTAGTATTATGATTTAATCAAGTTCTTGTGAATTAAAGTTTGAGATAAGTAGGTACCTACTGAATTAAATATTCAAGAGTAAAAATCTAAATGTGGAACGAGAGCCTAATTATTATTAATGGCCTTAATAAGTTCATTATAATTTCTCACAACAATTGTAAAAGCTTGTGGAATTTATTCAATTAATTAATTGCTCTTTTTCATCATAGATATTTCAAAAGCATTCGATATATTAGATCACAGCTATAATCAAGCAAAAAGCTAAAATATAAAAAGAACTAGAAACTAGAAAGGTCGTTCTGCTTAGTAACGGTTTTGGTGGAAGCAAGTGGATAGAGTTAGATCAATATGCCATGATGACGTAGAGAAATAAAGTGGGGTGCCACAGGGGACGAAATTTACCCCTCGACATTTCCATAACTACCAAGGCGGCTGATATATATAAAAAGTATACAGATGTTCTATGATTTGCGTAAGTATCGCTCGTGATTCTTTCTGGATTTGAATATACGAATAAATAATTTTGATCAAGTACCTAATGATTCATAATCAGTATTACATTATGCATATTAATTTCCTCGCCGGTATTTTCTACTGTTGCCTATCTATCTTTAACTGATAATACTATTTCTGTTGAATCCTTAATACCTTATTTGGCCAGTAATTTTAAAGGAAATTAAGGTTTTCAATAAAATTTTGAATGCCCAAGGACCCAATCAAGACTCAATACTAACAAGTACTAATCGAATTTCGAACCAAGGACTACTCAAAGAGAAAGTTTAGCTGGCTTATCGGTACACTTCAATAAGTCAGAATAGAAAGAAATTTTACGAAAAAGATGTAATCTTGTTGACTTATCTATCACATTCTGAAGACAGAATTTCGCCGTTTTACGGTCAATCGTTTTAAAATTAGCTACGCGCTGTCGGTTGCTGGCCATCAAGTACAAGGTAATAGGTTGGAGTGCTTGGCTTAACCACGTAGCTAAACTGATAAAAAGTCGATAATTTAAAGTACTATTTATCATTTGTAGGTAAATGAGTCATTACGACAATATGAAAGATTGTGATACATGGTAGCAGAAGGAAAGTTTTTAGGAAAATGATTAGAATTGTGTCATGCAATAACAGTTTAATTTTATGTGGTATTTAATATTAGGAAGAAAATAAAACATTTTTCATTATTTAGTCATACTACTAAAATAAAAGGAATGAAAAGTTGTTGGATTACCACTTGTTGGACCTACCTATTTAGTAACTATGCTTCCTACACAACAGAAAGACTCAGAAGAAAAGAAAATGCTTGATAGGAATTCCAAAAATGTTGCATTATCTCAATTGCATGTAACAGTTATGAAACGAACGAGTACTATCTTATCTTCCGATCATCGATTTCAGCCACACCTTGCAAAAATGAAAGAAAATTAAAAGCGTACAAAAATATTTATTACAATTTTAATGTTAATAAATTAATTATAATTAAATCACATTTGACGTTTGTTTCCAAACGAAATGCCAGACTGCTGGCCCTTGTTGGTGCCGTATTGCAGTGAGATGACGTTCTGTCCAGCCTTCAACTGTTCTTCGGAGAAATCACGAACATTCTTGTCGGCTTCCTTAGGCCCGATGGAAGGCTTACCGAAGTTTCCAGCTTTCCTTCCAAGAGATTGTAGGCACACGACGACTGAATAAAGGTTTTGCCTCTCCCACAAATCAATCGTCTGGAATGTTTCTTGCGCGGGAACGCCTAGCTTCACAACAGCTACTAAAAACGCGTTGATATTCTCCATGCACTTGAAAGCCATCGTCGACTGGTTTATTTTCTTCACCGAACCTTCCTGGAGGGTGTTTACCAATTTGCAGAGCAGCGTACCGTCCTTGAGAACCTCGAACAGGTTATCAGCTGAGCCGGAGGTGTCAGCAGGTGAGCCAGTCAGTTTTTTGATCCATTCTAGAGTTTCGTGAGCGATATCATCGTTGTATTTGCTGTGAATCCTCGCCTGGGCTTCAGCATTGATGCCAGCTTTCCCTGCACGGTATTCTGCCATTTTTGGTGTTGCCAAGTACACAGACACGTAGCCACTGAACTCCTTACGATAAGCGCACTTTCAATATCAGGTTGACGATATGTTTGATAGCGATTATCGCCTGTTCTACGAACGTATACCAACGTACCTATTGATATTTATCGGTGCGGTGTTTTATCATACAGTATAATAAATGATTTATAATTATGATGTGATACTTCACTTCGGGCTATTACATGTGCATACCTATGTATAATTTAAATTTTAGTACCACTGCGGAATTTGAGATTACTTATTTTATTAACAAATAGGTATAAAGCGTACCTGCAACGTAATGCCTACATCCAGATCCTAATAATATTATTTTCGAGAGTTTTAGATCGGCAAGGTGGACACTTGTGATCATTTTATGCAAGTTAGCTTTCCGGCTCACAAAGACTTATTTAAAAAATTCCCCCTTATGGCAGAAGTTTATCAAACCCTTCTGGAAGTCTATGGTATAAGGATTAAGGAACCTGTATACAAAACTTAAAGCTTCTTTATCCTGTCGTAGTTTATCCTTGTATGTTATATATGGATGATTTATTATTCTTTTCTACAAACTGTAACTACCTAATAGCACAGAATAAGTACTGTTAATAATACGTTCGAAGTCTCTGGAACAATACGACATTGGTAAATCTTATCAGCCTTGGAGCTTGCGATTATAATAACTAGATCATAATATTTGATATGATTTCAATACATCGACAGAATGTGCACTTAACAGTTGAGGTAGATATTTAAATATTGAGGTATTAATTAAACAATCGTTAAGAGTTTTCCATAATTATCATGAGATAGGTACCTAAGGAATTTCACTTCTTAATCGTTAAAATATCAATGTTATCAGGGATATGGGAGCATACACTACTACCACAGTTACCTGCCAAGTTGCTAGAAAAGTCATAAGTTCCAGTCAACTCGCTTTTCTGTCGGGGTTCGAGTACTTTTAACCATCGGTTTTCAGTTCATCAAACCGGTCAATGAAAATATTGTCTACTCTGAAAAAGCCACAAGATAGATATTACCTACCTAGTTATTGATCAAACTAGTAGTGTGGCTTATTGGCGTTTGTTCGAAACCCATTTTTCCAAACGCCAAACAGTACTGGGTAATTGCAAAACCGCCTTTGTTTCCTGGCACAGATGTGCAATTTTTTATTGTGTTTTGTTTAAACAAAACAATGGCGGCGGCGGATTGTGCCCAACAAAGCAACGCTATCATGGTTCCAAATTGATAATAATCGCCGATACGATCTCGAAATTATTTTCGTACCGAATTTACATTTAATTTCCTTTGATTAGGTATCAGGTAGCAACGAAAGTACTAACTACTAGGATCTTGATCCTTTTTATTTTTAATGGATTCCTATTTGTAGGTATTATTTTACATAGTTATCTTGATGGTCCTTAAATGCCTAGACTGCAATAGATGAAAAATAGACAAAATGGGTATCACTAGCATCAAGGTTTTTATTATCAAAATCATATAACTACCTTAAATTGCTTGGCTCGCATTTAAAAATATAACAATGACATCAATTGTTATAATAGGACGCGCGTCCCTCTCGAGAACCAACAGGTTAAGATAGACATAAAAACATACAGTTAACATAGAGTTCATGGTTAATATTCACTGAGCTTGCATCGCCTAAGGTACTGAATTATGGGGGTTAAAATGAGCACCACGGTATTGACTTCATCTTTCAAAATGAGAATTACCAAATAGCTAAATATTATTTACTTGGACACATATTTGTAAGCTAACCATGGGCCTTTCCAATGAGCAAAATAATAAATGTATTATGTCTGGTTGACAAGCTGGTGAATGATCAACCTGATTAAGGTAAGAGTGGTCACCTATGGACATTTGCAATAGGGGACTGCTAACCTTTGTCATAGCACTGCAAGATTTAATTATAATGTACCTGGGTGACCGAGATTTACAAATATTCCTTGTATAGTAATATAGGATGGGATATCCGCTTGTTTTGCAACTATCAGATGTGAAACCAGCTCTCCGATCAGATGATAAATAAATTAACAGCTCAGCATTAAACTCAATAAAGTTTATTCAGTTCAGATACTAGAAGGACTTATGAAGGTTGAAGCTTCTGAAGTTAAAAGAGATTCTCACATCAGCCAGCCACAACAGGCTTTCTTAGCGATGCAGACCCAGAGCATTGTGGTGAACTTTTCATACATTTCTCTTGACATTCTGGTTTCTAAAAATTAAGATGTATTCCTTCCTCAATTGTTGTAATTGATGAACAGAATTTGATGGAAGTTGACATGTAAGTATATCATACTTAGAATAAGTTTACAAGTAGGTATTAAGGGGTTTTTTAAACATCGGGATAATTTTATTTAAAAAGGACTATAACGTCCCTACCAGAACACAGAACAATCATGATGGGAGAAAGGTTTAATCTAAATTTACATATTTAACCACAGCTTTTGAATACTAGGGGATGTTTGGCACCATGATAGCCAATGAGTCAAATGTTGATGGAAATTTAGCCAAATTAATGAATATCCTTCCAGGAAACCATTTACTTAATTGAAGTTTATTCTGGTACAGTGACACAAGCTAGTGTAAGCACCATCCTAAAACATGAATTAGGAACTGTACCAGAATATATTATATAGGTACTTTGTGGTCTCTGAGGGAATACAAGAAAAGGAAAGAACAAAATCATTTTACCTTATTGAATACAAAAAAAAACTTATTTAGGTAAGTACATAGGTACTAACATATCTGAGTTTAGTTCAAGAACATACGTTTTTTATCATATTCTCATAGATATCTGCTAAGATATAAGTAAGCTATTTGACTAGGTATTGTAGTTTATAATAAGGAAATAATGAAGACAAATCGAACATCAGTTACCTTCAGAATTCTAAATTAAAAGTTTCTGTAGTTCACCAAAGTTCTAAAACTTTATCTAAACAATGAAATAACACATTCTAATAAGAATCTCTTTGCATCGTGACTGAAATAAACTAAAATGACTAACTGGCTATACATTTACGATAAGATTACAACGAAATCAAACACAGCGGTCAGGTGAAACAAAGGTAAGTGAAAAGTTGTACAGAAGGAAAACTTACCGAAAAATAACAATTCAGGTTCACTTTACACAGTACTTCAGTGATTTAATAAATAATATCCATTGTTTAAAGCACGGGGCACTTCACATTCACAATAAATCTCTTCGTTTTGGGACGACGACCGGTCGCACCACGACAAAATTTATAACAATCTACGCGCGCGCTCTGCGAAACAGAAAAAAAATTGAAAAAATTATGTATCCGTTCAGAAATTCAACCGTCGCGTTCTCCCACCTTGACACGTGACGTTACGCTCGCCTCGCACCTGGCTGGTGGTGGTTGTTAAGAGGCGTAGAGATGTATCTAATGTGTTGTGGCAATCGATAAAAAGTTAATCATAATCATAAGTTATATTGAACCGTTAATTGTATTTAGAAAATTTCCTAATTAGGAAGTATTTTTTCATACAAAAGTGTACACTTCAAAAATCTGTTTCGTATTGAAGCGGTTAGATACAGAATCTATATTAATATAATAATCTATCTTTACTAATATATAATAAAGCGAAAGAGTTACTTTGTTTGTTTGTTTTTTTAAATGCGCAAATTTCTGGAACCAGTCGGATTACAAAAATAACTTTTTGTATATGATATCTTCCAGATTCATGAGGAATATATTGCCAAGCGATTTTGACCAATATAATCCTTATTTTAATTATTTGATATGTAGCGAACCACTACATAACGAAGTTCACATGCCGATAGATAGATGGCGTGCCGCCACATTATCCTGCATCGTGCATACATCGCGCATACATGCCCACTACATCCTGCATCGCGCTTGCAAAGATTTCTCGGCGATCTGCATATATACAACTGTCCGATAAGTACAGTTGGACCGCGGTCCCCAGGCACGATGACCCAGCCTGGCGGAAGATCTTCCCTTTTAAATGGAGGTGTCATCCACCTTGCACCTCCATAGTGGTGACCCCGACGTGATGGAATGGGAATAATTTCCAACCCTTCCAATCACTGAACATGCAGTAGCATCCTTCTGAGCAGCTTCCAAGCTCATCACTCCCCACCGGCAAGCAGTCACACAGCAAGCCAGCTTCGCCTTAACCAGTTCCAACGCAGCTGATTCACCGTGCTTCCTGGTCCTGCAAGGCTCATCACAGCGACAGCACTCATCGCCCGCACAGTTCACCGCAGCACACGTCCGGATAAAATCATTTCCGCAGCACACGTCCAATTTAAAATTAAACGCACCAAAATAAAATATAAGTTGTCTGCGTGACAAGCGACACTTACGATTTACAATATAATATACGCACTATACTAATATAATAAAGCGAAGAGTTTTTTGTTAGTTTGTTTAAACGGGCTAATCTCTGGAACAATCAGTTGGAATTTTTGCACTAATAGGAAGCTTTATTATCCCGGGAACGCGGGTGAAACCGCGGGGGACAGATAGTACAATAATAAAGGTAACAAAAGGTTAAAACACAAATAAAATAATAAATTATGCGAAAGCCGAATGAACATTAAGGAATGAGCTGACATAATAATGTCATAGCAACCTCACAAAAATCTAATAACAAAAATACCTGTTCTTCTGTTTTATTAAAATACAATGCTTTAAATAATAAAAATGAATTTAATGCATTTTTTATGATTCAGTTTAACACGATGTTCGATATTAAATACTGATTTAGCTACAACACTACTAACGTCATAGATGACATTCAAAATGTCGTTCAGAAATGAAGAATGTAATACCTATTAGTTTGTGTTGATTTTATAGATGGCGTTCGTATCGTGTTGTATTTGTTGGTTATGTTTATTAGTGTTTGATGAAAAAAATACTATTACGATTAAATAGATGGCGTTCAGCAAGAATATTGATTTCGTAAAAATCGTGTATTGATTTGCTTTATGATAAGGTGATGAAATATAATTTCGTTTTGATTATAACAAAAAAATAAAAGACGTCTTCTTCTGATAAGATAAAGTAAATGAACTGCCCTCTAGTGGCTCAAGAATTAATATCAATTTCAAGTTACGCTTGGTATGTTGGTAGCAAGAGTTGTAGCACACAGCACACCAAACTCCGGTTGTTGCGTGATTGTAACACTAGATAGCGTAACGAAAAGGTATTATTACAGGTAAATTAAAAGAAACAAAAAACCCGACAGCGTAAAACAAAAATTAACTGAACAGAGAAAAACCAGCTCTTTAATCTATAGAATTTTGAATATAACTTGAATTTTATAAGGTATTGCAGTCGGGGACAAACCAACTTAATTATGTTTTTTTTTGTAATATTTGTTTATCCCCGACTGCAATACCTTATAGCATTCTTTAGTAGAATCCTGAACGTAGCGAGGGATTCAAAGTAGGTACGTCGCCCGAGCCAAAAATATTTCATTTATTCATCACCCACTATGAGAAAATAAAAGGCGCCTCATATTATATTATAATAATATCCAGCGCAACTTCGCGTGGTGCTACCTTACCCTACCCTATTTGTGAATCCAAACTATCCAGGGCGCCACCCAAACGCATACAAAAAAATTCATTCAAATCGGTCCAGCCGTTTAGGAGGAGTTCAGTAACATACACGCGTGCAGAAGAATTTTATTATATTTAAACATAGAGTAAAGTGTATATAAAGATAGAGTAACATAGATTTTAACATTGAGTAGGTACTCCAAAGAGTGGAAGGTTGTTTAGTTTTGGCTAAGTACTGGAAGTAGGCTAAAAACACAGATTCTGAAAAATTCTTGGAGCCTCTTGCATTTGTCCATTCAATAAAATTACCATAGGCTTTCATATATTTCTCCCGGGATTTTGCAGGTAATAGATTATTCATCACATTTCTTGCGTCAGTTCTAGTACTTTCAAGAGTTAATTCTATACTTTCACTGTCACTTGAAGAACTCATTTTTAACAACAACAACAAAACCATGAATTTCTAACAATCCGAAATTGACGAAAACGCGGGCTGTAGTTCGTTTTTAATTTGATTTCTTTTTTTATTCAGCCGGGCGGGGCGCGACTATGGGTCGTCGCGTACCAGCCAGTCTATTCAAACTATATTTGCGTTCGATTTCTTTATGGCGCTGAACACTAAGATGTTCCAAATTCAAAAAGTGCGCGGCGAAGAAAATTGCGGCGCACTTACCTATAAAGAGGATTAAAAACTCATTACTGCGCGCTAAAAGTTTCTTATAGAAAACACCACCTTCCAAAAGTCGTCCTTTTCGAATAGATGGGATGAAAAGACCTTTTCTATGATACCTCTTTTGAACTAGGTAGTAGGGTAGTACTAGCTAGTAGTAGCTACTTTGAAATTTTGTTCCCCCATTTCGGCCACTTTTGCAAAAGAACTTAAGATGTTTATTAAAAAAACTTTTGTTTTCCAATTTTCAAATCGATAGCATAAGTAGTTGTATGTGTTTGCTTAGGGTTTATTTCCTCAATGAAATTTATAACAGTACATTATGATACATGTGTGCAAAGTTGGTTGGAACACACGAAGCGTTAAGGGAGCCGAGAGTGTAATGGTCAATGCAAACGCATGTCATACGACGATTTCAAAACACTTGCGAGGAAAAAACAGACTTGTTTTTTTATGTAGATTTGATGATCATAATTAACCACACAATGAGAACGTTAACAAAATGGCACGCAGGTTTTTTTTTGACAGCGATTTGTCTACAGTAAACACATATCACTTGCAGTGAGGCACAAACTTAACATAATCGGGATCATACCTATCATAAAACTGCGGTAATGTAAAGTAAAAAGCACTAGTGCGTGATAAACTGCATTATGATACTAAAAACTGTGCAATAATTGCCACTTTACGAGCAAGTGTGTTGAGAATAAAGTTATTGAGCGAGGTATTCAAAATGGACCCAAATACACGAGACAGACAGTCGGACGCAGTCGCACCATATGGTTTCCTTGTTTACCTTTTTGTCGCTTCCTTTTTGGTTCGGAATCCTAAAAATACATAACATTATTTTTGTCGGTTATTTTAGGAAGCAACAACAATCGTTTTTATTTTCTTTATTAACTTATTTTGGGATCAAACAAGTTCTGAATTTAAACTCCCAAATTCAGAACTTGTTTGTTGAAAGCAATCGGCTCGACAGGCTCCACGTGAATAAACTTTGAATTCTCTATTTTAACAACGAAGATGGTGCTATTCACAGATGCACAGCAATATTTAGCCAGTAAGTAAAGAGAAAAATAAAGACAAATGTGGTCAAAAATTACGGAATTTGCATAAATACCTAGGTACATATAAAATTATACTGAATTCACGTTTGTTTTGTTCGCTCCCCAAAATAAATATGTGGTGGTATGAAGTTCACTTTTCAATTTGTTATAATAAACAAATTTGAAAGTGCACTAATAAACTTCGTGCAAATACAATATTCACTTCCTATTTTCCGGTCTGTCTGATGAGTTGTCTTGTTTATAGTTGTGTGTTCAAGGCTCGGAACAAGTTCTGCACATGTTCAACTACCAAAAAAAAAAACACGTGACCAACCTGTTTTTGAATTTGGAATATTTATTCATTAATTTAAGTCTGCAAATGTTATTTTCCATTCAAGCCTTAAAACCGTTAAGTTTTTGGGGTTCCGAACCAAAAAAGTAAAAAAACCCTATGGTGCCACTCTGTCCGTCAGTCTGCCGCCACTAATGGGTTCGATTTGAAATATATGGCAAACGAAAATTAAATAAATAAAAAAATATTTTTTTTTCTTTGCAATAGGAGCCGAAAGCTACCGAAATTTCAAAATAGGGCTACAAGTTTAAATGGGATATCATAATATGAACGAGCTTTGTTTTTACATTCCAAAACAGATGAAAAATAAAAAAAAAACATTCCCCATTATCTTCTTTTTTATACGACGAATTCGGTAAACAAGTCCCGCCTGATGGTAAGCGGTTGCGTCCATATACGCAACGTACGGGGCATCTCTCACGCGTTACCGACTCTTCCCCCCTTCCCAATGAGCTCTGGCGACCTTACTCACGCGCAGGAACACAACATAAAGTTACTTGGCTGCGGTATTCTGTAAGGTCGGACTTCCCCAGTTGCGCTCCTCGTTGAGCGAAATAACGCGATTTTAGTCTGTCTCCGAAGTTTGCTAAGCGAAAATCTAAAATAATTACAGTCGATAAATATTGATGAAAATATTATAGGAAACATAAAACGAAGTTTCTAACTACATAGTTTTTTAGAAATCATCAAAATTCGTTTACCAAAACATAGTTATGCGGTCCGGGTTTTTTTTTTCAACAGTTATGGCCATAACCAAGAAACGCTCATGGAAGGTCGGAACTCTCGGTGAGCGACTCATATTCGCACTTGGCCGGTTTTATTTTTTATGACGAGCTGGCTGACGCGATGGAATTTCTGAAGGTTTCGGAACTGCACAAAATATAGTGTACCTGTTTTTTATATATGCCCATCGATTCCGGATGAATTAAACAATATTTTATATTGCAAAAACATTTCTAGAAGACAGATAAAGACGGAGGCGTAAATAAGTGATAAATAATAACTGAATGAAGCATTTAGATCATTGAGCTATTATTACTACGTATAGAGAAGCTATCGTAAGCAAAGGTTATGTCCCATTTTTTTTGACTCAACTAAAGTTATCTTTAGCGCTGAAACAATAATTAATCGTCTAAGCAGACAGTAGAAACACGTAGCGCTATCAGAACCAGAACGCTTTTAGGAGTATTTTTCTCGCAAATACCGTGATTTTCACGGCGCTTACGCGTTTCATTCATCGTTCTACAACAACAATTGTGGCTGGATACGGAACATAGTTGTGATGTGTGGCGTCGTCTCTATACGTAGTAATAATAGCTCAATGATTTAGATTTCAATTATTTGCGAGGGTACCTACCTACCTAAATGCGTATCCTATCGATAACTTTGAAGTCTTTGATTATGAATATTTATATGAAAATTAAGTTTACATTACGACACAATTAGATACCTACGGATACTCTTATGATTCTCGGTCGATTACGAATCTTTGCTCATAAACAGCTTTTAATTGTACGTGAAATCGATCGTTGGCAGCTGTGGTTGGCACACAATATACCGTGGTTAGTGCAACCGGTTCTATGCGTTGTCGTGTCTGCGGATAGAGGCCGGGTTACAGGTGCCCACCTGTCTCTCTTTATTTTAATAATTTGTCAGTCAAATGGCTATATTGTTCAGCAAAAATGGAGCACTAAGAAAACTGTGTTTATAATATTCCTTTTATACTTAATGTCAAGAAAACTTTAGATACCTTGGGAGCTCTTACGAAAATCATACCCTAATAACTTCTGCCATAAAGTACATAGTCCGATACGAGGAAAGAGAAGTTATAGGATAAGACGGGTGAAGAAACTTAGTCAGGAAAGTAATAAGTATCTTACTGATGCACTTAATTGTAGGTAATATTAAAAAAAAAACAAGTTAAAAACTACAATAACACACAGCAAATAACCCGTTTTCATTTAATAGGCGAATTGCGTATCAAGATTTAATAATCTGTGATAGGATGTGTAAAAAACAATACCCGTGTTTATGTGTAATCAAGAATCATTATTACGTTTACTTATAATTGTACGTAGTATTTATATACTCTGAGCTTATACGTACACACAGCAACACATCAAGCTGTACATTTCCAGTATAAACTGATCTCGCATTGTATAGGATTTCCGTACAATGAGAGGTCAGCTTATATTGGAAATGTATAGCTTAATCTGTAGCCGTGTGTACCTATTATTATATTGTGTATAACATGTACTTATTTAATATTCTGTGGTATAAGGAGGTTCCAAAATCTTTTAACTTTTTTTTACTTTTATCTTTTGAGTTCAAATTCCTGTAAAAATAGGTAAGTACGTATTTGTGGGAAAATTTCATGATAACTTCATATGGTAACTTCATGGGGTAACTTCATAATTTTTGCGGTACTACTTAGATCGTCTCATCTTTATCGATGCAAGTTTATATACTTTCACATAATAGACTGGGATTTGAATCTGCCCTAAAAGTGTGGCCCCATGTGAGTTTCAGACCTGCTTCGGTTTTCCTTCCCCACTAACTAAACGTAACTTTTATGTAACTTTTTGCAGCTATTCAAATCAGGCGACATTGGGGGAAAGGATGCTTTTTCCCCCGATGTGACGCGGCGCCAGCTACAGATACACTGCTGCTTCTTCTCCATCTTACCGTAATTATTTGATGCCGAAAACATCTGGTAGATTTGCCATTTTCGATGAAGTTCATAAAACCGCGATTCTATTCGATAAAAAGTAGCCTGTAAGTAACATTCTCCATAGCATTGGATAAGCGTCCCAAATTAATTTCGAAATGTATATTAGTAGAGATGGAAAAGTACCACATTGGCGATAAATACCTTGACCTTCGAACATTATCATAACACTGTGATGCCAAAATGCAATGTCTAGAAACCACAAAGGAAGTGGTTCAAAGGTGAACAAGAAAATTTAATAAAAATAAACTTAAGATACAGGTACCGAGCGTGGGTTTTTCCTAGAATATGTTTTTTACTTCCACGAAGGAAGTTTTGTGTAAACAAGCAGTGTGGTGACGTAGGTAGTTAGGCATTTAAGTAAAATACATATTACAGGGAAGGATTCAACGCCCAGGGAAATGATAAAATATATAATATCGATTTGGTGCCGGAAAGCGCCATGTGGTGAAAATGTTCAAAGCTGCCCCCCCTCTCCCTAATTTATTTTTGCCAGGAAGAATGAACACAATCATAATTTTAATTTATAATGTCACGGTCTTCCTTGCATTGTTATTTAGAAGGAATTGATCAGTTGACCCGTTCGATCGATATCATTAAAATACAATGATGTTTATCTTTACAAAACAAAAGTGTTCCGTATGTAATTTAATTCTATAGATTTTCTTGTTATTACATCAAAATACAAAGATCTTACTAATAATCTACGATTAATATAAGTCTTATTATTCGTAGCTATAATAATGGTTTCGTATTGTGCGGTCTCAAAGGAGTTTCCTCCCGCGGACACTCAGACTGTGGAATGAGCTCCCCGCCGCCGTGGTTTTCCCAATGGAGTACAGTATAGGGTTCTACAAAAAGGGTGTGAAGAGATTTCTGCAGGGTTGGCAACGCGCGAGTGATACCCCTGGTGTTGCAAGCGTCCATAGGCTACGGTAACTGCTTACCATCAGGCGGGCCGTTGCCACCTTTTCAAATCATGAAAGATATTATATACCTTCTTTCTACGATAGAAGTTTTTAACATGACTAGCTAACAACCCATCTGGTGACAAGCAAAATAAAGTACCTATAATCGCTGACATTGTCATTACAAAATTAAACTCTGAACTCACGACATTGAGATAGTTAAGTTCATTGTAGCGAATATATAATATGTACCTATACTGTGTGTTTGTCTGTCCGTATATAGATCGCCTTGGATTGTAAGCAATTGTGGTCGAATAATTTATTAATTGACCTCTTGTGAACGGGGTCTTTGTTTATAAAGAAGCACGTGTGAATGCACATTACTAATTTATAGATAATATATTTATTTACATATTAATGCCATTGATATTATTACTACGTATAGAGAAGCTATCATAAGCAAACGTTATGTCCCATTTTTTTAGAGTCAACTAAAGTTCTCTTTAGCGCTGAAACAATTAGTCGTCTAAGCAGACAGTAGAAACACGTAGCGCTATCAGAAAGCTTTTAGGAGTATTTTTCTCGCAAACACCGTGATTATCATGGCGCTTACGCGTTTCGTTCATCGTTCTACAACAATAAATGTGGCCAAAGGCCTCACTTGATCGGACCATAATTTTGATGTGTGATGTCGTCTCTGTATGTAATAATAGCTCAATGATTAATGCACGATGAAATCGCGTGAATTTCACGCGTACCTATACAATATTATAAATGAAAAGTAAGTGTAACAATAGACAATACACGCACACTAGACAATAGACACTGCTTTGTTTAAAATCACAAACGATTTAAATTAACAAATATTGCACATAAATTTTTGGTAAATGTATTTTTTTTTGTAAAAGGTCATAAGTAGGACGAAAGTTGTTGTTTATGGTGTGAATAATACGTCCTGCAAAGTTGTAAATGTTTTACTAATGACCCTATCATATTTTATTGTTCTAGGTTAGGTTATATCTGCCTGCGAGCCATATTTTATAACAATGGGTTGCCATTGCCATCCATCCGGATTTCCCCGGATTTGTCCTAGTTTAGAAGGCGTCCGGAGAGCGTCCGGGCGGGTTTTTATTTTTTACCCGGGTTTAAAAGTTTTCAAATCACAACAATCAAAACTATTTTTACTACTATTAGCTACTTTTACGGATTCACAAACATGTCCAGGTTCCAAGTTCCAAAATCCGGGGCTTTCACGCTTCTTGTCCTGGTTGCCATTCAGAGATGGCAACCCTACATTGAGGCATCAAAAGATAACAAACAATCTCTGTCACATTTCTGATATTAATATGATTATTAAATGGCTGACTAAATCGGGCTGGTAGCTATGTCAGATAAAACAGCCGTTTCTAAGATATCGAATACGAGTTTCGGAAACTATTACAGCTGAAACTGGAAACCCAAATGCTCATTAGGCGAAGGGGATGTAGAGGGAGAATGGGTATAGGAGTCTTCCCATCTCCACACATATCTACTTACGCTCAGTGGTAGTGACGTCGGATACCGTGACAAAGGTCCCGGGTTCGAATCCTACTATGAGCTTGAGTTTTCGATCAAGGAAAACACCGTGAGAACACCATAGCATGGTGGTAGAATACTTTGTACTACCCATCTGGCTGGCTACCACCCTTTAGTTGAAAATCTGTCGCCAAGCACCTATCGGTGTGTTCCGGCAGCTGCACTTGAGAGCCGGTTCCTTCTAGGCTTTGTGTGCTTACCAACTTCGGTCACATATGTATGAGAGATGTCACTTATGGTGAGATTGTGGCATACAGACAGTAAAAAAAAATGGCTGGTGATAGGGAAGTGATTAAATAAAAAAAAACCTTTTTTGGATAATATAAAGTAGGTATATTTGAATAGCTGCAATCCCTACTTCAGTTTTATATTTCACTAGCTGTCTCACGCGGTTTCACCCGCGATCCCGTGTTAAAGAGATACATACTCGGGGATAATGTAGCTTCCTATTACTGAAAGAATTTTTCGATTCCGACTGGTAGTTCCAGAGATTAGCCCAGTTAAACAAACAAACAATTAGTATAGATTATTATTAGTACTTATAGATATTTAGGTTTGCGTTGGTTAAAATAATAGGTAGGAAATTCTAGAAGCATATCTTTTTATACGTGCTTTAACATATTATAGTATCATTCCTTTGAGTATTAAAACAGACTTTTTTTATCCTAAAAATCCTCGAAATAATACATTGGCACTGACTAGTATTCCTATAGTGGTTTTATACCCGAGAGACAATGTGGGCGACCGGCTAACCCAGTGTTTTCCAATCTTATTGATTTCGCGACCCCCTTACAGGTTGAAAAATTCAGGCGACCCCCTTGTCAGACAGACAAAGAATTTATAAATTAAAAGACTAGGTAAGATAATGATTTTCTTTATTTTGATACCTTTACTTATTAGTCTGCAAGATGCCGCGAGAGGTTTGCAACTAAGTAAGAGGTAAGTTGGACGCCCGCTTGCGCGAAGTCTACCTTGCCTTTTTCCTTCTGCCGGTGACCCCCCGACTAAGGTTTCACGACCCCCCTTGAGGTCGCGACCCACAGATTGAAAAACACTGAGCTAACCTATCACGTTTTTATTTCATTTTGGAACCTGAAATATATCTAGTGGAACGTGGTTAAGTACGCCACTGAGTACTGACTGATACTCTATCTTCACTTATATTTCATTATAGATTTCAAATGATATTGGCGACTTGAATAGCATGTTATGTAATGAATCTAAGCTTGTTTATGATCGACTTCAAAAAAAGGAGGAGGTAGTCAATTCGGATATGTGTTTTTTTATGTTTGTTACCTTAGAATTCCGTCTTTTGGAAAATACTTTTTTTTGGGTTGGATGGGTATACTTCCCAAATGCAACCTTCTGAACCGGTATTAGAGTCAGCCTGCGAAGGTAGGAGCACCTTAGCGGCGTGAGTAATATTTTCTTGGATTGATGATTAATGTTATTAATATGAATCTTTAAACTTCCCGACCACAACCTTTGCCACTAATACTACACAGTGAGGTCAACTAGTTTTGTTAAGGTGCGTTAATTTCATAAAATAATAAATTAAAAATTAATATTCAAAGCTGTAAACATCCCCCTTTTGGACGCAGACGTCGGACTTTAGTCTGCGACACACAAAACCTGTGTGAAAACAAAGGGTTGTGCGCCGGTCTTTTTGCGCGTCGTGTGTGTTACTGCTTAGAATTGTATAGGTTCTATTTTCACAGACTCAAAAGTTCGGCGCGGTACGGTCTGTCGTCTGCTTTGCACCTTATTCATAATAAAGTTATGAGACGTTGATTAGTTAAAAAGTGTTTATCTGACACGTATGGTGATCGAAAGAGTGAGGCAGAAGACACCATAAAATTGATTTAGTTACAAAACGAATATCTCTATCGTTTACGGGAAAATAGTCTTGACTGGACACCAGAATTGTTTCGAACTATGCGGGCTAAAAGGAGTTTTCTTCCGCGGACGCTCGGACTGTGGAATGAGCTCCCCGCCGTGGTTTTCCCAATAGAGTACAGCATGGGGTTCTTCAAAAAGGGTGTGAGGCGGTTTCTTCAGGGTCGGCAACGCGCGAGTGATACCCCTGGTGTTGCAAACGTCCATAGGCTACGGTAACTGCTTTCCATCAGGCGGGCCGTATGCTTGTTTGCCACCTTAGTGGTATAAAAAAATGGGGTTATTTGACAAGACTTAATTGCTTACATTCTTGTCTCATTGTCTCATGTTGAAAGAGATAAAATAATTTGTAAACAACTTAATAATTAGAAAAACCCAAAGTATACTTTGTTTCTACAACGAAGTTGGTAAACAAGCATACGCCCGCCTGATGTTAAGCGGTAACTATAGCCATATGGAAGCTTGCATCACGCGAGGCATCACTCAAGCGTTACCGACCTTTCCCCCTCCCCAATGAGCGAACATTAAGTTATTTGACTGCGGTATTCTGCAAGGTGGAGGACTTTCCCAATCGAGCTGCTCTTTGAGCGAATAAACGCTATACTCTACCATGGCTCTACCGCTCTTAAAAAGTTACGAAGCCTATAATAGATTGCTGATTCGACGCGCGCGCATACAGTAATAACAGTTATGGCGCCGTCAATGTATTAAAAATTAGCTTTAGTTTCGTCACAAGAAAATAATACACTGTGGAGTTCTAGCTCACTCAATATATCATAACTTAACTAAGGTTGACTTAACCGGAAAGTAACCGCACTAACCTTAACCTACGTTATTTATTAATCACATGCCAGTTATGACTGGGTTTCTTTTCCTTATTGCTTTATTACGAGCTTTTTAATTATTCAATTAGTTTATACTAATGAATGTGTGATAAGTGACAGTCTCGTTTTATTGCAATCTACTTTTACACGCGATTTGTGTGTTTACAAAACGTGTTGTCTTATCTCATGTTTGTGTACATTTTTGTCTGTAAATAAAAGTATTTTTTTAAATACCACTATATATAAAAAACAGTTGTAATTTGGCAAACAAACGCACGGCCCGTCTGATGGTACCGTACGTTTGCAACACCAGGGGGCTCTCGCGCGTTGCCAACCCTGCAGAAATCTCTTCACACCCTTTTTGAAGATAGCCACATGCTCAAACAAATGGTCAGCGATCGTAGCTATAATACCTTTACAGATAATGACGATACCTTGAACTCTTCTCAAGGAACGTCTAGGTAGGTGAGAAAATCACATAAATCTACATAGATTCGAGTTAGTAAGCACTAACAGACAGAGAGAACTCGCGGGGCAGAAAGCTAGTCGGCATGTTTATCTGTTAAAAGGGAATATAGTTTCCAGAATTCCCCAAATATGCCTCCGCAATATTTTGACTTCACACCTTTGATTGATGGTTTTTCTACTAACAAAAATGCAAAATAATAAAAACGAGAATATAATGCTTCTGAGGTCTAATCAACACGTAGCATACCAAACGAGGGAAATAAAATTGTGCAGCCAAGTGATGAAATAAAATGTTAAATTCCAAAAGGAACGAGATTTCATTTCGTTCCATTTTACATTGTAGAGAACTCGTAACTGACTAGGGTCGGGTGTAAATCTGCATATTTATACCACAAAGCTTGTAGATAGAGGTTAACTGCAGGTCTTGCAGGGTTTAAGAGAGTGAATGTTGGGTACTAGCTCTTTTTTCACATTTATAGAAGACTTTTTTTAAGAGAGGCTTACGATGTCAACTGACTCTAGAAATTTTGACGAGGCAGAGGATGTAGCCAGCTTACCTAGCAAATGCCTATTCACTCTGATCTTGATGACATTTGTAATAGTCTTGAATGTAAGATACGTGTGGGTAGTCCTCCCGACGTTTTTTGCAGAGATGGAGAGGGACCACAATCTCACCGTGATGATCTATTAGGTTGTAATCACACAACTGGTTCTCAAGTGCTTGGAGTCCAGACGGTTGGTCACTACAATGAACCCTACCACCCATTAATATGACACTATTATAATGGCACGTAATTGTTGTCAGTGCGATTAGAATGTAAATATTATGTAATGAATCTAAGCTTGTTTTGAAAAGAATAATTGCTAAGTTTATTGCCGGCTCTTCTCAGCAAATGCAACCTTCCGAACCGGTATTAGAGTATTACAGTCAGACTTTTCATAAGTGCCTACGAATGTCTATTTTGAATAAATTATTTTGAATTTTGAATTTTTGACCCCATTTTCCTTCGTTTAAGCTTAGTACGAGTAGTCTTAAAGTACCTAATCTTAAGTAGCAACATAGCTGCCCTCATTTTGTGACAAACTTGAGGGTATTCTTCCAAATAAGGATTTTTTATTTATTTATTTATTTATTTAAGGTTCACCAGCAGTTGGTACACTAACACATTGTAGTTCAACATTATAAATAAAAATAACAAGATCAAATGCACAACTAATAAAGGTAAACACCACTTACACTAATATATGATAAAACAATATACATCTATAAGACTTGACATAATAAAACTAGACAAATACACAATCATTATACATTATATAAAGTAAAAATAAAATAAAACAAGACAACAACAAGACAGCAATTGCTTAAAATTAATAATTAGGAGTTATTCAGAGGGTCTAAACAAAGGGAATCATTACTTTGTTACCGAGGCAATGATACATCTCTTGAATACCGACAGTGAGTCTGCATGCACGTCTGTAGCTGAGCTCACACTGTTGTAAATTTTACAAAGTCGCGGTATGGGTGAGTTACTTCCCATGACAGTTCTACGTAAAGGGGGGACCAAAGGTGTAATTTCTTTACGAGGATAGTGGACTGGAACTCTGAAATTGAAGGATACTTTAGTCAACAACGAACCATTTTCGCGTATTTACTATAACTTTTAAAAGCAAATAGCAACGTATACTGTGTGTATTATTTGTCATATTCTTGTATTTAATTACCTAATAAACCAATTTACAGTGAAGTGATGGGCGTCAGATCCGGGTCATAACGGACATATGACGTTTAAGAACCTGACATCATCCTAAGTAACATTAGCGTGACAATATCTAGAATCAATAGCACCTGAGAATGCCCAGCGTGTGACAAAGAACTTTATTTATAGAACTAGTCATAGGCTAGTGGAAATGTCCATGAGGAGTCAAAATCTATTTGCTCATTGAGAAAAAACCAACCCCCTTATTCATGATAAAGTTATCAAACGTTGATTAGCTAAAATTCCGAAGTCTTTATGTGATAGGTGACATTTAGTGATCGAAAGAGTGAGACGGGGCACACTATTACACTAATTTAGTTAAAAACAATGGTTAAAAAGCCATTATGAATATAAGTATAAGATTCAGAATTTGTATTTTGAATTTGAATTTAAATTTTGAATTTGAATTTTGAATTTGAGTTTTGAATTTGAATTTTGAATTTGAATTTTGAATTTTGAATTTGAATTTAGTAGGGTTACTGATTCAAGCAAAGATTGAATTTCATTTTAGGAGCCTTCTTACATGTATAATTGCACTAGTATCTTGAAAGTCAGTGAGGGAGCAACTATGTACACACGGCCACACATCAAGCTATACATTTCCAGTATACGCTGATCTCGCATTGTATAGGATTTCCCTGCAATGAGAGGTCAGCTTATATTGGAAAATATAGCTTGATCTGTAGCCGTGCGTACCATCTATTAAAACAATCATTTTATTTTATAATCTTACTTGGGTTACGTTACGTCCTTTTTGACTTTCAGCGTCAAAAAAAGACAGAAGACATGTCATATTAGGTAATATTGTTTTAAGAGATGATGGTTGACCCCTAGTTGTCTCTAGTCTTTTTATAGCCGGCAACACATTTTGAGAGTCAAAGTCAAAGCCAAGTGTTCAATTTAGGCCCCAGAAGCCCTTCTGGGCTTATGGAGGTCAATACTAAAGTTACCATCAGTTCTCTCTCAAAAACTCTATTTGTTTTTTTCTCAATTTTTGACGATAAAAACATACCTATTAACGAATCATTAATATACTGACACAAAAAATACAAGATAAATAAATTAAAAGAAACAAAAAACCCGACTGCGTAAAACAAAAAATAACTGAAAAGAGAAAAACAGGCTCTTTAATCTATAGAATTTTGAATATAACTTGAATTTTATAAGGTATTGCAGTCGGGGATATAGCCATATAAAAATAATATACCCTATGTCTCTCCCACAGTTAAGACGAATCTAACGACACCGCAGAGCGTGCCAAAGAAATAAACATACATACACTCGAAAAATATAACCCTCCTTCAGGGTCAGTCATTAAAAAATAATAACCTAAAAAGAGTTCAGTTATTGAGACTACTGGTTTTCGTATAAGCATGAGCAAGGTGCACTTATGCAGAGTGCAGCTACAGACATCTTTATCTTCAATATTATTAGCTTCATTGTAGTAAGCTCTTTCTTTCTGGAAGTCTATGTCCAGTCCTTAGTAATGTCTATAGGCGACTGTGATCGCTTACTATCAGGTGGATAGTCTGCATGCTCCAAGTTCCAAATCTCCAAGTCAGACTAACAAGTCTGACTTGGAGATTTGGAACTTGTTTGGGCTTGGAACATCAAATTGATTTTCTTGCAAGTAAGAACTGTTTACGGTGCAATGAAACATCAATCCAAATTACAGCAATGCAATCAACACACGCAATTAACTCCTGTGTGCACAACAGGTACGTTGGAAGGGAAAAGGAAATTAAGAAATAGACTTAATATGTTTTTCAATACACTCGCTCGTAAAGTGACATTTATTGCAAAATACAAGTCTTTTTTCCTCGCAAGTGTGTTGGAAAACGTCTTAACACGCGTGTGCATTGATTATTACACTCTCGGCTCCCTTCTCGCCTCTAATACCGCCTGGAGTGTTAATAACCAACTTTGCACACATGTATCATAATGTACTAAGTATGTATTTAATCATGTATAACAACTTTCTCATTTATAGAAATACTAGCTGTCCCCCGCGGTTTCACCCGCGTTCCCGGGATAAAAAGTAGCCTATGTCCTTCTCCATACCATAGGATATCAAGATCCATTGAGTAGATGAGGCGTGAAGGCGTAACAAACAAACAAACTCACTTTCGCATTTATAATAGTTAGTTAGGATAGTTAGGAAATTGCATTAACCCGTTGCAATCCTCCGTGTTTTGAATGTTATTTTTTTTAACCGAGATTCAAAGGATCTGTCTACTGGGTAAGCAATATTGTAATACTCGTTTTCCGAATTCATGGCAGATACTAAGCAAATCCAATTTCTATCGTCACTCATTTTATAGAATTCAATTTATAAAATAGTAATACCTAGTTCCACAGATTACAGAATAGTAGGCAGATGTAATGTACGGGACAAGCACTGTGAGGCTCGTATTTAGCTATGTGTGCGTGAGAGCACTGTAGGAACACGTGTGACAATGTGCGTTTAGGGATGCCAGGGTGTGTTTAGGGCTGCCAGGTTGCGTGTAGGGCTGCCAGGATAATGAAGAAATACTCCCACGTTTTTTATTGGATAGTTATTGGTGCCGATTCTGTTGGCACAAACTAAACTATTCTTTACTAAAATTTAAGTCCTGTCAAATCGACGTTTCCTATTAAGTTGGCGTACGATTAAACTAAAATTTAGTTTGACAGCACTAATATCGTTTTAGTTACTCAATTTAGTTAAGTGTGTAATTTTCCTACTCTGTTGGTCACGTTTTAGGTCAAATTATATCTAAAATTAGAAATGTCAAACTAAAATTAGTTGTCATCTAATTATATGTGGATTTTTAGATCCTATGGAAATAGTGTTGGAAAGTGGATATCTTGATCTGGATTATTCATAATACTAAATATTTGCATAGAATAAGGACAAAGCAAGATAGGGATATATGTTACATATGTCACTGGACTACAAAATTATGTGAAATATTTTTTTGTACTTTCAATGATATTTTGTTTTATACCACTAAGGTGGCAAACAAGCATACGGCCCGCCTAATGGAAAGCGGTTACCGTAGCCTATGGACACACAACACCAGGGGCATCACTCGCGCGTTGCCGAGTCTGCAAAAATCTCTTCACACCCTTTTTGAAGAACCTTATGCTGTACTCCATTGGGAAAACCACGGCAGGGAGCTCATTCCACAGTCTGAGCGTCCGCGGAAGGAAGCTCCGTTAAGCCCGCACAGTTCGAAACCATTCTGGTTTCAATGTGTGATGGATGGATGTCGATGGCGAGAATTGCGATGGTGGAAGATAGCCGTGAGCATCAAGTCGAACAATTCTTTAGAACACTCTCCGTTGTACAAGTGGTAGAATACACATAAGGAGGCAAAGTCTCTCCTCAGACTGAGGAGCTCTTAACCACTTGTGAGTTCGGGATCTTCAACAATTCTGGTGGCACGACGCTGAACCGAGTCTAAAGGCCCAAACTGGTATCCAGGTGCTCCCACAGATGACAGCAGTACTCCATAAGGCCGGACTTGAGACTTATAAAGTTGCACTCCGATAGTGCCACAAGCTTATCTGGCCCAGTGAGAGTCGCTGTTATCGCATTTGGTGGAGCAAACAACCAATGAAAGTAGTGTTAATATTCTCTTTGACCAATAGCGATTGACATTTCGAAATGGCGTTGTTAGTTCCTCCTTAGGATAAGATAAGTTTTTGTTTGTAAAATGGGTATTTCAAATCACAAATTCACAAAGCGAATCATCAAAAAAACATGCTTTGCATTTATTTTTCAATTTTGTCATGGAAGAATAAGTAAGGTAAACAACTAAAAGGACTTTTTGGTGGGAACTTGTAGAGTGACGTTGCGTTTTCATTTTTATTTTCATAAATTCGTGTATTTTGAGTTTTATTTTGTATTTTCGGTGGTATTTCACTCAATAAAGATCATCCATGTGCACCAGTGAAGTGAAATTATGTGTATCGTGACTTTTCAAGTTGTCTCAGAAAGTCCTTGAAGAGTTTTAGTACAACAACCACCATTGTAGTAAAACATTACTTTTATGGACGGTGACTACCTGAGGACTGTGAAAGTGATAATTGTTGTGACTGGAAATTATAATATAACTCGACACTGGCAGAAATAAGTCCTAATACCACAACTTCAAGGAAAATACTTTCAATGTAACCTAGCAACACCAACCGATTTTTGTTGAGGTTTTGTGTTCCTAGTCATCAATAACAAATACACGGAAAAATAATACAAATTAGTGAAAATATCTATACTTACCTATGAAACGATATTCCGTCTCACTTTTTTTGTTTTTGGGATTTTTTTTTACAATTTTTCAAAATGCAGGACGGCATAATTTTTAAGATAAATTATGACACTTGTGACGTAGTAACAACACGAGGCCTTGTTTAGTACTGACTCGAGTTTGTATTTACTTTTGAATCCGTATTTGGTGTGTTGGCGTCACTCCCGTGTTCCGCGCGCTCGATCTGCTTACTATTCTGTAATCTGTGCCTAGTTCATTAGAAAGTTTCATACTTATTTTGATGAAATGCAAAATTTAATTATATTTGCAATATTCCAAGAGTAGCCTTTTTAGAGCCACCGGTCGTTGACCAGCTACTCGTTATTAGTTGTTATTTGTGCGGAATATTAATCTTTTAAGCACAATCTTTACTAATATTATAAACGCGAAATCCTTACTATAAATATAATATATCCTTGAACCTTGCCGTTAATCGGAAGCAGCGGCAGGCTTGAGGAGATTTTCTATATATAGATTGTATTTTGTACATTTTTTTTTATTACTGTGTATAAGCCTGTGTTTGACCACAATCTCACCATGGTAAGTGATGATGTGGCCGATGGTGGTAAGCACACAAAGCCTAGAAGGAACTGGCTCTCAAGTGCAGCTGTCGGAACACACCGGTAGATGCTTGGCGACAGATTTTCAACTTGAGGGTGGTAGCCAGCCAGATGGGTACTACAAAGTACCCTACCACCGTGCTATGGTTTCCTCACGATGTTTTCCTTCACCGAAAGCTCAAGCTCATCGTAGGATTCGAACCCGGGACCTTCGTCTCGGTATCCGACGTCACTACCACTGAGCTATCATCGCCTTAAAATTAGCCTTATAATATTTGTTGTAAATGAAGATATATTTTAACCCCCTTATTCATAGTCGCTTTTTAACTAAATCAGTGTAATAGTGTGCCCCGTCTCACTCTTTCGATCACCAAATGTCACCTGTCAGATAAAGACTTCGGAATGTTAGCTAATCAACGTTTGATAACTTTATGAATAAGGGGTTAGAATATATCTTTAGTAATAGGTATGTATTATAAACGCGAAAGTTTGTATGTATGTTTGTTACCCTTTCACACAAAACCTACTGAACGGATTTGGAGGAAATTTGGCACACAGATAGGATATGATCTGGATTAACACATAGGATACTTTTTATCCCGGGAAAACATACGATTTCTCGGGAATGTAGGTGAAATCGCGCAGGACAAGGTATGCAAAGTTTTGTGATTAATATCTTCAGAGGTTTTTTGGAGTATGTGTTGTGCAGTGATTAAACATGAGTCAAGCAAGAGACATACCTGCCCTTGACTTTTATTTGTCTCGTCTTTATAAATACAAAATTGCATCACATAGGTACTTATGTAATAAATATTGAATATCGTCAGTTGACTGTAAACGAGTAAAGTCAAGAATAAATCTTACCGTAACTCTGACCCGAGTTTGGAAAGATACCTTCAAAAAAAGCGTGAAATAATAATAATAATAATCATTTATTCACTCCCACATAAAACAAACAACATTTTTTAATTTTTAACTAGGCAGGTACATTTAACTGTGGGAGACAGGAGCTCAAACTAGGTTACCCTGTGCTATGAGTCTCCTGGCTCCTCCTCTTGGTAGGGTCTAGTTATACAGTTAGTTCAATATATATTTAAAATGAGAGGAGAGGAAATGAAATGTAGTCACAGACTATAGACATTTATTTCTACTAATTAAATAATCATCTTATAACATCTTATATACTTAGGTATCTTATAACATCTTATAAATAAAATTGATAATTACAAAATTTCTGGTACATTTTAAAGCTTTACATGGCATCTTAGCTAAAAACCTTATTCAAATACATTTATACAAAGTTTGGTATATTGAATTAAATCTAGACACATTATACTTATAACTACAGATTACGATAAATCATAAGAGCCTGTCAGAATCGTACAGTCGGCAATAAAACTTTATACTTACTAAAACTACATGTAAGACAACAAAACAAACTTTACATGTGTCAAACTTTCTAATCGATGCGATCAAAGTTATGTAATCGCTGTTTTGTGATAGACAAACTTTCACCGTCGAAGGGTGTGTCCTTCGTTACGAGTATTGTCAAGACTGTATTTAGCTTTAGCTTTGAATTTAATGAACACTCTTAGTTAATTCTAAGCTATTAAAGTAGATAACCATTATGCGAAACAAATTCTGAATTTAAGTTTTTTTTTTTTACTGTTTATAGGCCTGTGTTTGACCGCAATCTCACCATGGTAAGTGATGATGCGGCCGAAGGTGGTAAGCACACAAAGCCTAGAAGGAGCTGGCTCTCAAGTGCAGCTATCGGAACACACCGAAAGGTGCTTGGCGACAGATTTTCAACTTGAGGGTGGTAGCCAGCCAGGCGGGTACTACAAAGTATCCTACCACCGTGCTATGGTTTCCTCACGATGTTTTCCTTCACCGAAAGCTCAAGCTCATTGTAGGATTCGAACCCGGGACCTTCGACCCGGTATCCGACGTCACTACCACTGAGCTATCATCGCCTTAAAAGTTATCTGATTGATCCAACCAGCAACGCATAATTTTATCATCATCATCTGCCTGTCCTGTTCCCAAACATTTAGGGTCGGTGCATTATGTACGCTTCTTCCATTCGTCTCTTCTATCCGTCATACCAGCATCCACTCCTTTCTTACCCATATCATCTTTCACACATCCATCTCTTTCATAATGCTGTAATAATTGATGTAAAATGTTGTTCTACTTCCTTTATATCATCATACTATTACATACACATTTACTTGACTTCTACAACTCTAGAAATTTTACAAGATACATGAAGTCCTCTTACGACCTAAGCCTTATGACATCGATGCCTAAATTTTTAATAGAAACTGCATCTCAGTTTTCTCGGACTATCAAAGCTTTAAGTTATTTAGAGCTTTCAAAGCTTCCACGACTGCCAATGTATCTGGGTAGCAATCATATTGTTACTACGAAATCTGTCACGTGTTTTACAAGGCACTTTGAAGCTCTAGTTACTTAAATACGGTGCCAATCCCACAGCGAGCGGTCTAAAGTTCTACTTCTAATGTATTCTCTTATTCTTGACCGCTGCGGTCGCTGTGTGCAATGAACATAATAAAATAATCTCTACATATAAAAAATTATAATATTAATGTGGTAGTAAGTAGATATTAGCATCTAAACTATGGCCATTATAATAGGACACTTTTGACAGGCCATTTCAAAACATTTGCTAATATTGCAAAAAAGTGACTTCTCAGATTGGCCTGAGACTAAGAACCTATGTTTTTAATCCCTTAAATTATTATCATAACCCTTGCGCGAGTGAAAGCTCAGTTTTCACTGCAGTAATACTCAGCCCTGCAGTTTTTCGAAGTAGTCCATTAGTCTGAGAAATGTTCGCGTACCTGTAACAAGGTTATTATTATTAATTTTTAAATCATAATTATAATTGTTTTGGGACGAAACGATCAAAAACAATGATAAGTGGTTCTTGTATGCAAAAGTAATTTTAATAATACATAATATGTCTTCTTTTTTAAATAAATTAAATGAGCTTTACCCGCTCATAAAATTATTCACTCTTTTTGGGGACAATTGATTTTTGGTCAACTTATAATAATATTGAACTCATATATATATATATATATATAATATGATATTCCATACGGATAAGTGATAAGTTGCCTACCTACTTATATACCGACTAAGAAAACTATAATTTAACAATGTAGTATTGAAACTTGACATTTCCGGATCGTTTATGATGATGGGATGATAATGATATTTATTTTAAACTTCCGACATGCCTCATCCGGATAATTTTGGAAAGCAATTTAAAAAAATAAATTACCGATCACTTTTTATGAGAAAAATTAAACGCTTTTTTTAATACAGTCGATCAATATTGAATTTAATCATGGCCACCAAGATATCATAGATACACCAGTAAGCATCGCTTTTCAAGCAAAAAGTAACGCGGCTGTAAATGATATTCGAGATTTTTCGTAGTTTATTACAATTCGTTCTGACATAAGTTTAGGTCGAAAAAATTATAGGTGTAGAAAGAATGAGACTATTATTAAGTACTTTTAAGAATAATCAACAACAACTAGGCCACTTTAAGGTTTTTTTATATACAAAAAATCGCCTTTATTAAAAAAATGAGTATCGTGTCGTTTTTTTTTTATAACACTTACAAAACAAACAAACAAGCAAGGTGGCAAACAAGCATACGGCCTGCCTGATGGTAAGCAGTTACCGTAGCCTATGGACGCTTGCAACACCAGGGGTATCACTCGCGCGTTGCCGACCCTGAAGAAACCTATTCACACCCTTTTTGAAGAACCCCATGCTGTACTCCATTGGGAAAACCACGGCGGGGAGCTCATTCCACAGTCCGAGCGTCCGCGGAAGAAAACTCCTTTTAGCCCGCACAGTTCGAAACAATTCTGGTTTCAATGTGTGTGGATGGACTCCCTGTCGATGGCGAGAGATTAGTTATATTAATAAAGCATTTATTTATATTTTAGGTTTTGTAGAAGTGTGTATCGAGAGACACACATTTTATTTATTATTATTTTTTAAAGATCGAAGGTGTAAAATCACTACTGATCCAGTTGTAGCCACCCATTTCCACCTAAGTTTCCTGGTCAAGTTACTAGACATTCATTTAGTATGCTTCAATAAGAATCCACGCAGCAAATAAAAATTTGAGCAAATTATTTATCAATTAATTACCAAGGGTCGCTAATGGTTTCTGTTAAGAAATTAACGGAAATTATTATTTTTCATTTTACAGTGTCACAAAAAAGTTCCTATAAACTTAGGTACTGCGCCACTACAGTTGCTCGTCAAAAGCAATGATCATCAAAGATTTTATTTATTCATTTCATTTCACTTCACTGGTGCACAATTGCACATCGATTGATCTTTATTGGATAAAACACCATCGACATATATGCAATAAAACTCAAAATACACGAATTAATGAAAATAGAAACAAAAACGCAACGACACTGCAAGTTCCCGAGTAGTACGAGTTAATAAAATACACATCAATGTATACCAGAGCGATAAAATATGTAAACAACCGACCTCTACAGAGTTACATTAAATGAGTTACTATACCACAGCACTATGTGTCAAGCAACATTATATTAGTAAATGATATAGTCCTACAAACATATCTGTCCCGGTGGTCAAAAGAGGAACTAACGACGCCATTGGTCAAAGAGAATATAAACACTACGTTCATTGGTTGTTGCCCCACTAAATGCGATGACAGAGACTATTTCACCGGGCCAGATAAGCTTATGGCACTATAAGAGAATAGTCGGTCGAGGTTGCCGCCCACTGTCATGGTATGGAATCTGCAAAGATGACAGAACAGTCGTTTTCAAATCTGTGTAAATCTGTTGAACAAGGCGTCTAGAAGGGGGGGGGGGATTACTTTTTTCGAGAATTTAATTGTTTCACTTTGATCACTTTGCTGATTCTGTTGTTTACAACTAAACTAATTTAGTCTCACTATGTCTCTTTCCCACAAAGAACATAAAAAAAATGATGTAAGAAATGTACCTAGTTCTGTAAAATTTGTCCAATGCTTGTTCTCAACATAAATTTATATATTTTCCTGTCCCCCATAATACAGGCTCTTGCCTAGCTTGGGTGTCAGTGTTCAATGTTCGTGCAACAAACACATACATGACTCTTTGATGTGCATTAATCTTGTATAGCTGTTAAAATATGTGTGTTTTTATAAATAAATTATTACTATTATATTAAATTTAGTCGTCATCTATCGCGGTTACGGCAAAAACTAATTTGACAGCTTTAAATATTTTTTACCCTCTATCAATAATGTATGCAAGAAAGAGATTATTTAATTAAAAGTATACTTTCCAAAAACCCATAAATCCTAACGTCTACGTGTCTGCTCTTTATACCTTATCAGGGTAGAAGTCCTTGTCGCAGATGATTCATTATTATGATGACTCCGTTTATAAATGAGTGCCAAAGATTTTCATAGGGCATCGTGCCTCTACCCAGATGGATAGTCAGCCTTTCTAAAGCATGACATTTAATATCACTCCGCTTGAGGGGCTCCTGAGCAAATCGCTCTCAGTTCGTATTGCGCACGGCTGTCATCGCGTCATACTCGCTGTACTGATTAAATTAAAAAATGTCAACTTGCGTATTTAAATACTGTCACAACACTTATAAAAACCAAGGAAAAACTAAAAAACTATCCTTCCATGTGTAAGTATTGCGATTTCGACACTTTTAATTACCTAAACTTATTACTTTTAAATACTGACAATTATGGCTTGTTTATTTCGTGTTCCCATAGAGGCGACTATCCTTCTGGACGTTTTAAATTCTTTGGTATCAAGATGGTTCAGAGTCTGAGTTTTTAACAAATTAAAAAGGTTGTATGCATTGAATTATTACACATAATTCAATGGTTGTATGATAAATTCGGCACCATGGAGATAGAAGTAAATAGGTTTAATGATGTTTTGAATTCACAAACTTAGAGTGCACACAATGTTCTAAATTCTATTTACATTATCCTCTAGCGGATAAAAACGGCTTTTGCACTCAGATATCGATGAGCAAAAATACTCTTTGACGAGATGGTGGGATGAAAAGACTAATATTTTTATGTTCTATCCTTTATCAATAATGTTTGTAAACAAGAGATGTGATGTGACTAAAATTAGTTTAGTGCGATTTACAACAGAATCGGCACCATTATTATACTTTTCAAAAACCCTAAATCCTAACGTCTACGCGTCTGCTCTTTATACCTTATCAGGGTAGAGATCCTTGTCGCAGATGATTCATTATTATGATGACTCCGTTTATAAATGAGTGCCAAATATCCGGTATTACCTGATATGCCCAGTACAAGCATCACACCTTGCCAACTATTATGAATAAACAAGAAACATTGACTTTAATGGCCATGACGGATTGCTTTACTCAATATGTCTTTAATTTTATCGTTCATGAGATAAAACATCCTATGTACATCTCTGATTGTCAAGTTATGTCTTTACCATTTGATATAATTGGTTTGGTAGTTTAGCTGTAAAGGGACATTTACACCCCGCGAAGTTATCGTCATGCAATGAGGAAAAATCCCTTTAGTGAGAGTGGTCATACCACACATAATAATCGCACACCCTAGGTTCAGACAAGTGAACTAATTTAATTACTTACATTTTGAACGTAACGAACAGAGTGGCCATTGGTCGATGGGCGGGACAATGCTATCAGAAGTACCGTCACACTATTATGTTGGGTGACGACACTCCAAAGATCTATGATGTTGATTTTGAAATCTATTCCGCCAATTGCCTTCGCTGACAGCACCGACTAAGTGCTCTGATTGGCTAAGTGAAGGACAATGAGCAATGATTGGCTAACTCAAGGACACATTAAACATTTAGATGCCGTGATTAGTCGGTGTTCATCATCATCATCATCATCAGCCTATAATGTCCCACTGCTGAGCACAGGCCTCCTTTCACAAATGAAGGTGAAAGGGAATGGGCAATACTCCACCACGCGTGCCCACTGCGGATCGGTGGAGGTAGGCTAGTGGTCAACCTACTGCTGGAATTTTTCAAGCCGCCTAGGAGGCATCCAACTAGCTTAACGACTATCACAATTAAGTCATAACCGGGACCAACGGCTTTACGTGCCTTCCGAAGCACGGAAACGCTCGATTTGAAATACCACTAGGCGGTCACCCATCCAGGTACCGACCACGACAGACTCCGATCGATTAAGAACGGCTAATCATGCTACACCACGAGCGCTTCGGTGTTGTTGGTTCAAAAAAAATATTTTCGGATTTATATTGCTCAGTATTACGAGGTATTACTTACTACTCAAAAGGTCCTTGATGGGTGTGGTTTAGCCGTGAATGGCCCTGATTCTGTTGTTCACAACTAAACTAATTTTAATGTCACTATGTCTCTTTCCAACAAAGAACATAAGAAAAGGATGTAAGAAATTTAGTCCTGTCAAATTAGTCCAATGCTTGTTTTCAATATAAATTTAGTCGCGTCTATCGCGGTTACGCCTAAATACACGCAAAATAAGACGGCAAAGATTAATTTGTTCTATCCTTTTTCAATAATGTTCGTAAGAAAGAGATGAGATGTGACTAAAATTAGTTTAGTGCGATTTACAACAGAATCGGCACCAATGTGTCGCATAACGAACCAAGATTCTATGTAAGGAGTCTGATAGGCTAAGGAAACCATGGTGATATGCACCTTAAGCTAATTCGCCAAGCACCCACCGGTGGGTAACGGCAACTTCTCTTTATTCCCTTCTATTTTTCATCTTCTGTCTCATTAACACTTAAGAGTGTAGTCCTTGAAAACTGCCAAAACGACTGTTACGGTTTGTAAGAAAAATCTTTGATATCGTACGTTTAAAAACATTTAAAAAGCATTTTACAATCTTAAAAGGTATACCTACAATCTTATCACGTTATATTTGTGAAATAATCCTTCATTTCCAACAAAAAAACTCGATAAAATCTCTCAAAACCACAAAATATACCTTTGCTGTTTGCAACATTTATAGTATTTCGAATGAATTGACTAAAATCTTAGTGGTTAAATAAAAACACAAAAGAGTTGAACCCCAACGCTACCTTTTCAGTTTTTTACAATATCAATCCATAAAATATTAAAATATTCTTTGCTTTTGCATGAAAACCGTGCGCCATTTTCCATAGTAATTACTATGGAGCGGTTGTCATATTTTGAATTTGTATAAATTCGAATGCGCGCATAAAAATCATCCAGTGTCCTCCTCGAGTCCAAAGTGAGAGCACGTCGCTTTGATGCTCGCTGAAGGTCGCCACCGTCTGGTGTCATTGACATAAAGGTAGGTCGTGACTGCTGAGGTAAAATAAAGAAAGAAAATACATTTATTGATTTATCAAGGTACGAGATTTTATTTAATTTAGGTATTTGTACTAACTTATTCAATGTTTTTACATTTCTTATTAATTATTATTATTAAAGCCCGATCGGAAATATATGATGATACATAATAAAATTCTAAAAGGTATTTGATAGAACTCGGGATCACAAAACATGAATCTTCTCAAAATTTTGAAAACGTGTCCGCCATGTTGAACTTTTTAGACACTGCACCGATTGCTTTCAAAATGGATATTTGAGAGACCTTGGGGTCACAAAACAAGAATCTTTTCTCAGAATTTTGAAAAAGTGTCCGCCATGTTGAACTTTTTAGATACTGGTCCGATTGCTCTCAAAATCGATATTTGAGAGTCATCGGGGTCACAAAACAACAATCTATTCTCAAAATTTTGATAAAGTGTCCGCCATTTTGAACTTTTTAGATACTGGTTCGATTGCTCTCAAAATCGATATTTGAGAGTCCTCGGGGTCACAAAACAAGAATCTATTCTCAAAATTTTGATAAAGAGTCCGCCATTTTGAACTTTTTAGATACTGGTCCGATTGCTCTCAAAATCGATATTTGAGAGTCCTCGGGGTCACAAAACAAGAATCTATTCTCAAAATTTTGATAAAGAGTCCGCCATTTTGAACTTTTTAGATACTGGTCCGATTGCTCTCAAAATCGATATTTGAGAGTCCTCGGGGTCACAAAACAACAATCTATTCTCAAAATTTTGATAAAGTGTCCGCCATTTTGAACTTTTTAGATACTGGTTCGATTTCTCTCAAAATCGATATGTAGAGTCCTCGGGGTCACAAAACAAGAATCTATTCTCAAAATTTTGATAAAGTATCCGCCATGTTGAACTTTTTAGATACTTTCAACATGGCGGACACAATTTCAAAATTCTGAGAAAAGATTCTTGTTTTGTGACCCCGAGGACTCTTAAATATTGATATTGAGAGTAATCGGACCAGTATATAAAAAATTCAACAAGGCGGAATTTTTTTTTAAATTTTGAGAATAGATTCTTGTTTTGTGAATCCGAGGACTCTCAAATATCGATTTTGAGAGCAATCGGACCAGTCTCTAAAAAGTTCAACATGGCGGACACTTTTTCAAAATTCTGAGAAAATATTCTTGTTTTGTGACCCCGAGGACTCTCAAATATCGATTTTGAGAGCAATCGAACCAGTATCTAAAAAGTTCAAAATGGCGGACACTTTTTCAAAATTTTGAGAATAGATTGTTGTTTTGTGACCCCGAGGTCTCTCAAATATCGATTTTAAAAGCAATCGGACCAGTATCTAAAAAGTTCAACATGGCGGACACTTTTTCAAAATTCTGAGAAAAGATTCTTGTTTTGTGACCCCGAGGACTCTCAAATATCGATTTTGAGAGCAATCGGACCTGTATCTAAAAAGTTCAACATGGCAGACACTATCAAATTTTGAGAATAGATTCTTGTTTTGTGACCCCGAGGATTCTCAAAAATCGATTTTGAGAGCAATCGAACCAGTATCTAAAAAGTTCAAAATGGAGGACACTTTATCAAAATTTTGAGAATAGATTCTTGTTTTGTGACCCCGAGGACTCTCAAATATCGATTTTGAGAGCAATCGAACCAGTATCTAAAAAGTTCAAAATGGAGGACACTTTATCAAAATTTTGAGAATAGATTCTTGTTTTGTGACCCCGATGACTCTCAAATATCGATTTTGAGAGCAATCGGACCAGTATCTAGGACCAGTAATTTTGACTAACGAACATTAATTCATTTATATACATATATAGTTATGTAATAAATCTAAAATGTTTTTGAAAATAGTAATTGCTGAGTTTATTACCGGCATTTCTCAGCAAATGCAACTTTCCAAACCGGTATTGATGATTTTGATTTGATTTACTACCATGACTTTTTATTTCAATAGAAAAAACCAAAAAGTAAAAGACACGTAAAAAATATCAATGGATCAAAACCATTTAATCGCCGCAATGACTCCCGGACTCACGCACACACGCGACTGAGCGTTCCCGCGTGTGCGTGGACGTGTCAAATACCTAATTCTGCCCGTTTCGATATTGATGCCGGCCTCTTAATAATTTAATTTATTTCAGACTTTTTAGTTTTATACAGAAAGAGTTGTATGTATTAGTAAGTAAATGAGCGGTACGGTAAAGGAACGCTAACAACCATCGCAACTCTGTGATTTACGTATGGTAACGGCTCAGTACCTACTGCCCTTGCATTAAACGTGGTTTTTTGCAGTTTACGTCAAAATGGTAGCATAAAAGTAGTATAATATATACATATATGGAATAGTCTATTTACAAGCTTTCATTTGATATCCATATTGTTATAATAACGAAACTTTTATTTTTAATACTCCCCCCTGTTTTTTATTCTTAGGCGCCATATAAAAATAATATACCCTATGACACTCCCCCAGTCAAGATGAATCTAACGACACCTCATATGCTTAAATCCATCAAGCCGTTTAGGCTGCAGAGCGGCACAAAGAAATAGACATACATACATACACTCGAAAAACATAACCCTCCTTCCGGGTCAGTCGGGTAATTAGGTACCAAAAATAGTATTCGCCATACCGTGCTCGTGCGGCGGGCGGGGCGGCGCGCGTGCAATGTCACCACACAGCATAGTACCTAGTTAACTACATTGTACGCGTGTGAAGTCGAGGCGGGTCGCTAGTAAGTTATAAGAATAATCTGTGGCAAAAATTTCAAGATTCTGGACCTTACGATCTAGCTGTGTGTGGATCAGTCATTACGCCATTTTCTCTTTGTATATACCTATATGGATTTAAGTAAGTAAAGGTAAAGTAGTTGTTAAGACAGATATAAAAATAACACAGTTAATCAATATTCTCAATAAAGAAAAATATCAAGAATGATCCGGTACTGCTTACCTAATTAGCACGAATCACGCGAACACTGTGGCTCCAACCTTTTCTATTGCCAATATTGCCATCTCTTTTACCACGGCTACTCGCAAAATGCGGGGCGGCGAGTGAATAGCTAATACATTGCGCTGTTTCTATAACATGCTTACTAATCTTACAGGCGCGAACTCGCACTGTATAAATAATTATTCCATTGCGCCGTAAATCATAGTTGTCTGTCTCAAAGCAATGTGTAATATAACTGTGAGACGCATCTGTGTAGGCAGAATGTGTCGATGTGTGAGCTCTATGAGAAATTACCACGCTCGAGGACTAAGCTCTTAACTTGGTGACTTGGTGTGTCTAATCAAACTGCTTCCATCATTCATCATCATTTGTGAGCTCCAAATTAAATGTCAGAATAATCAAATTAGTGGAACCTCATGATCTGTGAATGGCATATTAGTGTTTATTTGGATGATCTATAAAAATAAGTACTATTTGTATTTAGGAAGACTTGCCTGTATTAAAAGAAGTCAAGTATCGAGAATAAAATTGTGTTAATCGAAATAAACTTTATATCAGGGGGTATATAGATTCTAAATTCGATGGTTTTGTTCATGTTTTTAGCTTTAAGTTACTATATAGGTCTTACTAGCTAATAACTCACTAATTACATAGGTACAAAAAAGTGTCTAGGTCGCGGAACTTTTTGGTGGCAAAAAGTACTTAATTGAGGTCACAGCGCGTGCCTAAATCATTACAAATGATAAGTTAGGTTAGCTTGGCTTTATTAATGTTATATAGTATCTTAAACTAGCTGACCCCCGCGGTACAGCCCGCATTTCCGGTATTAAGATGCTAGACAAAATAAGCAGACTTTGTATGAGGCTTGGACCACGGCCCGAACTAATCAGGATACTAACATCTCAGATGCGAAACGCAAATTTAACGCTGCCTCGAGATCCAGTAAGCGAATGATTGCCAGGGCTAAGTTCGATTTCGTCGGCAGGTTTGGTGAGAGGCTGACTAGCCTTCCCTCTGGAAGTCGTGCTTTTTGGTCTCTTGCCAAAGCTGCTGAGGGGAACTTTTGCCAGTCGACCTTGCCACCACTACGTAAGCCGGACGGAAACTTGGCCCATAGTGCTAAGGAGAAAGCTGATGTTTTAGGCTCTCTCTTTGCCTCGAACTCGACTTTGGATGATGGGGGTGCCACACCGCCTACCATCCCGCGGTGTGCCAGCTCCATGCCGGAGATAAGCATAACCCAACGTGAGGTCCGACGGGAATTACTTTCTCTAGACATCCATAAGTCGAGTGGGCCAGACGGCATACCGGCAGTGGTGCTGAAGCAGTGTGCTCCTGAATTGTGTCCAGTATTGACGCGTCTTTTCGCACTTTCCTACACCAAACAGGAAGTCCCGTCTTCGTGGAAAACTGCCCACGTGCACCCAGTGCCCAAAAAGGGCGACAGATCAGACCCGACGAATTACAGGCCTATCGCTATCACCTCCCTTCTCTCCAAAGTCATGGAGCGTGTGATCAACACGCAGCTTTTGAGATACCTGGAGGATCACGAGTTGTTGAGCGACCGACAATATGGCTTCCGCCATAGTCGCTCAGCTGGTGACCTCCTTGTGTATCTCACGCACCGTTGGTCCCTCGCCATCGAGAGTCAAGGTGAGGCTTTGGCAGTGAGCCTAGATGTGGCGAAGGCGTTCGATCGGGTCTGGCACAGGGGTCTTCTCACGAAGTTACCAGCATACGGGCTTCCCGAGGGATTATGCAAATGGGTCGCCAGCTTTTTGTCCAGCAGATGCATAAGAGCCGTCGTCGATGGTAGCTGCTCCGATAGCATGGACATAAATGCCGGCGTCCCGCAAGGTTCTGTGCTGTCCCCAACACTGTTCCTTCTGCATATCAATGATATGCTGTCTATTGACGGCATTCATTGCTATGCGGACGACAGTACAGGGGACGCTCAATACACGGGCCGTGCAAATATCCCTCGTTCCGAGGTGGAGGAAAGCCGCGAACAGCTGGTGTCTGAAATCGAGAGTACACTAACTAGTGTCTCCGATTGGGGTCGACTAAACCTAGTCCATTTCAACCCCACCAAGACTCAAGCCTGCGCGTTCACCGCTAAGAAAACCCCATGGTCTGTGGCTCCAAAATTCCAGAACACTTCCTTGAACATCAGTCAAAGCATCGGGATCCTTGGCGTCGACATCTCCAGCGACGTTATGTTCCGAAGTCATTTGGAGGAAAAGGTTAAGCTGGCATCCAAAAAGCTTGGAGTGCTCAACAGAGCGAGGCAGTACTTCACATCGGGGCAAAGGCTGCAACTTTATAAGTCGCAGGTCCGGCCTCATATGGAGTACTGCTGCCATCTATGGGCGGGAGCTCCTGAGTACCAGCTGGGGCCTTTAGACTCGGTTCAGCGACGTGCCATCAGAATTGTTGACGATCCCGAGCTCACAAGCGGTTTAGAGCCACTCAGTCTGAGGAGAGACTTTGCCTCGTTATGTGTGTTCTACCGCTTGTACAACGGAGAGTGTTCTAAGGAATTATTCGATTTGATGCCCACAGCTACCTTTCACCATCGCAACTCTCGCCATCGACAGGGAGTCCATTCACACACATTGAAACCAGAATTGTTTCGAACTGTGCGGGCTAAAAGGAGTTTTCTTCCGCGGACGCTCGGTCTGTGGAATGAGCTCCCTGCCGTGGTTTTCCCAATGGAGTACAGCATGGGGTTCTTCAAAAAGGGTGTGAAGCGGTTTCTTCAGGGTCGGCAACGCGCGAGTGATACCCCTGGTGTTGCAAGCGTCCATAGGCTACGGTAACTGCTTACCATCAGGCGGGCCGTATGCTTGTTTGCCACCTAAGTGGTATAAAAAAAAAAAAAAAAAAAAAAGGATGGCTGCAAGAAATTTGAAAGATAGGTATTTAACAAATCTATTGCCGTCGCGCTGTGGCCCGGATATCAATGTGTGAGTGAACAGACTGTGCATGGTGCAAGTGTGCGTGCCGTAGCTCGCACCGCTCCCACCGACCGCCCGCCCCTCGATTTTACTTTACTTGTAATATTATATTTCTGTGATTCGGCCGGCGACTGGCAAGTTGATATACCTTTCAGCGCTTGCAGTTCTGTTGTTCCAAGTGACATTAGGGATTTTGAAATTAGAACAAATGCCTAACCATACGTTATTTTATTTGTATTTTGAGTCGATATAAAAAAATAGATTATATATTCGACATTTATGTATGTAATATTATTGGAACTGCATTATATTCACATAATGATAATCTATTAGGGCTTCCAAACAAATACCTATACAACATTTTATAGATTTATATTTGTCCACAGTCCACGCATTTCTTCGAAACTATTTATCGAATTGTGAACATTCTTTTTTTAATGCCTTATAATTACTTCAACTTAGGGAACAGTGCCAAAGTAAAAAATAACTCTAATCTGACACTGTCTTGATGTCAGCTATAATAAAATAGTCAGCCACATTGGAAGGGGTCAAAATCAAGGGACCTTGGATTAGGATACCAGCTGGTCTACCATGGGACGACTAATAAGCAAAATGGAGTAGGCATCGTACTTGATAAGCAGCTTAAAGACAGAATAGTGAACATTGAAAGGAAGTCAGACCGTCTCATAGCAGTGAAACTGGCCATGGTTAGTCAATCCATAATGAACATCATTTGCGCATACGCACCCCAAACTGGCTGCCGAGAACAAGAGAAAGATGCGTTCTGGGAAGATCTTGATGAGTGTGTGATAAATGTGCCGGCGGAGGAAACAAAATTTATCATGGGTGATCTGAATGGACATATAGGTGAATTCAATGATACATATGAACACATCCATGGGGATTTTGGATATGGTGGTCTCAACAAGGAGGGGGAACGCGTATTAGAGTTTGCTGCCAGTCATAACATGAGCATTATTAATACTACCTTCCAAAAGAAATCTGATCATCTCATAACATATAAAAGCGGAGGGCATAAATCACAGATAGATTTCATCCTGGCCGATAACTCACTTAAGAAGAACTTCAAAGACTGTAAAGTCATACCAGGAGAGCCTTTGACCTCACAACATAGGCTACTAGTAGGAGTATACAAATTGCCTAAACCAATTAGACCAAGTATAGATAAAACAGCAAGAATTAAATGGAAAGAGCTCTCTGGTCCAAAGGGCGAAAGTCTTCACAAAGAATTAAAGGGTTATCTGACACAGGATATGGAAAACACCTATGTCAGCTCCGAATTAATGTGGACTAACTTTGAGGAGAAATGCAAGAGCAGTGCCGGTACCATCTTGGGTATCTCGAAGGGAGGGTTAAGAAATGGAAAAGACCCCTCCTGGTGGGACGAAGAAGTTAAAGCTAACGTTCAGAACAAAAAGATCCTGTTTAAAACTTGGCAATCTTCAGGGCTCGAAGAAGATCACAATAAATATAAGGAGGCAAAGTATATCGCAAAGAAATGCGTTGCACAGACTAGGGCCAGATCAAGAGAGGAGTTTTACAAGCGAATGGAAAGAACCGAATCAGAGTCAGACATTTTTAAAGTTGCAAAGTTTAGACATAAATCAACTCAAGATATTAAAGCAAGTAAATATATTAAGAATAGGGATAGAAAACTACTAACAAGAAATGAAGATATAAATAATAGATGGTACGAATACTACCAAGAACTAATGAATGAAGAATTTCCCAGTCAAGATCTGGAACCCCTGGCAGCTGTAGAAGGACCGGTACAAACCATAAGCCGAGATGAGGTAAATAATGCAGTGAAGAGAATGAAGAATGGAAAAGCTGTCGGCCCAGATGAAATTCCAGCCGAAGTGTGGAAATCACTACGGCAACTAGGTGTGGACTGGCTTACGAGACTCTTTAACCTTATCCTCAATAGCAAGAAGATCCCAAACTCTTGGCGACTCAGTCACCTGATACCTTTTTATAAAAATAAAGGTGATGTAACGGAATGCGGTAACTACAGGGGTATCAAGTTAACATCACATACACTAAAGATCTGGGAGAGAGTAATTAATAATCGATTATCCCATTTAATTTGCATGAGCCCAAATCAATTCGGTTTTACCCCCTCTAAATCCACAACAGATGCTATACAGGCAGTCAGAGTGGTAACAGAGAAGCATCGGCTCAATAAAGAAGATCTGCACCTCATCTTCATAGACTTGGAAAAAGCGTTTGATAGGGTACCACGCAGACTAGTCTGGCAAGCTTTGAGGGCCCAACATCTGCCAGAGTTATACATAAAACTAGTCCAAGATATGTACAGTAACGTTCGTACTAGAGTCAAGAGTCCCGCAGGGCTGACAGAGGAGTTCGAGGTTGGCGTAGTTGTTCATCAAGGCTCTGCCCTTAGCCCGCTGCTTTTCAACCTAGTAATGGACTACACAACAAAACATATCCAAGCGCCACTGCCCTGGAACCTCCTGTACGCAGACGACATCGTACTGATGGCCAGATCAACAACCGAGTTACAGACCACCTTGACCACATGGATTACAGCTCTAGAGTCTGCAGGTCTTAAAGTAAGTAGAGCAAAGACTGAACATTTACAATGCCGGTTTGATCGCAGCAGTAGCCCAGCAACAATCTTCTACCCTGATCGTACGCCTGTGCCGAAAACAAATCAGTTCAAATACCTAGGCTCGGTTATTACAGACCAAGGAGACGTTGACGCTGATGCTACACACAGGGTGAACGTGGCTTGGCTGAAGTGGCGATCACTAACTGGAGTCTTATGTGATACCCGTATGCCAATAAGAACCAAAGGCAAGATCTACAGAACGGCGGTGAGGCCGGCTATGATGTACGGAGCGGAATGTTGGCCAGTGAAAAAGACGCATGTACAAAAGCTTCACACTGCAGAGATGAAGATGCTGAGGTGGTCTGGAGGTGTGACGAGGCTAGATAAAGTGACGTCACGTGAGGTCACGTGAGGTCACGTGATGCGAAGAGACGAGGAACATGTAGTGAACAAGGCACTGCAACTGCCTGAGCTCAGGAGAGGTAGAGGACGACCTCCGGCTACGTGGTGGACCAGCATGACGAAACTTCTATTGGAAGAAGAACTGCCCGACCCGAAAACCCAGGACAGGTTGTCCTGGCGCCTGAAAATTAGGAGAGCCGACCCCACCTAAAGTGGGATAGAGCAAGGAAGAAGAAGAAGTGTATTTTGAAGTCGATTTAGTTTTTTAAATTACTTTTTTATTTCAATTACCAACTTTTTTATAACGTATTATTTAGAATTTGACCAAGCTCAAGCCAAGCCGCCGCACGTATTACTTATTCCATATCTTGAAAACAACTGAACCGATTTTAATAAAACTCTCACTGAGTTGAAGTAAATGTAAACCAATAAAAAAAATGTCACAATCCGATTAATAGTTTCAGAGAAATGCGTGGACAAACATACACCTATGAAATTTTGTATATTAGTTTGGAAGCCTGAAATTTTGTGATGAAGTTTCATCAAAATCAGTTCAATAGTTTTTAAGATATGGAATAATAAGTGTGTCGGGCTGGCTTATTGATACGAGCTATGGGCGTTGGTTGTGTCAAAGGGAAAATATCTGAAAACTTTGGTCAAATCCTCGTAAATGTAAGAAAAAAAAAGTCGATTTTAAATAAATATACCAGCCAAGTGAGAGTCAGACTCACACACAGAGGGATCCGTACAATATTAAATAACTTATCGTTGCTATGACAAAGAAAAAGAAGTTTCTTGTATGAGCGGCCCCTTTAATTTTTCTTTTTCATTTTTATTATTTTTTGTTATAGCGGTCATAGAAATACATATTCTCTGAAAATTTCAGCTGTCTACCTATTACCGTTCATGAGATACAGCCCACTGACAGACAGACGCACGGACGGACAGCGGAGTCTTGTTTGGCACCCTTCGGGTACGAAACTAAAAAGTATAGTCACAATCCGATTAATAGTTTCCGAGAAATGCGTGGATAAATATACATACTTACAACCATACATACACCTATAAAATGTTGTATATTTGTTTGGAAGTCCTAATAGATTATCATTTGAATATTTGAATATATAATATTGTTTGGCAGTCCAATTATACATACATACGTGTCGAATTGATAATCTCCTTTTTTTAAGTCAATTAAAAATAGATATTTTGTCCTGTTATTTTGAAAAAGGTTACTAAATATATTTCTTGTTCTTTAATCCTTCATCACTCAAAAGTATAAAAAAGAACAATCTTGGTTAGGGCACACTATACCTTACATGTAGGTTACCAAAGACGTAATACTATATCGATATCGATGAACAACACTAGAGCAGGTATCGATAATATATTATCGACTACTACGCGACACTTCTTTGACTGTATATGTATTTGTCCAAGCCTCTCCTCCCTCAACCCTGCCCGAATACAGGCGATAGAGACAACTGCAGCTTGGATCGATTATACCTATTTAAAATTGACGAAATCGCTATTTCGTAATCCCCAGTTTCCTCCTCCAATACTGAATCGATTTTAATTATTTTTCAAGAATAGTAATAAGAAGGGCTTTGGCTATGTCGGTCGGTTTTCCTTTTATTTTTTATATTCGTCATATTTGTTTTCTGGACGTCTGATAAGGGCAGTTAAAAATGATGAGTTTTTGTGATTTTAGAAGATTTTTAGTTTTTATAATAATTAATTTATGGAGAAAAACGAAACCGAGGGACATACAGTGGCACCTACAGATTGCATGGTAAAATAATCATTGCTCTAGTGTCATTATCCAGAGAGGAAACTGAGGATTACGTTTGTATGGAAAAAACACCACCAGTGTATCCTCTTAAAAGTACCTAGCTTAAAGCAGTCGAGGACAGTGTCCTTTTAGTGAAAATGGAGAAAATACCTGATGAAACGTTAACTTCAGATAGAAAGTGTCGCAAGTATTTTGACGAAGGGTCTTACATAATCTGTATATCAAATTTTATAGAAATCCGTCCGGTAAAATTTGAGTTAAATTTCTAAAAAATATTCATTTGGATTCAGTATCGCTTAATTAGTCGAATACAAACGCTTAAGCGCACACAATATTTCTAGGTAAAGAATTGCAGCTTAAACCCGGGTAATGCAATAAAATAAATCCGGTACAAGTGTTCTATGGTTACACTGAAATACTTTCGCAATAAACCTAATGGAACCGCTTGCAAACCCGGGTAGAAAATTTTTGAAACATTTCAACATGCAATATTTTTACATTTCAGTTTAATAAATGTAAAGTATATTCCAGGTTTATGTGAACTCCACAGCATTTGAAATTGGAGACTTTGAAGAGATGGAAATGTAGTAAATGGTATACTTATGAATATATCTCAGCTAGCCTGAATGATTAATCATGAAGATATAAAGATGACGGGCGATGATCATAAAATGGACTAAAGTGACAACAATCACTGGGTCGGCGCAATATGCACGCTTCTTCCATTCGTCTCCTCTATCCGTCATACCAGCATCCACTCCTTTCTTACCCATATCATCTTTCACACAATCCATCCATCTCTATTTCGGTCTTCCTCTTCCCGTATATCCATCCACTTTCATATTCATAACTCTTTTAGTCTGTATTTAATTACTCCTCATAACATGTCTTCTCCATACCACAACAACGGTTCCCTCTCAACTTTTCAGTCACTTTTCTCTTCTCTCTCAGTGAAGGATAACATTGTGAGGAAACCATAGTAAGGTGGTGAAGTGCTTTATGGTACCCTCCTGGCTCGCTATCGCTATGCACTACCGGAATGTTCCGACAGCTGCACTTGAGAGCCAGCACATTCTAGTCTATGGGAGCTTAACACCCTCGGCCACATCATTACTGAACATGGTCAAACACAGGCCTTTATCATCAAATCAAATACCAAACATCGATAGTAATTAGTCTCATACCACTGTACTCCATTAATTAGGTGTAGACTGTACGTACAGATATCTGGTTTCCATAGTACAAGCTCTGATTAGTTTGGGATTTGATAGCAATGTCGGAAGCAGGATGTTTAATTATAGTAGACTGAGCAGAAAATAATGCAGGTAAACATTTAAAACCATTTTTTAGGGTTCTGTACCCAAAGCCTGCAGGGTATTACTAAGCCTCTGCTGTCCGTCCTTCCATCCGTCCAGCCATCCGTCTATCTGTTAGTGGGCTGTATCTTATGAAGCTAATAGGTAAACAGTTTAAATTTTCACTGAATGTCCATTTCTATTGCTGCTTTAACAAAAAACCGGCCGGACTCGGACTCGCAAATTTCAGGTTCCGTACAGACATGTAGGTATGTAAATAGTTCGTTCTTCACGGGAATTGAGTTTCGAAGATTTTTCCCCTTTTTTCCGATTATGTTATTTTTTGTGATGTAACGTACTTTACGGTTTTCGGATTTTTGCTACATAAATAAATAAATAAATAAATATCCTGGGACATTCCTCACACACGGTCATCTGATCCCAAACTAAGCAGAGCTTGTACTATGGAAACCAGATAACTGATATAATTACATATACTACTTTTTGTTTGTAAATACATACTTAATATACATAATTACACCCAGACTCAGGACATACAGACATGTTCATGCACACAAATGCATGTCCTGTGTGGGAATCGAACCCACGACCTGCGGCACGTAAGGTGAACCTTAACCAACTGCGCCAACTGGCCCGTCTTGCACTTGCAACGTCATGAACTTGCTTCTTGCCAAATTTCATAATTTGAAATAGGTTTTAATTCCCTTGCGATCGTCAAAATATGCGGCATAAACGGCCGTATCTTTTTTGCGTTGACTTAGAAGTTTGATTTTTTTCACTGCTCCAAGGGATTCCGAACCTGAGTAATTGATATTATTTTCAGCTTGATACCTCCACGCGTTCCTGAGAAAAATACTTTTTGTCCGTCTGCAAAGATGACAGAAAGACAGACAGACGGATAACAAAATGATCCTATAAGGGTTCCGTTTTTTTTTCTTTTGAGATACGGAATTATAAAAACTATAAAAATAAAAATTTTAGTCTTTACGGAACCCTTCGTATGCGAGTCCGATTCGCACTTGGCCGGTTTATTTTAATACCTATCACTTGGTTAGCAAATCAAACTAACATGCGGCGGATTCATGGTAAAGGTAAACGTTTACCATGGACGCTTGTGGGTATCATCACTCGCGCCGTCGCGCGTCGCCGACTATGCAAAAATCTCTTCACCCCCATCTTGAAGAACCTCGTGTTGTTCTTCCTTGGGTGCCCCCCTTAGAAAACCTGAGCGTAAATTTTGTTTCTAATAAATAATTTGCTGAATATTTCAAATGAAAGATGTGGCAATCGCAATACGTTCTCGGTAACAAACGGTTATTGGCTTTTTGAAATCATAAAGGTAGACCACAAAGTCAAGAGCTGTATTTACTAGCTAAATATTACATTAACAGTATCTTCGTAGTTAACCGTTAGTCCACTAAGCATTCTAGGCTTTGTAAATCTCGTGTCACTGACCCTTTTAGTACTTAGCCCTTTGTCTGATCGCATTTCATCTTTGGCTGAAGCAAACAAAACTAGTCTGAGGTATCTCGACGTCCTGCGTAATTTTCCACAATATCCAAGCTCCTACACAGACTTGCAAAGTTTGCACAGTGCGACAAAGTAAAGAAAAAAAAAATTAAAAAGTATTTAATCATACAAAGTATTTTATCCTGTCAGAACAATGAACTCAAGTTTGAGCCTGAGATGCTCTCAGAACGTATTAAGCATGCGCTGTACCGTATTACATTATTATTCAATGTTTTCTCTGATGTTTTTTATGTAACTAAATTAATTAATTAATCGTACTATCGTATAGAATGAAATTTGGTAAGGAAGTGAAATTAAATAAATAATAATCATACGAACAAAAAATTATGTAGACTTTTTTTGTTCGTATGATAATTATTTATTTAATTTCACTTCCGAACTTGTTTTATCGAAATACAAAAGTATTGTCACTATAGTAGATTACAAATAGCATGAGTTCGGTGACACATGGTATTTTATTAGATTTCTCAATGGTTAATGTTCATTTCGATATAATAAAGGTATACTATTATAGATCGACCTTTCATGAAATATTGTGAGTACTATTTCAGAGTAATCAAATGGAATTTCACTAGATATTGGTAAAACACCCTTGACCTTGACGACTCATCCTATGTGAAATAGAGTATAATTCATTATATTTTAAAGCTAGGTAACTATCGAAATGACAGAATTTTAAGTCGAATTTGTCAACAGGTTTCCTTTTTTTCAAGGCCAATTATTTTATAATTTGTAGCGAATACATTATTGCAACGGTCAAGCGCCAGCGATTCGCGGTCGACTGGGATTCCGTAATCAATCATAATTAATGAATTTTGTGGATGAACTGACGCAATTTTTTTTAGCTCGCAGATATTCGTATTGGGCTCCATGAAATTATGTACATATAGATTAAATTATAGAAATATAGTTTTAGTAGCGAACCGCCCCGGCTTTGCCCGGTTGGGAGGGTTTATTAATGAGGGTTTGCAGTTATTTGTTGCCAGACCTTTTTTTTTTGAGATATCTTCGAAGATATCTCAAAAATCATATTAGAAAAAACCTAATTTACCTACTATTTTAACCTAAATTTATTGTTTTATACCTAGTAACTGATATGTTGAATCGCATATGTTTTTTTAGGAGAAAATATATGATTGCCCCGTAGGAGGAATTTACATTCTTACTTTCTATTACAGTTCTCAAATCTGTGCCATTTAGTATCAAATTTAAAAAATAAATTGTTTTTTTATTTTTTTCTTATTTTAAATTGAACTATTTAAATAACGCCAGAATGTACAATCATACCCTGTTAGTTAAGATAATATACTTACTTATATTGAATTATTTCAATTTTAAGTATATCACATAGGACATAGAATATCGTATTCACAAAATGTGAAGTGTTAGAAATGTTTGCAGTCAAAATTTAATCAAAGTGAACCCTAAGATTGGAGTTGCTAGAAAGTAAAGTGTCGAAACGAAGTGGCTTGTGCGGATGCATGCGCGCGCGCTTGCACATAGTCGATGTTTCCAGACCCGACTCGTTTCAACGCAATACACACGGCTGTTGAGCAAATGGCGGAAATACTTGGTCTATGGTCAGGCCTAGTCATTTTGCGTTCAAGGAAAAATCATAACTTTTAGTCGAGTTTTTTGTGATTAATGAGATAAAGATATGATTTATGATAAAGGTGAAACAAGGTTCATTGAAATTATTTGCTATTATATTTATGTAATAGGTATATGTGTCCTGAGTAAAAAAAATATAATTCTAATAAGCCCGTCAGTTAGATTTTGGACACTATTCATTAAAAATTGACAAAGATAAAGCGCGACAAAGTACGCTAGTGTTTTTTTTAAACTTATTTTATAACTTTACAAAATCCCTATTAAAAATAAATAAATAAGATGAAAAACACATGCTCCTGATAGCCACTTTGGGCATACGAGCGATAATCGCTGAGAACATTCAGAGTTCAATACTGAAACGCAGACGAATTACAAAAAGTCGCTTTAATCAACATACAATTTTTTTTAAAGTAACTTGTTCTATTTGTTCCCTTAGGGGGTCGCGAAACCTTAGTCGGGGGGTCACCGGCAGAAGGAAAAAGGCAAGGTAGACTTCGCGCAAGCGGGCGTCCAACATATCTCTTACTTAGTTGCAAATCTCTCGCGGCTTCTTGCAGACTAATAAGTAAGGATATCAAAATAAAGAAAATCATTATCGTAGTCTTTTAATTTATAAATTCTTTGTCTGTCTGACAAGGGGGTCGCCAGAATTTTTCAACCAATAAGGGGGTCGCGAAATCAATAAGATTGAAAAACACTGCCTTAGGCTATGTGTGTAGGTAGTCATTTTGTTAACGTTCATAAGTGCCTTATCGGCCTAAATTGAATGAATACTTATTGATTTGATATTGATTAAACCTTCTGGGATCTTGCCGTCAAATTCAAGCCTATTTATACTAAAATAAATTCTTCTATAATGTAGATCCATACATATTATTTCAGCGTATAGGAATGCAATGATATCACCACAATTTTTAAAGATACTTAAACATTGCTGGAAAAAGACTAATTTGAAGAAAACAATTGCCATGTTTGTTGCCGACGACTTGACAACCTTCTGACTTCCTGAATAATATGTATTTTTGTAGAAGACTGCACCGATTAGTGGACAGAACATCCCACGCTAACATCTATCTAATCTATCTATCTTATATCCGCAAACACATCTGCGGAAACACTAACCAGCGCCAGATAAAGGCAAATTTTTAGGGTTCCATAGCCAAATGGCTAAAAACGGAACCCTTATGGAATCGTCATATCTGTCTGTCTGTCTGTCTGTCTGTCTGTCCGTCCGTATGTCACAGCCACTTTTTTCCGAATCTATAAGAACTATACTGTTGAAACTTGGTAAGTAGATGTATTCTGTGAACCGCATTAAGATTTTCACACAAAAATAGTAAAAAAAAACAATAAATTTTGGGGGTTCCCCATACTTAGAACTGAAACTCAAAATTTATTTTTTCATCAAACCCATTCATTCGTATCTATGGATAGGTCTTCAAAAATGATATTGAGGTTCCTAATATCATTTTTTTCTAAACTGAATAGTTTGCGCGAGAGACACTTCCAAAGTGGTAAAATATGTGTCCCCTCTGTAACATTACCATGCAAACTTCCACCGAAAATTGGTTTGAACGACATCTATAAGTAGTTTTTTAACCGACTTCAAGAAAAGGAGGAGGTTCTCAATTCGGATGTTTATATATTTTTTTTTTTATGTATGTTCAGGCATAACTCCGTCATATATAGACGGATTTGCAAAATTCTTTTTTTGTTCGAAAGGGGTATATTCCGAAATGGTCCCATATAAATTTCATATAGATCTGATGATGAGTTTCGGAGATAGACAACGGAACACTTAAAAAAATTACAGTAAATCAGCCGCGATTGCTGCTGTCGCATAAATATGCATTGTTTACGCAATCACACAACAAAACATCAGGCCTGTACACTCGAAAGGGTTACGCAGATGTATTCAGTATATAATAAAACTAAAAATTCAAAAATAATTAACTTTTTAACAAAAAAATAAAAAAAATAAACCGCCTTCAAAGTACACTAAAAAGTATAAAATAACTCTTATCTGACACTGTTTTGAAGTCAGCGAAATATTTTCTATAGAACACGTCATGCGATTTCGCTCACTTCAAAACAGTGTCAGATAAGAGTTATTTTATACTTTTTAGTGTACTTTGAAGGCGGTTTATTTTTTTGTTAAAAAGTTAATTATTTAATACGTCATAAATCGTAAACCGCAATTTACCTTTCATTCAATATTTTTGGCGTTTTTTTTCATAGCAGAGTTAGTTAATATTACACGGAACCCACTTGGCCGGTTCTTTTAAAGGGTCAAACATTCACGATCCCCAGAAATTTATTAAAGTTGGGCGTCAATAAACTCCAGAACCAATACAAAAGTTTTATAATAAGCCTTCTGTAATAATACTTCTTGTGTTTCGTGTTACTGAGAGTATAGATATGGGTTTATGTTTCATTTCAGCTTCTAAAAGCGGTTTTACGAATAACAAAGACTTCCATTTCATTTCGTGGAGTGTAATATAACTTTCATGTAAATAAAGAGATATCTTTTCATTTTAATAATGTTTTTATGACGAAGAAGCTTTTTATTTTTTTGAAAAGTTAAGCGAAAATGGAAATCAATTATGTGTTTTTAGGCTGATATGATCCTGATCCGGCTTCGCACGAGTAGCACAGTATTTTATTTTGCATGATTTTTTCCGACATCTTCAACAAACTTCGTCATATTTCAGCCCAATTACAAAAAATCACAATACCGAATATTTTGGTGAGTCTATTGGTGAAATGAGAACGAAAATTCGTTCAGTCAACAAAAGCTCGAAACTTACTTTTTGCAAGAATCTCAAAGTAAAGGAAATAAGCTGACCGCACTGAAAGATACACTGATAAACAGTAAGGGCTTCAAGATGGGAAGGAACATGAGGATATAAAGAAAGGTATGCCAATTCTTGCGCTTTCGACATCGATGTCGCATTAGAGATGTGGCAAAAACATGGCGGACTTCTGTCAAAATGCATAGAATTTTTAAGTGGTCATGTTTTTTGGCAACTGCTGAATTAGACATTAATGTCGAAGATCTGAATCAGCAGAGAATACATGTACCAGATGTCAGAATAGTCACAACTGCGAGTATAAAATTCGGTGGATACAGCCATACAAATTCAAAAAATACACATCGATTGGACCCAATTATATTTTTGTGCCTTTTGCGGTCGAGACCATGGGACCGTGGGGGTCCGAAGCTCGCCATTTTGCTCGCACCTTGTCATCAAAATGGATCGAGACCTCCGGAGACCAGCCGGCGGGGAGCTTTTTCCGCCAACGCGTCAGCTTGGCTATCCAAAGAGGAAACGTCGCCAGCCTAAGCGGCCGGATAAGCGGCAGGCTTGAGGAAATTTTCTATATATAGATTGTATTTTGTACATACATATTTGTTGTAAATAAAGTTATTTAACGCCATACAATTATTGTAAAGCGAAAGAAAATAGGTGTTCATTCGGGCTTTAGACAAAAACACTGACTATAAAAACTAAACTAAAGAAACTGATTGATTGACAGCTATATGTATAGCTCAAACCGCACACGGTGTAGAAACTTGTCATTTTGCTAAGGATGAGTTATTTAAATTGCATCTCTAAGGTATCGCAAGTAAAACCACAAAGTGATTTATGTTATTGTAATCATCACTGGACGCTGCGCATGAATTATGGTAACTGCACTTTCAGTTCTTTCTAGTCTTTATGCCTAACACCTGCCCTATCATCTCTCACCACCACTCCACCATCACCATAGAAAACTACTGCAACCACTACGGTGACAGGTCAAACGCAAGCCTTGCTGCATATATAGTTACCACTTTGCCAATAGCAGTTTCATAATTTCCTTACATCATTTACTTTAACATTATCAAAAGTAAGATCTTTAACTGTAATTTTTAATTGGATTCTTTTAACATTTACTAAGAGTTCATTTACCTCAGATATAGATTAACCTTGTTCTTACATAAATACCGAAGCTTTTAAAAGTGTTAAACAAATTATTATGTAGGTTCGATTACGATACACGAGTATAGTGACTATAAAGTCCTATACAAAATACCAAATATTAACTAAAATCATTGATGTGTAAACGAATATAAGCACTTGAATACTGGGTTTGAATGGCAACATGAGTTTGAATATCGTTCCACTATTTCAAGTCTGTAAATACGCATCATATATCCAATACTACTATCTTATTTTATAGTATTACTGTTATCCTCAGTAAATTAAATTAATGTTTCAATTTATTTCGTGCCTTCGATTTCATAATTATAGGTAATGCCGGGCAATTTTAAATAATACTAGTTCAAGATCAAAATGTGCATTTAAGAAGATTATGATTATGTTATAAATCAGGAATTATTGGAGCATATAATGACTTTTAATTAAATAATTCAAGAACATCACGCAAGAATCTCAAACCTACTAAAACATTAAATTTTACCTTCGCAGACTTAGTAACTTCCACGCGATTTAATTTTAATCAAATCACTGCACCTATTAATCGGCCAATGCCATCGCACAGCAGCTAATATAACGAGATTTCACGTATAGGAAGCAACGCTGAGAACGATGAACCAATGTATCGAATGATACTTGCGAAGTTTCGTAAAAGTGACTAGACATGTTTGAAAAACGACTTCACAATATCGCCTCAACGGGATATATTTAGAAGAGTGCAATCGTCACTGCGTTATGTAATAGCCCTTAAGATTTGTAATGTATTTTATAACATGTTGCAAGGTCGCGCGTACAATATACATATACCGGTTTTGAGTTGGCCGCTCTTGCAAAATATGAGTTCAAGCTACTTGACGTTATATTTGAAAATTTTGACAACGAATTGCTCAAGTTTAAACAAGGTTCCGATGGTGTAATTCCACTTCGAAATTGATATATCAATTTTAAATGGAAAATAAACTAAAACTGCTATTTAAAAGGAAGTATTGACCTTGTACGATAACTTTCAATTTTTGCGAAAGATTGTTAATGTGAATAAAATTACTTTATACGATGAGTTGAATGAAATGTTAGCCACATTGGAAAATTCTAGTAATTTGAGTATGCTGCATGTAGTTTATTTACACAATAAAATAATAAACAATACAAATTCTGCGATAGGTGGGATAAAAATATAAACTAAACTTACCGAATTGTTAAGTAGCGAATTTCAAACAATGACCAGCAAACTGCAAAACAACAAAAAAAAATACCACAAACTGTCAATCACGGGTCCTCAACTGCGCAAACCGAAACTAAACATTTTCTTTTCATTGGAAGTGCTCGAACAGTTCGAAGAGTTGCTGTCCTTTCTTGATAGTCCATTTTTGCGTATACTGCTTCTCGATTCTTTGAAAATGCGATCCAATACTTGTCGGATTGTTGAGTGCTTTCTGTCGAAAGGATTCGGAAACATGTTGGCTCTTAATATGCGTGTGCACCGTGTAGCGTTTATTGCAAGATTGCTTTGCCCCGTCAACGTTGCACGGCCATTACTCGGTGGGGGCTCTTGCAAAACTTTAGGGGTCAAGTTCAAAGACAGCGTTATCTATTTGATGTTACTTATGTTATGAAATATTTGGTAAGTTTTTTTTATTGACTGATTCAATGAAATGTGTGGTGATTGTGTCCGCATTCGAATGTTGCACCATGGATGCTGTTTTTTGAAGATTTGTCTTTGATCCGTTGGCTAATAAGTGGCAGAAGTAAATGCTAAATGGTCTGGAAATATTGCCTGCTCGTTGGTACTTACAGGTGTGTTTAATTAAATATTGGAAGATATTTTAATGCACCAAATTTTTGTTTTTTGGTCAGATGCAAATGTTAATTTGGGTCGTAGGGATTGATGACTGAAGAATAGGGTCTCATAATATCAGTTTCTATAGTCTAATCCATCAATAACCCTTTGTTTTGTGGAAATTCTAGCTACAAATTAGTTCCGCTCGAGAAACTCTTGTCACCATTATTGTTCAGAAAATTGTCTGTCATATCTTGTTTATCACGAACATCATGAATTGCTGTTATGAAGATTCTTAATTGACGATTTAAATGCAAGGGTCAATGTTACGTCCTCGAAAGTACCCGCATAAGTAAACCTACATCATTCAGTAGCTTTCTGTTCGTTTCATTGGTTTCATCTTTCTTTTGGACTTTCCAGTTGCATAATTCGCGCTAAGACCTTCATGGTCATTAATTACCCCGAGCCAGATAATCGTCAACTTCTGTCGAACCTCAAGACGTCGGGAAAATTTCCATCCGTATGTTGTTGACATACCAAAAATACGGACATGTGTCCGTAATATGCAAAAGGATGTCCTTTTGCATATCGCGGACAAGAAAGTAAAACTTGCTTCCGGCGATGTTACCTAACTCTTATATACAATTTCGGGACTGTCAAGGCCAGAGTAAATAAGATTCTACTGTCTAAGTATGCCATCTCCAGAGTAGCTAAGAGTAGCTGATTATAAATGGACTGGGGACCATTTTCACGGTATTCATGAATTAGTTTAAGTAGTGAATGTGATGATGACGGTGATCAAACAAATGTATCAGAAATTAATTGTTAGGTTCGGTGTAAGCCGACGAAAATTTTATCACAAAGGGTCTACTACGAAAAACGATACACGATATTTCGATCATCACTGTCAAACATTAATCAATAGAATTGCAGCAAAACTGACGAGACGTAAATTTTGTGCAATTCTATTGACTGATTGATTGACAACGATGATAGGACGTGTATCGTTTTTCGTAGTAGGCCCTCAGGAATGAAGACGAATTTAAACAAAGTAGGAAGTGTTTGGCTTTATTTACTAGGAAGTTTGTCCCAATATTTGACAATCGATATCTTATCTTATTTTTAAGCAATCAATTTAATATTGAATGGACAGTTACGATCGATCAATTATGTTTGTCAATAAATGGTATTTAAATTTTCCTAATGTTTTCCGAATATTGTTTTCGCCTCTCAAAGGTAACAAAAATACCAGGTAATCACAATAGTGGGTTTATTCAAATGTTTGTCAAGTATATGTATTTGTCTTGTCAAATATATTTAAACTCATTGATTTTTTGTTTCAAATTTTTTCCTGCTTCTATAAATACAACAAAGATTTATTATTTGTATACATATTATTATAAAATCGTAAGGAACCCAAATCAGTTAAAATTCTTTTTTTACCTATTACAGAACAGACCCCAAAACGGGTTGTAAAACGGGTCTCTTATCGTTTTGTCGACTCTTGATCTTGTTTTGATGACGACATTTACATCTCTTCAACAAACAACGTCACAAATATAACATTTTAAGTTAGTATTCAGATACCTGTAATTAATTGGCTTTTTACAATGTTTATTCCGTTGCTTATTTTGTACCTAATTATAAGCTGTTGTTTTCGTCAAATAAATAAATAAATTGGTTTCTCGTACACCTAGTTCCTAAGTTATTTTTTTACTGTGTGTAGATCTGTGTTTGACTGCAATCACACCATGGTAAGTGATTGATGATGTGGCCTAAGGTGGTAAACACAAAACAAAGCCTAGAAGGAACTGGATCTCAAGTGCAGCTGTCGGAAAACACCAATAGGTGACAGACTTTCAACTTGAGGCTGATAGCCAGCCAGACGGGTACTACAAAGTACCCTACCACCGTGTTATAGTTTCTTCACGATGTTTTCCTTCACGGAAAGCTCAAGCTCATTGTAGGATTCGAACGCGGGACCTTTGTCTCGGTATCTGACGACACTACCACTGAGCTATGATCGCCTAAAAAGTGTCAAGTCTAACTGTCAACAATTGTGTGCCTCGACACGAAACTACAAAGTAGATCTATACAAATTATGCTTAGTCTGTATGTAAAGAATGTCCCAGGTTATTTATTTATATGAATACTGTATCAATATTACAAATAAATATAATGCAGACAAGCCCCCACAAACAGCACATGTTCACAAGTATGACAAATTCAAATTCAAATTCAAAAAAAAAAACGCGCGTGACGCGTGTGGCAGCCATCGTCCTCCTTACCATATAGGACGATAAAGTTTCCTCTGTGCGTTTTTTTACGGACTGACACACCTTTCCAAATTCGAATTCACACCGTAATTGCTAAAAACGTAAGGTCAAAATATCAGGACGACGTGTTCGGCCTCAAAACAAATGACGCGCGGGCCTAAGGAAGAATTTGTTATTCTCAGTAACACACAACATTTTACAAAAAAAAAAACTTTTTGTTTTCTACATTGACACAAACACAGCTGTCGATATAAAAAGATTGATTTGAAATATAAAGTGTTACAACTGTTGTTTACATACTTTTTTAGAACGACAATCAAGTCTTTAGTGTTCTGTTTGTTGGCGTTTCTGTTTCTTTTCAATAAACAATTCTCGGAGTAGTAACCCATATTTATAATTCGTTAGAATTTTTTAATAAGACGTCGAGTCTGAAATGATTTATGATATATACTAGCTATGTTCTGCGAATTCGCCTATCGCATAACTGGAAAAAAACCTAGTTATCCCTTTTCCCGATTTTCATTAAAATCAATTCTGTCGTTTAGGCAAAAGAAAATTATCTTTTGTTCAACAAACCACAAGATGCTATTGAATCCACCCACACATTGTCGACATCCCGCTATGCGAACACAACGCAACAAAGCGAAGGAGTGGAACTTTCTTCCGCCTTCCGGGGTCTGTGTTTCCTGAAACCTAATAACCTAGATATCTATCTTAGAGTGAAAAGGCATTTTCTGGGCACGCGTGTTACATCCTCGGTCATAAAAACTTCTGGGGTCAGCCGATGGCCAAATCTAAACAGTTTATTACAGAAAATACAGGTAAATATAAGGTCCTTCTAAAGTTTTGGCGGATATTTTGAGGGATGAATGTTTAGGTCACTAGTAATAAAAAAAAATGAATAATAATCCGTCTGATGGTTCAAGAGAAAAAAATAAACAAAGTTGAACTTTATGTAAGTACCAAGAATTAATTTATAAATAATGGAGTATTTTCAATGTATGGATTATTTTTCTAATATTTTTTTCTATTACTACCTTACCTATACATTCATCCCTCAAAATATCTGCCAAGCCTTTAAAAGGACCTTATATAATAATCCTTAGTAAAAAACGCTACCTAATTAATATATCGCTTTAGGAATAGATAGGTATATCCCAGCTATATCTATTTTACTGCAAACTCTATCAAGGGTTACACAAACCAACCAACCAACCTCCACGCAACTATATGACTTCTTCAACCCCAATTTCACAGCAATTTCCAAAACCGTTTAGTTTTTATTACAACGCAATAAAGATACTTATCCCTTGACCTCGTAGCACGGAACTCTGATCTATCTAGGTTTTCCCGTTGACTTTAATTTATGATTATGACTATGCTGATTGTTTTCCAAGTAGTGAGGTATAATCATTTTGTTTGTTTATCATTTTGACGCCATAACGAAGTTTCTCGACATTAATAACGTTTGACGCAAAGAGAATATGTTTTTTTTTGTAACATAAAGGTGAGAATTCTATTTATATTTGCAGAATGTCATTCAGTCAAATTATGTATAAGTATTTTTTATGGAATATTATTATATAATCAATGTGTGTATTTTTGTGACGTAGGTATAAACAGGGTATAAAAAATCCCCGACATAACCGTAACGAAAGCATATTAGACACCAAACAAAGTAACTTTTCATTGAAAATATTGTTGGTAAATATTTTGCATTTTTTACAATTTTGAGTGAGCGTGTGGGAATAATCGTGTACATTGCGTGTTTTTATTTCAGCGTCCTGTTTGTAATGAAATGTATGAAATAATTATAAGGTAACTTTGGACAAAATATCAGTAACGTGATAAATAACACATGTATACAAAAAATAAGTTTATAAATTCAACTTTGAACCTCAATATCTCCGAAACCCGTAACTTCCCAGGCGTGGCTCCATTTCAATAATGTTCATTTTTATTTGGGTAATATGTGGGTTTCGGTAATGTCGGAGAAAACAAAAACACCCGGTATGTGCTCCTATTACCATTCATCCGCAGATGAATAAGGTTTTACCACTAAGTATGCTAGGGTTAAAACCTAACCTACTATGCACCTGAAAGATAATTATTATGTGCTATTATAAAACTGCTTGCATCAAGTCATGCAATAAACAAACATAAGACAATAAAGATTGCATCTAATTTTAAATGCAGATGATAATTATGTGCATCAACAATGGAATATTTGCAATTAGATATTTTATTTATGCTTTCATGATAAATGTCTCTTTTTATTTATTTAAACTTTTTTAAGTGATCTCCAAAAATGAGGATGTCAATTCAAAGAGAATAATTGTGTTCTCCAATTATGTTAGGAGACTCGTCGGAGATGTTTCGTTAGCCGAGGCGAAACTAACGAGCCGTGAACATCAACGGTTTTTTGTTTGTTGGATATATTTAGGAGAGTTATTTTTTTTATTTCTAAGGCAGACTAATGTAAGTCATGCTCACTCTTGCGGCGGCGTCGTGTGACGGGTCGCTCACTTCCCACCAATATGGCGAGGAGGATGGCTGCCACACGCGACATACTTGTGAACAGGTGCTACTTGTGGGGGCTGGTTTGCTTAAGTTTGCCATAAATTTACTTATTAAATATAGATTCTAAGCTTGTTTTGAAAAGAGTAATTGCCGAGTTTATTGCCGGCTCTTCTCAGCAAATGCAACCTTCCGAACTGGTATTAGAGTCAGACTTTTCATAAGTGCCTGCGAAGGTCTATTTGAATAAATGATTTTGAATTTGAATTTAGTGTGCTAGAGAATTGTTCAGTTTAATTCCTCCATCCCCATTTCTCCATCGAATCGAATCACAAGACGCCGGGAGAATTTCCACCTACACGTTGTCGACATCCCGCTTATATGGAAACAACGCATTGCTTTTTCATTCCTTATGCGAACAGCAAGGGAGTGGAACTAAGCTAAGCTTGAATTTTTACGCCTCTAGGACTGTTTCTATTTATTATTTCTATTTTTTAGGACCGTAGACGTGTATTTCTTGGACAAGGTATTGACAGATGAACGAACAACAAAGTAAATCTATAAGGATACAATTTTCCTTCTGAGGTACTTAATGGTTAAACATAACAATAGCATATTCTCAAACATAACATTATTGTACTTAAATAAGTACCTATAAAGTTATTTATAACTTATTTGTTGAAGTTGTTATTCATCATTTATTCAATAACGGGAAAATTACATCAATTGCACAATATTCAATACCCATATAACTTTAGCTATCATTCGAAAATTAATTAATACATTTGAATAGATTTCAATGTAAATGTTTACATCAATAAACAATTCATTTTCTTGTTAAACATGTTTAAAAAGAATTAAATTTCTCTTTGATAAATGTTATTTAATTCGTTTTTGATGATGTTTATGGAAAAATAATAATTATAGAATTCAGGTCGTTGCAATGAAGATAATGGACTAATGATTAGGAAATTTTCGATACAGTTCATAGGCGGTTGTCGTTTGATAAACTAAGTGCCACGTGAATACATATGTTCGAATGATAATATGTACATATTGCAACATTTATACTATATCTAGCTGCACACTTTTTTGGTCCGGAGATTGACATGGAGTGGAGTCTATCATGTCTCCGCAATGCTAACCGATTGTTTCAACCTGCGGCAATCAATGACGTCATCCGTCGAGCTTTCGCCACTGTTCACGTGCCGGCTATCTCGAGCCGAAAGGAAAAGCACGTGACGATAAGTGGCCCGATGGGATGACGTTGTTACTGTTATCATGGCAAACCGGTGTGGGACGCCACGTGTATTGATACCGTTGGAGGTCCCACCTAGAGTATATACTGTAGTATTCTGTAGTCTTATATAGAGTCAACAACCCTCTACCGCGTATCTTTAGTGGTAATTGTAACGAACACCATTCATGAATTTCATCCAATCAGGGCCAACGAATGGCTTATCGTTGTCCCACGTCCAGTGGTGTAGCTAGGTAACCAAAGGCCCTCGAGCAAAAAAAACTAGGGCCCTACTAAACTATTTAATTTATTTTTTATTTATTTTATTGCTACATATTAGTTTGTAAGTCAGAGTCCGAGGAGCCCCTGAGCTTAGGGGCCCCGGGGCACTGCCCCGTCTAGCCCCTAGATAGCTACGCCACTGCCCACGTCATTGGACACGCAATAGCCCGGCAGAGTGGCCGGCGCAGCCATATAAAAAAGGTACTCTATGGGCGCAGCGGCGCGGCGGCGGCGCAAGTATGCGACTGTCGGTGTCGGCTACATTTTGCACGCTCGAAGTAGAAACTATGAGGCATGTGTGACATAATGTTTAGCCTATAATTATTGTCCCTTCTTAATCTGTTCAAGTCTTTCATTTCTTTATACAGCATGAAGGCGATGCTTAGATACCTCTTTATCTAACTTGATGGACAAGTAGGGTTGTATAAGAATAACAACAGAGTAGAAGAATATAAGAGTATTAGATTTGACCTGAATTAGTTGGTTCGTTTTGTTTGATAGTATATTATAGACAGCACAACATCCTGACCTGACCAACGTATATTATTTTTACCGTCAGATACTTTGATTTTATTAAGGTTATTTTAGTAAGTCTGTAGTGCAATTCTGTTATTTTTTGACAGCTGACGACGACGACCGATGACGTCATTCCGTCGAAGCGGTCTATTCTCTATACATTCGTAGTGCGGTGCTACATTTTTCAATTGGTCAATTAATCAATGTTTAATTTTAGGAACCTCCTATTAAGGTCGTATTATGTATCCATTATAAAAAAAACCTGTCACTTTGTGGATCACTTTCATTTATGATAGTTTCTGGGTAAAGTTATGATATTTAAAGTAAGTATGTTTTATTATAAATTATTTATTATAAATCCAAGACTGTTCTTTGTCGAAATCAATGGGAAACAAAGGCCATATTCAGCAGAGGACATCTCGTGAGAGAATATGATGATGATACTAATTTTATAGTGGTTACAGAGTTGGTATACATATTTCAGATATCTGCAGCTCGGATAAGTCATATTATGGCCATCCTTAAATCAGCCAATGATGAAGATATCTTGGAAAAACGTCGCCAAGCTCAACAGTTGAGACTTTTGGCGAGTAATTATTTTTACTATTCTCGTTGAAATAAACATTGATGAAATTGTGCCCAGCACTATAAAAGTCAATGCATTTTTATTTACTGGAAATGCTAAAATTCTTACAAATTCTATGTAGAAGTCTTTGATATCTGGCTTATTTTTATTATTCCTTATAAAAAAATACCTCGTCAAATAAGTAGTATGTACCTACATACGAGTATGTTATTAAACATAATTTGTGAAAAAAAAAAATTATTTAAATATTTGCAAAATATGGGCGCTATATCTAGTTTCTTTTTGTGAAGTTTATGTCCTAAATATTAAAATAAAGTTAAACTACTGAATAGCCTTCATATTAAACCTTTAAAATTGGTATATTCGGTACATTAAGTTTTACTAAAATATAAAATAAAATTTGCCTTTATCTAGTTTCCATATTATAAGTTTGCTTGGCTTGGGATTACAGCTCAGATCATTAAAATAAATGAAATCCACCCGCAGAGCGTAGTTGATGTTTACAATACACCTTCCAGTCCATTTTAATTCTTAAGACCAATTCAAGTATTCAATTGTTTCGACATGCAATAGTCCGGGAGGTACTGATGCATTTTAGGTAGTATTAATACGCCGATCGATGGCCATCTTTTTCAATAGATCTTGAATGACTAATAAGTGAACCACGCATCAGCGATGCACCCGCGGTGGGTTTAGGATTGGAAGGTTACGGAAGGGGTAAACTTTTTTTTTTTAAATTCATGCGAGCAGTTGACGCGTGTTCCCCCCTCCACCATGCAGCAGACGATTTTTTTCAGCTCAGTATGATGTCAAATACTTATGAAACAAGTTTGAGCCGGCGTACTATGTCTTTTTTTTACTGGGAGTGGCTGACGACGGATGTGGTAGACTTGAGCACTTACTTGAGCAGACGGTCGGTTCACTTATTAGTCATATAAGATCAACTATACATTTCAACGTCAGCCGGCTTACTATGACTTTTGTGTTTGCAACGCTACCTCCCGGACTAACCGTCACAACGGAGTCGTCGTCGGTTGCTGTCAAAAACGTTTCAGAATACCAAAGCTGTAGTGCAATTCTGTTCTTTTTTGACAGCTGACGACGACGACGTCCGTCGTCGCGGTCTATTCTCTATACATTCGTAGTGCGGTGCTACATTTTTCAATTGGTCAATTAATTAATGTTTAATTTTAGGAAGCTCCTATTAAGGTCGTATTATGTATCCATTATAAAAAAAACCTGTCACTTTGTGGATCACTTTCATTTATGATAGTTTCTGTGTAATGTTATGATATTTGAAGTAAGTATGTTTTATTACAAATTATTTATTATAAATCCAAGACTGTTCTTTGTCGAAATCAGTCAAAAACAAAGGCCCAGTTCAGCAGAGGACATCTCGTGACAGAATATGATGATGATACTAATTTTATAGTGGTTACAGAGTTGGTATACATATTTCAGATATCTGCAGCTCGGATAAGTCATATTATGGGCATCCTTAAATCAGCCAATGATGAAGATATCTTGGAAAAACGTCGTCAAGCTCAACAGTTGAGACTTTTGGCGAGTAATTCTTTAACTATTCTTGTTGAAATAAACATTGATTAAATTGTGCACAGCACTACAAAGTCAATGCATTTTTATTTACTGGAAATGCTAAAATTCTTCCAAATTCTATATAGAAGTCTTTGATATCTGGCTTATTTTTATTATTCCTTATAAAAAAATACCTCGTCAATTTAGTAGTATGTACTTACATACGAGTATGTTATTAAACATTATTCGTGAAAAAATGTTAATTGTTTCAATATTTTCAAAATATGGGTGCTATATCTAGCTTTCTTTTTGTGAAGTTTAAGTCGTAATATTAAGATAAAGTTAAACCAATGAATAGCCTTCATATTAAACCTTTAAAATTGGTATATTCAGTACATTAAAGTTTTACTAAAATATGAAATAAAATTAGCCTTTATCTAGTTTCCATATCATAAGTTTGCTTAGCTTGGGATTACGACTCAGATCATTAAAATAAATGAAATCCACTCGCAGAGCGCAGTTGATGTTTACAATACACCTTCCAGCCCATTTTAATTCTTTTGACCTATTCAAGTATTCAATTGTTTCGACATGCAATAGTCCGGGAGGTACTGATGCATTTTAGGTAGTATTAATAAGCCGATCGATGGCCATCTTTTTCAATAGATCTTGAATGACTAATATGTGAACCACGCATCAGCGATGCACCCGCGGTGGGTTTAGGATTGGAAGGTTACGGCAGGGGTAAACTTTTTTTTTACAAATTCATGCGAGCAGCTGACGCGTGTTCCCCCCTCCACCATGCAGCAGACGATTTTTTTCAGCTCAGTATTATGTCAAATACTTATGAAACAAGTTTGAGCCGGCGTACTATGTCTTTTTTTTTTGGGAGTGGCTGATGACGGATGTAGAAGACTTGAGCACTTACTTGAGCAGACGGTCGGTTCACTTATTAGTCATATAAGATCAACTATACATTTCAACGTCAGCCGGCTTACTATGACTTTTGTGTTTGCAACGCTACCTCCCGGACTAACCGTCACAACGGAGTCGTCGTCGGTTGCTGTCAAAAACGTTTCAGAATACCAAAGCTGTTCTTTTTTGACAGCTGACGACGACGACGTCCGTCGTCGCGGTCTATTCTCTATACATTCGTAGTGCAGTGCTACATTTTTCAATTGGTCAATTAATTAATGTTTAATTTTAGGAAGCTCCTATTAAGGTCGTATTATGTATCCATTATAAAAAAAAACCTGTCACTTTGTGGATCACTTTCATTTATGATAGTTTCTGTGTAATGTTATGATATTTGAAGTAAGTATGTTTTATTACAAATTATTTATTATAAATCCAAGACTGTTCTTTGTCGAAATCAGTCAAAAACAAAGGCCCAGTTCAGCAGAGGACATCTCGTGACAGAATATGATGATGATACTAATTTTATAGTGGTTACAGAGTTGGTATACATATTTCAGATATCTGCAGCTCGGATAAGTCATATTATGGGCATCCTTAAATCAGCCAATGATGAAGATATCTTGGAAAAACGTCGTCAAGCTCAACAGTTGAGACTTTTGGCGAGTAATTCTTTAACTATTCTTGTTGAAATAAACATTGATTAAATTGTGCACAGCACTACAAAGTCAATGCATTTTTATTTACTGGAAATGCTAAAATTCTTCCAAATTCTATATAGAAGTCTTTGATATCTGGCTTATTTTTATTATTCCTTATAAAAAAATACCTCGTCAATTTAGTAGTATGTACTTACATACGAGTATGTTATTAAACATTATTCGTGAAAAAATGTTAATTGTTTCAATATTTTCAAAATATGGGCGCTATATCTAGCTTTCTTTTTGTGAAGTTTAAGTCGTAATATTAAGATAAAGTTAAACCAATGAATAGCCTTCATATTAAACCTTTAAAATTGGTATATTCAGTACATTAAAGTTTTACTAAAATATGAAATAAAATTAGCCTTTATTTAGTTTCCATATCATAAGTTTGCTTAGCTTGGGATTACGACTCAGATCATTAAAATAAATGAAATCCACTCGCAGAGCGCAGTTGATGTTTACAATACACCTTCCAGCCCATTTTAATTCTTTTGACCTATTCAAGTATTCAATTGTTTCGACATGCAATAGTCCGGGAGGTACTGATGCATTTTAGGTAGTATTAATATGCCGATCGATGGCCATCTTTTTCAATAGATCTTGAATGATTAATATGTGAACCACGCATCAGCGATGCACCCGCGGTGGGTTTAGGATTGGAAGGTCACGGCAGGGGTAAACTTTTTTTTTTACAAATTCATGCGAGCAGCTGACGCGTGTTCCCCCCTCCACCATGCAGCAGACGATTTTTTTCAGCTCAGTATTATGTCAAATACTTATGAAACAAGTTTGAGCCGGCGTACTATGTCTTTTTTTTACTGGGAGTGGCTGATGACGGATGTAGAAGACTTGAGCACTTACTTGAGCAGACGGTCGGTTCACTTATTAGTCATATAAGATCAACTATACATTTCAACGTCAGCCGGCTTACTATGACTTTTGTGTTTGCAACGCTACCTCCCGGACTAACCGTCACAACGGAGTCGTCGTCGGTTGCTGTCAAAAACGTTTCAGAATACCAAAGCTGCGCCTACGTTACCAACTTATTTAGTAAACTAACTAAACCTAAATGGAGAACTTTGCGAGACATGTATTCATATCATTTCGAAACGGCCAAGCCACATATTTTGACTAAGGTGTAGAGTTAGGGCGTGTAGAGTTATAAGCTTGGCTCTACATGAGATATGATATCTTTTTGGCAGTGCGAGCCATATGGTCCCGTCTTGGCAACATTTTACTTGAAAATGTATTTGGTGGATTGGTTAATTTGCGTAAATTCAATCAATTTTATAATATAGGTACAACCTTGAGTATGTATTCTATACATAAGTTTACTAAATTAATTTACACCTGTAGGCAATTAGGTACCTCTTCATGTGGTATATTCCACATCATTCGGGTTATTAAAGTTACACTTTACGAGTATGTAATGTGAGTATAATATAATTTTTTTGGTCTAATGATACCATTTGTGTCGTCTCTGAATCTCTGAGTAAACGTCGAAACATCTATAAGAGACTGACATTAATAACGTGTGTTCCAAACAAGTTTTACATCTCAGATAAAAAAATTAGGAGATATAATTGTTACTATACATAGTCCGCAGTGTAGGTAGCTGAACAGATACAAATTTAAAAAGAACCCAAAATATGAATATCCATACTTTGGAAAGGAGACTAAACGGGTGTTTTGTTAATTTCGATCAGTTCAGCAAGGTACTTACGTTGCTGACCGTAACCATACATTTTAGTTAATTTGTAAGGGGGGACATGACAGGACCAATTAAATTATAATGCTTGTTTTTATGACCTGACTTTTAATTGAGGCTTGAATAGTATTTTAATGAGAGTAGTAGTGGTAAGTAGCGTGTTTCTAGAGAGCTTAACTCTTGATTTTCGGAACTTTGTGTTCGAATGAAATTAATCTTTAAATATGCGGATAATATTGTTCCGAAAAAAGTTATCATTATTTCAAATCATTGATTAACTAAGTTTTCAAAACATATCATGTGCAAAAATTATGATAGCGTAATGTCGTGATATTCCTGAAGAAAAATCTGTAAAACAATTTTAGCAAAACTCAGTCTTCTATCCACGAGTACGATAAAATTTTCAATATACCGCCTGAGTGATTCCTAATACAGACGAACAGATCGGATATATTGTCTACTAACGTTTCCGATGTTGTACTCGTACTAAATGTACGTACGAGAAAAAAGGATATTTGTCTTAAAAGTTTTATCAAATATGAGCACAAAGTCGAGTCGAGTCGACCACTCGAGAGTGAAAGTACTCAAAATGTAATTAAAACTTACATTTCAAAGTCAAAGTCAAAGCCATTTATTCAATTTAGGCCCTAGTAGGGAACTTATGAAGGTCAAAGCTACCGAAGTTACCACCAGTTCGTAAGTCGGTCTTCAACTGAGAAGAACAGGCAAGAAACTCAGCTAGGTTACATTTTCTAAATATTTATTGGCTATTTTTTTCCAAAACATTATACATACATACTTTTTATTTTACAAAACTTACTTATTTTACTTTTTATTTGTGAATAGGTATCTCTTAAGCCACCTCTGTAGCCCCTACACTCGGGATAGCCTGAGAGCTGTATGTACGCTACATACTATCATCTCATGCTGTTGTTAAAAGTTCACGCAGATAACCTCGTGCAGTGAGGAGGGAACGAATTAACAGTTGGTCTACTTCACGCGTATCCATTCCAACCCATGTGCTCTGTATTTACGATAATTTTCTAACCTTTAAAAAAATAACCTAAACGTTCTAACAAATTCCATTGTAAATATAATTCCAGCCTTTTGAGTGTTATCTTTAGTCCTAGATTTATACACAGACATTCAATAAAATCTAAAAGAATTTAGGCTGTTTCTTTTCGCTATTGAATAGATTTCCGATTCTTCAGCCTATTTAGTTTATTACCAGGTAAGCTTCATCACAGTCAAAATAAATCGTGAAACGTTCGTAATTTTGTTTATCTCTGAATTTGTTATATTAAGCTTTTCCAAGCTATACTGAACTATATTGTATTTATAATGTTCATAGCAATGATCATTATGACCAACTTTTATTATGAGACCAACTCCGAAATTTAACCCAGTTCTAGTACACCCTTTCCGTCTAACTTTGTATAAATTAGCGATATACATTAATTCTACATTGAAAAGAAAACTATTCAATATTTTTCAATAATTCTAGCCAATTTAGCTAATTTCGTCTAGTATTCTAAGCTAATTTAGGTAATGGATAAATCATTCAGAAGCTTATGAATCTTAGACATGATGCTATAATTACTTTATAGATTTTAGAATTACTTATTCGTAGCCAGCCATCAAATCCTCATTAAATTGAATAAATTAAATGTATGTAGAGTATAAGAGGAAGATAACCAATGTTTTGTTTTTTAATTTCTATTGGTACTCGTAAAACGAACATTTCTTCCAACAAGATTACTGAGCCAAATAAAATTATAAACCTTTTCAGAGATTTCTAGAGCACAATTCTATCACATTTTCTGTGTAGTTACTTTTTAGAGCATTTTTTCTTGTGTCAAGATCTGAAATTTTCTACCAAAATTAATTACATTTTTTTAAGCGTCTTATTGGATTATTTTGCGTGGGTGTTGCCTAAGCCCTCCCATAAATATAAAATATTAGCTATAAAAACAAATCTAGAACAATCTAACCAACCAATTAAGTTCATAAATTAGAAAACAAATCTTCTAATTTGTCTTACGTCAATACGCGATAATGAAAACAAAATGTATATATTCATTAATAATGTTTATTAAATTGCATCGCTTCACAAGCACCTCAACCACAGATTAACCCCGTAGGTAGTTGTCTGATGAACATCCGTTGACGCCAACTAACCGGATTTGATCAAATTCTGATTCACTCAATCTGGGGACAAAGAAAAGAGACATAAGATATTGAAATCATAACACAGTATGTGGGTGAAACAGAATATGAAGACTGGTTGTTGAATTTGTTGATATTATATGAACTATTTGCAGCAAGTGTATAAAATGGCGGCATATCGCGTGACAAATCGTTGCACAGTAATCCATACTATGAAAGACTGCTAACACTTAGTCCTTAGAGGGGCATAGACTAACAAAGAGATTTTGGTTTGAATTACTCATTATTTTTATTAAAAGATAACAAGTGAAGATCGATACTTGTAATAACTTAATTAGTAAAAAATGGTTTGAGTTTCCACCAAATATCAAACGAAACTTTTAGCAATCAAAACTATTATTTGCTAATGAAATAAGATAAAAACTAGTTAGTTCGCTATTCAAATGATATTTGGTATACGTTGTGAATCCATTAAAACTATTTGCATATTTTTTGTTGCTATAGGATTTTGTTATGTTCTTTCAAATAACATTTGGTTTTGTAGGTTTACTAATAGAGAGATTTGAAATTCATATCATTGGTATAAAGCAATTTCTGGGACCGGTTGGTTGTCAAAATATTAGAGTAAAAGCCTTATGCCGGCTGCTTAACTCCACGTGATTTAAAAAGTCACGTTTGACATCTAATGTTAAAGAGTGTGTAAATAAAAGTGTTAATGTTATTATTATTTAATACTCATTTACCGTCATCGTATATCGGAATGAGGTATTGAGAATAAAAATTAAAACTGTTCCATGTGACAATTTATGGGATATAGGGGGGGATACAGTTGCAATATTAAAAGATGATAAACATGCTTATTTTAACCAAGTTCAGGGATAGTAGGAAACGATTTAAACAATATGGACTGTATGTTGAAAACATTAACAAATACGCTACTAATTTTATAAGGCCAGCGACTAGTAGAGATGAATGTCGACGATACGTATTAAATATAAAAGAAAACCAACCTGATTAAAAAGTGAATCACGCCGTATCAATTTTTCTGGTTCCACACACGTCACAATTCATGTTCATCTCTTCTCAATCCTAGGTTTGTACTCCGACGAAGCCGTCGAAGACATGGAGGAAGTGCTTCCAGTCACTATTCCATTGCTCTTCAGAACCTTCTTCCTGAAGCTCAGCCTTGCGTCTCCCCTGATAATCTTATCAAGGGCCTGACGCAGCACCGAGTGTTTCCTTTCAAAGGGGTTGGTAAACATTTTCTTGTTTATAATTTATTTTCCAATTTATAATCACAAATCACAGCACGTCCGTACGTTATGAGCGCGGAGGATGGTTTGATGTGTGAGGCAACTCCCACCGAAGTTATATGAAGCAAGTGACGCGTGCGCAGCGCTTCGGGTCAATTTGCCTGGTTCAAAACAGTTGTTGACCGACGCTCCTACGTCATTCATAACATGTTTTTTGTTCATAGTAATGATAGGTTAGGTATTTTATGGTTGACAATTAAGGGAACTTTGACGTCTTAGCTTGTTTTTTAGGTTTTTACTATTTAACTACGCATGGCTTTGTTTGCTAATATTGGTGTTGTATTAAATTGCGAATTTAATTACGCATTTGAGGATGTTAATGATGTATTTAAGTTTAAAGAAATTACTCTTGTTAGTCATTTAATTTGGCACAGTTAAATACTGTTTCCGATATATTTAAGGCGATGATAGCTCAGTGGTAGTGACGTCGGATACCGAGATGAAGGTCCTGGGTTCGAATCCTACAATGAGCTTGAGCTTTCGGTGAAGGAAAACATCGTGAGGAAACCATAGCACGGTGGTAGGGTACTTTGCAGTACTCGCCTGGCTGGCTACCACCCTCAAGTTGAAAATCTGTCGCCAAGCACCTTTCGGTGTGTTCCGACAGCTGCACTTGAGAGCCATGTCCTTCTAGGTTTTGTGTGCTTACCACCTTCGGCCGCATCATCACTTACCATGGTGAGATTGCGGTCAAACACAGGCCTATAAACAATAAAAAAAAAAAAAAAATATATATATACGATGGATTGCACATATTTAGTGCGTACCAACTAGTATTAGGAAAATCTTAATATAACATAATTTGTGCACATTTGAATATAGTGTATATAATCTGGATGATGAAACACAAAACGGAATCGACATCATCTGTATCAGGAAAATCGACTGAAGGGATAATTAATAGATCTTTCATCAAATAATATATTTAGTTGCTTTACAACAAGCAAATTACATAGCTTGAGTTTTTGGCTAAATCTTTGACCAATATATTGCATTTGGTGCATCATCGCATCTCTTTCTCACTTCGTCGTTGAATTAACTTAGTGATCTTTATCTCTTGTGAACTTAGGTATCAGATAAGAGTTCTTCTTGCTGCGTGGTCGCCTGAATATCACTGGATCAAGTTTCACTCTATCATGGGATGATTTCTGGACCCTGTGATGTGCCCTGTGCATACATTTGTCAAACAATCAGTTTGCCTTCATTTGTCAAACAGTCAGTTTGCCTTCATTTGTCAAACAGTCAGTTTGCCTTTGAAAGATTAATACTATATGCTTTTCTACTCATATTAAATACCATAACTTTTTAAAACAATAAGGATATTTTCCTTAAAGGTATGATATAACTCAGATTTTCTTCGAGATAAGATAAATTATGTATTTATAAATAGCAGTAAAGAACTTGAACGAAGGCTACCGTGTCACGCACGGCACGAAGAGAAATGCGCAGTACAAATAATGGAGGTTCCCCAATATTAATCATATTGTCAATTTCTTCCCAATTACCCATTAAAGTGATTATAAAATGACGAATCATTGAGACCCTAAAAGTAATTGGTCACATAAATGCGGTTCCGGCAATTTACTCAATAAGCAATTAAGTAATTTTGATGTATATAGGTACGCATTTAATGTAATAAGTCTTGATTTGTAATTTATTAGTTGAGTACCTTAGTCGTATCATTAATTATCATTAGGTATATCATTAATAGGTATCACATTTTATGTTTTTTTTTTTTTTTTTTTTAATTTGTTGGCGTCACACGGTTTGTGTATTTTGCCATTTTCCAGTATATTATAAGTTCTAGTCACAATAAAAAACGTTCACATAGTCCTCAGTCAGTCACTGTCCATAAAAGTCATGTTTTAGTACAATGGTGGTTGTACTAAAACTTTTAACGGACTTCTTGAGACAACTTGAAAAGTCACAATACACATGATTCATTTCATTTCACTTCACTGGTGCACATGGATTGATCTTTATTGGATAACATACCACCGATAATATGCAATAAAACTCAAAATACATGAATTTATGAAAATAAAAATGAAAACGCTATGTCACTCTGCAAGTTCCCGCCAAAAAGTCCCATTTTATGATTGATCTCCCAGGAACGTAATAGCACAGGTAATAGTGACATCATTTAAATCAAATGAATTTGATTTCCAGACGGTACTTACCACGTTCCATGGATCTAATGCTATTCCAGGATAAAATGTATCAAAGTACGTACGTACGTATCTATGTACAGAGTTTCATTTAAAACTGTAAAGCGATTACAACGTTGTAGTGTTACAAAGATACAAAGAATTACATTAATAAATCTGTATATATCAAGATTTTATTTGCAAGTAGTCTGTGGGGTTCTTAGCCTTCTGTTATCTTATTTATTTTATAATATACCTCTACTACTCTTCCAAGTTCAAAAGAGAGAACAAGAGTTAAATTAGAAAGGAGTCTTTCTTCACAGGTAACTAGGTAGTAGTAGTAGTAGTTTATTCATCCATAAAAGGATAGGCAAGGGTTTTTTTCAACCATACAGCCATTTCATGCGTGTAATTTTATATAATATCATTTTAATAGAGTCTGCACAATAACTTTCATATAGTCACCGTCCAAAGTCATGTTTTAGTACAATGGTGGTCATTGTACTAAAGCTTTTCACGGACTCTTTGAGGCAACTTGAAAAGTCACGATACACATAATTCATTTCATTTCACTTCACTGGTGCACATGAATGATCTTTATTGGATAAAATACCACCGATAATATGCAATAAAACCCAAAATACACGAATTTATGAAATTTAAAATGAAAACACAACGTCACTCTGCAAGTTCCCGCCAAAAAGTCTACACAGGTAACTAGGGTTATTGTCATGTTTTGTTTACATCGGTTCTACCGGATCTACGAACACGTTATTATGGTGACCACATAATAACTGGGGCTTACAGTTAATCTGTAAAATCATTAAGAACTAATTGATATCTCGTTTTAATAATCAGCAGGATATTGATGTCACGTGTTTATGACACATGGTGTGAAGAATAGATACAAATATTGGTACAGTATTACCCAACTGATATGGCGCGTCGTGAATCTTCGTTCGCACAGAAAAGAAAGTATGGCTCCGAAGATTAACGAAAGAATGCTTAAAACTTACAATCAACCTTAGATCACTACTATAAGATTCATAATACACTGCAGCTGTTGGTTCCGTCTCATTCGCAAGTCACACCCCTCCGCACGGCGCGCGCTAACTTGGCGGCAGCTGCCGACCAATAGTGTTTCCCTCGCTTTGAAAACTCGTTGGGTACTACTGTACTTTACTCGTTTTATTTGTACTAATATTTTTACCCCATTGGGTAGCGCAAACCATTGTTTGTACTAACAATTTGCACATTTGATATATTCAAATAAAGAATGGAATCGGGGATATCCGATGTTCTTAGTATAACAATGTACTGATAAACCCGACAAGATTTCGAATGATGAATAACGAAGACTGATATCGATTTTCTCTGACGTGCAATTATTGTTTTCTTATTTACTGTTGTTTATTGTTCACGTGATGGAAAGTGGCTATTTTTCGTGTATGGAAATAAGCCATTTGCTAATTGGTCTGTACAACTTTTTAGGGTCACTGGGCGAGATGGCTTGAGGGAAGTACGAACCTCAGCTGCTGGGGTAGTGTCCGTATGAGCGAAATCTTTTTTTTACCGTTGTATGTGGAACCCTTGGAACTAGAACTAGTTATACTCTGACGCTATCAATTATTATAATCTATGGTATTCAATGTCAGTCGATCGTAAATTAAGTTTTGAATATAGAACGAGAAATAAAATAATAACATTGGTGCAGGTTATTTTTTTTTTATCTCGACAAAAACTTGAGAATTGATTGACGTCTAGAATATGGACCTGAAACAATTGAATTTGGAACTTACTCGTATGACATAAGGTTTATTTTTGATCTATACATTTATTCTTGAGTTATAGATAATACTCTAGTATTAGCTTGGATAGGTTTTTTTTAGACGAACTGGTAATTTCTAGACATTAATAAAGGTGTTATTCTACTTGTCCGTACGATAGCGAGATTTTTACTTGTCAAGAAAACTGTAATATTTAATAACAGTTTGCAAATCTCATAGAAAATTTTAATGGAATGGTACTTTTTTTTGATGGCAAACAAGCATATGGCTCGACTGATGGTAAGCGGTTACTACAGAAATCGGAATAATTATGTAACTTGTCATCCTTGACATACCTAATTGACCGAGCGAGCGAAACGTATCAGTTTCCTTTAACAAAAATGCTTTCGTATGTCTGTCCTGATGTCCGGACATCCTTCCGACACTTCGGAAACTTTTTTTAATTATCGAGACTCGCGAGGTATATTCAGAGCCACTGTGTTATAAATATATAATTATCGAGTCTGTTGGGAACCTTGCCGACGACCGGCAGCTGTGGCAGTGTCGAAGATTTTCTATATATCGATTTTATTTTGTTTATTTATTTGAAATAGGTACTTAATTAAATAAATACACTCCAAAAACATTACCCTCTTTCCGGGTCAGTAGTAACCTCATATTGTTCGCAGAAGTGTGTGATTTGGCTTAAAGTTTATTGAGTGCAAATAGCTAAAATGTATTTATTTATTCAAACTTAAAAACAATATAAATTACGGTCGAATTTCCATTGAGTGACCACTGGTATAATTTAATCCCTCATTCCTATTCATATTGGCGAATCAACAAATTAGACGTGGCTAGACTATTGTCATTGAAAACTGGAACAGAAACTACCTAAAACCGGTTTCCTGACTTCATAATGCTTGCTTTGTTATACTTGCACTATAATGAAATTTTTCAGTTGCATCCAGTTCCATCCGGTTTCAGTGCTTCTAGTTGCGCGATACCTACGCTCGTTTCAGGTTGTTTATTGTGTGTGCAAGGGCGGATCCAGGGGGGGGGGGGGGGTCACGGGGCCATGACTCCCCTGGGGCTCGGCCGTTTCAGTGAATCAGCGGGTACAAGCTATAGTATTGTATATTTTGAAACCCATCCAAGCTATAAGGATATAAGTGTGTGACCCCCCCTGACGCCAAGACTGGATCCGCCCTTGTGTGTGTGTAGGGTTCTCTTTCTTCTTCGTACACTATTGGTATATTTAAAAAATGTAACCTTGCTGAGTTTCTTGCCTGTTCTTCTCAGTTGAAGGCCGACTTACGAACTGGTGGTAACTTCAGTAGCTTTGACCTTCATAAGTGCCCTACTAGGGCCTAAATTGAATAAATGGCTTTGACTTTGACTTTGACTTTGACTTTGATTGGCGCGGAGTGGTCGTTATGGATCGTCTGATAATTTTGTTTCGGCTTTTGCGAGACTTCTCCATCTTTCTCTATTCGTGGCACTACATTCACTAAGGGAACACTTTGTATGTAGATGATTTTATGAGGTCTGTCCATCTTGTGGGTGATCGGCTGCGGGGACGTTGACTTTCTACTCTTCCTTGTATCACAATACATCCAAATATCTTAAGGATTCGCACTTGAACAATCGACGAGTCTTTGTTTGATGCCAAGCTCTTCCAGGACGGAAGCGTTAGTGCGGTGAGCAGTCCATTTCATTCTCAGCAAGCGCCTCCAGCACCACATTTCAAGGCCGTCAATCTTTTTCTGATATGTTTGATGGATCGTGCATATCTCAGCTCCATACAGGAAAAAAGGAAAAATTAAGCAACTCTTTCAGCGAACCTTGGTGTTTTAGTATGCGGCGATCTTTCCATATCATTAATTGCAGTAACCGGTTTGTGAGGGTAGTTACGTACCTACGATTTGTTTGTAATTTTAGAGGCAACCTCACGGGATGAATGTACATTTATCTGTTTACTTTAATATTCCATTACGTATATATTTACCTATATCTTTTTAATGTCCGTCATTACGAATGACTTTTCGGTAGAGAAAAACTGCTAATTTATGTAAATGTATGGATTATGCAAAAAAAAGTAGTACAATATTTTATAAGTCTACTAGCGATTCGCACGGGTAGCAAAGCATAATATGATAAAGCCTACGTCACTAGAAAAAGTAAGAACAATTGAATTTTCCTGTATTTCCTTTATTACAAAATAAATTTAGGTTATACTGGTTAGAATCATTTGGAGCTTTAATATATAAGACTAGCTTTATAGCCCGCGACTTCGTCCGCGTAGATTATTTCTTTTTTCTAGATATGAATCATTGTAACAATATAGAGCTTTGTTCATGGCTATTGTCCGCCACTACGTGTGATATTGACAAAAGTTCAGGGATGCCACATAAAACTGAAACAGTCCTGCCGCAAATCAACTCTAGCAAATTTCAGAGTTTTTCCCTGTGACTACAAACCTTAATTAGGAATCTTTTAAATTCAAACGGAAGGTGATTTGGGATCAATGGTATACGCGACAAGAAGACTGTTTCTCCTCTGGCAGAACCAGTAAATATTTTGACCTCAATAACATTGCGGCGGAGAGCTGTTACTTGTAGTCTAGTTCCACAGCACAATTTTGGAGGCCTTATCTCTCTTTCCCTCAAGTCTGAGGATCGTGATCAACATCGGGTTTGCTTCTAGAGCGAATGATCTGCCTCCACTGGTTTCTGTCTTCTGGTTTCTGTAAAACTTGGAGGACGATGAGTCTTTTACTTGATCGGACCATCTTGTTGGTGAACGACCACGTAGTCTTTTTCCTTCCGTGTTCCCAACTATGATTAGATTTCCAAACTTTCATCGCCTTTGCGCACCATTTGGCCGAAATACGAAAAAATACGTTGGTGGCATATGGTGGACAATCGTGTTTCAATTTGGAGCTGCGATAGGATTGATGCATTGTTGCGTTTAGCGGTCCAAGGTATTTCCAACATCCGTCTCCAGCACCACATCTCGAATGCATCAATCATTTTTCTTTCTCGGGCCAGTATAGTCCACGCTTCCACTCCATACATGAAAATGAGGAATAACAATGCTCGTATTAACCGGATTTTTGTTTTAATACCGATTCCTCTCTTTTTCCTGATGTTGTTTAGGCGAGTCATTTCAATACGCCAATACCATAAGCCGAAATAATAAATTGTAAAATTTTAACTCCGAAAACAAAGAACTTCATATACTAAATTTAATCCCCCTTTTCACTCCTTAAGGGTTCAAATTCCAACAAGACCGATATTCGTTGCGTTAGTTTATAACCATAAGCTTGAATAATAAATTTAGTGTACTTCCATACACAACTTCATCCCCCTTTTCCTCCCTTCGGTGGTGGAATTATTACAAACGCTGAGATAACTATATATAAATTTTCAATCGTCAGCCTAAACACAAAATTTTAAGATCCTAACTTCAAAACTGACATACTTGCATACAAACTTTCATCCCTTATTTTACCCTGTTAGGGATGGAATTACCAAAAATCCTTCCTTAGTGGATGCCTACACCGTATAATAATACATTGAAGTTTACTTTGAAATTGAAGGACTTGCATACACAACTTCATCCCCCTTTTCCTCCCTTCGATGGTGGAATTATCACAAACGCTGAGATAACTATACATTAATTTTCAATCGTCAGCATAAACACAAAATTTGAAGATCCTAACTTCAAAACTGACGATGTTGCATACAAACTTTCATCCCTTATTTTACCCCCTTAGGAGTGGAATTTCTAAAAATCCTTCCTTAGTGGATGCCTACACCGTATAATAATACATTTAGTGAAGTTTACTTTGAAATTGAAGGACTTGCATAGACAACTTCATCCCCCTTTTCCTCCCTTCGATGGTGGAATTATCACAAACGCTGAGATAACTATACATTAATTTTCAATCGTCAGCATAAACACAAAATTTGAAGATCCTAACTTCAAAACTGACGAACTTGCATACAAACTTTCATCCCTTATTTTACCCCCTTAGGGGTGGAATTTCTAAAAATCCTTCCTTAGTGGATGCCTACACCGTATAATAATACATTTAGTTAAGTTTACTTTGAAATTGAAGGACTTGCATGCACAACTTCATCCCCCTTTTCCTCCCTTCTGTGGTGGAATTATCACAAACGCTGAGATAACTATATATTAATTTTCAATCGTCAGCCTAAACACAAAATTTGAAGATCCTAACTTCAAAACTGACGAACTTGCATACAAACTTTCATCCCTTATTTTACCCCCTTAGGGGTGGAATTTCCAAAAATCCTTCCTTAGGGGATGCCTACACCATTTAATAATACATTTAGTGAAGTTTACTTTGAAATTGAAGGACTTGCATACCCAACTTCATCCCCCTTTTCCTCCCTTCGGTGGTGGAATTTTCACAAACGCTGAGATAACTACACATTAATTTTCAATCGTCAGCCTAAACACAAAATTTGAAGATCCTAACTTCAAAACTGACGGACTTGCATACAAACTGTCATCCCCTATTTTACCCTCTTAGGGGTGGAATTTCCAAAAATCCTTCCTTAGTGGATGCCTCCACTGTATAAGGTATCTTTGTGCAAAATTTCAAATCTCTAGGTCCAGCGGTTTGGGCTGTGGGCTGATATATCAACAATCAGTTTATCATTTTATATATTAAGATTCTTGTTTAGAGCTAACAGATAATGTGACTGTCAAATAATATAACTAATTTGCAATAAAATAATATCCCACCAAAAACATTGTTATGTAAAATGTTGCCAAGACATTATAGCTCGCAGTGTCAAAAAGTTATCAGATCTCATGTAGAGGCAAGATTATAAGTCTACATGCACTTACTCTACAAGCCCTAACATCACAAACTCTGCACCTTAGTCAAAATATGTGGCTTGGCCATTTCGCTACCGTCACATGGGAGAAAGGTGAAAAATGTATTCATTGTTCATTAGGGGAGACCGGGGTTGGTTGACCAAGTTTCAGCTTCAAGGCTTCTATTTCTATTTCTTTAGAGTATATTCATTTAAAAACGGGTTCAGTTAATAGAGTTACTATTAAGCTTTGCAAAAAAGGGGCAAAATGCACATTATTTACTATGATATAGAGTACAGGCCAGTTTTTGTAGAATAGAAAAATCTGGTCAACCTACCCCATGCTTGGGGTAGGTTGACTATTCACCTGGGGTAAGTTGACCTATGAAGTTGTAAGGGCAAAATCTACGAGGAAATAGGATAAAAGACACAAAAATGTATTACTCCTTTTTTTTATTGCAACCAAGGCGATCTTCCGCCACGTCAATTAAACACAATAAAATTCCAATATTCTTTTATTAATAAAATAATATACGTAAAATATATTTTTTGTCAAAGATAACTTGTTGACATGTTTATCTATTACATCTTTGGATGTACTCCCTCTATTATTCTTCCTTTTATATGTTCGCATGGTCCTGAAACAATAAATTTGGATAAAATTTCAAAAATACCGACTTCATTTTATGTATGGAAAATACCTAATATTATGAGGCTTGTTGACCAGTGGTCAACCATCCCCGTTATACATTAGTCTACTAGCCCCGAACCACCTTTTAACTTTTAACCACATGCCATAACCTCAAAACTGCGACTAAGTCAAATAGAATAATACATAAAAGAAAGAACATGAATCAAACATTCGTTATAAATGCTTTGACAATCAATAACCATGAATAAATAGGCATTATTACAAATAATATTACGACAAAAAAATTTACTTACGTGTGTTGTTTTTCAATATTACGTTCCTTCTCTCAAACGACGTGCGTGCGCGACGCCGCGTTCCCGATGACTGAGCGGGGGGAGGTGACGGACTCTCGTGTCTCACTGGTTAGCTCAAGGCTATTGCCTCGGACGAGTTTTTGATAGTTAGTCAACCTACCCCTATAGTCAACCAACCCCGGTCTCCCCTACTTTTTTGTTATTCAATAGTTCTTGTAGTAGTGGAACGGCCAAGCCACATACTAGACTACGGTGTGTGAGATTACAACCTATAATAATACTAATTACATATACAAGAACTTGATAAATACCTTTTCATTGATAAATAAGCAATAAATAAATTCTATAACTATTTTATATTACCATTAATTGCTAAAAAAAGAGACGACATTTCCCAGGATTATCTTATTCAATTAAAACTTTGTTGAGCAATGAGCTACTTCTCAAAGGGAAGCAATTAAAGTCACGCAAATAATTCATAGTCATCAACGAGATGTCAATCACTAAGAATTATAATTATGATGCATTTTATAAGTAATGAGAAACGCATTGTTATAAAACTCGTAGTTATATTTCTCTGCTACAAAAAGGTTAATTAAAGGTGAACGCACACTTATCCGAGCCGAACGAGCATCGAACGAAACGAATTTTAGAATTCTGTATATGAAATCTTACGAAAGCTCGCACACTCGCCCGCGTCGAATCTTTCGAATCTGGAGTAGATTTCCTATACAAATTCTTAAATTCGTTTCGTTCGAGGCGTTCGGCTCGGATAAGTGTGCGTTCACCTTTAGCTGCCCCCCACGTTCCAGGGATGGGCTTATAGCACTCAGGCAAAGAATATAGCTTCCTGAAACTGATAAGCAGTTGCTTGCGTGCAGCGTCGTGTGACGGGTCGCCACTTCCATCCAATATGGCGAAGAGGGCGATGGCTGCCACATGTAAGACTGCTACTTGCTAAAAGTATCATTAGAAGTTTGGGCCATTAAACCCTTAGAGGCTCGCTGAGCTTAGCCAATAATTTTAAAATTTATGACGTTTAAAAAGGGACATTAAACAATAGATAATTGGTCAGCAAAACGAATAATTTATAAAAAAACGTATTTTTTTACCACGACCTCTGATACGTATATCTAATAAGGGTCAAGTGTAAAATAACAAACAGCTATTCGGTAAACAAATCACCAAACACAGTATCATACCAATATCATATAAACAAGAACAATACTACTGATAAATGATGTTTATTTATAGGATATTTAGGAAGCACGCGTTGCACTTATCACTAATTTGTTCAAACAAACAAAGGTTTATCAAAACAAATATTTTTGTTACTAAATTGGTGTTAATTGGTTTAGATTAGCTCTTGAAGCATGCTTAAAGTCACGTAATCCATGACTCAAATTGATTCATGAAAGTATGTAAATATGCTTTTGTGTATATCATACCTATATACCTACGCTAATAGGAAAACCTGAATTTGTTTCATAATAATATTATGTGGTATGTAATTTTAGACACTTGCATGATTATAAACAAAATTCTGGCCTGCTTCATGTCGGGATCGTCGCAATTAAATGGTGCATGAATTTCAATATGAGTGCGCGGCGGTGGCTGCCACACGCGTCATACTTGTGATCAGGTGCTGTTTATGGGGGTTGGTCTGTGCCATATATTACTCACCTCTATGGTCTGTGCGAATGTGCTATTTACATATTAGCCGCGCTGGGCATGCAATTGTTATCAGTGATATTATAATGTAAATGTTATGTAAAGATTTTTAAAAGAGTAAGTACCTAATTGCTAAGTATATTGCTGGCTCTTCTCAGCAAATGCAATCTTACGAACAGGTATTAGAGTCAAAGTCAAAGCCATTTATTCAATTTAGGCCCCAGAAGGGCACTTATGAAGGTCACATTTACTGAAGTTACCACCGGTTCGGAACTCGGCCTTCAACTGAGAAGAACAAAAAAAAGAAGAGTCAAACTCAGATATTTGATTAAAATGTTGATTTGTTTTTGATTTTGAATGAACCTGCCTTAGTTTTCTAGAATTCTCTCATATCTCGAATCTTGGAACACGCTAATATCAAAGCGATCCATTCAGTTTCTAGTCATTATCTGGTCCAGTGCCCCGCGTGGTACTAATAATATGTTCTCAGTATCTGAATAATATAACTGTTTCAATTGAGAGATTCGATTTATGAATTTAGAAATTGTAAGTTATTGAGAATTGCATAATGGAGTTAAAAATTATATATTATTATCTCTACGTAAACGATACCGATTTATGGTTTGTGCTGTTCACAGACCTAATAGCTTTGTGGCGCTTTTACTCCAAGAATCGTATAAATAAGATAGTATAAGATTCTTGGTCTACTATAAAATAGACTAATAAAAACCTTTGATGTAAAGGTTTGTAAAATGGTCTCTCAGCAATTGTTTTCTCCTCAAATCTCTAATCGGTCGTAAATGTTATTTCCGTAGCGCCATTGCGAGGAAATCTTTATGGAGGTCATAACCATCTGAACATTACTTTATTGTCATAATATGACAGTTGGTACGCCCGTTACAGCACATTTTATGTTGGCACCTTTGGTACTTGTAGTTCTTGATTTTATTCCTTTCTTGATGGTTTCCTTGTTTGAAATCTTTTCCGCCAATTTCCCACCACCGATAATACGCTCTGATTGGTTAAATCAAGCACACACTAAACATTTAGGTTTTTTTTTATACCACTAAGGTGGCAAACAAGCATACGGCCCGCCTGATGGTAAGCGGTTACCGTAGCCTATGGACACTTGCAACACCAGGGGTATCACTCGCGCGTTGCCGACCCTGCAGAAATCTCTTCACACCCTTTTTGAAGAACCTCATGCTGTATTCCATTGGGAAAACCACGGCGGGGAGCTCATTCCACAGTCTGAGCGTCCGCGGAAGGAAGCTCCGTTGAGGTTTAGATGCAGTGATTGGTCGGTACTGTTAATAAACAGTGCAAATAAACTTACTAGTTGCAGAATTTGGAGCAGCAGAGTGTGGTGTCTTCTCTATACGTAGTAATAATAGCTCAATGGCTGTAGTGTGAACTTTCTCAAAGACAGCTACTCCTAACACATAATAATAATTAATCTTATCATCTATCGGATGTGCCCCACGTTTTGCATTATAGTATTATACTTTTTAGTCATTTTTAAAAGCGAATAAAATTGTTGTATTTCACACAATTTTGCACAATTGTACGGGGGTAACGACATTGTACGGTAAATATAAGGTAATTCTATTTTTAGCCGACTTAAAAAAAGAGGTACTCAATTCGGTTGTCTATATATTTTTAATGTTTGTTACTAAAAACTCCGTCATTTATTAACCGATTTGGCAAATTATTTTGTTGTCTGGAAGTGTATACTGTCCGTTTGGTCCCATTGTCATCAGGTCAGGATCTGATGATGGGATCCTGGAGAAATCGAGGGAACTCTTCAAATATTAGGCACACCTAGATTTGGGTATTTTTTTATGGTAACTCGTGCTTTCTAAAACAATCATTTGGTGGAGTGGAACTAATGATGAAGATCACAGATGACCACCGGAACTACTCAAATATAAGTATATCACGGGTTGCGATTACTATAATATAGTTGCAAAAGTTTTGAAGTCAGCGAAAGAGCACCGACATGTTCCATAGAAATTATTTTGCTGACTTCAAAACAGTGCAGTGTCAGATTAGAATTAATATACTTATATACTTTTTAGTGTACTTTAAACTCAATTTATATTTTTTTGTAAAAAAGGTTTTTTTTATTTTATTTCTTTTCGCTTACAATACTTTAAATTTTTATACTTTTATTTTTATAATACTTTCATCATCATCATCATCATCAGCCTATAATGTCCCACTGCTGAGCACAGGCCTCCTTTCACAAATGAAGGTGAAAGGGAATGGGCAATACTCCGCCACGCGTGCCCACTGCGGATCGGTGGAGGTAGGCTAGTGGTCAACCTACTGTTGGAATTTTTCAAGCCGCCTAGGAGGCATCCAACTAGCTTAACGACTATCACAATTAAGTGATAACCGGGACCAACGGCTTTACGTGCCTTCCAAAGCACGGAAACGCTCGATTTGAAATACCACTAGGCGGTCACCCATCCAGGTACCGACCACGACAGGCGTAGCTTAACTTTGCCGATCAATTAAGAACGGCTAATCATGCTACACCACGAGCGCTTCTTCTTCTTTCATAGTCGCTTTTTAAGAGGACTCACTTCGTCATACTTTTCATACAAAACCTCTGTACTTATTATGGCGTTGTTAAACATTTTTCGTTAGATGTTTTGAACAAATTAGTATCTTGTACACTATATCTAGCCGTGTATCTAGGCGTAATTTAAAAAAAGTGTGAAACAAATTCAGTCAAAGCCTCCGAAAAACAGCGTTTTTGCTTGAACTTTGGCCATATCTAATGTACCTATAAATTGTAAAAGTAAAGAAAACATTTAGATACCAGGCTTGCAAATGTATTGGAGATTCTAAATAACTAACTTTTTTTTCACAAACTTGTAAGATTTTTTCACAAGAAGTATACTCCTGGAACAAGTTTTAAGAATGCGAAATCATGAATGACGACCTAGCGAAGCGGCCGCGAGTGATCAGCGGAATTTACCGACTGATAACCGACGGCTCTGATGCTGTCTCTCTTTTTTCGCAGTCAAACATTACGTTGGATGAAACAACAAGCTTTTAGACTATGCTCGCGTTGAAGTTGCGCCGGCCACAGAGGGCCGCCTTAAATCAGTGTAATAGTGTGCCCCGTCTCACTCTTTCTATCACCAAATGTCACCTGTCAGATAAAGACTTTGGAATTTTAGCTAATCAACGTTTGATAACTTTAGTATGAATAATATTATTAATATATAACCTAACTAATCCTGAGCAAAAAAATATAGTAATATAACTAGTAGGTACACACGGCTACACATCAAGCTATATTTAAGTATAAGCTGATCTCGTATTGTATAGGATTTCCGTTCAATGCGAGATCAGCTTATACTGGAAATGTATAGCTCTAGTGTACCTGATGATTTGTGATCTTATTGACCATTCATCTTTCAATGTCATAAGCTACCAAATACATTATTAAAATAAAAACGGGCTTTGATCTTTAATATCAAAAAACTAGGTATAAAAACGTGTGAGACTAATCCTAGGTCTAGACCACTCAGAGCGAGGATAGGCAACGTGCACATTCGAATAACCAGTTCAAGACTTAGTTAACTGATTTTGACCGGTAATTCCATGCATGTATGTACACGTGCATCATTACGTGGATTACGTAACTTTATTGCAATGAAATTCAGACTGAAATAACGAATCCGTAGAAATATTACAAAATCGGAAATGGTTCCATTTCTAATGAACCACTGTTTGTATTTGCAGTTATCAGAACGTAAAAAAGTTATCAGAAAACCGCTATATTGAACCGATTTCAATTCGAAAATGATGAAGCTTCATGGAAATCGGTTTAATTTTTTAATAGTGTTTCATGAATATTAGTTCCGAACCGTTGGTAGTGTTTAATTTGATTTTAAATACTGCACTTTTTATTGTAGCGCTCGTAGTGTAGCATGATTAGCCGTTCTTAATCGATCGGCAAAGTTAAGCTACCACCGTCGTGGTCGGTACCTGGATGGGTGACCGCCTAGTGGTATTTCAAATCGAGCGTTTCCGTGCTTCGGAAGGCACGTAAAGCCGTTGGTCCCGGTTATCACTTAATTGTGATAGTCGTTAAGCTAGTTGGATGCCTCCTGGGCGGCTTGAAAAATTCCAACAGTAGGTTGACCACTAGCATACCGCGCACCGATCCGCAGTGAGTACGTGTGGTGGAGTATTGCCCATTCCCTTTCACCCTCATTTGTGAAAGGAGGCCTGTGCTCAGCAGTGGGAAATTATAGGCTGATGATGATGATGATAACTTTTTAATGATTTTTAGAACTGAACCTTAGTCTTAGGCGCCTCATTGTGTGTGCTATACCGCTCGTGCACCGGGCAGTGTTGCGAGAGGAATTGTTTGACTTGATGCACGCGGCTAATTACGCACCTCTCTCCATTGACCGTGTAATCTTCACACACTACAATTTGCACCTGAAGTGGTCTCGAACAAACGTGCACCTTAAAAACACGAGCCGCCACTCGATCGCTGAGCGCTGACTGGGCAAGCCCATGACGGAAGGACTCGCGCTCTGAGCGGTGCAGCTCTTTATACACTGACCAGTGAAAATACTTCGCGGCCTTAGAGCCCACCACAAGGACCCACTTGTTTTTACAAGTGGCGAACATACACCGCAATCAAGGGGTTTATACGACCCCGGATTTGCTTCCCCACCCCCCTTTTGGGAATAGGGTGTGTGACGACCACATGATTGATTGAAGTGGTCTCGCACCGTGTGATTTTAAAGGAGCATCCTACCGCGGACGCTCAGGTTGTGGAGCTCCCTGCCGAAAAACCCCATGCTTTATTCCAATGGGAATAGAGCGTAATCTTTAATAGGCTACGGAATCCGCTTACCATCAGGTGGGCCGTATGCTTGTGTGCTAAAGAGTAACCTTTATATTATTTCATCCACTATCCTTCTTATATTATAAATGTGTGAGTTTATGTGTATGTTTGATATCACGCCATGAACGGATGAGATTTGGCATAGAATATACTCTAGAATAAAACATAGAATATAGTACCTTCCATAAATAATTGTATATATATGTATATCATCATCATCAGCCTATAATGTCCCACTGATGAGCACAGGCCTCCTTTCCCAAATGAAGGTGAAAGGGAATGGGCAATACTCCAACACGCGTGCCCACTGCGGATCGGTCGAGGTAGGCTAGTGGTCAACCTACTGTTGGAATTTTTCAAGCCGCCTAGGAGGCATCCAACTAGCTTAACGACTATCACAATTAGGTGATAACCGGGACCAACTGCTTTACGTGCCTTCCGAAGCACGGAAACGCTCGAATTGAAATACCACTAGGCGGTCACCCATCCAGGTACCGACCACGACAGGCGTAGCTTAACTTTGCCGATCGATTAAGAACGGCTAATCATGCTACACCACGAGCGCTTATATATGTATATAGTAAACCCAAAATGTGCCTAATAGAGGACTATAGGTAGGTAACTAAAATTTCTTGTTGTCGCGGTTAAAAATAACAATTGATTTTAATTATTATAAAGTTTACCTTAGACGAGCCGACTGAAAGTCATCGAGACATTAGCATGAACCTTGTTAAGTGATAGTTACCTATTTATTAAGATTTCTATGTTTTTATTGGATTTCACATCATTAAAGGTTGATTTTATTTGCGGTTACACCTGTGTTGGACACCTGGGTTTTTTTATGTGAACGTTTTTATTATTTTCAATACTTAAATATATTGTTTTCGAACATTAAAAAAAAAATATAGTTCTGTGGGGTCGTAAATCATGTGGTATCGTCATATAATTGAAGGCAGCACTTAATTTTTTTGCGTATACTTATTATATTGTTTTCCTTTGGTTTGTGTTTTGTATTAAAAAATAAATTAAAAACGCTACCTATAAATTAATGTTGTTTTGCTCTTCACTAACCCTCATGTATCTACACCAAAAAATAAAATCGATATTATGAATGGTCTTTCAAAAAGTTGAAACATGTAATAAAAAAAATACAATATTAGTATGTTTCTATGTTAATCCTTCATCCTAACTTAATATTATGAATGCGAAAGTGAGTTTGTTTGTTACCACTTCACGCCTCAGCTACTCAACGGACCATCATGAAATTTGGCATGCAGATAGCCTACTGTATGGAGAAGGACATAGGCTATATTTTATCCCGGGAACTCGGGTGAAACCGCGGGAAACCTCGAGTTACTTTTCTATCTTTATCCTTACTTCCCAAATACGTATTTCTTTTTATCTCCTTTTTTATATTACGAAGGCTGTAAACAAACCTACGATCCGCCTGATGGTAAGCGGTTCCCGTAGCCATATGGACGCTTACAAGACATGGGGCATCATTCACGCATTACCGACCCTTCCCTCACCCTAATGAGCACTGTCGACCTTACTCACGCGCAGGAACTCAACATAAAGTTATTTGGGTGCGGTATTCTGGGCGGAGGTATTTCCCCAGTCGAGATGGTCTATGAGTGAAATAACGCAATTCTATAACTTTCTCAATCATTAACAATTTCAAAAAACAAAATGTAAATCTTTATCCAAAGCAGATTGTATAAATCATCTATGACTGCATGCATCATAACATCCTCAAGTTCAAGGCTCTAATTTTGAACTTTTCCAAACACAAACCGGCTGGCATACACGCGCAAGCAACTAGTTGTGTGTAATAAATTTTAATAATGATTAATTTATTCCAAAATTCAAATGATATTCATTTCCGTTGTTCCTAGATAGGTAGATAATTACTTTTCAAAATAATAACTAGGTACTCAACATGGCTGTGATAAGGCATTTATGGACGTTAAAGGACCGGTACTGAAAAGACGTACGGCATATTTAAATGTAAAAAAAAACAATGTTAGAAACAATACAATGGGAAAGGTTGAGATTAAGGTCCATTTCTCTTGTTGTCCCCAAAAATATTGAAGTGTTAATACCCTAGATGGGGCCACATGTAGGTAAAAAATTCTATGTAATGTGAAGAAAAAATATCAGATTAGGTTAGGACAAAAAAATGTGGAATAAATTAATCATGATTAAAATTGCAAAAAACTAGTTGTTTATGCGTATGTCAGTTCTATGCTCATCAACAATCATAACGAAGATTATAATTAAACTTGCCACGATTAAAATCAATATCTTTAATGTTAACAAAACTACATCATATTGTGGCATTAAAACCGACAAAAAAGTTGCAGAAAATAATACCTATCGTAACAAATGGCGCAACTTAATAATCATGTTGCTTATAAGTCATGTTTACGAAGGTGGTGTGTTGTGTAATCTGTGGTCTTTAAGATCCTAAAAAAATTGTAATAATCATAAAAACAGATTTGGCCAGTCAGTCAGATTTTTTGGCCAAGTCATGGTTTTAGGTACAGTATTACCCAACTTATATGGCGCGTCGTGAATCTTCGTTCGCACAGAAAATAAATTATGGCACCGAAGATTAACGAAAGAATGCTTAAAACTTACAATCAACCTTAGATCACTACTATAAGGTTCATAATACACCGCAGCTGTTAGTTCCGTCTCACTCGCAAGTCACGCCCCTCCGCACGGCGCGCGCTAACATGACGGCAGCTGTCGGCCAATAGCGTTTCTCGCGCTTTGAAAATGTGTCTTCTGCGCAGGTACATTGGTAAGCCAAATTAATTGGGTACTACTGTACATTTGAACTGGCTTACCACTTAACGTTACTAAGATAGTGCTATTTAGATAAGAGATCCTGATAAATAAATATCCTGGGTTCATTCTTCACTTCATCCCAAAATAAGAATAGTACTTGTACTATACAGATAACTTACATATTATTAGTAAATATTAGATTCACTCTCGATGTATTATATAATAACTAATATGAATATAGGGCATACAAATAGTTCATGCGTATTTAAAATTAAAACATGTACACATTATTCAACTATATTTATTGAAATACTAGCTGCCCGGCGCGATTTCGTTCGCGTGGTGCTACCCTACACTACCCTACTCTATCTTAACCATCCAAAAATGATCCGCCATTTATTGAATTCATTTGTTATAAAAAATATGATAAATGAAGAACCGCTCGATCGATTTTGTGCAAACTTTACATAAACCATCTACTAAATAGTCCGAACAAAGCCTTAATATTTGGTTTGGATAGGTGAGCCCGTTCTTGAGTTATAAAGATGATTAAAATAAATAAAACAACGAAAAGACGGCATTGATTTTTATATATTTAGAAGACTAGCTGCCCAGCGCGGCACGATTTCATTTGCATCACCATGACTACTAGGGTAGGGTAAGACACCTCCTACCCTACCGTACCCTACCGTACCCTACCGCACCCTACGCAACTTTCTTAATATTATTTCCGTAAGAACCTTCTATAAAGTGTTAGAAAACTTAAAAAAAAGATGGATGAAATCGGTAAAGTCGTTCTCAAGTTATGGCGTGACCACGGGAAATAGGGTTTTTTTTTATATCGAGACTAGTTGCACCCCGCGGTTTCTTCCGCGTACCCGATGTATATTCTAACCTACCCTACAGTTGTAACAGTAGTACTTTCTTAGATCTTAGCAGATCTGTTACCTGTGAATTGATATAGTTTTCCGAAGACGTGTATTTTCAAAGGAAGTATCTCATATCTTAAAATCTAATCTAATAATATATATAAAATGCTTTTGTGGGTACGTAAATACGCAGTTTTCTCAATCACCACCAACCCCAATCAACTTCCCGTTGGGGTGGTAAATACCCCTTGGTCTCCAGGTGGTAGTAAGGGAGTTTGGTTGCGGTGGGTGGAAGGGGGTGGTCGTGGGTGGCGAAAATGTTAAAACATATATTGCTGTCCTTTTCTAACGCATGAGGACTTCTGAAAAGATCTCAAAATTTCTGAAATGGTCTAGAATGTTCCAAAATGTGTAAAACGGTTATAATCGATCTGGAATGTTCTAGAAAGTTCAACAAATATCTGGATTGATCTAGAAAATTTTAAAGTGAATGCAAACTACTATTATCAATACAGAATGTTTGAGAAAGTTCTATAAATTTTCTGGTTTCATCTAGAAAGTTCCAAAATGTCCAAAACTAATAACAGTTTTATCGAATTGAGTTAGAATGTTCGAGAACGTTCTAGAAATTTCCCGAATAATCTGGAATGTTCCAAAATGAGTGCAATTTATTATGATCGATTTAGAATGATCGAGAAAGTTCTAGAAATTTTCCGAAAGATCGGGAAAATTCCAAAATGAGTGCAATTGATTATGATCGATTTAGAATGTTCGAGAAAGTTCTAGATATTTCTGGAATGATCTAGGAAGTTACAAAATTAGTGCAATTTATTATGATCGATTTAGAATGTTCGAGAAAGTTCTAAAATGAGTGCAATTTAAAATGATAGAGAAAGTTCTAATTTTTTTTTATTGATCTGGAAAGTTCCATAATGTGTACGAGTGTTATTATTGATCTATTATTGTTATTGTTTTAACTAAAAGAACCAAATCGAAATCGAAAATAGAAATCTATAATATCTGTTAAAAATGTATCCTTATACAGGGTGTTGTTTTGGTCGGCGACAAGCGACCCAGGAGCGGTAGTACAAAATATATATTCCCCAAAAATGAACTTAATTCCATTAAATACTGTAAATATGTTGAGAAATACCTTATTCAATTTGAAATAAAATTACCGCAAAGTATGGTTACTAGGCACGTGCACAGACTAGAGCTAGGTACGAGCCGCCATCTCTCCACCCCTTTACTCCCTCGTACTCCCGTTGAGTATTATGTCTACACTTTAGCTTATTACATGATTTTCAAAATTTTAATTTTTTTATTAAAAAAAAATTAAGTATTTTTTTTATATTTTTTTTAGCACCTATATCATTTGTATTATCGACCCTGAGTCGCTCGTCGCTGACCAAAACAACAACCTGTATATTTTTTATACCACTAAATATGCGATGTATTTTAACCCGAGCAACGCCGGGATTCGCTGCTAGTATAATATATTGCTAGAAAACTAGTGAATTAACAGACCACCTTGACAAAGACAAAGCGAGCACTTTAGGAATTAAAAATATTACCAGTGTATGTAACAAATTATGTTTCCGACTCTATTGACTTTGTCAAGGATTACATAATAAAAACTAATAAATACTTATTATTGTTATTTATGCAAGAATATTTACGTAGGGATAGCATAATATTCGGTGCAATTTTTGACGCTTTTTAGAATAATGAAAGTGTAAGTGATAAAAAAAAATATACCTACGCGCGTAGACTTTCAAAATCCATTAAAAAAGTTTTAATGTCTTATAGTTGGGTCACTTTTAATCAAAACCGGCCTAGTACGAGCCGGACTCGCACACGGAGGGTTCCGTACAATAATAATAATAATGTAACCTTACTCAAACTGACAGTGAAATGAATATTAGTTGGCGCAAAATTTAAAAGTACCATTTACCTTAATTTTCAATTTTTTTATTTTTCGGAATTTTCCCTTTACTTGTGCTGTAAGATCTTGCTTGAAAAATTAAAAGAAGTTGAAAATTAACGTTTTTGGTACTTACAAGTTTTCGCGAAATACTAAATTTGCCCATATCTTTTTTCGTATTGACTCAGGACCTTGATTTTTATACACCTAAAAGGGACTATAGACATCAGCATCTGGTATAAATTTCGACTTGCTAGGTCCACCTGTTCCTGAGAAAATCGGTGGTGATACACGGACGGACAGACGGATAAGAGAGTGATCTTATAAGGGTTACTTTTTTACCTTTTGAGGTACGGAACCCTAAAAATGAATGAATGTGTCTTAGTGTCCTTATAATTCTGACACTTTATATTTATTTTAGGGGTAAGTTTCGCCCCAGGCTGCCCAGGCTGAAATATTAGCCTATTGTTTCTAACATAACTTTTGTTTTGAAATCCAAAGTAAAATCAAACTTTATATGCAGCGAGCTCGCAATAACATTGTCTTAAATAAATTAAAGGAATTCGCAAGGGTCATCTTGGGGCCCACGTTATACTTTATTCACAAGGTCGGTATAAATAAATAAAATAAATATCATGGGACATTCCTCACACACGGTCATCTGATCCCAAACTAAGCAGAGCTTGTACTATGGAAAGCATATAACTGATATAATACATAAATACTACTTCTTGTTTGTAAATACATACTTAATATACATAATTACAACCAAACCGACGAGCCAGTTGGCGCAGTTAATAATAGTAATAGAAGTAATAGTAATTGTTTATTTCCAAAAAAATAGTTAACAATTTTCTTATAGATAAGTAAGGCTAGATACATTGATTACTATATTAAGAAGCATCTGTTGCCGAACTAAGAATAAAATTCCTGTATTTCGACAAGCAGTGCCAAATCCCCTCGAGAATTTATAAAATAAGTTGCTAGGCTATCTTTATAAAATCTTTGCTAATAAGTATATTACAACTTATATAATGACAATTTGGAAAAATAACTTATTGTTTTGAATTTTGAAATAAAATATTATGCCTAGTATTATTGTGTATAGTGTACCTACCAAGAGTTACTCTCACTTTGTGTGAGTTCTGTGTGTCTGACGGAGTGTGTGTGTTGTGTATGTCTGTGTGTGAGAGGGGGTGATTTTGACGCAAAAGTTTTTTTTTTAGGGTATAATAAAGCATTTTATTGTTAAATTTTAAGAAGATCCTCAGTTTCATTGTATGAAATGTTTTCCAGGTAAGATATAATTTTCTTTTTACAAAGTGTTTTAATAAGAAGGGTCCTAAAAATAAAAAGAATTTTTGTATGAATGCTGTATTGTTTTCCTGCATTATTTTACAAACGGCATACTTTCTACGTTTTTTAAGAATGAATGGGAAAAATTGGGTGAGATCCACCTTACGCGCCGCAGGTCGTGGGTTCGATTCCCACACAGGACATGCATTTGTGTGCATGAACATGTCTGTATGTCCTGAGTCTGGGTGTAATTATGTATATTAAGTATGTATTTACAAACAAAAAGTAGTATATGTATTATATCAGTTATCTGGTTTCCATAGTACAAGCTCTGCTTAGTTTGGGATCAGTGTGTAACGAATGTCCCAGGATATTTATTCATTTATTAAACTCAGGACATACAGACATGTTCATGCACACAAATGTATGTCCTGTGTGGGAATCGAACCCACGACCTGCGGCGCGTAAGATGAATCGCCAACTGGCGCGTCAAATATAATATATAAGTTGACCGATATAGGATATTATGTTGCATTTGAATTTCCTTGTGGTTTTTTATTCTTCGGTAGATTTCTTTTACAATATTTGTTTAGTATTGAGTCTATTCAGTTGTTGGTACGAGCACAGAATATGATAATTTCTAACAGATTCTGTCTGTCACAGTTTCTACTGCAATAATATATTTGATTGTTATTTGCATGTCTGTGACGCATTTTCTAGTTAATATCAATTAGCAACTTAGCAACATTAGGTTATTCTAAAACAACCTCTGGTTTCTTCTTTTGTAACTTTTATTTTAGATTTAGACTGCATTGTAATTTGAAATCATATTCTTAATTTAAGTCTGTCTTTAGTTAGACTGACAAAATATTTTCCTATACTTACCTACTTAGTTTTTGTCACAAAAACAGTTATTAGTTGTTTTTTACTTTATTTACTTATAGTTGTACGTAGTATATTATTTACTCTATGCTTATACGAATAAAAATAAATTTTACTTATAGGAATTATATGTTAATAACTATTGGTTAAGTTTACGATTTGTTGTTTTTCTTTAGTATTTTAATGTTTTAATTTGAGCTTAAAACAATCCTTACATGGCCCGCTTATTCTGAATGCTTGAAAGATGTCCGCTTAAAGGCTATATTTATTTTTTTATTTATATTCATCCCTCAAGAGGAAATTCAGTAATTTATTAGGACCTTATATAAGATTACAATAAGGACTCGCCCTTACGAAATCAGGGGGTTGAGCTATTATATTATACACGCAAAAGTGTGTTTCCCGTTTCTCATTCACACCCTTAGCGCCTTTGCACATTATAAGAAAATTTCTTGTGTCTTTACAGACACAAGACAAAAAATGTATGGGCGTGTCTGATCAGACATTCCTTGTAATATGCACGGTCTCATATAACAACCAGAGCGACTGAATGTCTTATAAGACATGTCTGATAAGACACAAGACATTTTTCTTATAATGTGGAAAGGGGCTTAATGTAGAACCCCCGTTGAATAGACTGTCATAATGATAAGTACACTATTACCAGGAAATTGCCAATATGCTGCCAGTCTAGAATTTAAATTATGTGTCTGCCTGTACCCAGGACTATGTTGCCAAGTTACATAAAATCTTCCTTACAATATATAAAGCTGTGATATAAAGTTATTTCACGTTGCGATTTCATCCACATGTACTTGGTATAAATGGAATCCCTTTGCCATATTATGATATAGGTATAAGTATTATGTATTATTTAAGTACGGTGTGATGTAAATAACTTTTTCTCCGAAAAATTGCCGTCATAAAGCTGGCCGTCCCTTCGGAAGCCATTTCAATCGTCGTATGTTGACATTAAAATATTATTTCCGTCATGTAGATATTTATTAACTTATGATGATAAATATTTTATTTCAGTACCAAAAGTAGGTATATTTTTAAAATATGACTTGTTACTACCAACATTATGAATCACACTCACAATTTGCCTTATGGTCTTGTTAGCATGAACATTATTATTATTTTAATATTATTTAATTTCATACCATTAATTATAATATAATAAGTTATTAGTATTTATTCTGAAATTGTGAAAAAGTTAGTTTGATATGGTGGATTTGAATATCGAGAATGGCCATGGGATAAAGTATTTTAATTTATTTTTTGTAATTACCAAGTTTACTAACGGTGTAAATAAAGATTTAGCTTGTTCAAACCGATTTTCGTTCCAGTGAATAAGGTAAGTACCTATAATAGTATGAATAACGTGTAGTTGCGAAACTATGACGTAAAGTTGACATTGAAAAACAAATGCTAGCGCCCTTCAAGAGGGCAACCAACGTGCAACCAAGCAACCAATGACTGACACACTGACACACACAATCTGCTAGCTCGTTGCTAGTCAAAGTGTGTCATTCGTTACCGAGGGCTACCGTTTCTGTGGCCACCAGAGGACGCCACAAACGATTATGTTCAAAATATTTTTAGCGCGTCAGGGCCAATATAATTGATAATAACCAAATAAATAAAATATTGATTATGCCGCAGTATTGCGTAGTCCCGATAGCTTGCAGTCCGCTGAGGAACACAAATCAGCCGGGTTATCGCGTATCTTTAGTAGTAATCGTATAATGGAATCATAATTTTTATAATTATACTAGCTGTCCCCCGCGGTTTCACCCGCGTTCCCGGGATAAAAAGTAGCCTATGTCCTTCTCCATACCATAGGCTATATGCATGCCTTTCATCGCGATCGGTTCAGCGGTTTAAGCGGGAAAGCGTAACAGACAGACAGACAGAGTTACTTTCGCATTTATAATATTAGTTAGGATTTATAAACTCAACATGTGCATATTTTTTATTAATTTATATTGTAGTTAAATTATTTTGTTTTCCTTATGTGTAATTGTTTTTTTATTATTATAATTTCTTTGTATTATATAATTGTATTGCCATTCAGACATAACGTGAGTTGTTAATGAATTGAATTTAATTAATATATCGTCGTGTCTTGACATCGACTGCTCAGGTATATTATCTCTACGGGAGAGGGCATTATAACATATACCCGTTATCAACAAAGGTAATAGAAGCTAGGATCTCCTTATGTCCGTCAGTTTTACTGCAATTCTATTGGCTAATTGCTTGACAACGATGACCGGACTATCGTGTATCGTTTTTCGTAGTAGGCCCCCTGGCTACGGCCCTGAAGAAAACCCAGAACAACTAAATAATTCTGAAACGATTTTAATGTAGGTACATAAATTATTTACTTTATCTTTTGTGTAAATTGAACATGTTTTATTTATTTCACGGCGAAACGTTATCGATAAAGAAGAGAGAATAGTATATTTATTTAATTTACGTTTCATTTGATTAAAGAATTTTTTTTTTTTTTTTTTTTTAATCTTTATTTATTTATAGAGGGTTTAATCACAATGATTATGCCACCCTCGAAATAACACTTAAAGTTATCATATTATACATATTAGATTCTACGTTTAACTCCTATTTTAACCATTTTTATTAACATCTTGGCTTCCTCCGATAGAGGGCAAGCCAAAATCTCATTACATTTCCCAATTAAAAATAACTCAATGCCACACTTTCTAATAAATTCAAATCGTTCAGCTTCGTTCCGGACGCATTCCATCAGGATGTGATACACGTCTTCAACTACATCACACTCCGTACAGTTTGGTGAACTTGTTTTGCCCATAAGATGTGCAAATCTATTTAATGGAATGTGTCCGGATCGAAGCCTTAAAAGCGTTACTACACTAGACCTAGACATATCCGCCCCATCAAACCACGGTAATTTTGTCAAGTGAGGTTGTATAGTCCTATACCAGATTCCTTTACTCAGTGATCTCTCATCAAAATAAAGTTTCCAATTTTGTATACATTGTTTTTTAATCACTGAGAGAAGGTCACCATGATAGGGTAGCCAGTTCATAGTGATGCCATCTGTGAGAGCTTCTTTGGCGAGTCGATCTGCATGTTCATTACCACACAAACCTACGTGAGACGGTACCCATTGTAGTGTAACGCGTTTGTTTTCATTTGACAGATTATCAAGCATTTCCAAAATGCGATATGCTATTGGTGTACCACGGAAATTGGTTGTACAACGAATGAGGTGCTGAAGAGCACTTCTGGAATCCGTTAAAATAACATAATCACCTGTCTCCAAAGATTCTATATAAGAAATAGCTTCCATAATAGCAATTAGCTCTGTACACATTATAGAAATGTTGGCATCAATTCTTATTTTAATTGAACTTTTTGTTTGAGGATCGAATATAGCTAAACCTGAAATATTATTTTCCTTGGAACCATCTGTATAAATTTTGAAAAAATTTAAATATTTATCAGCTACATAATTATCACATAAGACTTTAATGAACAATGTATCATAGCTACGTTTAGATTTCTCGATAACATCAATGTTAGGTTTTATATTGGATACATCCACACTGCTAACCCATTTATCTAAGGAGTACATTTCATTTTTAGAGCTGGAATATATGGGTAGATCTTTACAATGATCATGAATCAAGACTAAAATCGGTTTAGTTCTACGTCTCCACAATATATTTTGACTACATATACTTAACTGACTGATTTTATTAATAATTTCGCTATCGGAACATGATTTCTTTTTTAACCAATATTTACCGGCAAGATAATACCTACGCACATTTAAAGGTTGTAGATGGAGCTCACACTCCATCACATGTATAGCTGTGCTTCGTATAAACCCACCAATCACACGCATACACTGGTTTTGTGTTCTGTCTATCTTACCTAAATGAGTCTTACAACTATTGCCGTAAATAAAGCACGCGTAATCCAATCTGCTTCGTACACAAGCTATATATAAACGCCTAAGGTGGCGGGGATGCATACCCCAACCCGACCCAGCCAGTACTTTAAAAATATTTAATAATTTTGCAGTCCTTTCCTTAATCTCATTTATATGTTTCGCCCAACGCAGCGACCTATCCATCCAAACTCCTAAATATTTATAATTATCCACAACTTCTAGCATAAAATTATCGATCCAAATATTCACATTAAATCTCAAAAAACCGTTTCTAAAAATACAAATTTTACTTTTGGATGGCGAAATAGTCAGACCTATGTTTGAAAGCAGAGTGGTTAATTTATGTAATGCCATTTGTAGGTAATCAGCACCTTCCACTGTATTAATGCAACTTATATATAATACAAAATCATCCGCATATTGTGAGATGTTTATATTTTTGATATCTCTGCAAATATGTGATGTAACAATATTAAAAAGTAGGGGAGAAAACGGATCACCTTGTGCCAATCCACGATGTGTATGGCGACAAATAGAAGACTTCTCTGACTGAATTTTTAGCTTTCTTTCTTTAAGAAAGGTCCATAAATATCGGCATATTTGTGTACCCACGCCTAAACTGTCCAACATTTTTAACAAGTACGTGACGTCAACATTATTGTATGCATTGTCAACATCCACAAAACAAGCTATTGTAGACTTTCTTTGTACAAACCCTAATTGTATATGTGAGACTAAGCTGGTAATATTATCCAAAGTTGAAAGTCCTTTCCTAAAGCCGATAGTGTTAGCAGATAAGATATTATTTTTCTCGACAAACCACTCTAATCTATGGATTAGTATGCTGTGAAAAAGCTTGCATAAACAGGAGATCATGGATATCGGTCGAAGGGCTGAAGTAGCTTGGATATCTCGCCCTGGCTTCGGAATCGGAACAATATTAATATCGCGCCATTGGGTGGGGACAAAACCTAATTTATAAAACTTATTATAAAGGGTTACCAAAGTAGATTTAGCGTTTTCAGGCAGATTTGTTATCATTGAGTATGATATTTGATCACTTCCAGGAGAAGTATCTTTACGCCGCATACAGTGTTCTAATTCCTGTTTATGTATTAGGGATTCTAATTTACTGTTACAAGATAAGAAGATTGGCTCTTCAGGACAGGTATAATCAGGAGTCAAGCTTTGGAGAAGCAGGTTGGCACTGTCTTCACTAATATAAGATTTGGCTACTTTAAAACCTTTAAACCATTTTAACTTACGCCATAATTCACTTTGGGAAGTGGAAGCATCTATTGATGAATAATATTCTTGCCAGGCTTTATCTCTTTCATTTCGTATTAGTCTTTGCGCAGCACTTATTTTATTTTGTAGTATTGTCAAATTGTCTGGAGTAGGATTACGTCGGAATTTTGAAAGAGCAAAACGGCGTTCTGCTACAGCTCTAGACATGGATGTACTCCAATAGGGCTTAGGAACAAATTTTGTATCTGGATTTGGATTGACTTTAATAAATGGAATATGTGTATCTGCAGCAACGTTGATCAAATTAACAAAATTGTTATATGACAGTTGAAGGTCATCAGATATTGAAAAGTTATTGAAAGCAACTTCTAAATGACTTTTATAAGCAGACCAGTCAGCTTTCTTAAAGTTTCTTTTTAAAATTAAATTAGAATCCCTAGCAATAAATGATGATATTTTTATAATCAAATGATCGCTTCCCAAACTCTCATTAAAGATAGTCCAATTAAACTTTAAAGCTATGTCAGACGTTATACAAGACACATCAGGAGAAGATTGCTGTAATACATTATTTACTAACTTTACCCGTGTAGGTTGACCATTATTAAGTGTTATAAATGCATTATCAATAAGTGCCTCAAATATATGTGTACCTCTCTGATTAGTTTTACACGACCAATTTGGATGATGCCCATTTAAATCACCAACAATAATAGATTTTTTATTCAATGCGGAAAACAAAAGGTCCCAATCTCGTTGATTAATGCGAGCCGATGGTGCGCAATATACTGATATAAGATTTTTAATTTGATCACAATTATGCAACTTTATACCTATAACTTCAATACTCGAATTGATATTAGCAAGATTAACCTGACTTGATTTAACAGACCTATGAACTAAAATCGCAACTCCGCCATATGCATCATCCCTATCTTTCCGGTAAATATTGTAGCCATTTACCTTAATTTGAGTTTCCGGTGTTAGCCAAGTTTCACTAAGAGCAGCAATGTGGATCTTTTCCTGAGATAAAAATTGTTCTAATGCAATTAATTTGGGTTTTAAACTTTGAGCATTCCAGTGGATTATGTTAAGCTTGGTTACATTTTTATTTGTACTATCCATTGCTGCATAAATACTCTAAAATACTCTGCAATATTGGCCAGTCCGGAATATAATCTGACACCAGTAATACCACCCACTCCACACAACATTTGATGACCATCTTTACTTTAGCTTGTATTGTTGCACTTCTCATAAATAAAATCTCTTTTAGTCTCTTCAATAACTCCCAGAAATGGACAGTTCTCTCTCTCGTATCTTCCTTTGTATCTTTCTTTGCATCTTTCTTTGTATCTTCCTTTGTATCGTCTGTTGGATTTTGAGCTGTTGAGTTAGGAGATGAATTAGATTCATACTCTTGTGACCATACGTATGGTGAAGAACTCCTTTGCTGTTGTTTTTTAGGCGTAAAACGGGAAGGTTGTTTACCTTCCGCATGTATGACAGCTTTTGTTTTGACAACTTCTGCAAATTGCGGGTTTTCAATTGGCATCGTTTCATAAGGTTGACTTAGCTCCTTGTTAGTGTTTTTTATGTTGTCTGGTATATTTTGATTTTGTTTAATGAGCTCTAATTCAGGAGAAAGTGGTGAAACGTACATTGTTAATGCTCTTCTATAAGTGCAGTTAAATTCCGCCATGATATCTGTCAATTTTTTCTCTTTTATAAAAGCTGGACAGGAAGACTTTGCTAATGCCATGTGGCTGCCATTGCAGTTAATACATTTAAATGTTTTAGTTTCACAATTCTCATGTTCGCCGCCACATTTTGGGCATACAATTTTTTTGGAGGAGCACCTCTTCGTGGTATGACCGAGTCTCCAGCATTTTGCACATTGTGAAACAGAAAATACGTAAGGTTCAACTCTGATGCGCAATGCATCTACCATAACATAGGCAGGAAGAAATGACCCCTTGAAACATAAACGCACAGTCTCACAAGCTTTCCAGCCATTTTTCTCGTTATTGCGACATTTGAGACGATAAGCAGATAGTAATTCAGCATCACCAGGGCATTTTATGCATTTTACAATTTCCTCATCTTTCATGTCCATGTCTACATTTTTTATGACACCAAACGACACTCTAGTCTCCATTGCACGACTAATTCTCCATCCTTTATCTATTAGTTCCTGACTAGTTTCGAGTTTATAGGCGCTAACTTCGTTGTTAAGATCAACTCGAACTTTGCAAAGCGTTATAAATTTTACTCGTTCAATATCTGCTATGCCAAGGGATTTAAATATTTTAGCTAATGCAAATAATTTAGGTAGGTTTTCGTTGCATGTGATGTATATTTCAATTTTATTACCATTCATTTTGAGCTTCTTATCTTTTTTTTTTATTTCTTGCCACTCCTTTTCTTCTTCTTCTCGTCCTCTCTTGGTACGTCTAAATGATTCCTCTGTAACCTCGTCCATGTGTTGTATTATATTTTCATCTTGACTTTGTTCTATGTCGTTTACAATTATTTGTTGATCACTCAAACAGTCATCATTAATAAATATAACACCTTGGTTAGCATTATCAATTTCAATATCATCCATACTGTTAGACATCCAGGTGCATCGCTATCAGTGACCCGACCGCCAGGTAGCAACCCAGCGGAGCGCACGTGCACTGACAACAATAGAACCCGGCGCGCTCGATAGATGTAAACAACTTAAGAAATTAATATATTTGCCACGATCACCTCGTACGAGTGCCGTAACGAGACTGATTAAAGAATTTGATAATTACTTATGTCAGACCTCCCTATCCCTATATGTGTACCTTATCCTTGTGGGTCAATAAATATTTTTTCTTTCTTTCTTTCTTTCTTTCTTTCTCCCATTTTACAGACGACCTCTTTCAGTAGGAATTTCATTAAAATTGTATCGCTACTTAAAAAGAACCAATTTTTTTTATCCTTGGAAATACAGTAATTAAATCTCAATGTTAGAGGTACTTGTTTTGACAACGGGGTATAATAACTAATGCAAAATGAGAAAAAATGATTTTCATCAATGATCATAATTTTATATAACAATGATTTTCATTGCTCGTAAAGTGACTTTTATTGCACCGTTTTTAGTATCATAATGTAGCTTATTACGCACTAATGCTTTTTACTTTACATTACCACACAGTTTTATGATAGGTATAATCCCGTTTGTACCTCAATACAATTGATATGTGTGTAGACGAAGCATTCTTCATTTAAACGGGTAAAACAGTTTTTCAAATCACTTGCGAGGGACCCGGTTAAATTAAGAGTGCGGTAATGTAAAGAAAAAAGCACTAGTGCGTAAATCGGTGCAATAAAAGACACTTTACGAGTACCTAAGTATGTTGAAAAATAATATAATTTCAAAAATAGTATAACTTGGTACGAGTAATGAGACCACTTTACCGCAGCTGTTGGAACCCACAAGTGGGTGCTTAGATAAAGATTCTGAACTTGAAGATGGTAGTTATACAGACAAGTAGGAACTATAAAAACCTACTGTTCTGTCCGAGTGCTGTGACTCAACCTTAACAAAGGCATCCAACGTCACAAACAAACAGTACAGGGAATTACATATTTATGTGCACTGTTACGCAGATGTGAAATATAATTACCCGTATTTCGCTTGGGATTGTTGTTAGGCCTCGTTATTATGATGTTCAAATTTAACTTTGCTATACGTAATATTTAGTATTTGATGTTGTTTCACTTAAAGAATCTTGCAAAGTTTTCACATACGATTGGGATGAGAATCAAAATATGTAATAAACGTTGCGATGCAACGTGGCAATGCAATACATTATCATCGGTGATTGCAACGTTATTCCTGAGTTTCCCTTATATGTATTTATAATTTTCTACCCCTTTTTAACCCCGTTAGGTGATGAGTTTAAATAAAATATGAAACACGTTTTCCATCAATTCTGTTAAAGAATGTTTATGCTAAATTTGAAGTAGATCGGGCCAAGGAATCACGTTGTCCCATACAAACTTTGCCCCCGTTTTTCACCCCCTTACGGGTAGAATTTCGGAAAATCCTTTCTTATCGGATGCCTACGTTATACAAAGAACACATCCTCCAAGTTTCAGGTCTCTACGATCAGCGGTTTAGGCTGTGCGTTGATTGTCAATCAGTCATTCAGGACAAAGTCTGGCTACAGCGAGATGTCATTTCTGGCTAACGAAACTTGGCACTGGAATTATTTGCAAACTTTTTATACGGCAATGAAAAAAGAGCTCAAAATTTCAGGTCATACTCATTTTGGGGTTGCTATACTGAATTTTTTTAAATTTGCCGCCTTTTACCATGTGCCATATTTCGTAAGCCAGACTCTATTAATTTTATATATCAGTTAGCGAGGTTCCAAACTGGTCCTCTGCAAATATTCATCTCAACTGGAGGTGTAATTACGAAGACGTAGGAAAAATAGATCCACAGTTACTTTTTATTTTATTACCACAACACGTTTAGCACATATACAGGACGTGTGAACGAGGATGCTACGAATGTGCCTGCGTAATTATACCACGGACAATGGAAATAATGTCGAAGTTAGACGAACTAACGCAGGGGTCGGCAACCTGCGGCTCTTTCGATATAAAGTTGCGGCTCCATACGCCTCAGATCCATACGCAACAAATAATAATTTTACCAAAACCCTTTAAAATCATGCAATCCATTTGGAGTACTGATTCGATCTTGGAATTGATATATAAGTGTGAGCAAAGTTTTCTTGCATAAATAAAATAATTACCTAATAAAAAACAGTTTTAAACACCAAAAAAAAAATATTTGGCTGTTCAAAAACTGGGAAATTTTGTAAATTGTAAGCTTTGGCTCTTCCGTCTCAAAAGATTGCCGACCCCTGAACTAACGGGATCGCACAATCCCTAGTTATCGAAATCGCTTACGTTTCGCAGGAATGGCAGTTCGCTAGTTTCAATGCAGCTAACTCTTTCTGTCTGGGAGTCAGTTGTTAGTAGCGAAGTGATTTTCACAATTTGGTCTATTCTTCGTTATTCAAGAATTTATAGAATTCATTCTAAATTCGAAATTCATATTTTTTAAATAGTATAAAAAAATACATTTACGCTTATCCCCAAAGTGGCAGACAGTCTCAGTGCTGGGCACCAATATTCACTTATATTGAAAAGTGTAAAATGTTGGTACAAATTTGTAAGACGAACTATGAAGATATATTGGTTAGAAACGATGTAGATGTATTCATAATCTGTGGTACAAGCAATTTTAGTACGTATATATTAACAGTTACGTTTTAAGATCTGATCTTTGATATATCTCATTGTTAATGCAAGGGATAGCTCTATCAATGTTATCTTTCTCTTTCACTGGCTGCTTATTGATAAAGATAACCGAAATCTCTCAAAATTATAGACTAATGTTAGAACATTAGTTCAAATGTTTTAATCATTGCTGGCTCACTTTGCTTCATAATGAATCGTAGCTTATTGGAGGTGACATTTGTAATTTTTTTTAAATATTCTTAAATTCTAATTTAAATTCAAAAAAAAATCGTTTATTCAATTTTAGGCCCTAATGAGGCACTTGAGACAGATTTCAGTATACTTTGGCTCGCGGTTAAAAAAGTGTTAAAATAGCGGTGCCTCGCGAGAACCAGGTTAAAAAAATGAAATTAATTAAAATGTTAAGTAAATAAATAGGTTGTAAGCAAGTACACTGAAAAAATAAGGTAAACCTGACTGATAAATTAATAATCCATACTGATTCTGGTCAGTAAAAGTGGAGCCAATTGGATTAGGTACCTACTTAAACATTAACGTAACTGAGAAGTTCATTCAATTCATTTATTAACCGACTTCAAAAAAAGGAGGAGGTTCTCAATTCGAATATGTTTTTTTTTTTTTTTTTTTTTTATGTTTGTTACCTCATAACTCCGTCATTTATTAACCGATTTGGAAAATTCTTTTTTTATTTGAAAGGGTACGCTTTCCGTTTGGTCCCATTGTCATCAGATCATGATTTGATTACTTCTTAGTGTACTTTGAAGTCGGTTTAAGGTTTTTGTAAAACAGTCCAATTATGTTTACTTAGAACTAATTTAAACTTATAAATACGTTTCGTTTACAGAAAAAATATAACTGTATGAACAGTTGAAAGTTACGATATTTTTTTTCAGTGTAAAATGTTATCAAAAGTGACAGACAGACAGGTAGTGTTATCTACCCATGCGATAGGATGAAATAGGGAATTGAACTTGAGCTTTTGAAGGAAAACATCGTGAGGAAACCATAGCATGAGTAAGGAAGGGTATTTTGTAGAAGTTGAAAATCTGCCACCAAAAAACATTTAGTTGACAAAAACCAAAGTCGTCATAACAGTAGGCATGTTTATTTTGTAATTAATTTTATAAAATAAACATGACTACTGTTCAGAATAAAAAAAAAAAATCTGGAATATGGTATACTTTAAAAGATAAGAATATTCTACAATAACAAATTTATGGTGGGTCTTTCTTACGGGTAATTTAAAAGTTGTATTCATTTGGTCACGAATGTCACGATGGATGAACGGTACACAAGTATTATTTATTTATCAGTGACAATGACAACTAAAAGGTTGCCACCTACAAAAATTTCTTAATATCAGAAGTGGGATCAATTCTGATTTTACTCAGAATCAAATTGGTATGAAATCGTGATTTGACTAGACTAAATGCTGAGAACGAAACCATAGCGCGATTCAGAGCCGGTACAGCGACATCTGTTGAATAAAAAAGAACTTAAATGTTTAGTAGCAGAGAGCGATAAAATATAATATATAATTTTTTTTTATATAAGGTCCTAATAAATTAGTGAACTTCCTCTTGAGGGATGAATGTATAGGTCATTCAATAGTAATCAAAAAATAATATTAAAAAAATAATCGGTGGGAAAAATAAAACTTCTTTGACTTGCATAGAGACTCTCCATACAAGTCAAAGAAGTTTTTTTTTCCCTCGTATATTTTTCTAATATTATTTTTTGATTACTAATGACCTATACATTAATCCCTCAAGAGGAAGTTCACTAATTTATTAGGACCTTATATAAAAAAAAATTGAAAGTATTTAAATTATGTGTTTATAAAATAATAGTCAGCTCTGGTAATTCAATTGTATGACAAATTGAGAACGGCTCTAGTGGTCGTTTTTGGAATTACAGTTCATACAAAATGTTCTACCGTAGTCGCTAGCTAGTCGCATTTACGTTCACTTAGTAATGCCATAGACTTACCCCCTTATTCATAATGAAGTTATCAAACGTTGATTAGCTAAAATTCCGAAGTCTTTATCTGACAGGTGACATTTGGTGATCGAAAGAGTAGTGAGACGGGGCACACTATTACACTGATTTAGTTATAACGCGATTATAAATTTTCAGTGGAGTCCCTGGAGTATGCAACTAATATAATGCGGGGCAACTGCGTAAGAAAATGGTAAAGAATTATATTGAACTAGGCTTAATTGAAATACAATTATCTGGAGTTTTTGAAGAACCCTATGCTGTAGGTAGTGTAAAACCACGATAACTAGGATTTACTTCTATACCTAATAAACAAAATTTATTGGATGAAAATGATCTGTGATATTCTGAGCATAGGGTGTATAAATATTTTAATCAACAAAAGAGGCGCTCCGCTCGCTCGGGTAGAGACTCAAGCGGGATTATTGCTTCATGGACTCAAGGGACAGCGCTTTTAATGTTTGTTATATTTTAGGTCTTATTTAATCGTACTTAGAGGTTACTTTCCAACATTGAAAGGATTCGCGTTATTCATAAATCCTATTTACTGCAAGTTTAATAATTCAAATAATAGTTATGTGATTGAGATTCCTTTCAACTAACTAATCTTACTAATATGATACTTCTATACTAATATTATAAAGAGTGCGAATTATTTGAGTTTGTATTTGGAGAATCATCTCCGGATCCGATTCTAAAAATTCATTCACTGAAACATTGATCTACGGTATTTTTGATTGTTATAGCTTACTTTTTATCATGGGAACGCAAGGGATAGCTAGTTTAATTAAAGGCGATGTACTCGGTGGTAGTAACGTCGAATGCAATGGTAAAGGTCGTGGGTTCGAATCCAACAATGAGCTTGAGCTTTCGGTGAAGGAAACATCGTGAGGAAACCTTAGGACGGTAGTTAGGTACTATACAATTATCTGACTTGCTGGTAATCTGTCTACAAGCTACCTTGTTACACTTAGTAACAAGCATACGGCCCGCCTGATGGTAAGCGGTTACCGTAGCCATATGGACGCTTGCAACACACGAGGCATCACTCACGCGTTTCGGACATTTATCCCCCGTCCCCAATGAGCTCTGGTTACCTTACTCACGCGCAGGAACAAAACATAAAGTTATTTGGCTACGGTCATAGAGACCGAGATCTATTGCTGCGGTATTCTGTTAGGTGGAGGTACTTCCCCACTCGAGCTGCACTTTGAATGAATAAACGTTAAGTATTCTCTAGTTTTCTGTACGAACTGTATACATACTTACAAGTTTGTATGGAACCCTCCTCGGTGTGCAGGTCCAACTAGCACTTGGCCGGTTTTTTTGTTTACTATATTTGTTATAAACGAGTAATTGCTGAGTTAATTGGCTATTAACCTAAGTTAAATCAATAACTTCCGAACCGGTAACAGCATAGAATCTGGGGGCACGGAAGTGCCCCACGCCAAGACAGCCAAGCGAAGCGAAAGGGCACTACCTACCTTTTCTCGAAGCGCTTCGTCGTTTTTTTGAACCCTCATAACTTGAGTTTGGATTATACCAGATAAACAAATTTCTTGGGATATGATGTCAATAGTGAACTTATTAAACAAATTAAGTTTCAATAACATAGCTCTGATACTTTAGATTTTAATGATATCTAAAAAAACCCCGATTTCGTCACTGACTCACTTATGATCATCAAAATTCATAGGGTACTTCCTGAAGTCCTAGAAAGTTGGTATGTAAGCTTGTATTAGTACACAAACAACAAAAAAATTATAAAACTTGGAAATGTCAAACAAAAAAAATCATAAACAACTTACAAAAAGAAGTGAAATCCCACCAAAAACATTTTTATGTAAAATGTTGCCAAGACATATGGTTTCACTACTACAAGAACTATTGAATAACAAAAAAGTAATGAACAGTGAATAAATTTTTCACCTTACTCCCATGTGACGGTAGCGAAACGGCCAAGCCACATATTTTGGCTACGGTGTGTAGAGTTTGTGAAGTTAGGGCTTGTAGAGTAAGTGCATGTAGAGTTATAAGCTTGGCTCTACATGTGATCTGATAACTTTTTGACAGTGCGAGCTATGTCTTGGCAACATTTTACATGAAAATGTTTTTAGTGGGATACAATTTACTTACGAGGGTAACAGTCAGACTGTATTGTGAAGGCTCGATTGTTATGTTATGACATCAAATTATGTGCGTAGAAAGTATCACCATCGTGACGTAGTCTGCGATAGATACAATTAAGTCTTACGTCAATAGCCGTAGAAAATCGGTCTCTATTGACGATCAGGCCAAGCAGATTTATGTATTATCTATGGAATTCATTTAACGGACGCGCGCTATGACGTCATCTTGACGTCAGCATAAAGTAATGGCTCCACCAAATTCGTAAAAGTAAACCGGATTTGAAAAAAAAAAACATAAGTTGGTCGCCTGAACCGGTTAAGCATGGACTTGACGTAGAAAGCTGAATTGTATCTACATCTCCACTATATTATAAACAGGTAAAAAAAAACAATAAGTATTACACTCCACCCTGACTGTCGGACATCAAACCAAGGATTTTTTTTATACTACGTAACATCAAACATAGTTAATTATGGTAACCTAATGTGTAGGTACCTTATAAAAAAGGGTAAGAAATATCACGATAATTGCATAGATCACTTAATAAGTTTGAAAAAGTGCCCTTTTTATCGCAAATAAACACATCATCATCGTCAGCCTATAATGTCCCACTGCTGAGCACAGGCCTCCTTTCACAAATGAAGGTGAAAGAGAATGGGCAATACTCCACCACGCGTGCACTGCGGATCGGTGGAGGTAGGCTAGTGGTCAACCTACTGTTGGAATTTTTCAAGCCGCCTAGGAGGCATCCAACTAGCTTAACGACTATCACAATTAAGTGATAACCGGGACCAACGGCTTTACGTGCCTTCCGAAGCACGGAAACGTTCGATTTGAAATACCACTAGGCGGTCACCCATCGAGGTACCGACCACGACAGGCGTAGCTTAACTTTGCCGATCGATTAAGAACGGCTAATCATGCTACACCACGAGCGCTTACATACTAAATTTCGGCTTTCTAGGACTTCAGGAATTACCCTATGAGTTTTGATGATCATCAGTGAGTCAGTGACGAATTCGGGGTTTTTTAGATATCAATAAAATCTAAAGTATAAGAGCTATGTTATTGAAACATAATATGTTTAATAAGTTCACTATTGACATCATATCCTAGGAATTTTGTTTATCTGGTATAATCCAAACCTAAGTTATGAGGGTTCAAAAAAACGACGAAGCGCTTCGAGAAAAGGTAGGTAGTGCCCTTTCGCTTCTCTTGGCTGTCATGGGGGCTGTCATTCAAACATCGGGGGGCACTTCCGTGCCCCCAGATGTTTGAATTTTCACCTAAAGCATATATCTGTAATTAAACTTTTTACTTCTTTATACCTACTACATGCCCATTTACATTATTTTCATTTTGAATTTGTATACTTCAAAAAAATACCTTTTTATGAAACTGTAATAAAGCTTACGTATATTAGCACAGATTAGTGTGTAATGTTTCAAAAGTTAAGCTCAAAACATTTTTATACCTATTATAGTTATTTATGCAACTGTTGTATAATATGGGGTATGACACGAAGCGAAGCGAGTTTGATAATAGTATCACGTGAGGGTAATACAAGACTTTATCTACACCCATGTTCATTTTTGTAAACAAAGAAGTAATTTACTGCAATTCTAATATCGAACCAAAATGGCGGGATACGACGTGAATTCGAATAACCTCTGAGTAAGGAGAGGACCGAAAAAGCAAAAAAAGGAGTTGCATAAGGAGTTGCATAATGAAATTCAGTACAGTAGTACCCAACTAATATGGCTTACCGATGTACCTGCGCAGAAGATACATTTTCAAAGCGCAGGAAATGCTATTGGTCGGCAGCTGCCGCCATGTTAGCGCGCGCCGTGCGGAGGGGCGTATCTTGCGAGTGAGACGGCACTAACAGCTGCAGTGTATTATGAACCTTATATGTAGTAGTGATCTAATGTTGATTGTAAGTTTTAAGCATTCTTTCGTTAATCTTCGGGGCCATACTTTCTTTTCTGTGCGAACGAATATTCACGACGCGCCATATAAGTTGGGTAATACTGTACAACATTATACACTGTTTTGGATGATATAATGGTTACCATGACACCGGATGTTTTAATGTTGGCAATAAGCTAACTGTTTCAGGAACTTTAATAGAGATTTATATATGAGGAGATATAGCATGGGTGTAAATAAATATAATTTATAAACTAAAGAAAACAATCAGGGGGCTGCCATTGCCATGTCAGTTCCTTTCAGTTAAAATGTACACACGGCTACAGATCAAGCTATACATTTCCAGTATAAGCTGATCTCGCTTTGTATAGGATTTCCGTACAATGAGAGGTCAGATTATATTGGAAATGTATAGCTTGATCTGTAGCCGTGTGTACCTATAGCAATTTATAATATAGTCAAAATGATTACGCAATTATTATATTTACGTGTTCCTTAAATATAATAATTGTAGAAAAAATAACTCTATCTCTTTGAACATAGAGCCTTTTCCTTTATTTTTCATTGTCATTTTATCACGCATAGCTCCGCATAGAACTAGTAAACCGGATTGCAACTCTATTGGCCGAAACCAACCGTTTCCCGATTGTCTAGGTGATAATTTAATTAATTGAACGATTTTTTCCTACGTCGCCAATATTCATAAGACGGCGGATTTACACAAAATATTAATAAATAATATTTAAGTGTTCATTAAACCTTTTCATAAATCAACATATAATCTAACATCCACAGAAAATAAAACTAGTAGGTATAGAACAGAATCCGTTCAATATGTTCGTATGTTTCATGTGTCTTCTAATTAATTAATTATTCATTTTTATTAGTTTTATTTTTCTAAGAATTTGTAATACTAAGCTACTATAGGTCTATGTTATGTTATTTTTAGTTTAACCTCTGTTTGTTTTTTAATTTTACTTGCCACAAAAAAACAAATTCATTCATTCATTCATTCATTCTTAAGTCTGTCCGTGAGAAATCTCATGTAGACAGATAAAATATATTCCGTTTCGTGGATATTTTATACAGGGTATAAAAAAATCCCCGACATAACCGTAACGAAAGCATATTAGACACCAATCAAAATAACTTTTCATTGAAAATATTGTCGGGAAATATTCTGCATTTTTTACAAAAAGTGAGCGTGTGGGAATAACGTGTACATTGTGTGTTTTTATTTCAGAAAATAAAATGTATGAAATAATAAAAAGGTAACTTTGGACAAAATATCAGTACCTAACATGATAAATAACACATGTATACAAAAAAAAGTCGTTTATAAATGCAACTTTGAACCACAATATCTTCGAACCGAAACCCGTAACTTCCCAGGCATGGCTCCATATAAAAAAAAACGTATTAATTGGGTAATATGTGGGTTTCGGTAATGTCGGAGAAAAGAAAACACCGGTATAACTAGTTGACCGCCCGCGATTTCAATCCCCATAAAAAAAATTAAACCCTTCTTTAGCAGGTGCCTTTTTTATAAGCGTGGGGAAATCCTCCAATGTTACTTGAAATAAATGTATTTTATTTATTTATAGGATATCCTACCGCCCTGGGGGGATCGGCCATGTTATGTCGACTTTTACCGGCTAAAGCCCCACGGTGGTCGCCACCTGCGCTACAGAGTTGGCCGGCTCTCGTGCAGATCGCATACAGTAGTACCCACCTGATAAGGCGCGTCGTGAATCTTTGTTTGCACAGAAAAGAAACTATGACCCCGAAGATTAACGAAAGAATGCTTACAATCAACCTTAGATTTAAGGCGATGATAGCTCAGTGGTAGTGACGTCGGATACCGAGACGAAGGTCCCGGGTTCGAATCCTACAATGAGCTTGAGCTTTCGGTGAAGGAAAACATCGTTAGGAAACCATAGCATGGTGGTAGGATACTTTGTAGTACCCACCTGGCTGGCTACCACCCTCAAGTTGAAAATCTGTCGCCAAGCACCTATCGGTGTGTTCCAACAGCTGCACTTGAGAGCCAGTTCCTTCTAGGCTTTGTGTGCTTACCACCTTCGGCCGCATCATCACTTACCATGGTGAGATTGCGGTCAAACACAAGGCCTATAAATAGTTATAGTAATAGTAATAAAAGATCACTACTATAAGGTTCATAATACACTGCAGCTGTTAGTTCCGTCTCACTCGCAATTCACGCCCTTCCGCACGGCGCGCGCTAACATGGCGGCAGCTGCAGACCAATAGCATTTCCCGCGCTTTGAAAATGTATCTTCTGCGCAGGTACATCGGTAAGCCATGTCAGTTGGGTACTACTGTACCTGCACACCCCTCCAGCTGAGCTAGCCCGTCCCGGGGGAAGTGTGATACCTGCCCCCAGCACCCTCGCGGTGAGCGATGAGTCGTGATCACAACGATCTCGTCCTTTTCGGAGCCACTTCTGGATTTTCAGGGCCCCTACTGTTTTAAAAATCCACACAAAGGCGCGGTAAATTTTTTTTGTTAAAATTTTAATAAATTTTTCAATTTTGAGTTTCATATACGTTTTCGTATAAGTACCTCTCAAGATTCGTCACTGACTGATTTGTGACTGATGTGCATATCATTGATAAATTGTCGACAATACTGAATAAAGTGCTTTAATCGCGATGTTTTTGCTCTTTTCCGTTGAGGAATTCCATCATATCTTCAAAGTCCATAGGTCACATCATGATAAAATTGATATGGAACCACCTCGGGATCATCCAGATACAGTTTATACCGTACCATCCACGGGTACCATCCAACTCGCATAAGCCATTACCGAGTAATACATAAAAAAAAACGTGGAACACTGAACCTCCTCTTTTTTTGTTAAAAATATAAACAATATATAATGCTATGCGAGCTAAATAAGAATAGGACTGCCTTACCCCTATGAGACGTCAAATCTGAAAAAGGCAGTTATTATTATCTTCAGAATTAATTTAAACTTCAATAGACTTTGTAATACTATAAGTTAAATAATTTAGAAAAACTTAATGAAATATATTTTTCTTTACATACTGCATGCATACCGCACTTTTAATATTATGATACATGACAGGTCGAGGTCATTGACGTACATATTCTTGTTTTGCGCTGTTTTGAGCTTAGTTATTACGGCTAACTTACAAGGAGGTTGTAATGTCGAATAACTATTGTTTCTGCCATTTGGCAGCTCTGATGGCAGCACGCGTCAGACAATTAGTGACCCGACTTTTTGTTGGAGACATCAATTGAAACCCATTACTATCACCTCATCTACAAAAAAACACTCTATAACCCCTTGGGGAATGGTATATTTTTCATTAAAAGTCAAAATCAAATTCAAAAATTGGGTAAGCCACCAAGCCCTGGAAAAAAGTCATCTTCAATGATGATGGGCAGAAAACACGTTGGAAGCAGGAACGCCCTGAAGCTAACGTTGCGGTTCGATTCCAGCAGTTGCACCCAACCATACGTTATAGGGCCCTATACGCCAGTTACAAAAAGTCTGACGTCTACAATGCCAGTCGCAAAGCATATAAATGTATATTTTACATTCCAATGGTCTAGTCTAGTACTTAAAATTATACCCTGAAACTAAAGCTTTAGAAATGTATAATATATTAGTTTAACAATATGTCTGTCGAACAGTCACGCTTGATTTATTGGTATTCGGCGCTATGCCTGAAATCCAATACCCAATTCAGACGGAGAAAAATGTTATAAACTATGCATTTAACAAAAAGAACTAATATCCTTATACAAGCATTCATTTCATCCTATGTTTATTTCACACATTTTTATTTCAAACTGCTTTTTGGTGATGGAAATGAAAAGGTTTGTGGGGATTATTGTTTATGGATTTAGATGATTTTTGTGCAAATAGATAGACGGTATTCTAGAATAAAATATAGGATAAATTCGTGGTGTAGCGTGATTAGTTTAATTAATCAATTGGCAATACTAGCCTACCTCCACCGATCCGCAGTGGGCACGCGTAGTGGAGTATCTGCCCATCCCCTTTCACCCTATTTTTTTAAAGGAGGCCTGTGCTCAGCAGTGTGACATTATAGGCTGATGATGATGATGATGATACCAGCTCATACTGGGTATAATGGAAAGGGATCCATTACAGTAAATCACTTTTTTGGTACTAGGCGCACAGATCGCGGAAGAGTAAATTTTATATTAATATTAGCAAGTGACGTAAAATGATAAAAACCCTCACGTCATTGACCGGTGACATGTTGGTTGTGATTTTAATTCAATAAACTTGGATGCAAAAAAAATTTATGAATTTTTCAGTAACTTATGTTGAGCTGAAACTATTTATTGAGACTCTGTACCTGATGTAGTCTTCACTCCTTTCGGATTCATTTATACCTTTTCGTGACATCTTTTTTTTTCCCTGTGTATAAGCCGGTGTTTGACCTCAATCTCACCATGGTAAGTGATGATGTGGCCGAAGGTGGTAAGCACACAAAGCCTAGAAGGAACTGGCTCTCAAGCGCAGCTATCGGAACACACCGATAGGTGCTTGGCGACCGATTTTCAACTTGAGGGTGGAAGGTAGCCACGTGGGTACAACAAAGTACCCTACCACCGTGCTTTGGTTTCCTCACGATGTTTTCCTTCACCGAAAGCTCAAGCTCATAGTAGGATTCGAACCCGGGACCTTCGTCTCGGTATCCGACGTCACTACTATCATTCACTGAGCTATCATCGCCTTAAAAACATCTAGTATAAGAAAGAATTATAAAAATTAAATTATACAAAATGTTTATGAACTTGAATGAGTTAAATTAAATAAGTCTCGCTAAATTCTTGCAGGGGATCCCCCTGTGCTTGTTATTATTATGTGACTAATTACGTTTTATCAATGTAATTACAACTTCATAATTATCTAGGTTCAAAACCGAATGAGGATAATAGTTATTAGTACCTAAAACCCGACAACAACCGCATACAAAAACAATAGTTATCCATGAGCCCTGAATCATACGTATATATTATTACTAGCTTCTGCTCGCGGCTTCGCCTGCGTGGCCTACAGGAAACAAATGACATATTTTTCTACAACAATAAAACAAAACAAAACGTCATCCCGCTTCGAGGGTGCAATTATTAAAAACGCTGAGATACGTATAAATTAATTTTCAATCTTCAGCCTAAACACAAAATTTGACGATCCTAACTTCGAAACTGACGGACTTTCATACAAAATTTCATCCCTTATTTTACCCCCGTAGGGATGGAATTTCGAAAAACCCTTTCTTAGTGGATACCTACTCTTCACAAAGAATATACGATGATATATCAGTCAGTCAGTCAGTCAGGACGATATTTCTACGTGGATATAAGCAACTAACCAAGCGTCTATATCAATTTGTTTTCAACTATGACGCATTTATGAACATCATTATAAACCACAGACTTTTTTTATTGTGCACGCACAATTATTACATTTATGCAATCCGCATAAATTTTCCTTCACAAAGATCAATTGCCACATTTGGTAAACAGTAAAGTCCCATATCCCGTACAGAATCTTTTAATATTATATAAAGAGGCGAAATACTCTAAAACTAAGTATTATAGTTATTGAACTCATTAAAACAGTACTTATTGATCGAGAAGCAATGGAGAAAATGTTGTTATTATTACTTATTGTCAAAACAGCAATCGCTTCAGGTACGTGGATTAGTTACCTATTGGGAAAAGTTATAAAGTTGTGCAGCTCGTAAAAGTTTAATTAGTCTGTGACAATATTGGAGCTGAGGTATCGAAGGTACATCGACCGAAAGGTGTACATAAAATTGCTGTTTGTTGGCATTTTATATTAATAGAAACAAAAAACAATTTCATTGAGTCTCTCGAAGTATTAAAGCACCAATAAACTGCCCTAAATGATAAAAAATATATCATCAAATAATCCGTAATACAACTTAATTTTGTAGTACAATTAACATTAAAAACAATAAGGAGATTATCAATTCGACACGTATGTATGTAATATTATTGGAACTACAATAAATTCACATATGATAATCTATAAGGTCTTCCAAACAAATATACAAACTTTCATAGGTATATATAGGCATATATAGGTATATATAGGTATTTCATATGTATGTTTGTCCACGCATATCTACGAAAGTATTAATCAGATTGTGACCATTCTTTTTTTATTGGCTTACAAATTTTCCAACTTAGGGAAACAGTGCAACCCAAATCGGTTCAGTAGTTTTCAAGATATGGACTAATATGTGTGACGGCCTGGCTTATTGATACGAGCTACGGGTGTGGTGTCAAAGGGAAAACATCTCGAAACCTTGGTCAAATTCTAGTAGGACATAGAAAAACTAAAAATGACGAAATAAAAAAGTTTATTAAAAATAAAAACAACTTCAAAAGACTCTAAAAAGTATGAAATAACTGTAATCTGACACTGATTTGAAGTCAACGCTTGCGGATAATAACGCAAATATAATTTACAGATTCTGAATGTGGAGTGTTACCAATGACCAAATGGGCGGGCGCAGGGTCACTGCGAGAGGAAATACTCACAAACCCCGTGAGTTTAGTCGGTCACCCATCGAGGTACCGACCACGACAGGCGTAGCTTAACTTTGCCGATCGATTAAGAACGGCTAATCATGCTACACCACGAGCGCTTACATACTAAATTTCGGCTTTCTAGGACTTCAGGAATTACCCTATGAGTTTTGATGATCATCAGTGAGTCAGTGACGAATTCGGGGTTTTTTAGATATCAATAAAATCTAAAGTATAAGAGCTATGTTATTGAAACATAATATGTTTAATAAGTTCACTATTGACATCATATCCTAGGAATTTTGTTTATCTGGTATAATCCAAACCTAAGTTATGAGGGTTCAAAAAAACGACGAAGCGCTTCGAGAAAAGGTAGGTAGTGCCCTTTCGCTTCTCTTGGCTGTCATGGGGGCTGTCATTCAAACATCGGGGGGCACTTCCGTGCCCCCAGATGTTTGAATTTTCACCTAAAGCATATATCTGTAATTAAACTTTTTACTTCTTTATACCTACTACATGCCCATTTACATTATTTTCATTTTGAATTTGTATACTTCAAAAAAATACCTTTTTATGAAACTGTAATAAAGCTTACGTATATTAGCACAGATTAGTGTGTAATGTTTCAAAAGTTAAGCTCAAAACATTTTTATACCTATTATAGTTATTTATGCAACTGTTGTATAATATGGGGTATGACACGAAGCGAAGCGAGTTTGATAATAGTATCACGTGAGGGTAATACAAGACTTTATCTACACCCATGTTCATTTTTGTAAACAAAGAAGTAATTTACTGCAATTCTAATATCGAACCAAAATGGCGGGATACGACGTGAATTCGAATAACCTCTGAGTAAGGAGAGGACCGAAAAAGCAAAAAAAGGAGTTGCATAAGGAGTTGCATAATGAAATTCAGTACAGTAGTACCCAACTAATATGGCTTACCGATGTACCTGCGCAGAAGATACATTTTCAAAGCGCAGGAAATGCTATTGGTCGGCAGCTGCCGCCATGTTAGCGCGCGCCGTGCGGAGGGGCGTATCTTGCGAGTGAGACGGCACTAACAGCTGCAGTGTATTATGAACCTTATATGTAGTAGTGATCTAATGTTGATTGTAAGTTTTAAGCATTCTTTCGTTAATCTTCGGGGCCATACTTTCTTTTCTGTGCGAACGAATATTCACGACGCGCCATATAAGTTGGGTAATACTGTACAACATTATACACTGTTTTGGATGATATAATGGTTACCATGACACCGGATGTTTTAATGTTGGCAATAAGCTAACTGTTTCAGGAACTTTAATAGAGATTTATATATGAGGAGATATAGCATGGGTGTAAATAAATATAATTTATAAACTAAAGAAAACAATCAGGGGGCTGCCATTGCCATGTCAGTTCCTTTCAGTTAAAATGTACACACGGCTACAGATCAAGCTATACATTTCCAGTATAAGCTGATCTCGCTTTGTATAGGATTTCCGTACAATGAGAGGTCAGATTATATTGGAAATGTATAGCTTGATCTGTAGCCGTGTGTACCTATAGCAATTTATAATATAGTCAAAATGATTACGCAATTATTATATTTACGTGTTCCTTAAATATAATAATTGTAGAAAAAATAACTCTATCTCTTTGAACATAGAGCCTTTTCCTTTATTTTTCATTGTCATTTTATCACGCATAGCTCCGCATAGAACTAGTAAACCGGATTGCAACTCTATTGGCCGAAACCAACCGTTTCCCGATTGTCTAGGTGATAATTTAATTAATTGAACGATTTTTTCCTACGTCGCCAATATTCATAAGACGGCGGATTTACACAAAATATTAATAAATAATATTTAAGTGTTCATTAAACCTTTTCATAAATCAACATATAATCTAACATCCACAGAAAATAAAACTAGTAGGTATAGAACAGAATCCGTTCAATATGTTCGTATGTTTCATGTGTCTTCTAATTAATTAATTATTCATTTTTATTAGTTTTATTTTTCTAAGAATTTGTAATACTAAGCTACTATAGGTCTATGTTATGTTATTTTTAGTTTAACCTCTGTTTGTTTTTTAATTTTACTTGCCACAAAAAAACAAATTCATTCATTCATTCATTCATTCTTAAGTCTGTCCGTGAGAAATCTCATGTAGACAGATAAAATATATTCCGTTTCGTGGATATTTTATACAGGGTATAAAAAAATCCCCGACATAACCGTAACGAAAGCATATTAGACACCAATCAAAATAACTTTTCATTGAAAATATTGTCGGGAAATATTCTGCATTTTTTACAAAAAGTGAGCGTGTGGGAATAACGTGTACATTGTGTGTTTTTATTTCAGAAAATAAAATGTATGAAATAATAAAAAGGTAACTTTGGACAAAATATCAGTACCTAACATGATAAATAACACATGTATACAAAAAAAAGTCGTTTATAAATGCAACTTTGAACCACAATATCTTCGAACCGAAACCCGTAACTTCCCAGGCATGGCTCCATATAAAAAAAAACGTATTAATTGGGTAATATGTGGGTTTCGGTAATGTCGGAGAAAAGAAAACACCGGTATAACTAGTTGACCGCCCGCGATTTCAATCCCCATAAAAAAAATTAAACCCTTCTTTAGCAGGTGCCTTTTTTATAAGCGTGGGGAAATCCTCCAATGTTACTTGAAATAAATGTATTTTATTTATTTATAGGATATCCTACCGCCCTGGGGGGATCGGCCATGTTATGTCGACTTTTACCGGCTAAAGCCCCACGGTGGTCGCCACCTGCGCTACAGAGTTGGCCGGCTCTCGTGCAGATCGCATACAGTAGTACCCACCTGATAAGGCGCGTCGTGAATCTTTGTTTGCACAGAAAAGAAACTATGACCCCGAAGATTAACGAAAGAATGCTTACAATCAACCTTAGATTTAAGGCGATGATAGCTCAGTGGTAGTGACGTCGGATACCGAGACGAAGGTCCCGGGTTCGAATCCTACAATGAGCTTGAGCTTTCGGTGAAGGAAAACATCGTTAGGAAACCATAGCATGGTGGTAGGATACTTTGTAGTACCCACCTGGCTGGCTACCACCCTCAAGTTGAAAATCTGTCGCCAAGCACCTATCGGTGTGTTCCAACAGCTGCACTTGAGAGCCAGTTCCTTCTAGGCTTTGTGTGCTTACCACCTTCGGCCGCATCATCACTTACCATGGTGAGATTGCGGTCAAACACAAGGCCTATAAATAGTTATAGTAATAGTAATAAAAGATCACTACTATAAGGTTCATAATACACTGCAGCTGTTAGTTCCGTCTCACTCGCAATTCACGCCCTTCCGCACGGCGCGCGCTAACATGGCGGCAGCTGCAGACCAATAGCATTTCCCGCGCTTTGAAAATGTATCTTCTGCGCAGGTACATCGGTAAGCCATGTCAGTTGGGTACTACTGTACCTGCACACCCCTCCAGCTGAGCTAGCCCGTCCCGGGGGAAGTGTGATACCTGCCCCCAGCACCCTCGCGGTGAGCGATGAGTCGTGATCACAACGATCTCGTCCTTTTCGGAGCCACTTCTGGATTTTCAGGGCCCCTACTGTTTTAAAAATCCACACAAAGGCGCGGTAAATTTTTTTTGTTAAAATTTTAATAAATTTTTCAATTTTGAGTTTCATATACGTTTTCGTATAAGTACCTCTCAAGATTCGTCACTGACTGATTTGTGACTGATGTGCATATCATTGATAAATTGTCGACAATACTGAATAAAGTGCTTTAATCGCGATGTTTTTGCTCTTTTCCGTTGAGGAATTCCATCATATCTTCAAAGTCCATAGGTCACATCATGATAAAATTGATATGGAACCACCTCGGGATCATCCAGATACAGTTTATACCGTACCATCCACGGGTACCATCCAACTCGCATAAGCCATTACCGAGTAATACATAAAAAAAAACGTGGAACACTGAACCTCCTCTTTTTTTGTTAAAAATATAAACAATATATAATGCTATGCGAGCTAAATAAGAATAGGACTGCCTTACCCCTATGAGACGTCAAATCTGAAAAAGGCAGTTATTATTATCTTCAGAATTAATTTAAACTTCAATAGACTTTGTAATACTATAAGTTAAATAATTTAGAAAAACTTAATGAAATATATTTTTCTTTACATACTGCATGCATACCGCACTTTTAATATTATGATACATGACAGGTCGAGGTCATTGACGTACATATTCTTGTTTTGCGCTGTTTTGAGCTTAGTTATTACGGCTAACTTACAAGGAGGTTGTAATGTCGAATAACTATTGTTTCTGCCATTTGGCAGCTCTGATGGCAGCACGCGTCAGACAATTAGTGACCCGACTTTTTGTTGGAGACATCAATTGAAACCCATTACTATCACCTCATCTACAAAAAAACACTCTATAACCCCTTGGGGAATGGTATATTTTTCATTAAAAGTCAAAATCAAATTCAAAAATTGGGTAAGCCACCAAGCCCTGGAAAAAAGTCATCTTCAATGATGATGGGCAGAAAACACGTTGGAAGCAGGAACGCCCTGAAGCTAACGTTGCGGTTCGATTCCAGCAGTTGCACCCAACCATACGTTATAGGGCCCTATACGCCAGTTACAAAAAGTCTGACGTCTACAATGCCAGTCGCAAAGCATATAAATGTATATTTTACATTCCAATGGTCTAGTCTAGTACTTAAAATTATACCCTGAAACTAAAGCTTTAGAAATGTATAATATATTAGTTTAACAATATGTCTGTCGAACAGTCACGCTTGATTTATTGGTATTCGGCGCTATGCCTGAAATCCAATACCCAATTCAGACGGAGAAAAATGTTATAAACTATGCATTTAACAAAAAGAACTAATATCCTTATACAAGCATTCATTTCATCCTATGTTTATTTCACACATTTTTATTTCAAACTGCTTTTTGGTGATGGAAATGAAAAGGTTTGTGGGGATTATTGTTTATGGATTTAGATGATTTTTGTGCAAATAGATAGACGGTATTCTAGAATAAAATATAGGATAAATTCGTGGTGTAGCGTGATTAGTTTAATTAATCAATTGGCAATACTAGCCTACCTCCACCGATCCGCAGTGGGCACGCGTAGTGGAGTATCTGCCCATCCCCTTTCACCCTATTTTTTTAAAGGAGGCCTGTGCTCAGCAGTGTGACATTATAGGCTGATGATGATGATGATGATACCAGCTCATACTGGGTATAATGGAAAGGGATCCATTACAGTAAATCACTTTTTTGGTACTAGGCGCACAGATCGCGGAAGAGTAAATTTTATATTAATATTAGCAAGTGACGTAAAATGATAAAAACCCTCACGTCATTGACCGGTGACATGTTGGTTGTGATTTTAATTCAATAAACTTGGATGCAAAAAAAATTTATGAATTTTTCAGTAACTTATGTTGAGCTGAAACTATTTATTGAGACTCTGTACCTGATGTAGTCTTCACTCCTTTCGGATTCATTTATACCTTTTCGTGACATCTTTTTTTTTCCCTGTGTATAAGCCGGTGTTTGACCTCAATCTCACCATGGTAAGTGATGATGTGGCCGAAGGTGGTAAGCACACAAAGCCTAGAAGGAACTGGCTCTCAAGCGCAGCTATCGGAACACACCGATAGGTGCTTGGCGACCGATTTTCAACTTGAGGGTGGAAGGTAGCCACGTGGGTACAACAAAGTACCCTACCACCGTGCTTTGGTTTCCTCACGATGTTTTCCTTCACCGAAAGCTCAAGCTCATAGTAGGATTCGAACCCGGGACCTTCGTCTCGGTATCCGACGTCACTACTATCATTCACTGAGCTATCATCGCCTTAAAAACATCTAGTATAAGAAAGAATTATAAAAATTAAATTATACAAAATGTTTATGAACTTGAATGAGTTAAATTAAATAAGTCTCGCTAAATTCTTGCAGGGGATCCCCCTGTGCTTGTTATTATTATGTGACTAATTACGTTTTATCAATGTAATTACAACTTCATAATTATCTAGGTTCAAAACCGAATGAGGATAATAGTTATTAGTACCTAAAACCCGACAACAACCGCATACAAAAACAATAGTTATCCATGAGCCCTGAATCATACGTATATATTATTACTAGCTTCTGCTCGCGGCTTCGCCTGCGTGGCCTACAGGAAACAAATGACATATTTTTCTACAACAATAAAACAAAACAAAACGTCATCCCGCTTCGAGGGTGCAATTATTAAAAACGCTGAGATACGTATAAATTAATTTTCAATCTTCAGCCTAAACACAAAATTTGACGATCCTAACTTCGAAACTGACGGACTTTCATACAAAATTTCATCCCTTATTTTACCCCCGTAGGGATGGAATTTCGAAAAACCCTTTCTTAGTGGATACCTACTCTTCACAAAGAATATACGATGATATATCAGTCAGTCAGTCAGTCAGGACGATATTTCTACGTGGATATAAGCAACTAACCAAGCGTCTATATCAATTTGTTTTCAACTATGACGCATTTATGAACATCATTATAAACCACAGACTTTTTTTATTGTGCACGCACAATTATTACATTTATGCAATCCGCATAAATTTTCCTTCACAAAGATCAATTGCCACATTTGGTAAACAGTAAAGTCCCATATCCCGTACAGAATCTTTTAATATTATATAAAGAGGCGAAATACTCTAAAACTAAGTATTATAGTTATTGAACTCATTAAAACAGTACTTATTGATCGAGAAGCAATGGAGAAAATGTTGTTATTATTACTTATTGTCAAAACAGCAATCGCTTCAGGTACGTGGATTAGTTACCTATTGGGAAAAGTTATAAAGTTGTGCAGCTCGTAAAAGTTTAATTAGTCTGTGACAATATTGGAGCTGAGGTATCGAAGGTACATCGACCGAAAGGTGTACATAAAATTGCTGTTTGTTGGCATTTTATATTAATAGAAACAAAAAACAATTTCATTGAGTCTCTCGAAGTATTAAAGCACCAATAAACTGCCCTAAATGATAAAAAATATATCATCAAATAATCCGTAATACAACTTAATTTTGTAGTACAATTAACATTAAAAACAATAAGGAGATTATCAATTCGACACGTATGTATGTAATATTATTGGAACTACAATAAATTCACATATGATAATCTATAAGGTCTTCCAAACAAATATACAAACTTTCATAGGTATATATAGGCATATATAGGTATATATAGGTATTTCATATGTATGTTTGTCCACGCATATCTACGAAAGTATTAATCAGATTGTGACCATTCTTTTTTTATTGGCTTACAAATTTTCCAACTTAGGGAAACAGTGCAACCCAAATCGGTTCAGTAGTTTTCAAGATATGGACTAATATGTGTGACGGCCTGGCTTATTGATACGAGCTACGGGTGTGGTGTCAAAGGGAAAACATCTCGAAACCTTGGTCAAATTCTAGTAGGACATAGAAAAACTAAAAATGACGAAATAAAAAAGTTTATTAAAAATAAAAACAACTTCAAAAGACTCTAAAAAGTATGAAATAACTGTAATCTGACACTGATTTGAAGTCAACGCTTGCGGATAATAACGCAAATATAATTTACAGATTCTGAATGTGGAGTGTTACCAATGACCAAATGGGCGGGCGCAGGGTCACTGCGAGAGGAAATACTCACAAACCCCGTGAGTTTAGTCGTGATTCAACATACCGTGACTCAAGAGTGCACGACGGATGACGAGTGTGAGAAGCGAGTGAAATCCATCCAGAAGTACCACATCGATGTCTTGAAGTTCACTGATATTGCACCTTCGTAAGTCAAATTGATTACCTATTTAATTCAAGACTAGCTGTTCGAACGTTTTGAGTTTCTTGCCGGAGTCTTCTCAGTTTAAGTGTATTCCGAATCGGTGCGCGGTGGTAGATTCAACTGTATGTACCTACTTAAAGTTCTTAAGTGCCTTACCAGGGCTTAGACTGAATAAATTACTTTTTAATTTTGATTTTGAACGTAGTCGGATCACACATTAGTTTTTAATCCTGGAGCCAGTTCTGTATACAACGAAGCCAGAATTACTAGCTTGCTACTTTACTAGAATTCGATTGAAAAACTAGCCTCGTGTATCCCGGGCATTAAATTATTCCAGGCACGTGACTAAGGCTCTATTCACACGTACCGCAACCACATCACAAACACACTACGTGAGCGGGTGCTAATTTGTATGAAAATTAATAGTTGAATTCACACGGACCACATTTTGCCGTCACTATCGATCACGTGTGTAATACCGACCACATCGCGGCGGTTGCAACCACAACGCAAAAAAAAGGCGCAGCGACACTATTTACACGTAACCACAGCTTGACTACATTTTGTCGCGACGCTCTGTGGTGTGGTTGCGGTACGTGTGAATAGACGTTTATTTCCAATAAACTATGTTTTCGGCACGTGAAAGTTCCTCACGTGACCGACCACCTAAATTAAACAACAAATATATTGCCATGTTCCGTTTGCCGCACCTTTTGTTCAATCAGTACCCAAATAACGGCCAAGTGTTGACGTCAAACGAATTTAAAACGGGGCCACTTACATTGAAGTAATTACCGAAATCATTTCGACTTACCTTTTGTTGCTAATTACTGTAAGTTCTGCTGATTTTTTATAGCTGGAATCTAATTTCCCAGAAGTCTCGTCCGTATTGTTAGACTAAATTGAAATGCAGTGTTTTGACCTCTTCCAGAATTGAATTGTACATTTTTTATGTTGGTTTTGGTAACGTTGAAGTAGGAACCGAACTGTCGTACTTAGATTATTGTTTTGTTTCTACAGATTCTTGATTGGTGGTAACGGAAAGGTGTACGAAGGCGCAGGTTGGGAGCGCGTGGGTGCTCACACGTTTGGATACAACAAGAGTTCCATTAGTATTACCTTCATCGGTCAGTTTCAGGGTATGTCACATTTATACAGTAACAACCTCTTTTAAAAATCTAAGTTTGTTTGCTTTTCCTTATTTCATGTTTTTATTGAGTAATGTTTTCTTTGCACATTTCGGGCTTTTTTCGGTCCCAAAGTAAAAGTCATGATTTCATAAGTTCTATTGTTTGTATTTTATTGAGAACCCTTCTAAATTTTGTGTTCGCTACTTTTGTCCGTATGATCCATAACCTTAGTGAGATTGTTGTCAAAGCCAAACAAACACACCGAAAAAAAGAGGGAACAATAATAGCAATTTTCAGAATGATCTAAGGGAAGAGATGTATATCTTCAATTTTTTTTCAGACACACTCCCGTCCCCTGAAGCTCTGAAAGCAGCCCAAGACTTATTAGCCTGCGGTGTGGAAACCAAACATTTGACCGAAGACTATCATCTGGTCGGACATCAGCAACTATCTGTCACTAGAAGCCCGGGGGAGACCTTACAACATCACATACAAACATGGCCGCATTGGGAGAAAGATGCCAAGAGCTTATAATACTTCTAGAAGATCATATATTTCATGCTGTGAATATTAGTCAAATTATAGGTAATATTAAAATTGGTAATTTTATTAATAAATTTGTTATTGAATGCTTGATTGATTTTTCTTTTATATTTATGCGACAGGGTTTAAACCCACCAAAAATTATGTCGCTCTACGTGGTGTTATTAATGCCGTTTGGATCATGACTTCAAACTCCTGCCTATCAGCTACTGTATGATTAATGATTTGTTTTTGCACCTATATTGCCCTTTCTCCTTAGATAGAAACGAAAAAGTCTGAATTAGTCTCGCTCCATCATCAATGAAGGGAAAATATAATGTCTCATCATCGCTCTGTTAATTAACAGTTTGTTGATCATTTTAATAACCTAGTCTAGTCTTCATGGCCTAGTGGATATACGTAACTTTGACAAAATACAGTGCCGCGCTGATGCTTAGGAAGACAACATTTGGGTTTCAGAGCCGAACCCTGTCGGACGCGTCAAATGTGCTTGAGAACGAGTGCTGGTTTTGTAAATTTCAGAAAATCCTGAAACACGCATATTATTTATTTTATTTGGGTAGTCTAATTTTCGACAAACTGTGAGCAAACTAGTTTTTTTTTTGTTAAAACTTTGAACCCCTTTTAACCCGTTGAATGCGAATTTTTCAAAATCCTTTTTGTGTGCACCCGTCTATAAATACCACAGACATATAATATTTATAAGATAAATACACCTTCCAAATATCAAATCTCTTTTAGCAGTTTGGGCTGTACGTTGTATATCAATCGGTCACTCACTCAGAACAAAACCATTTATTTTTAATTATTATTGGTACTAGTAATCCTTTATTTCACACTTAATTAAGCAAATGTATCTATAATTTGTAATTTTGCACTCGGACGAAAATTACCAAAAAAACATAGAAACCCCTCCGCAGACTACCTAGGTAGCAAACCCAATCGCATAAAAAGTGACTTCTGAAATAAAGAAGACTTTTAAAAGTCACCCTGATGCCGTAAGCAAAACTAAAATTGTGAACTGATCGCCAATTACTGTGGATAAGTTAAGAATCTCATTATAGTAAGTGATTATGTAGCCGAAGGTGGTAAGCACAAAACCCAAAAAAGAAGAACCTGGGTCTTGAATGTTGCCAGAACATATCTCACGATGTTTTTCTTTACCGAAAGCTGAAGTTCATAATCAAGTTAATATTTAAAAAAAAAAAACGAGCAATAAAACTGTGTGTGTCGTTATACAAGGCAGAATAAGCCTTGTATAACGAGCAGTGTTCTGAGGAAGTGTTTGACTCCATGTCCACTGCCACCGCACCACTCGCTCGAAGGGGAGGCTATCCTCACGTATTGAAACTAAAATGGTCTTATACTGTGCAGTTTCAAAGTTTCTCTGGCTGTAGAATGCTGTTTTATTTTTCACTGAACAAAATAATAAATTAGGTATTTAATGCCAATTTATTGTTAGTTTGCGCTTTGACATATACCATAGTTCAAAATGGTTATTTAATAATCTGACACTACTGTATGATAAATAGTCATCTAATTTACATTTCATTAGCGAATACCTAATTTCAAATAATGATTACTGAAAAATTAATTCCGTACCTAGTTCTCTGTAAGCGTAATCAGTTTCTAGAATGTATCTAATTACCAATCTTAGCAGAAAAGTATTTAAAGGGCTATATAACTATTTAGGTACTACTGTCCCCCGGGGTATCACCCTCGGTTCCGGGATGAAAAGTATGAATATCAGTATCAACAAATATAGGACATTGCTCCTGTCGCCAAATATCGGCAAGGTGCCCAGCTGGCTGGCAGCGTTTCCTCCTTGGATAGCCAAGCTGATGCGTTGATGAAAAATGTTCACCGCCCGCCAATCATCACTATCATCACTGACCAGCCAGTTGGCGCAGTTGGTTAAGATTCTACCAATCGCGCCGCATGTCGTGGGTTCGATTCCCACACAGGATATACATTTGTGTGCATGAAAATGTCTGTATTTCCTGAGTCTGGGTGTAATTATGTATAATTTACAAACAAAAAAGTAGTAGGTATATGTATTATATTAGTTATCTGGTTTCCATAACACAAGCTCTGCTTAGTTTGGGATTAGATAACCGTGTGTCAACGGGCCAGTTGGCGCAGTTGGTTAAGGTTCACCTTACGCACCGCCGGAATCGAACCCACGACCTGGGTTCGATTCCCACACAGGACATGCATTTGTGTGCATGAACATGTCTGTATGTCCTGAGTCTGGGTGTAATTATGTATGTATTTACAAACAAAAAGTAGTATATGTATTATACCAGTTATCTGGTTTCCATAGTACAAGCTCTGCTTCGCTTGGAATCAGATGACCGTGTGTGAGGAATGTCCCAGGATATTTATTTATTTATTTATCACTCGGTATGAGGTATGCAGAAGCTTTTCCAGGTCTTACTACTATAAACTATACTAATTGTATGTCTAATGCAAGTTCAATATTTTCATGGGATCTGTATTTCGCGATTCGATTTTTCTCGACAGCACCAGCACCTACCAGACAAAGATGAATGATGATGGTGAAATGAAATGAATGTATTAATTTACTCGAAATATGGAAGATCGGATCACACTAAACTAACTTCAGTAAATGTGACCGTCATAAGTGCCCTTCTGGGGCCTAAATTGAATAAATGGCTTTGACTTTGACTTTGACACTGAAAAAAATATTTATAACATGATCTTACAAAGAGTATGGTAAAGGATTGCAGTCAACGAGTAAGAAAGAGCAATAGCGTTAGCTTGTGCGAGGCGTGAGCAGTTTGCATATAGATGCATTCTTAGATACAGGGTGTTGTTTTGGTCGGCGACAAGCGACCCAGGAGTGGTAGTACAACAAATATCTTTCCCTAAAATGGACTGAATTCCATTAAATACTGTAAATGCATTGAGAAATACCTTATTCAATTTCAAATAAAATTACCGCAAAGTATGGTCACTCGGCACGTGCACAGACTAGAGCTAGGCGCAAGCCGTCATCGCCCCACCCCTTTACTCCCTCACACTCCCGTTGAGTTTTATGTGTACACTTTAGCTTATTACATGATTTTCCAAATTATATTATTTTTTATTATTAAAAAAAAATAAAGTATTTTTTTTATATTTTTTTTAGTACCAGTATCATTTGTATTATCGACCCTGAGTCGCTCGTCGCTGACCAAAACAACGACCTGTATATCGTACACTAGTTGATTTACTGTCAGAAATAACGCCGATATGAGTTCCTAGTCATTTGTTTTTGGTAAAAGTGTCGATAAAAACGAGAGCAACTATGAACGCGCAGTTCGTTTCGAAGCAGTGTTGCACATACCCGTGCTCACGGCACATACTCTAGTATGGTCGCTCAATTAATATTCTATCTCCATGATTGCAGTAATGACGTCTATTACTTAATTATCAGGTAATTACTCTGAGGTTATAAGTTCAAAATGTGTTCATTATCCCATAAGATAAGAACACGTGTTTAAAAGCAAAAGACTATGTAAAGTCACCTGTTAAGGTTAAGTTGGATAATAGGAAAATTTTAATAACTAATATATTTTTTTTTAATTTTTGTGTTTTGTTTTTAATAATAAGAAAAAATATTCAATAAGAACCTGAGACATGAGGACGTCGACCTTCCTTAAGATTTAAGGTGGACTTGGCAAAGTAACGTATTTGAATATACAAATTAGTTCAATTTAAAGAAAATTGCAGACTACCCTTTGCAGATTAGATTTTCCCCCCTTAATGGAGATAATACTCGTTCTTTTTTAATCCGTTAAGAAGATGCTAACCACGTATTAACTAGTTAAGACCGCTATTTATAAGATAAAATGTGGGTACATTTTATAAAACTTCTGCAGCTAAGCCTATGGCTGCATTCCGAATTACCGCTGTAATCGCTGTAATCGATTTGAGCGTGCTTAAACCCGTACCGAATTGAATAATGACAGTCAACGATGTCCCGTGAAACGTCATAGATGACGTCATGACATCCGCCATCTTGCGCTCACACCGACCATGCCCTAAACTGATATCACCGTGAGCGCTGTCAAAAGTGACGGCAAAATCTAATAAGATTCTTGGTTTTCTATTTGGCAAATATACTTTTTATGATTTTATGTGAGAAAAAAAATAAAAAAAGCAGATATTCCTTTTTGCGAGTCAACTCATAAAAGATATAAGGAGTCCTAGCGCATTGATAATTCAGATTTTAATTAAATTCTCAAATGTTCTGTTTTGAATACTGTGAGCGCGATAACGGGCGTTCCGAATTGTTGATAGTTCTCAGCTGTCATAAGCGTGATATCTAATTCGGTACGCAAATTATTGCTGTGATCGCTGTGATCGATATTATCCATTTCGGAATGTACCCTTAGATTTGATAAAAGTTTAACTGAGAATAAAACTGGAGGTGTACTAATATAGCAAAAAACATACAACCCGCCTGATGGTAAGCAGTTACCGTAGCCTATGGACGCTTGCAACGACCGGGGTATCACTCGCGCGTTGCCGACCCTGCAGTAATCTCTATACACCGTTTTTGAAGAACCCCATGCTGTACTCCATTGGGAAAACCACAGCGGGGAGCTCATTCCACAGCCTAAGCGTCCGCGGAAGGAAGCGCCTTTCAGACCGCACAGTACGGAACCATTTTGGTTGCAATGTGTAAGGATGGAATCCCCGTCGATGGCGAGAGTTGATAGTAGAAGGTAGCCCTGGGACTCAGGTCGAACAATTCTACAGAACACTGCCCGTTGTACAAGCGGTAAGGACACATACGGAGGCAAAGTCTTTCCTCAGATTGAGGCGCTCTAAACCGCTTGTGAGTAAGTGAATTGTGGTGCCACAGCAAATGGGGTTTTCTTAGCCGTGAACGCGCAAGCTTGAGTTTAAGTGGGGTTGAAATGGACTTGGTTTAGCCGACCTCGATTGGAGACACTAGTTTGTGTCGTTCGCGGCATTTCCTCCACCACGGAACGATCATTCCTTCTCATAACATGTCCATACCAAAATAAACGGTTCCCTCTCAACTTTTCAAATGAAATTTGATTTTGATTTTGTTTGATTGATATCAATTGTAAAAACAGTAATAACATACAAACAAATAAAAAATCCTAAAAAACAAACTTTAGCATTGAATAAATAACACTGAAACACACCTCTTTAACATTCCGTTATTTCACGGCCAATGACATGCTTTGAAAAGACTATGTCTAGCCAAACATTTAACAGTACAATGTCGTTATCTAGGTATGCGTTTAATTAAGGTGAAAGGTATTTGTATAGTCATCTCCCTCTTACATATTAAAGAATAATAAATTAATAAAAAAAAATTAAGATTAAAGCTGATCTAATCACTCGAAAATTCATATTTCTAGGTATCTACTGTCATGAGATGGGTTATAAGGCCCTTCACGAATTACAGCATTTTGAGAATAATGAAAGCAGCTGAAGAGGCTGTATGGGTCGAGCCTTTGCTTGTCATGTAAAAAGAGAAAAGATTCAGGCCGGGCGTTAGAAGAAAATATAGAAAAAGAGGAGCTGATTGTAAATAATTACACTATTTAAGATAGAAGAGTTAAAAGTACTCGAAGATGTAGTTAGTACATACAGAGTATGAGCTTTAGGCGAAGCCAGAAGAGGTTATACAAGTATTCGTATTATAGATTTCAACCAGTAGGAGCTGGTGAGAGTGGAAAGGGCTATGGCTAAAAGGGGAGGTGGAGGCCATAAGGGGGAAACCCCAAATAACCAGCATGGATGTAAGCTAGATAAGCTTTCACGAATAAGTAATTACTAACCAGTAACTAGCATTATTTCAATTGAGGTTCTCATACGGTACTTTCGGCTAGTAACTAGTTTCAAGTAACGCAGACAGAGAGGTCGCCATACTTGAATGAAACTAAATATTTTACCTATACATTGCCGAGAACTTTTTGTAGCAATTTGCAGTGACATTGCTTTGCCAATTGAGCTATTATTACTACGCATAGAGAAGCTATCATAAGCAAAGGTTTATGGATTTTTCGTTGACATGTAAGCTTAATGTATATGTATTTTATTTTTGTGTGTAAAAATTGACATGAGCATTTTTTTTTTCTATTTGAATTTTATTTGATTGAATTTATATAATTTTGTTCTGCCTATGTAATAATGTGTAATTGTGTTTTTTTTATTATTATAATTTTCTTTGTTTTTTTTATATTGTAAGTATTAACATTCAGACATAACGTAAGTTGTTAATGAATAAATGAATTTGAATTTGGTTACGTCCCATTTTTTTAGAGTCAACTAAAGTTCTCTTTAGCGCTGAAACAATAATTAGTCGTCTAAGCAGACAGTAGAAATACGTAGCGCTATCAGTTAGGAGTATTTTTCTCGTAAGCACTGTGATTTTCATGGGGCGCTTCCGCGTTTCATTCATCGTTCTACAACAACAAGTGTGGCCGGTTGGTCTCACTTGAACGGAACATAGTTGTGATGTGTGCCGTCTTCTCTATGCGTAGTAATAATAGCTCAATGGCTTTGCCATGTTATTTTCAGTACAGTAAAGTATTCCTACTGAATTTCGATATGCTACTTTGGACATTTTATAGAGTCATATTTGGACTGTTCAGTTTACTGTAACTTTTTGGCAGCAACGAATGTATTTTTTTATCTTTTTTTTTTCAATAAATTTTAGTCAGTAATTATTTATTGTTCCTAAAAACCTTTCAACTTATCGAGGATGAAATGATTTGGAAGAGCGGAATCTTCTAACACAAGATCATGATCATGTCAAAACGGCCATCATAAAGCGTCTCAAGTTTAATTATTTAGTGATTTGAGTCAGTAATTATTTCAGTTTCAAAATCAAAATCAAAGATATTTCAAACTGCTGTCTGAAACGAGTTTCGTTGCAGTTGGGTTGCGCCGTGTGTTCTGAGCTTAGTATGAGAAAGACCTAAGGCGCTGATCCCACAGAGAGAGTTCTAGAGTTCCGAGTTCTGCATTCCGTGTTGACTATTGTGCACACAGCAAGCAGACAGAATGCTTTTTAATGTAAATAACTTTACTCTTGCCAGCGCGTACAACAGAGTGACTGCTTAGGGTGGCGGCACCCTAATTTTGCTAAATAATAATATAAAATATAAGAATCGTACTGATATTACTTGTCATTCTGTGGAACGCGTATGCGAGGTGGCATGTGCAGAGATTGAAAGCTCCATCATTTTATGTGTGTATAGACCTCCTGTGTCAATTTTTTCTTTGTTTTGTTCCATAATGGAACAAATACTTAGTAAATTATCAAAGTGTAATAAGTCAGTAATTATTTGTGGTGACTTTAATATTGACATCCTAATACCCTCATTAGATAGAAATAATTTTATTACGTTATTTAAATCATTTAATATGTCTCTTCTATTTAATGAGCCCACGAGAGTGACGGCTACTACTTCCTCTTGTATTGATAACATAATAACTAACTGTAACGTTTTAGAGAAGTCAATAATAAGTGGCGTCCGTTCGGATCATTTGGCTCAATTAGTAAAGATTCCGGGTAAAAAACTTAGTTCATCCGTAACGAAAACATTTAGGTCAGTTAATGAAACGAGATTAAATAATTTCAGCGTCAATATGAATTATAAAATTAGTAACACTACTTATACTTCTGATGATCCAAATGTAAACTATGAAAAAATATTTAGAGATATTTGCAACGAATTTAATGTATCTTGTCCAATCAAAACTAAGAAAGTAATTAATAAACTTCAATTCTGTAACTGGGCAACTAAAGGAACCAGGAAGAGTAGGGATAACATGTATGATCTTTACCATCAGAGATCTTACAATAGTAATGAAAACTTTCATACACATGTTAGAAACTATTCCAAGATATTTAAACAGGTTTGTATTCGAGCAAAGGCCATCTACATAGGCAATAGCAATGATATTATAATAAAAAGAGGTAGATATCGCATTAACGCACGAAAATTGTTGCAGACAAATTCAGACAATTGTCGTAATTTTGCTTAGCGGCTACATATAGCTATCTCTTTCTGTACCATACGTTCCGTATTATCTATCGCATTCACCTAATTCAACAATAACTGAACGCCGCTTAGTATGAGGGTAGCATATCTCTAGTATAATATCATTGGGCAATAGGGTAAATAGTTCTAATAATAAAATTAAAACAGTATGGCAGATTATTAATACAGAGACTGGTAAAAATAAAATCAAAGATAATACTTTTTCTCTTAAAATTAATGATAAATTAATCTCAGATAAATTAGAAGTAGCATCTGCTTTTGAAACTTTTTTCTCAAATATACCTATGGAGGCTACTAAAAATCTTGCTTCGTCTTCCACGTTAGCAGAATCGATTTTACAGAATAATTTTCAACAAAACATTCCAGACTTCGCATTCACCCAGGTTAACGACTATGACATTATCACGGCTTTCAAGTCGCTAAATATGAAAAATACGGAAGACTTATGGGGTTTATCAGTTAAGGTTATACAGTCAATTATTTTCAATATTGCCCCTATTTTAGCCCTAATCTTTAACCAATGTCTCGAACAGGGCAACTTTCCTGACTTAATGAAATACAGCAAAATTGTTCCAATCTTTAAATCAGGATGTAAAAACAATCCCTCAGATTACAGACCTGTCTCAGTACTTCCTGCATTAAGTAAGATTTTTGAAAAGATTGTGCTAAACCAAATGTTAAGGCATTTTAATAACCACAAGATACTCCATGATGATCAGTTCGGTTTTACAAGAGGTAAGTCCACTACGGATGCGGGAGCTAAACTTATTGAGCATATTTTTCAGGCCTGGGAGTGCTCACACGATGCTATTGGTATCTTTTGTGATCTCTCCAAGGCATTTGATTGCGTAGATCACCAAACGCTAGCTCTTAAACTTAAGTTATACGGAATTCGCGGAGTGGCCCTCGATCTTGTGGTTTCCTATCTTTCAGGGCGCCAACAAAAAGTAGGAATCAATGGTAGTGTGTCATCGGGATCCTTAGTCAAATTAGGCGTACCTCAAGGTTCGATTTTAGGCCCATTTCTATTTCTAGTTTACATAAATGACCTACCCTACATGGTGAAAGAACTATCAGATGTCGTTTTGTTTGCAGATGATACGTCTCTGATATTTAAAGTAGATAGAAAAGATAAAGACCTTTTAAAAGTTAACCGCGCTCTGAAAACTGTGTCTCAATGGTTTGCTGCCAACAATCTTATGCTAAATTCTAAAAAAACTAAATGTATAAGATTTTCATTACCAAATGTACCAAAAGTTGATACCAATGTTATTGTGGACGGTAGTAAACTTAATGTAGTAGATAAGACTGTTTTTCTTGGTCTGACCATAGACTGTAGATTGCAGTGGGGTGCTCACCTGGAAGCCTTAGGTGGTAAACTGAGCTCCGCTGCTTTTGCAGTCAGCAAAATAAGGCAACTGACGGACATTAATACAGCCAGATTAATTTATTTTGCATATTTTCATAGTCTTATGTCTTACGGTCTTTTGCTGTGGGGCTCTGCCGCAGACTTGGAATCAATTTTTGTATTGCAAAAAAGGGCAATTCGCGCCATCTACTGTTTGGGTTCTCGCGAGTCTCTGCGAAAGGTATTTCCGGAAATTAATATATTAACTTTGCCCTCTCAGTACATTTTTGAAAATATTATGTATGTTCGTAAAAACATTAATTTGTTTCCAGTCAATAGTGATTATCATGATAGAAACACTAGAAACAATGACAAAATAACTGTGCCAAGATTTAGATTAGCTAAAGTAAATAAGTCCTTTCTTGGGAATTGTATCCGATTTTACAATAAAATTCCTCGTAGCGTGACCAGTATGTCCTTTTTTAAATTTAAGGAATATATCAAAAAGCGGTTGTTGAGTAGGGCCTATTATAAAGTGTCTCACTATATTGACGACAAGGATGTATGGAAGTAGCTTCTCTCTGCACCTGCTTCACTTAGCAGCTAGTTCAAGGTCCATTTTAATTCAAAGTACCTATGTTATAATTATTATAAGTTATGTTTTTTTTTTTTTTTAAGTTACAGATAATTACTTATTGTAATTAATTCAATTCAATGTTCTTCGTTTATTTGTTTTGATATAAATTCATCGATATATTATGTCTGTCTAATTGTTATATTCTATTCCATATAAATTATATTTAATCTAATGTTGTAAATAGTCACAGTGATAACAAATTGTGTGTTTAGTATTTTCCCTTTAGTAATTTTTTATTTCTAAGGCAGACTTAAGTAAGTCATGCTCACTTTAAGGTCTCTGCTTGCGGCGGCGTCGTGTGACGGGTCGCTCACTTCCCTCCAATATGGCGAGGAGGGCGATGGCTGCCACACGCGTCATACTTGTGAACAGGTGCTGCTTGTGGGGGCTGGTCTGCTTAAGTTTGCCATTTATTTATTTACTTATTAAATATAGATTCAGACTACTTTGTAGTTTTGCCGCCTCGCCGGGGCACGCAATTGTTGTCAGTGCGATTAGAATGTAAATATTATGTAATGAATCTAAGCTTGTTTTGAAAAGAGTAATTGCTGAGTTTATTGCCGGCTCTTCTCAGCAAATGCAACCTTCCGAACCGGTATTAGAGTATTAGAGTCAGACTTTTCATAAGTGCCTGCGAAGGTCTATTTGAATAAATGATTTTGAATTTTGAATTTTTGAATTTTGAATTTTGAATTTTTGAAGTCTAGAGTTCTAGAGTTCTGCAATATTCGCTACTGATCGCACATCATACACTTTTTTTATAGTCAAAGGCCCCATATAGCTTACAGTCAACGCGGAATGCAAAACTCGGAACTCGGAACTCTAGAACTCTTTTCTGTGGGATCGGCGTCTAAGTCATAATCAGAGATCGGAATTAGGTGACTATATTTACCTACACTTTGAAGAACAGAGTGGAGACTTCCATACGACAACATTTCTTTTTTAAGATTTTTCCCGAATCCCGGGAAAAATCTTAAGTACATTAAAAATAAACGTTATTTGACATAAATATGAACTATTTTTACCTAAGCTAACCTAATAATTTTTACCTAACCACCAAACTTTCGGAATTTTTACGAAAAATCTTAAAATAAATAGTCTTACTTAATACATGTGTTAAGATTATTAGGATATGTATTTCGAATGGATTGCAGAGTCATGGCAATTTTTCCGTGATCTTTAAACGAATGCATCTACTCTTTTATGTATTTCTATGTTTTAATTTTTTAACAGTTACTAACTATATCGGTGCTTCTGACACTTTCTGACTCGACTTTCGTGTCGTAATTAAAAACGTTAAGCTACGTAGTAAATAATTGAGACTCAGCAATTGAACTTATTTTTTTTATATCGAATAAATGACAAACATGACCTAACTAACGAACAAGGCTATCACAACTTCAACCGGTATCACTTTATTGTGAAAATATAAATTAAATATTGAGACTTTAATAGCATCAAAGATAACTTACATAAAAATTAAGTCACTTTGAGTATTATCTTTTAAACCAATTGTATTTCCGAGAATTAAACAATAGTTCTCTGGCTAACAACTAAAAAGTAAGCAGGTAGCAGTTTCCGTTTGAGTAACGAAAGAGATAGCAATATCACGCGGCTACAGCCCGACATTGTTTTCTATCTCGCTTTAAAAAACTGTATCTTTATAAGACAGAAAGAGATAGAGATATGCCAATCCAGTGTAAAGCAGACAGCAAAGCACTCATTCTCTTCAAATTCCATTCTTTTTGGTATTGGAGTGCGCACGTATCTTATTTTGTGACCCTTAGTTTTGTTTGACCTGGCTTGGAATATCGGACTGTTTTCTACCGCACCTGACGTACTTGGCTTGACTCACGGACACTGCTTTCTTTTCGATTGGATTTTGTGGTTTTCTGGCATCTGCAAGGAACTAGATACCTATTCGTGAAGGTAAGTTTAAATTTCGTTGATTTGTTGATATTGTTATTTAGGCATGTTTCTTAAAGATCTCTACCCACTACGGTTTGTCACTGGATGGCACTGAATACTCTCACTCTTAATACTAATAAAACTCAATACATTACGTTCTCAATCCGTAACTTTTTTTTTTTTTTTTTTTATACCACTAAGGTGGCAAACAAGCATACGTAACTCACCTCATAATGACAACACATTTAAATTATTAGCCCACTCAATCTGGTCAATGGTCCAAAACGGAATGTTCCTGTCCGTGTATTAATAAAACTAAACAGATCAAATATTTAGGTATCATAATAGACAAAAATTTAAATTTTAGGGAACATATTAGAAACGTAACTCAAAGGCTTAGAAAGTTGACCTATATTTTCAAAAACATAAGGCACATCACAAATTGGAACTTGATTAAAACATTTTTTTTATCTATCCCTTTGTTAATCCATGTTATCGTATTGCATTTCAGTATGGGGTGGCTCCAGTAAAACATATGCTTGAGGTAGAAAGAGCCCAAAGAATGATACTGAAGGTAGCCCTTTTTAAACCTAGACTTTTCCCTACTTCATGTTTATATAAAGAAGCAAAGGTTTTAACAGTTAGACAACTTTATATACTAATGACCATCTTAAAAAAACACGGCAGTATATGTTTGTCATCTATTAGAGATAAGGACGTCACTAGAAGACACCATGAGGTGTGCAAGACTCTGGCAGTAAGAACATCTTTTGCGCAAAAGTTTTACAACTACAGAGCAGGTTTACTTTATAATAAAGCTAACAAACTACATTCTATAGCTAAACTACATAAATTTGAATGTAGAAATAAAATCAGAGACTGGCTTTTGGAATTGGACTACCAAGAAACAGAACAATTATTATACTGGGCCTCCTAGTTTCTTTATTTGATATACGCAGGATATTTATATACAGCTACACACACACACACACACACACACACACGCACATGCAGTTTAATTATCTTTATACTTTTTTGAATTCTTTGGTGTAAACCGACCATGTATAAAACGTCATACTTTAGGAAGTCGGATCCTCTCCACTCATTTTAAATATATATTGAAGTAACTGTATAACTAACTGGGTAACCTAGTTTGAGCTCCTGTCTCCCACAGTTAAATGTACCTGCCTAGTTAAAAAATGTTCTTTGTTTTATGTGGGAGTGAATAAATGATTATTATTATTATTATTATTATTATGTATTAAGTAAGACTATTACATTATTACATTACGAATCGTCTCGCACGTAGGTTTGACGACTTCCAGCCTCCCGAACAAGCCGGTTTCCGTAAAGGCTTTAGTACCATAGACCACATACATACACTCCGCCAGATTATACAAAAGACTGAGGAGTATAATCGGCCATTATGCCTGGCGTATGTGGACTATGAGAAAGCCTTCGATTCAGTCGAGACATGGGCGGTGTTACAGAGTCTACAGCGATGCCAAATTGACTATCGCTATATCGGAGTGTTGAAATGTTTGTACAGCAAAGCCACCATGTCAATCCGAGTCCAGGATGAGAGTACGGTACCAATCCAGTTGCAGAAGGGTGTAAGACAGGGTGACGTAATTTCCCCGAAACTCTTCACCACTGTAATGGAGGATGTATTCAAGCTCTTGGACTGGAAAGGATATGGCATTAACATCAATGGCGAACACATCACTCACCTTCGATTTGCCGACGATATAGTCATAATGGCGGAATCGCTGGAAGCTTTGAACATCATGCTCAATGACCTCAACAGAGTTTCCCAACAGGTAGGCCTCAAAATGAATATGGACAAGACAAAAATTATGTCTAATATTCATATTCCGCCAATGCCGGTGATTGTTGGGAGCACAGTTCTCGAAGTTGTAGACGAGTATGTTTACTTGGGACAAATTGTCCAACTAGGTAGGTCCAACTTCGACAAAGAGGTCAACCGAAGAATCCAACTCGGCTGGGCAGCGTTCGGGAAGCTACGGCATATCTTCACGTCCAAAATACCTCAGAGTCTGAAGACAAAGGTCTTCAATCAGTGCGTGTTACCAGTGATGACATACGGGACAGAGACGTGGTCTTTTACTGCTGGCCGCATAAATAAGCTTAGAGTCACTCAGCGAGCTATGGAACGAGCTATGCTCGGAATTTCTCTACGTGACAGGGTCCGTAATAAGGACATTCGTAGGAGAACGAAAACGACGGACATAGCTCGTAGAGTTAGTAAGCTGAAGTGGCAATGGGCAGGCCACATCGCTCGAAGAGCCGATAATCGATGGGGAAGAAAGGTTCTCGAGTGGCGACCACGTATTGGAAAGCGCCGAGCGGGACGACCTCCCACCAGGTGGAGCGACGACCTGGTCAGAGTCGCTGGGCGCCGCTGGATGCAAGCGGCACAGAACCGTTCGAAGTGGAAATCAATGGGGGAGGCCTATGTTCAGCAGTGGACATCCATGGGCTGATATTTATTTATTTATTTATTTATTGAAAATTATAACACCATTACAGTAACATAACTAATTCGATGCTATAACTAAACTGACAAAAGCTGGTACATAAAACATTATAAAAAAATTAAATTGTATTAGAACATAAAATAAAAATTAAAATTAACACAATATTGTATATCATAATGACACATCATTTTCAATGCATTTGTATGCTGCTTCAATGAATTTCGACTGGCCACAATAAAAAATATCAATATCTCGCGAAATGACATTCATACACCGTATAGCACGTGAAAGTGGGGCATACTGAAGTAAGTTAGTCCTAGCAAATGGTACAAGGAGTAACGCAGGACGGCGACGCGTAAATATGTACTCATCTGGTACGCATAGGTTCAGTTTCGCGAGCACTTCCGGATGATGCACCCACCCACGCAATACCTTCCACAGATATTTAACCAGTGCAACTTCCCTCCTCACCTGCAGCCTACTGTAGCCCACCATACCCATTACAAATAAGCTGGGGTACATCAACGGATAGTAAGGATAGGTGCCGCACTGTTTTAAATATAAAAACCGTGTAAATTTATTTTGAATTTTTTCTAACATGTGGCTATATTTGGTTTCATAAGGATTCCAAATTATAGCGTTTGTTTCTAAACGACTACGGACGAGGGCGTTAAATAAAATTTTGACTACTACAGTATTCTGAAAATCTCTGCACTGTCTCAAGATAAAACCTAGATTTCTAAATGATTTTTTACAAATATCTATGACATGCTGACGGAATGTCAGTTCAGAAACCATCTCTACGCCTAAATCTCTAACCCGTGTGACGCGTGATACGACCGCATCATCCACCTCATATGGACAGTGTAGTGGAGCTCGCGTGCGGCTGTAACTCATAACACAGCACTTATTTACGCTGAAATATAATTTGTTGTCCTTACTCCACTGTACCACCCGGTCAATATCATTTTGCAGTTTCTGACAATCTGAAGTATTATTTACAGGTAAGAAAAGTTTTAGATCGTCGGCAAATAACAAGCATTGCGCATCAATCACAACAGTAGGTAGATCATTAATCATTAGAATAAATTCTAAAGGCCCTAGATTACTGCCTTGACTCACCCCTGAATATGTGCAGTATGCCTTCGATTCATAACCTCCGTATTCCACGTACTGCCTACGGTCGCTTAAGTAGCTTGAAAAAAATTTAAGCAGGCTAGGCGTAAAGCCTAACGCTGCAAACTTAGCTAACAAAATATCATTATCGACTGTATCGAAAGCTTTCCTAAAATCGAAGTACGCGGAGTCCACCTGTCCCCCAGCGTCAACAACTGGTACCAAGTGATTCATGAAGGACATCAAGTTACTCCCCGTACTGCGACCTGGAAGAAAGCCGTGTTGAGCATCAGTAATTTGTGACCTCACTTGCGTGTAAATGCATCTATGAATAACAGACTCAAACACCTTAGCGAATGCTGACAATACAGCAATTGGCCTATAGTCACTCACCTCAGTACCCGATCCACCTTTAGGTACCGGGGTCACTCGAGTGGTTTTCCACTCTTGTGGATAATAACTTTGCTTAAGACATAAATTAAAAATATGCAAAAGAGGCAATTCAAATGCTGAACGACAGTCCTTGATAATAAACGGGGGAATACCATCCGGACCCACTGAGGTTTTAGGCTTGAGGCGAGCAATCGCATCGTGTAGGTCGCGCACGTTCAACTGACCAATATGTACGCGAGCGGCGCTCATCACGTTGGCAGCGCCCGCGGCCGTGCGCTCCGCCTCGCATGGGTCTAGTACCGGCTTCTCCTTACTATACACAGAGTGGAAATATGTAGCAAAACACTCCGCACACTCCTGTTCACTGACCTCTTGCCCCTCCTTCGTAACTCGAGTTCTATTACGTATCGACTGTTTACTTTTAATAAAATTCCAAAAACATTTGGGATCCTCCGTTATATTTATCTGTATCCTATTTTGGTATTCTGCATAAGTAGAAACTATTTTATGTTTAACGATTTTACGATAACGAGAAAACGAATCATAATCAGTCTTAGAGCCTGATAATTTAAATAATTTGTGATATTTCCATTTTCGTTCGATATCCAATATCAAATCAGATGTATACCACAGTGGATAAGTATGCTTTGGTTTACCTAATTTGCGTTGTTTTTTAGGTGTACATATATTAATTACTTTGTTTACATTATCATAAAAATATTTCAATGCAGCATTGGGATCTTGAATCAAATATTATGATGATGATGATGAAGTAAGACTATTTATTTTAAGATTTTTCGTAAAAATTCCGAAAATTTGGTGGTTAGGTAAAAATAGTTCATATTTATGTCAAATAACGTTTATTTTTAATTTACTTAAGATTTTTCCCGAACCCCGGGAAAAATCTTAAAAAAGAAATGTTGTCGTATGGAAGTCTCCACTCTGTTCTTCAAAGTGTAGGTAAATATAGTCACCTAATTCCGATCTCTGGTCATAATCCATGTCATTATCAATAAATTAATTAACTTTAGAAAAACCTTCAAAGGTATCACGATTTTTGATAAACATTTATTGCATCAAAGGTACTAAAACGTGTTTCAAATATTTCTGGTATTTTACATACACGTTTTAAAGACGTTTTAGTACTAAAAGTACCTAATAAAAAAACTCGTTTCAGTAATTTTTTTAATAACGGAGCGTTTTGAAGGTTATTTAATAATTCGTTACATATCAAGTTATGTGACTATAACTGAAGGTCGAAATTCGGAAAAATTATGCATTTGTGTTTTTAATAATACGAGTTGTTACAACTGGCGCGGTTGGTTAAGACTCTGGTTAAAATTCCACCTATCGCGCCGAACGTCGTGGGTTCGATTCCCACACAGAACATGCATTTGTGTGCATAAACATGTCTGTATGTCCTGAGTCTGGGTGTAATTATGTATATTAAGCATGTATTTACAAACAAAACGTAGTATATGTATTATATCAGTTATCTGGTTTCCATAGTACAAGCTCTACTTAGTTTGGGATCAGATGACCGTGTGTTAGGTTCCAACGATATTTAATTATTGCGTAAAAAAATTACTACAGCATTGAAATGTACTACAGGATATTTTTACGTCTGAACGAACATTGGTCGAACATACTTAGCACAAAAATCTTCTGTAATATCATTACTTTTCTTTGTGGTTGTTATCTTTGAATGGTTCATTCACTTGTCTTATAAAACAGCCCTGAAATTATTCTTAGTTCAATCGCTTGCTGTTTACTGATAGCCTGGTACACGGCCGATCAATTTATTTGTTTATTTGACCTGCGTTTGGGTCTCTTTTGTTTGTATCAGACCATTTATAAATCAGAAAGTAAACTTTAATAACTTAATATTAGAGTGCAATGATTAAGCGATCAAGGTCATAGAAAGTATAGATGTATCGATATTCTCTGTCTTGAATGGAAGAATACAATAAACTTTAGTTATTAGTGAATTAGATATCGAAAATTGTACATTCAGAAAATTTTAATCGAAAGTTGTTGCGACGAACACAATGCTGAAATTGTCAGGTTTCGAACGGAATGTATTCACAACTTCCCCAATCATCATCATCATCCGTTTATCTTCTATATCTACACTATATTACACATACCTAAATGCTTATTGAAGCATGATTTGTTATTTATAAGCTATTATATTATATTTTTATTATTCTAATATTGCTACTGTAAATTTTTAGGCTCGTGTTATAGTGCAATTATCAAATTCAAGAATAGACAGTGGTGACCGAAAGTAAACCCTATATCAAGTTGTTTTTTTTTTTTTATACAACTAAGATGGCAAACAAGCATACGGCCCGCCTGATGGTAAGTTACCGTAGCCTATGGACGCTTGCAACACCAGGGGCATCACTCGCGCGTTGCCGACCCTGAAGAAATCTCTTCACACCCTTTTTGAAGAACCCCATGCTGTACTCCAACGGAAAAACCACGACTCATACTTCTAACTTCGACTCAAAACTATACTTGAACTTTGATTGAGTTCTTTATCACAATGTTTTATTATACATATATATTACTATTATTGTATAGATATTTACTATTTAAATATGTTAAACTTGTCCACACTTGAATGTCGTGGCAGCCAATAACTGAGGGAGCACTTAAGTATGAATCTTCCCAATTTTGATATATAAATCCATTCGTCCATGATAAATCCCACCAAAAACATTTTTTATATAAAATGTTGCCGCCAAGACATAATAATTATGGCTCGTACTGTCAAAAAGTTATCAGATCCCATGTAGAGCCAAGCTTATAACTCTAAATGCACTTACTCTACAAGCCCTAACTTCACAAACTCTACACACCGTAGTCAAAATATATGGCTTGGCCGTTTCGCTACCGTCATATGGGAGTAAGGTGAAAAATGTATTCACTGTTCAGTGTTCATTCCTTTTTTGTTATTCAATAGTTCTTGTAGTATTGAAACGGCCAAGCCACATATTTTGACTACGGTGTGTAGAGTTTGTGAAGTTAGGGCTTGTAGAGTAAGTGCATGTAGAGTTATAAGCTTGGCTCTACATGGGATCTGATAACTTTTTGACAGTACGAGCCATAATTATTATGTCTTGGCGGCAACATTTTACATAAAAAATGTTTTTGGTGGGATTTCACTTCTTTTTGTAAGTTGCTTATGTTTTTTTTTTGTTTGAAATTTCCAAGTTTTATAATTTTTTTGTTGTTTGTGTACTAATACAAGCTTACATACCAAATTTCAGCTTTCTAGGACTTCAGGAAGTACCCTATGAGTTTTGATGATCATCAGTGAGTCAGTGACGAAATCGGGGTTTTTTAGATATCAATAAAATCTAAAGTATAAGAGCTATGTTATTGAAACTTAATATGTTTAATAAGTTTACTTTTGAAATCATGTCCTGAGAATTTTGTTTATCTGGTATAATCCAAACCCAAGTTATGAGGGTTCAAAAAAACGACGAAGCGCTTCGAGAAAAGGTAGGTAGTGCCTTTTCGCTTCGCTTGGCTGTCTTGGCGGGGGGCACTTCCGTGCCCCCAGATTTATCTGGTATAATCCAAACCCAAGTTATGAGGGTTCAAAAAAACGACGAAGCGCTTCGAGAAAAGGTAGGTAGTGCCCTTTCGCTTCGCTTGGCTGTCTTGGCGGGTGGCACTTCCGTGCCCCCAGATGTAAATGTGTTAGTATTAACGCCTTGCTGGTTGTCCTTAAACAATAAAAATAAATAAATAAAAATTAATCAGCCTTTTTGTCCACTGCTGGACATAGGCCTCTCCCAGAGCGCGCCACTCCTTCCGGTTTCTTGCCACCAACCTTGACCGGCCCATTGTTGCCACTTCAGCTTGCTAACAACTTACCCAAGATGAATGGTAATCCTTTTCCACACCACACATTATTACGAGAACTGTTGTTTCTGGTGCTTATTTATTTATCTCTGTAATGTTAGTTTGTCGTAATAATTATCCTTCTTTGACATAAGCTACCTTTTAAATAATATGCTATATGCTCATAAAATGATTATTTGGTGCAACATTTGCTGTCTTTCAACTGGGGTTGCACAGTTGCACTTTAAAAAAATTGCTTGTTTAAGTCTTTTTGCTATTATTAGTTGGGCTCCCGGCATGACAGTGCCCTGTGTGTGAGTAAACTTATTATAATACTTACTGAAATGAAACTACATTGAGATGATACTTCCTGTAACTCAGTGTTTCCCCAACCTATTTTTATTGAGCTTCCCCGGAGACTATTTATATTTTGTCGAATTGTTACTTGTCGAAACTTAGCGACGCGCGAGCCCGCGTTTTGAGACAGTAAACGACAGAATCAATGAATGTGATGTTTCATTTATGCGCCAAATAAATTTTTCTATCAAAAATACAAATGTATTCCGACCCCTTGACATCTCTCGAACCTCCTAGGGGGGCTAGGGGAGGCACTCCCCTGGTTGGAAACTTCTGCTAGCCAGATTTAAGAGTGCGTACCAAGCCAGAAAAATATCGCAATGTCAGATGAAACAAACTTATGTCTAATCTTCGCGTGGAGATGAGATGGAGATAGCGTGTTTCGCGGCACAAAAATGAACGAAGCGCTTCTTATCTAAATAACTCGTAAAGTATAGAATATTTTAAAAAATCGTTAGTAGCAGCCCTAGGTCATATGTTAGTGATATTATTTATCGAATTTTTGTCTTAATTAGATACACCATGAACGAATAAAACCGAAAATTCATTATTATTAGAGGTAGCTTTGTGATTTTTTTCTATCGAGGAAATTTCATTCCATTATGTTTTTGCTCAGGCAGAACCCTCGCGTATATAATGAAAATACCCATATAAAAATATTTTTTCATTTAAATACTATTTACTTGGGTAAATTTCAATTCTAAGATTGTTATTTTGCTTTATACGCAGCCTTAATTTAGAAAGAAGCAGGAATGCAATTTTTTTGTAACCAAACTACCCACTTTGGTGAATGTAGTTTTTTCCTAATGAATCTAATTGCTTGGCTGAAATGGTAAAACTACTCGGGCACTGCGTTTTATTTTTATTTAGTTCTCTGTGAAAAATAAAACAGCTACTGTTGCCTTGCTGGACGATGTAAATGTGTATTTAAGAGAGGTAGAGCATAGCGTTCTTTCGCTCAACGAGCACCTTACAGAATACCGCAGCCAAGTAACTTTATGTGTTGTGTTCCTGCGCGTGAGTAAGGTCGCCAGAGCTCATTGGGGAGGGGGTATGGGTCGGTAACGCGTGATGCCCCATGTGTTGCAAGCTACTAACCCCCTTATTCATTATCGCTTTTTAACTAAATCAGTGTAATAGTGTGCCCCGTCTCACTCTTTCGATCACCAAATGTCAAGAGTCAGATAAAGACTTCGGAATTTTGTTTGATAACTTTATTATTAACAAGGGGATTAGACTATCATCATCATCATCATCATATCAGCCTATGGATGTCCACTGCTGAACATAGGCCTCCCCCATTGACTTTTACTTCGAACGGTTTTGGGCCGCTTGCATCCAGCGGTGCCCAGCGACTCTGACCAGATCGTCGGTCCACCTGGTGGAAGGTCGTCCCGCTCGGCGCTTTCCAGTACGTGGTCGCCACTCGAGAACCTTTCTTCCCCAGCGGTTATCGGCTCTTCGAGCGATGTGGCCTGCCCATTGCCACTTCAGCTTACTAACTCTATATGGTTAGTCTATATGGCTACGGTAATCGGGCCGTAGGTACGCTGTTTACCGACTTCGTAATAAAAATGTACTCACCGTGTACTGTTTGCGAACTTTTTGTCGCGGATCTTCACCAATTATTCATGATTGTTGTACCATTCCTAATAAATTACGGCAGAATACACATACAACAACGAGCCCTCATTGCATTAATTTGAGAGCCAGTTCTTTTCTAGACTCAGTATGCTAACTTTCTTCGGGCATTATTTAGTTACGTGAGATTGTGGTCAAGCACAAGTTTAGTCTGAATCTGTCTACTAATCAGTATTCACACGCACGATAACATGTTTACAAAAGTCGCTTCATAATTGTTATCCTAGTTCCTAAACTACCTACATGTTTTTTTTCTTTTTGGGTTACCACGAATTCCATGTGACGTAGATGAAATCAAGTTAATCCAGTCTCAGTGGAGTATGCTTTATGATGGTACCTCTTTGAATTATCAAGGGGCCAAGTCTATTGACGTCATAACAACGAACGGATAGTTTTGTCTATCGTTTTTTTTTTAAACTGTATGTTAAAAGTATATTATCAAGGTTTTCGTTCGTGTGGCGATTAAATAACGCTGAATCATTCATTATAATTTTAGGGATATGATAGCTTAGTCGTAGAGGCGTTGAAGGTCATGGGCACAGATTACCGAATAAAAGGCAGATGGAGCGCATGGAACATGAAAGTGAAGTCAAAAAAGCAAATACAAATTCAAAATCAGATGCCTGGTTTTCGTTTTCCAGTTTTTATTTGCTTTGTTTAACCACAATTTATTAATAAAGAAGTGTTTTTTGTTAAACAAAGCAAATACACATTCAAAAGAGAATACCAGGCATCTGATTTTGAATTCGTATTTGCTTTTTTGGCTTCACTTCCGTGTTCTGCGCGCTCCATCTGCCTTATTCTGTAATCTGTGCTCGTGGGTATAAATTCTACAATGTGCTTGAGCTTTTGGTGACGGATTAAAGCATCATAGGATAACCATAGCATGGTTGTAGGGTAGGGTACTTTGTACCTGCCTGGATGGGTATCACCCTCATGTTGAAATGCTGTCGCCAAGTACCTTCTAATGTGTACCGGTTGCTGCACTTGATAGTCTATTTTTTTTTTGTTGTAATTTTCAACTTTTGACAAAGTAACACAGTATATTGGCCTGTGTTTTACCACAATCTCACCATGGTATGTGATGATGTGGCCGAAGGTGGTAAGCACACAAAGAAGGAACTGGCTTTTAAGTGCAGCTATCGGAACACACCGATAGGTGCTTGGTGATAGATTTTCAACTTGAGGATGAGGGTGGTAGCCAGCAAGATGGGTACTACAAAGTACTCTACCACCGTGCTATGTTGTCTCACGATGTTTTTCTTCACCGAAAGCTCAAGCTCATTGTAGGATTCGAACCCGGGACCTTCGTCTCTTTATCCGACGTTACTACCACTGAGCTATCATCTCGCCATAAACAAAGAAATGGGAAAAAAATAAATGGAAGGCTTTCATTGGGCGTGATATAATTTCCTGTTACTTCAGTCTCTAATTTAGCATTGTAGTTTTTTTCAGATAATTCAGAACTACAGTTTTAGTCTTAAGAATAAAAATAATCTAGTTTCATGTATGGAAGTTTATTTACATTCTTATATGTCATGTTACGAGTTTCATGCGAGTACCTCGCCAAATTTTATTTTCAGAATTTTTGTTCTTAACTTTGTGATAACTAACTGTCTAAATATGTAGAGCTACATAATCTAAGTTGCAAAGTCAAATTGCTCCACATACATACAGACATGTAGACCTACATATCAAAACTATAAAGGATCTTTAAAAAATACTATTAAGTTGTCATGTTATAATAGTTCGACGTTGCTTTTTCATTAATATAATGTTTAATATCGACTGTTTTGCATAGAAGTCAATTAGCCTTCGCAAATGACGTGCAGAACAGGTTTAATATATCATTTTAACTAATAAATCAGCTAGGGGTGACGACCTGGTGTTCTCTTTTTGTGATGTTAAGAGGAAAGGATGACTGCTAGAAATTTGAAAAATAGGTATTTAACAAATCTATTGCTGTCGCGCTGTTGCTGGGATATAAATGTATGAGGGACGATAGAGACAACTGCCGCTTGGATCGATTATACCTATTTAAAATAGACGAAATCGCTATTTCGTAATCCCCAGTTTCCTCCCTAATACTGGATCGATTTAAATTTTTTTTTCAAGAATAGTAATAAGAAGGGCTTTGGCTATGTCTGTCGGTTTTACTTTTATTTCTTATATTCGTCAAATTTGTATGCTGGACGTCTGATAAGGGCAGTAAAAATGGTCAGTTTTTGTGATTTTAGATGGCTCCTAAATCTTATTATATTTAATTTATGGAGAAAAACAAAACCGAGGGACATACAGTTGTAGCTACAGATTACATGGTAAAATAATCATCGCTCTAGTGTCATTAACCAGAGAGGAAACTGAGGATTACGTTTGTATGGAAAAAACACCACTAGTATTTCCTCTTAAGGCTTTGGTATAAACGGAGTGGTTAGAGTCGGGCAGTGAAACGTCTATACAACGTCGTTTATTCCACACGTTGATTCTGAAAATAGTTATTTCAGAATCACAAATAGAATAGGCTAATGGCCTGAATTATATTTAGTCTGTCATTTAAATTATCGAAAAATATTAGACACGTAATTTTTCTTTTGTCAGTCAAACAAAAAATTACAGTAGTACCCAACTGATATGGCGCGTCGTGAATCTTCGTTCGCACAGAAAAAAAGTATGGCCCGAAGATTAACGAAAGAATGCTTAAAACTTAAAATCAACCTTAGAACACTACTATAAGGTTCATAATACACTGCAGCTGTTAGTTCCGTCTCACTCGCAAGTCATGCCCCTCCGCACGGCGCGGCGTGTGCAAATATGCCGGCAGCTGCCGACCAATAGCGTTTCCCACGCTTTGAAAATGTATCTTCTGCGCAGGTACGTCGGTAAGCCATATCAGTTGGGTACTGTACGAAGATATGGTGTGTTGAAGTTCCGCGTGACGTTACGCCACGGTTACACTTTTCACAAACAAGTGACGTCACGAGACCCCACTCCCGCACTTAGACGCGTATTGAGAGTGAATTGAATAAAGCAAAAATTATCACTAAATAAATTATGTACATAATTTACAAACTAATATTAAAACTAAAATAAGAATAAAAATATGTACAATTACGGGGCGTCAAAAAATTCGTCCACATCGCTGACAACAGGAAAAGTGCCCAGAAGGCTGGCAGCATTGCCACGTTGGATGGCAATGCTGATTCTTTGGCCAAAAAAAAGGCCAGCCCTCTGGTCTCGGTGAAGTCTTAAGAGCGCTCAATTCGTCATACTTTTCATACAAAACCTTATTATGGCGTTGTTAAACATTTTTCGTTAGACGACCTAGCGAAGCGGCCGCGAGTGATCAGCGGAATTTACCGACTGATAACCGACGGCTCTGATGCTATCTCTCTTTTTTCGCAGTCAAACATTACGTTGGATGAAACAACAAGCTTTTAGACTATGCTTGCGTTTAAGTTGCGCCGGCCACAGAGGGCCGCCTTAAATAAAACAATTAAAATACTTGTCTAAAATTTTTTGATAATGTAACTGATGGACTAATCCTAACTATTATAAATGCGAAAGTGAGTTTGTTTGTTACGCCTTCACGCCTCAACTACTCAACGGATCATCATGAAATTTGGCATGCAGGTAGCTTATGGTATGGAGAAGGACATAGGCTTTTTATTCTGGGAACGCCGGTGAAACCGTAGGGGACAGCTAGTTACAATTAAAATTTGCTACCGAGACCGCCATTTATTTCTTATATAGGGTAGGGTAGGGTAGTACCACGTGAACGAAGTCGTGCCGGGCAGCTAGTATATATATAAAAATGAACCCCTATTTCTTTTGGTCACGCAATAACTTGAGAACGGCTTTACCGATTTAATTAATCTTTTTTTTAAAATGTTTTCTAATAATTCGTAGAAGGTTCTTACATTAAAAAAAACAACGTGTTGCACTCCGGGAGTGCCGGCAGAAGTAAAAACTTGAATATTAACGTTGTGCATTTTTGAAACTAGACATTTTTCACATAGTGTTTTTATACAAGGGAAAGCTGGTTCAAGATACATGTAATACATATAATACTTTTCAATAAGATTTTTTTATTAACTTAAAATGGGAACAAAAATGGTATAATCTATGGTATCTACCTTCCGGCTAGCTAGAGAATATTATAAAAATTTGAACATAACCCCAGTATACAGGTCGTTGTTTTGGTCAGCGACGAGCGACTCAGGGTCGATAATACAAATGATACTGGTGCTAAAAAAAATATAAAAAAAAAAAAAAAATTGAAAATCACGTAATAAGCTAAAGTGTAGACATAATACTCAACGGGAGTACGAGAGAGTAAAGGGGTGGGGCGATGGCGGCTTGCGCCTAGATCTAGTCTGTGCACGTGCCTAAGTAGTAACCATACTTTGCAGTAATTTTATTTCAAATTGAATAAGGTATTTCTCAACATATTTACAGTATTTAATGGAATTAAGTCCATTTTTGGGGAATATATATTTTGTACTACCGCTCCTGGGTCGCTTGTCGCCGACCAAAACAACACCCTGTATATACAGTCTGAATTTTCGATCAGGGTCAAGTGACATCTGACGCGAGTTTAACATTTTTTACTCATTCCAAAAAGTGCACAACGCCGCTAAAGAAGATTCCACTTCAAAAAATTAAGAAAATTGCGCAGAAACTTAGAAAATATAAGAAAACTGAACGGTAGTGTAGGTTAGGGTAGGATAGGATATTACGCAAACGAAGTCGCGCCGGGCAGCTAGTTAAACATAAAATAAGAAAAAAGAGTAAAAGTTGTTTTTCAGAAACCTTACCTAAAAGTATTGAAAAAATATATTTGTTAATAATATTACCCATAAAGGGTTAATGATACTTTAACCGAATTTTATCTAACGTTTTCGTTTTCAGTTTAGATTGCAGACTTTTGTTCTTTTGATAAATCAATGGCACGTCTCGTGCAATACAATAATATTATTTTGATGTCATAAAATGTATCTTGAATTTAATAATAAAATGTAAGCACTTTTATGTGAGAATAAGTATGAATTTTCATTTTTATGAGTTTTAGTAGAAATGACACTGAACGATCTTGTGGATTCAGACGATACTTTTGCTTTTGTTCGTTTTTTAAATTATTCAAATATATTTATTATTTTATTATATTTAAATTCGTCAAAACGACATCCTATGATATTTTATAGGTGCATTGTGTTTGTAAAATGCTTTTGTTAAGTTTTGCCATTTAATTGAAATATTCATATTTCAAAGAATTGCTAGTTATGTTAATAAATTATTGCAATCGTCTTTGTAAGGCTTATGTTACAGATTTTTTATAGTAGTTATTTCGCACCCTTCCTGGAAGAATGTTGTAAGTGAAAAGTGACAACTTTTCAGGAGCGTAAAAAAACTGTCCTAAAAATTTATCAACAATATTAAAAATATGTAGTATACATCAAATGATAGCTAAAACTACCTGTGAGGGGCCTACGTGTTCATATTTTAAATTTACTCAATGTGTATTGAGAAAAACCTAAAAAGGAGCGTTGCGTAATTATTCTTCGAAACATATTAAACACTTGATGGAGTAATTATGAATATTGCATTGTTGACATGTTATGGAAGTCTCGCTGTTCGGTATTATTGCAGATAACTCTTTATTTGAATTCTGATTTAGTAGTGCATTCAATGTGTAAGTATCGTTTACATAGGTTTTCCTCGAGCTACTCGTTTGTGTAAATAACGTATCAATTGTTATCTTAATATATAAAATGATAAACTGATTGTTGATATATCAGCCCACAGCCCAAACCGCTGGACCTAGAGATTTGAAATTTTGCACAAAGATACCTTATACAGTAGAGGCATCCACTAAGGAAGGATTTTTGGAAATTCCACCCCTAAGAGGGTAAAATAGGGGATGACAGTTTGTATGCAAGTCCGTCAGTTTTGAAGTTAGGATATTCAAATTTAGTGTTTAGGCTGACGATTGAAAATTAATGTGTAGTTATCTCAGCGTTTGTGATAATTCCACCACCGAAGGGAGGAAAAGGGGGATGAAGTTGGGTATGCAAGACCTTCAATTTCAATGTAAACTTCACTAAAGGTATTATTATACGGTGTAAGTATCTACCAAGGAAGGATTTTTGGAAAATCCACCCCTAACAGGGTAAAATAAGGGATGAAAGTTTGTATGCAAGTCCGTCAGTTTTGAAGTTAGGATCTTCAAATTTTGTGTTTAGGCTGACGATTGAAAATTAATATAGAGTTATCTCAGCGTTTGTAATAATTCCACCACCGAAGGGAGGAAAAGGGAGATGAAGTTGTGTATGCAAGTCCTTCAATTTCAAAGTAAACTTCACTAAATGTATTATTATACGGTGTAGGCATCTACTAAGGAAGGATTTTTGGAAACTCCACCCCTAACAGGGTAAAATAAGGGATGAAAGTTTGTATGCAAGTCCGTCAGTTTTGAAGTTAGGATCTTAAAATTTTGTGTTTAGGCTGACGATTGAAAATTAATGTATAGTTATCTCAGCGTTTGTGATTATTCCACCACCGAAGGGAGGAAAAGGGGGATGAAGTTGTGTATGCAAGTCCTTCAATTTCAAAGTAAACTTCACTAAATTTAATATTATACAGTGTAGGTATTCAGTAAGGAAGGATTTTTGGAAATTCCACTCCTCGGGGGATAAAATAGGGGATGAAAGTTTGTATGAAAGTTCGTCAGTTTTGAAGTTAGAATCTTCAAATTTTGTATTTAGGCTAACGATTGAAAATTAATTTATACATGTTTCAGCTTTTTTGACAATTCCACCCCCAACAGGGTGAAAAGGTATGGGATGTATGTAAGTCATTCAGTTTCAAAGTAAACGTCACTTAATGTATTATTACACGGTGAAGGCAACCACTAAGGATTATTGGATATTCCATCCTTAAGGGGGTAAAATAGGGGATGCAAGTTTATATGAAAGTCCATCAGTTTCGAAGTTAGGACCTTCAAATTTTGTGTTTAGGTTGACAATTGAAAATTAATTTATATGTGCCTCAACGTTTTTGATAATTCCGATCCCGAAAGGGTAAAAAGGGGGATGAATTTGTATATGGAAGTACACTAAATTTATTATTTAAGCTTATGGTTATAAACTAACGCAACGAATATCGGTGTTGTTGGAATTTGAACCCTTAAGGAGTGAAAAGGGGGATTAAATTTAGTATATGAAGTTCTTTATTTTCGGAGTGAAAATTTCAAAATTTATTATTTCGGCTTATGGTATTGGCGTATTGAAATGACTCGCCTAAACAACATCAGGAAAAAGAGAGGAATCGGTATTAAAACAAAGATCCGGTTAATACGAGCATTGGTATTCCTCATTTTCATGTATGGAGTGGAAGCGTGGACTATACTGGCCCGAGAAAGAAAAAGGATTGATGCATTCGAGATGTGGTGCTGGAGTCGGATGTTGGAAATACCTTGGACCGCTAAACGCAACAATGCATCAATCCTATCGCAGCTCAAAATTAAAACACGATTGTCCACCATATGCCACCAACGTATTTTCGGCCACATGGTGCGCAAAGGCGATGAAAGTTTGGAAATCTGATCATAGTTGGGAACACGGAAGGAAAACGACTACGTGGTCGTTCACCAACAAGATGGTCCGATCAAGTAAAAGACTCATCGTCCTCCAAGTTTTACAGAAACCAGAAGACAGAAACCAGTGGAGGCAGATCATTCGCTCTAGAAGCAAACCCGATGTTGACCACGATCCTCAGACATGAGGGAAAGAGAGATAAGGCCTCCAAAATTGTGCTGTGGAACTAGACTACAAGTAACAGCTCGCCGCCGCAATGTTATTGAGGCCAAAATATTTACTGGTTCTGCCAGAGGAGAAACAGTCTTCTTGACGCGTTTACCATTGATCCCAAATCACCTTCCGTTTGAATTTAAAAGATAACAGTTCCTAATTAAGGTTTGTAGTCACAGGGAAAAACTCTGAAATTTGCTAGAGTTGATTTGCGGCAGGACTGTTTCAGTTTTATGTGGCATCCTCGCATATGAGCTCTTAATCTACCTGAACTTTTGTCAATATCACACGTAGTGGCGGACAATAGCCATGAACAAAGGTCTACATTGTTAGAATGCTTCATATGTAGAAAAAAGAAATAATCAACGCGGACGAAGTCGCGGGCTATAAAGCTAGTATAATATATTGTGGATAAAAGTTTCGTGGAAAAAGTAAGCAACTAGACTTGCACTACGATACCCACCAAATAAATTCGTTCAAAATGTATGTAAGTATGAATATGCTATTAGTCATATGGAACTTTAGTGAATAATTAAAGTGCAAATATATTAACTTCGTTTTTATGATGGAAATATAAATATTTTTAAGGTTGCAATATTTTACATATTTGTATTTTATTCCGTCATTATGAGGATTATGAAAAAAATTGACAATATGTATTAGCTTTTTCTTGATTTTTTAGTGCAATAAAAAAAAAAACACGCAAGTCGACTTGCATCGTTGTTCCAGGGGGGGTGCGATTTATTCGCACGTATTTTGTAATAATAATAATTTATTTATTTATTCAAAATTTTTATTCAAAATTTATTTATTAAATAAATAAAATAAATAAATAAATTCAGATTACAAAGATCCATGGGTTAGTAAAATGCCTTATTTCTAGGGTTATAGTAGATACTATATTTATTACATTTAATTTAGATTACTGAAGGCGATGATAGCTCAGTGGTAGTCACGTCGGATACCGAGACGAAGGTCCCGGGTTCGAATCCTACAATGAGATTGAGCTTTCGGTGAAGGAAAATATGGTGGGGAAACCATAGCACGGTGGTAGGGTACTTTGTAGTACCCTCCTGGCTGGCTACCACCCTCAAGTTGAAAATCTGTCGCCAAGCACCTTTCGGTGTATTCCGACAGCTGCACTTGAGAGCCAGTTCGTTCTAGGCTTTGTGTGCTTACCACCTTCGGCCGCATCATCACTTACCACGGTGAGATTGCGGTCAATCACAGACCTATAAACAGTAAAAAAAGAGATTATTATTAATTATTTAATTATACAATTATTCCTTAAAACAAATAACCTTACACAAGACACTCTATGCACACACCAACGGATTCCTACCAATAAGTGTGTGCACAAAGTGCCTCATGAATGGCGAATCATAGTGATCCGCTACTGTCCTCAGGATACTATTCCGGCTGCCCCGCACTTTCCCTAATAGAGATGCCGTTTTCACAAAGCCAGAAAAATATGGCAATGTCAGATGAAACAAACTTATGTCTAATCCTCGCGTGGCATGAGACGGAGATAGCGTGAATCGCGGAACAAATGAACTTAGCGCTTCTTATTTAAATAACTCGTAAAGTATAGAATATTTAAAAAATCGTTAGTAGCAGCCTTAGGTGATATGTTGGTGATATTATTTATCGAATTTTTGTCTTAATTAGATACACCATGAACGAATAAAAACGAAAATTAATTATTACTAGCAGCGAAACCCGGCGTTGCTCGGGTTAAATTCATCGTATGTTTAATGGTATGAGAAATAATAAGGATACATTTTTTTACATAGATATTATAGATTTCTATTTCCGAATTCGATTTGGTTCTTTTAGATTAATAATAACACTCGTACACATTTTGGAACTTTCCAGATCAATCCAAAAATGTTTAGAACTTTCTCGAAAATTTTAAATCGCTTATAATAAATTGCACTCATATTAGAATTTTCTAGATCATTCTAGAAATATTTAGAATTTTCTCGAACATTTTAAATCGTTTATAATAAATAGCATTTTAGAATTTTCTGGATCATTCTAGAAATTTCTAGAACATTCTCGAACATTTTAAATCGCTTTTAATAAATCGCACTAATTTTAAAATTTTCTAAAACTTTCTCGAACATTCTAAATCGATCATAATCAATTGCACTTATTTTGGAACTTTCCAGATCATTCGGAAAATTTCTAGAACTTTCTCGAACATTCTAAATAGATCATAATAAATTGCACTCATTAAGGAACTTTCTAGATCATTCAAGAAATTTCTCGAACATTCTAATTCGATCATAATCAATTGCACTCATTTTGGAACATTCCAGATCATTCGGAAAATTTCTAGAACTTTGTCGACCATTCTAAATCGATCATAATAAATTGCACTCATTTTGGAACTTTCCAGATCATTCTGGAAATTTCTAGAACGTTCTCGAACATTCTAACTCGATAATAACAGTTTTGGACATTTTGGAACTTTCTAGATGAAGCCAGAAATTTGTAGAACTTTCTCAAAACATGCTATATCGATCACAGATATGTAAAAAAGTCGGATATATTCTCGCTAACAAAAAACTGTGTCACTCGAGTCGGCCACCACGCTGTACGTACAAGCCGGCACGCACACATTCACACATTAGTTGAGCGCGCGTAATCGACTCTGTGTAAACGGCGACAGAGTCTAATTTCCCGCGGAATAGCCAACTAAGGTGTGCGTGAGAGGTGGCCGACTCCATAGACACAGTTTTTTGTTAGCGAGAATATGTCCTCCGTAGTCTGTGATATCGATTATAATAGTTTGCATTCACTCTAGAATTTTCTAGATCATTCCAGATATTTGTTGAAGTTTCTAGAACACTCCAGATCGATTATAACCGTTTTACACATTTTGGAACTTTCCATTCCAGAAATTTTGAGATCTTTTCAGAAGTCATCATGCGTTAGAAAAGGACAGCAATATATGTTTTAACAATTTCGCCACCCACAACCACCCCCTTCCACCCACCGCGACCAAACTCCCTTACTACCACCTGGAGACCAAGGGGTATTTACCACCCCAAAGGGAAGTTGATTGGGGTTGGTGGTGATTGAGAAAACTGCGTATTTACGTACCCACAAAAGCATTTTATATATATTATTAGATTAGAGGTATTTTTGAGGTTTCGAGGAATTTTCATTCCATTATGTTTTTGTTCAGATAGAACCCTCGCGTATATAATGAAAACACCCAAATAAAAATATTTTTTCATTTATATACTATTTACTTGGGTAAATTTTAATTCTAAGATTGTTATTTTGCTTTATACGCAATCTTAATGACTCTATCTAATTATTTTACGTATGAAGCTAAAATAGAGTCATATATCCTTTACATAAATATGATATTATTATAAACTATCTGTCCTCCGCGGTAGCACCCGCGTTCCCGGGATAAAAAGCTTATAATACTTGGGGATACTATATACCTATTAGTGAAAGAATTATTCGAATCGGACTGGTAGTTCCAGAGATTATAGCGTATTTATTCAACAATCAAAACACTTTTCAGCTTTATATTACTACTAGCTGCCCGGCGCAATTTCGTTCGCGTGGTGCTACCCTACCCTACCCTACCCTATTATAGACTGCAGCGCCATCTGCCGGGCCGATTTGTGAATCTAAACCATCCAGGGCGCCACTCAAACGCCATACAAAAAAAAACATTCTAATCGGTCCAGCCGTTTAGAAGGAATTTAGTGACATACACACATGCAGAAGAATTTTATATATAAAGATAGTATAATTTGATTGACCTGCGGGGCTACTGCGTAAATCAATCATAATGAACTTCATTATAAAGTCTTCCTTTTTCAACAATTCTATTATAATGAAATACGTGAATATCAAACAAGTTAAGAAGGTCATCCATTAACTCGTCTGATGACTCACTTGAGGTCTAAATGTTTTAAATCTCCAGTTGATGGAATTTCAATTCAGTCCAGTCATAGAGATCGATAGAGAGGTTGTCTAACATAGAACGCGAGACAGTTATATACGCGTTCACAGCAAACACCGCAAAAATCGCGTCAGTCGTACAGTATTACCCAACTTATATGGCGCGTCGTGAATCTTCGTTCGCACAGAAAAGAAAGTATGGCCCCGAAGATTAACAAAAGAATGATTATGATTATGAATGAATGAGTTCCGTCTCACTCGCAAGTCACGCCTCTCCGCACGGCGCGCGCTAACATGACAGCAGCAGTCGGCCAATAGCGTTTCCCGTGCTTTGAAAATGTATCTTCTGCGCAGGTACATCGGTAAGCCATATTAATTAGGTACTACTGTAACATATTTGAGGTAAGTGCGCGAGCGGACGATATATATTCAAATACCGTATTGCCACGGTGTATTGTTCAGTGATCGACTGCAAAAACCAAAGCCTACAGTGAACATACTAATAAGTAGTCTAATGTAGTATATGGTTTCCATACTAAAAGCTCTGCTGAGTTTGGAATCGGAATGCCGTGTGTGAAGATTGTTCCAATATTATTATTATTAATTTAAACAATTTGATATAAAAAAATACAGCGGTAAAGGGACTGGAAAATATTCGAATCTAGCGAATTTTTCCATCCAGATTTGTTCTACCATTGTCACAACAAAGATTTGTGGTACGGTTTCCTTTTATAACGGTTTTATGAAGACTAGAGAGACCCTAATTCTTAATACAATTATGTAACGTTGAGTAGTTGAAATTCCGAAGTCTTTATCTGAAACGTGACTTATGGTGATCGAAAGAGTGAGACGGAGGACACAATAACACTGATTTAGTTATTTGACGGGCCAGTTGGCGCAGTTGGTTAAGACGTGGCGTCTTAACCTATAGCGCCGCAGGTCGTGGGTTCGATTCCCACACAGGAAATGCATTTGTGTGCATGAACATGTCTGTATGTCCTGTGTCTGGGTGTAATTATGTATAATAAGTATGTATTTACAAACAAAAAGTAGTATATGTACTATGGAAATCAGTTATCTGGTTTCCATAGTACAAGCTTTGCTTAGTTTGGGATCAGATGACCGTGTGTGAGGAATGTCCCAGGAAATTTATTTATTATTTATTATACAGCGATTATGAATAAGGGGATAGAATAATGTAGAAATATTTATGTAAAATATTGCTAAGACGAAACCATATGGCTCGCACTTATAACTCTACACACCCTAACTCTACAAGCCCAGACTTCACAGTCTACATTTTAGTCAAACAAGAACTATTGTATGACATTTAATCGTAGGAGACAGGAGCTCAAATTAGGTTTGTATGTATGTTTGTCCACGCATATCTCCGAAGATATTAATTGGATTGTAACCATTCTTTTTTATTGGTTTACGTTTACTTCAACTTACGGAACAGTGTAAGTCTCATCGAAATCGGCTTAGTAGTTTTCAAGATATGGACAAATATGTGCGACGGCCTGGCATATTGATACGAGCTACGGGTGTCAAAGGAAAAACATCTCAAAACCTTGGTCAAATTCTAGTGCATTTAAGAAAAACTAAAAATGAAGAAATAAAAAAGTAATTTAAAAAAATTTAATCGACTTCAAAATACATTAAAAAGTATGAAATAACTCTAATCTGACACATTTGAAGTCAGTGAAATATTTTCAATGGAATACGTCGTGCTCTTTCGCTGACTGTGTCAGATTAATTATTTCATACTTTTTAGTTTATTTTGAAGTCGATGTAATTTTTATTAATTACTTTTTATTTCTATTTTAAAACCATGTATTTACCTAGTGGAATGCAAAGGTACAGAGTCAATAGCATACGTATTGGTAAGGTATTGGTATTTCGAATCCCAAAGGACATAATGCAACGATATCACGTACCCCTTACGAAGGGACTTATAGGGGTCCAATATTTGTCTATGTGAGTGTGACGGTGACAGATTTATCGTTATCAGGGACACTTCTGTTCGTGACAGAACCTTTGAAGGGATGGACGTCCCTTGAGAGTAACTCATATTATTAAATCAAGCGCTATATCAGCAAAAAAAAAAAGACCGTCTTCAAAAAAAGGAGGAGGTTCTCAATTCGAATGTATTATTATTATTATTTTTTTATTAACCGACTTCAAAAAAAGGAGGAGGTTCTCAATTCGAATGTATTTTTTTTTTATGTTTGTTACCTCATAACTCCGTCGTTTATTAACCGATTTGGAAAATCCTTTTTTTATTTGAAAGGGTACACTTTCCGTTTGGTCCCATTGTCATCAGATCAGGATTTGATTACTTCTTAGTGTACTTTGAAGTCGGTTTAAGTTTTTTGTAAAACAGTCCAATTATTTATTGATACAAATGTTCAATAATTTTTTTTTTCTATAATTTGTACCTATTCATTGGGTTAATTATGTGGGCTGCGTTTCTAAGACGAATAAAAAGCCACGGTATATTTTAAATGTTGGTTTTTTAAGTTTTGTCTCAAAAGATCAATCTTCGATCAAAATGTATGTCATTACAGAGTTTGTAGTAAAAGTTGTTCAGCATGACGATTTTTTTTTTTTTAAAGATGCCATCTCTTATTATAATCCAATCCGTATCATATTAAATATAGAAATAATGTTTAATTATAATACTGTTATAAAACGTCGACTATGAAGTTACAAGACTGTCTAATTTTATAATTGAATATTTTTTACTAAAATTCAAGTAAAGAATTTTTTTTTTTACTAGGTATATCTTGAATATTTTATGCTTCTTATTATATCGCAAGTTATTATTTATTTGAACGCCTATTCAAAGTTTCGAGTAATTAAGACAGTCTATGAGTTTGAATAACAGTAATCTTATAGGAGTTTGACTTATTGAGAGACTTGATCAAGCACTGCCATTTAGAACACTGAGGATACGACACATTCATACACAGTATTTACAAAAAGCCATATAAAACGTAAAGGAGTTCGAAGATTTTGACATTCCTCTCGTCGGCCATTTTTTTTTTGCATAACGGCTTCCACGGGTAACTTTTATAAAAGTCGATAGTTGACATCTTCGAAACGTGAAACTTTACGAGGTTTGAATATTTGTTGATTGTATTGATGCCAGCTATCGATTATTATTAAAGTCATCGGTGGACGCCATTTTGAAATAAAATCAAAATGGCGGATGATAGGCTGCGTACTAAAATCTTCAAACCGTTTAACATAATTTAAGTCAAAATCATAGAAATAATGTATTTAACTATCTATTCCTAGTGTAATTTTCTATTATCGTAGGTCTAGTAGGTTAGAGGTAATTTTATATTGACCCAGTTATTTCCATCTAATAAGGGTTTCACAATATATAAATAAATAAAACGTGTATCTCGCTTAAGGTCACCTCGTAATTATATATTAAGGACGCTTGAACCTACGGTATAAAAATGAGAAAGTGACCTATAGATCAAGGTTCACTACAACCCACAGGGTCCAATCTAGAATCTTGAAATTTTACACATAGGTTTCTTATAACGTAGGCATCGAATGAAGAAGGATATTTTTTCAAATACAACTCCTAAAGATGTAAAGTGGAAAGCTACGTTTTATTACACAAAAATAACTTTAAAATAAGTTTGTTTAGAAAGTAGAATCGATTACAACACCCATATTATACCAACTAGATTTGAAACCACACGAATTATCAAACCTTAAAAATGCGAGGGAATTAAGAATTACGCAACAAAAGCTGAAATAACTAAATCGTTTTAGCAACAGCTTACAAGTTAAATAAAAAAATATCCTGGGACATTCCTCACACACGGCTAACTGATCCCAAAGTAAACAGAGATAAAATTTATTTTAAAAAATTAGTATTTTCGGAGATATTGATTAACTATTTTAAAAACATTTTTTTTTTCAAAATTCTGCTTTTAACAAATATTAACAAAATTATGTACCTATGACAATCTTTCTCAAAAGTTGCTAGAAATTATCCAAAATAATATTTTCCTTGACCATGGTTTTATCCTATTTTTTTTGTTTTTTACGAGGTGGAGCAGATCTCGCAGAGACCTCACTATATTTAGCCATAAAGAATTAGCTAGTAGCATTCTGACAAACATTTAGAGGTAAATTTTGATAACTTCTAGCAACTTGTGACTAAGAATGTAATACATAATTTTGTTCATATTGTAACGTAGAAGCAGAAACAGAAAAAAAAAAATTAAAAAAAAATATTTTTACGAAAATACACATTTAAAAAAAAATATAATAGCATATTTTCTTCAAATTTCAGCTCGGGGTTCTTTTCGGCGTTTTTCTCTAAGATCTGTAGTTTAGAAGTTGCTCTCACTAGATGAAAAAAAAAAAAAAAAAACAACCTGTATATAACTAGCCCGTTAATAAAAGTTGAAAAAGATTATGTCAATGAGGTATTTCAACCACCGCGGTTAAAATATCCCATGGTTACATTCGTGGTCCAAGCTACAACAAAAACATTTTGATTATTTATCTGCAAAAAGGTAACGTTTTTTTTTCTGACAGAATGTTTTAGCGCCACAACACGCAGACACAAGACATAAAATGTATTGGGCGTGTCTGATCCGACATTTCTTTATTTAATTGACGAAACCAACAGCAACATCCAAGGCGACTAATTTCTTAATAAGACACAAGAATTTTTTCTTATAATGTGCACTAGTTAATGCTAATGCGGACAATACACACATACAGATTTACTTTCCCTTTTATAGTATTAGTAAGGATAGGGAATTTCAGTTTCTTTGTACATGAAAACATCAACAAATAGGTACCTGCAAGTAAAAGATACACAAACGGTCCGAATCGAATAACACACCAATCTGTCTACTGTCGTACGACAGTAGACAGATTAACTACACCAAAGGGACTTGATCTGATGCCATAAGACTTACTTTTTGTTGATATTAGTGTAATTGGTAATATTGTGCCCGTGGGATGGCGACAAAGTTTCTCAATATCGGTGAAAGATGCGATGCCACAGAGCAGAAAAAGGATTTTCATACTGCAGTAGATACTATACTATACTACGCAGTACAATTTATTATTACTTGCCTGTGTCGTTTACCATTTTATTTAATGAGCTCTCCACTCACTTGTTCATGGAAATTGGTGCATGCCCGCCGCGCTTGCCCAGAAGATGCCTATTGGCACAAGTCTTGAAAATCCCTAGATCGTAGGATTCAAGATACACAGACGCTCCAATTTATAATAACTAAAATCTTTATTCATTCCCAAAATTAATACTATAACAAGTTTTTGTTAAAAAAAAAACTATTTTTATATAAGCTTTTTATGGTCACTGTACTTTTTGTTCTCTGTATTTGCATTGTCATCCAATATATTAATGTATAACACAGCTCAATCGGACACTGGGAAGTGTGTCAAAAACTTGCAAGATTCGATTACAGACGTCGGACTGAAAAAAAATATCTACCTATTCAATGAGTAAAACCAAATTATCCAAACACCAAATCCACCTCACGTTCTTTTCGCTCATAAATTACAGTTTTATCAAAATCTGTTGACTTCTGGCATTGAGTTATAAACGTCTAAACACATAATCACATTTGTTATGTTAATAAGACTGATATTCGAATAATACGTAGCTCATTATCAACGCGTTATCAAGCTATTGTGACATGCCCTGCATTTATACCTAATCAACGACCGAGTGAACAGTCAACAGTGTCGTTTAAAATAAATAACATTGCTTAAAATAATTGGAAACTACAAATATGTATCCAAATCCGTTTGTAAGAAGGCACTCTTTTGTTCGTCAAGTGATAGATAGGATTTTCAGGAGGGACTCCCGTAGGCAAGCACTGAAACGGAAGATTGGTTGAAGAGCTCTAACTGATGAATTTTTCAGGTATTTATCACTACAATTTTGCTGTTCTGTTTTATTTTTTTATCATAACTGTTCCCTTTAAGGCGTTTTATGTAAATTATAACGTCGGTAGTGAATCATTTGATGTGTTTCGTTGTTTTACTGCAATTTCTCTCAAGGGTCTGTGGAAAATATTTGTCATGGCGAAAAAGAGAACTACTTACTAGTAGTCAACATTTGTTGGTAATCTTATACTTTATAATACATGTGAACCATTCACTCTTGTATATTTAATTCGAACTATAATGATGACATGTCATCTACTAAATAAATGTGAAACCATTGTTCGAAAATAACGCTGCAATAGCAAAATAAATTTGAATTGAATCTTTGCCACATAGATAAGGTTACTTTTCCAGGATAAACGGTATCCAATTGCGTGTTTTATTCCAGGTTATTCCTGTTATTTATACCCATATTCACATTTTATTAGTGTTAAGAAAACTTTGTTAACTCCTTCTCGAGCTTGATGTAATTCTCGTTACGGTTTCATGTTATCACGCATCTTACTCACTCTTGTATAATTTTCAAATGAATTTATGAGATGCATATACATTCATCGTATCCTAATATTGTAACTATTGGTACTTATATAGATTTTTTGATTTTCAGGTTATTTTTTTGAAGATTTAATCATCCGTTCCGGCATTGAATTGACTTCGGAGTAAAGGTCTAATTTGGGTGCTTGTTGTCGTGCAGTTTATAAATGGTTTATAACGAACAAATAAGACTAATATAATCTGTGTAAACATACTCTGTATCATAGAGACAGAATATTGGTAGAGTCATTACAAAGTACAAGTTTATGTGGCGTGACTCGAGTACGGTCAATGCAGCCGATGCACGAACTCTTTTGAATTTAACAAAGTACAGTAACGGAGTGAAAAGCTTCGTCAGTTTTCAACTTGATTCATTCAAGGTGTATTGATGAAAAAAACCTCCTTGTTGGTATAATAAAATTGATTCTTGCAAGCGAAAACCGAGTCTGAAGTGACAAACCTTTTCATTCCGCGACTGTACTTCACGAACCTGAGGCAGGGGACTAGTAAGTCACTATAGTGTAATGTACTCGTATCTATTAATGCACCTATATGCAAACTGCTCAAGCTTTGCACAAGGTACAATTTAACACTAATGTAACATTTATTTTAAGGCTTACATGTCATTAATCAATTTCATTTCAATGTCAATTTCCAGGTTATGTTTTTTACGCTAACACTCTACATTATCTATGCTTTGAATCCATCTATGCATCTGAGTGGTTTGTTATGTATTATCCCAAGAAACGATAAATATCGCAGGATTAGTGGTGCAGTATACCTAACATTTTTTATTTAAATAGTTGCCTATTTGCGTGGTGAGGGTGGGAGATACCTATAGAGAGTTATGTTATTTTATTTTCAACAAATTTGTTAGCAATATAAGCCAAAACTTTCCATGATGTACGAATTCATAGCATGTAATATTTGACATAAAAACACACTTATTTTCTTTATCTTTCTATGTTATGGATAGTTATTTATTTTGTTATAATGATTATTAATTAAGTTCAACTAATTTTATTAAATTTCTGACTCTACCTGATAATTTTTGTTTTTTCTCTTATCTTTTTCGTGTTCGTAATGTAACACGTTTTGTTCTTATGTTGTGTAGTTGTTTGAATTTATTATTTTATTTAGCATAGCTATTATAGATAACAGTAATTTGTATAATAATCTGCTGACATTGTTCAAAGCCAAAGTCATCTATTCACTTTAGACCCTAGGAGGGACTTATGTAGTTACTGCTGGTTTGGAATTTAAGTCAGTCTCCAAATAAGTAGTAAACTAATCAACGACTACAAAAGAGCATTGTTCACATTATCAACACATCGACACACATAGAAGTCAAGAACTTTATTGACTCATGATTAAAAAAACTCTTTATTGCTGTTAGATTTTAACTTATTTAACTAAACATTATTTAATATAGATAACATAACTTGCAATTTTGAATGTTCAAATTTTAATAGTATTGGTGACACTGCTTTGTAACTTATACATGACTAGCTCTCCTGCCCCGGCTTTACACGGGTTATAACCGAGTTTTATTTTACATCATGAATGAGCTTGTATAACTGTAAGTGATGATTTAACCGAAGCTTACTACCTTCGGTTAAATCATCACTTAGGCATTTGACGAATAAGTCCATATAGGAGATGTCCGCCAGCCCTGCCTTATACTTTGAGGCCGTACCCTAAATTTTGTCGATTTCGCTGATTTACAGACGTGATTTTACGGTTTAAATACTGTATTTCTATAAGTTTTAATGCACAACATGAACGATCATTTCAATTATGATCTAATAAACGGGCAACTTTTTTATTTTTATTATTTAATTTTGTTTAATCGACGTTTAAACGGATGGCTGTTTCTGAATTTTTGCTGTAAGAGGTTTAGAATATCACATATTTAAGAATCGTCTTGACATCTAATCGGTACAAAAAAATTACAATATATTACTATGAAAGTCGTCTATAAAATAAACGAAACACTTTTTACCACTTTCATATAAAAATCTTGAATAAAAAAATATTTAACTTAGTCAAATTGTAGAGAATTTGGGTTAAGTATTGCTTTTGATTTTGGCTACTTAGAACACTCGTTTTTTAAAAATAAAATAACATAAATAAACTTCAGCTCAAAATCAAACCATTTCCTGAAAAAAAAGTTCAAAAAACTAAAAAAAAATGGCTTTAAAAAATATTTTAAAACTACCAAAATCGCGCAATATAATACTCGACGCAAGCCTCGAGTCAGCAGACCGCGCCGAGCGCTTCCAGAGGGTGGACGTATCGCTCTGCGCACCGAGTTGACACTCTACGTACGACGTGCCGACACCGTCAGGTTACAGACGAAAATAGTGCGACCGTGAGTTCTTGATTCTTTGGTAATTTATATTATTTATTATTATTCCAAATATTTTGTGATGATTTCAACATGCTTTCTGGCCGTGTTTGGCCTTGTTAGACCAGGGTAGAAGCCTTTAAAAATAATGAAAAGTGAAAAAAAATTATAATAGAATGAAACCCATTAGAAAAGGAGGGAAATATGATAAAAATGAAAGGAAAAATAATTTACGGGCGATCTGAGGTTGGGAAGGGGATGGGGGTGAGTTTTTAAGGGTAAAAAACGGTTTTTCTCGATTTCCGGCAAAACTAAAAGTCCTATCGAAAAAAGTCAAATGGAAAAGTTGTAGATAATAAAAAGATCTAAAACTTTTGTATTTACACTTTTTTCACATAACCTCAAAATTTATGTGAAAAATTCAAAAAACCAAGTTTTTGGTTTTTTATTTTTATCTTTTACAAAAAATTATTTTTTTTTAACGAAATTTTGTGAAAACTTACCTTTTTATGTCCCAAATACGCTGTAATTTATTTAATTAAAAATATTTATTTTTTCACCTTATTTTGAATTAATATCGAAAAAACACCCTAATTTTCAATCGAAAATTCACCCGTCAAAATATCAGCTTTTTTCAAAAAGTTGGTGTGGTTTCTGTTCGTTGAAATCTCTACTTTCCGATGGTGAAAAAAAATATATATGTTACTATGGTAAATCTTCTCAGAAAACGCAAAAATTAAAAAAAAACTTGAATTTGAAAAAATTTTTTTAATTATTATAAATAATTTTGAGCTATTTATTAAAATTTAGACTTTAATTACTCGAAAAACGTTAGATTACATGTGACGTTGATAACAAAAAAATTGCAAATAAAAATATACTACTATAATTAACAAACAAATAAGTTAATTAAATTAATATTTAATAAGACATCTACAATATTTGGAGAAAGTTGTCTAATTTTCTTTAAATTATATGCGTAGATGCTTATTTATAACTATTTTGAGATAAATTATATATATACCTGAGTAGATATACCTGAGTGACCTACGAAAAATTGTAGCCCATCAAAAGGTATTTCGTGGAGAAGTGGGAAAGGGGCTAGGCGGGTCTGGGTCTTACTACATACATACCTACTATTATATACTATATATTTCGTAGCAGCTGTTACAACCGCTAGCCTAACCAGTATTCGAAATACAGTACAGTATACAACATCGTTTATAAAAATACACGTGCACGCTGAGTTTCTTGAAGATAATTGTGACAAGTTTACTTAAAAAAACAATAAAACTTTTCGAATCTGCATAGGAAGGTAAATAATATCTCTATTTTTATCTGTATCAATCAACTCAACCATAAAAATCGTAATATTTTCTTTAAAAAATAGTATGCTTAACTTAACATAACCTAAAGATTGAAATTAAATGATATTTTAGTACAAGATAAAAAAATAATTATCTCCTTAATTTTGCACAAACAAATTTAGTTAATCCCATGAAAAAAAATATATTTCAAAATCTATAAAAAATATATTTAAAATCTATATAAAATATATATCGTAAATATATTTCTAATAAAACAAACTTTTGGCCGATTTTCATACATATTTTATACTTTTTTATAGATTTATAATATATTATTTATACATTTTGACATTGATTTCTGAGAAGATTTACTATAGTAACATATATTATTTTTTTTACCATCGGAAAGTAGAGATTCCAACGAACAGAAAGCACACCAACTTTTTGAAAAAAGCTGATATTTTGACGGGTGAATTTTCGATTGAAAATTAGGGTGTTTTTTCGATATTAATTCAAAATAAGGTGAAAAAATAAATATTTTTAATTAAATAAATTACAGCGTATTTGGGACATAAAAAGGTAAGTTTTCACAAAATTTCGTTAAAAAAAAATAATTTTTGTAAAAGATAAAAATAAAAAACCAAAAACTTGGTTTTTTGAATTTTTCACATAAATTTTGAGGTTATGTGAAAAAAGTGTAAATACAAAAGTTTTAGATCTTTTTATTATCTACAACTTTTCCATTTGACTTTTTTCGATAGGACTTTTAGTTTTGCCGGAAATCAAGAAAAACCGTTTTTTACCCTTAAAAACTCACCCCCATCCCCTTCCCAACCTCAGATCGCCCGTAAATTATTTTTCCTTTCATTTTTATCATATTTCCCTCCTTTTCTAATGGGTTTCATCCTATTATGATTTTTTTTGGTTTTAAAAATTATCGACCCTGGTCTATGTTAGAATTGTCATGAGATGAACTTTGACCATATATGGTTTTCAGGGTCTGATGATGGAGAAGAAGGGTAAGCACTGGAACTCCATAGTGGAGCATCGTATCCTAGCCGTGTTTGGGTTTGTTGGAATTGTCGTTAGATGAACTTTGATCATGTATGATTTTCAGGGTATAATGATGGAGTAGGAGGGTAGGCATTGGAAATCCATAGCGGAGCAACGTATCCTGGCCTTGTTTCAATTGCTCTCAAAATCGATATTTGAGAGTCCTCGGGGTCACAAAACAAAAATCTATTATCAAAATTTTGAAAAAGTGTCCGCCATTTTGATCTTTTTAGATACTGGTCCGATTGCTCTAAAAATCGATATTTGAGAGTCCTCGGGGTCACAAAATAAGAATCTTTTCTCAGAATTTTTAAAAACGCCATTTTGAACTTTTTAGATACTGGTCCGATTGCTCTCAAAATCGATATTTGAGAGTCCTCGGGGTCACATAACAAGAATCTATTCTCAAAATTTTGATAAAGTGTCCGCCATTTTGAACTTTTTAGATACTGGTCCGATTGCTCTCAAAATCGATATTTGAGAGTCCTCGGGGTCACAAAACAAGAATATATTCTCAAAATTTTGATAAAGTGTCCGCCATTTTGAACTTTTTAGATACTGGTCCGATTGCTCTCAAAATCGATATTTGAGAGTCCTCGGGGTCACAAAATAAGAATCTATTCTCAAAATTTTGATAAAGTGTCCGCCATTTTGAACTTTTTAGATACTGGTCCGATTGCTCTCAAAATCGATATTTGAGAGTCCTCGGGGTCACATAACAAGAATCTATTCTACATTTACATTCTAATGCGATTAGAATGTAAATATTATGTATAGAATCTAAGCTTGTTTAGAAAAGAGTAATTGCTGAGTTTATTGCCGGCTCTTCTCAGCAAATGCAACCTTCCGAACCGAGGACTCTCAAATATCGATTTTGAGAGCAATCGGACTAGTATCTAAAAAGTTCAACATGGCGGACACTTTATCAAAATTTTGAGAATAGATTCTTGTTTTGTGACCCCGAGAACTCTCAAATATCGATTTTGAGAGCAATCGGACCAGTATCTAAAAAGTTCAACAAGGCGGACACTTTTTCAAAATTCTGAGAAAAGATTCTTGTTTTGTGACCCCGAGGACTCTCAAATATCGATTTTGAGAGCAATTGGACCAGTATCTAAATAGTTCAATATGGCGGACACTTTATCAAAATTTTGAGAATAGATTCTTGTTTTGTGACCCCGAGGACTCTCAAGTATCGATTTTGAGAGCAATCGGACCAGTATCTAAAAAGTTCAAAATAGCGGACACGTTATCAATATTTTGAGAATAGATTCTTGTTTTGTGACCCCGAGGACTCTCAAATATCGATTTTGAGAGCAATTGGACCAGTATCTAAAAAGTTCAATATGGCGGACACTTTATCAAAATTTTGAGAATAGATTCTTGTTTTGTGACCCCGAGGACTCTCAAGTATCGATTTTGAGAGCAATCGGACCAGTATCTAAAAAGTTCAAAATGGCGGACACGTTATCAAAATTTTGAGAATAGATTCTTGTTTTGTGACCCCGAGGACTCTCAAATATCGATTTTGAGAGCAATCGGACTAGTATCTAAAAAGTTCAACATGGCGGACACTTTATCAAAATTTTGAGAATAGATTCTTGTTTTGTGACCCCGAGAACTCTCAAATATCGATTTTGAGAGCAATCGGACCAGTATCTAAAAAGTTCAACAAGGCGGACACTTTTTCAAAATTCTGAGAAAAGATTCTATTTTTGTGACCCCGAGGACTCAAATATCGATTTTGAGAGCAATTGGACCAGTATCTAAAAAGTTCAATATGGCGGACACTTTATCAAAATTTTGAGAATAGATTCTTGTTTTGTGACCCCGAGGACTCTCAAATATCGATTTTGAGAGCAATCGGACCAGTATCTAAAAATTTCAAAATGGCGGACACGTTATCAAAATTTTGAGAATAGATTCTTGTTATGTGACCCCGAGGACTCTCAAATATCGATTTTGAGAGCAATCGGACTAGTATCTAAAAAGTTCAACATGGCGGACACTTTATCAAAATTTTGAGAATAGATTCTTGTTTTGTGACCCCGAGAACTCTCAAATATCGATTTTGAGAGCAATCGGACCAGTATCTAAAAAGTTCAACAAGGCGGACACTTTTTCAAAATTCTGAGAAAAGATTCTATTTTTGTGACCCCGAGGACTCAAATATCGATTTTGAGAGCAATTGGACCAGTATCTAAAAAGTTCAACATGGCGGACACTTTTTCAAAATTTTGAGAATAGATTCTTGTTTTGTGACCCCGAGAACTCTCAAATATCGATTTTGAGAGCAATCGGACCAGTATCTAAAAAGTTCAACAAGGCGGACACTTTATCAAAATTTTGAGAATAGATTCTTGTTTTGTGACCCCGAGGACTCTCAAGTATCGATTTTGAGAGCAATCGGACCAGTATCTAAAAAGTTCAAAATGGCGGTCACGTTATCAATATTTTGAGAATAGATTCTTGTTTTGTGACCCCGAGGACTCTCAAATATCGATTTTGAGAGCAATTGGACCAGTATCTAAAAAGTTCAATATGGCAGACACTTTATCAAAATTTTGAGAATAGATTCTTGTTTTGTGACCCCGAGGACTCTCAAGTATCGATTTTGAGAGCAATCGGACCAGTATCTAAAAAGTTCAAAATGGCGGACACGTTATCAAAATTTTGAGAATAGATTCTTGTTTTGTGACCCCGAGGACTCTCAAATATCGATTTTGAGAGCAATCGGACTAGTATCTAAAAAGTTCAACATGGCGGACACTTTATCAAAATTTTGAGAATAGATTCTTGTTTTGTGACCCCGAGAACTCTCAAATATCGATTTTGAGAGCAATCGGACCAGTATCTAAAAAGTTCAACAAGGCGGACACTTTTTCAAAATTCTGAGAAAAGATTCTATTTTTGTGACCCCGAGGACTCTCAAATATCGATTTTGAGAGCAATTGGACCAGTATCTAAAAAGTTCAATATGGCGGACACTTTATCAAAATTTTGAGAATAGATTCTTGTTTTGTGACCCCGAGGACTCTCAAATATCGATTTTGAGAGCAATCGGACCAGTATCTAAAAATTTCAAAATGGCGGACACGTTATCAAAATTTTGAGAATAGATTCTTGTTATGTGACCCCGAGGACTCTCAAATATCGATTTTGAGAGCAATCGGACCAGTATCTAAAAAGTTCAAAATGGCGGACACTTTATCAATATTTTGAGAATAGATTCTTGTTTTGTGACCCCGAGGACTCTCAAATATCGATTTTGAGAGCAATCTGACCAGTATCTAAAAAGTTCAATATGGCGGACACTTTTTCAACATTTTGAGAATAGAGTCTTGTTTTGCGACCCCGAGGACTCTCGAATATCGATTTTGTGAGCAATCGAACCAGTATCTAAAAAGTTCAACATGGCGGACACTTTTTCAAAATTTTGAGAATAGATTCTTGTTTTGTGACCCCGAGGACTCTCAAATATCGATTTTGAGAGTAATCGGACCAGTATCTAAAAAGTTCAACATGGCGACACTTTTTCAAAATTCTGAGAAAAGATTCTTGTTTTGTGACCCCGAGGACACTCAAATATCGATTTTGAGAGTAGTCGGATCAGTATACAGGTCGTTGTTTTGGTCAGCGACGAGCGACTCAGGGTCGATCATACAATAGATACTGGTGCTAAAAAAAATATAAAAAAAATACTTTTTTTTTATTAATAAAAATAAAAAAATAAAAAATTTGAAAATCATGTAATAAGCTAAATTGTAGACATAATACTCAACGGGAGTGCGAGGGAGTAAAGGGGTGGGGCGATGGCGGCTTGTGCCTAGCTCTAGTCAGTGCACGTGCCTAGTAACCATACTTTGCGGTAATTTTATTTCAAATTGAATAAGGTATTTCTCAACATATTTACAGTATTTAATGGAATTAAGTCCATTTATGGGGAATATATATTTTGTACTACCGCTCCTGGGTCGCTTGTCGCCGACCAAAACAACACCCTGTATAAAAAGTTCAATATGGCGGACACTTTTTCAAAATTTTGAGAATAGATTCTTGTTTTGTGACCCCGAGGACTCTCTAATATCGATTTTGAGAGCAATCGAACCAGTATCTAAAAAGTTCAAAATGGCGGACAATTTATCAAAATGTTGAGAATAGATTCTTGTTTTGTGATCCCGAGGACTCTCAAATATCGATTTTGAGAGCAATCGGACCGGTATCTAAAAAGTTCAACATGGCGGATACTTTTTCAAAATTCTGAGAAATGATTCTTGTTTTGTGACCCCGAGGACTGTCAAATATCGATTTTGAGAGCAATCGGACCAGTATCTAGGACCAGTAATTTTGACTAACGAACATCAATTCATTTATATATATAGTTATGTAATAAATCTAAAATGTTTTTGAAAATAGTCATTGCTGAGTTTATTACCGGCATTTCTCAGCAAATGCAACCTTCCAAACCGGTATTGATGATTTTGATTTGATTTACTACCAAGACTTTTTATTTCAATAGAAAAAACCAAAAAGTAAAAGACACGTAAAAAATATCAATGGATCAAAACCATTTTATCGCCGGATTGACCATCAATGACTCCCGGACTCATCACTCACGCACACACGCGACTGAGCGTTCCCGCGTGTGCGTGGACGTGTCAAATACCTAATTCGGCCCGTTTCGATATTGATAACGGCCTCTTAAATACAGTCCACTAAAACGCTCTCGCACCACCGTAAAGTTTTTAGTAGTGTATGTTTTGAATGAAAACCAACTGAAGAAGCGAGTGAGAAATTATCTATGTCTTTGGACAATCATAGAAACATATTGGAGTCTGGCAAGTTACCACAGATTACTGTCAATGTCATAGATTAATGAACTCGATTAAAGTTGCGCGAACAAATAACCCACAACTATATTATGTACATTCAAGTTGTGCAACTTTATACTTAGTCTTGATGTAAGTAAAATAACTTGGTAGTTAAGAATGATTAAACTTTAATATATCTATGCTTTCGTGACGAACTTTTGAAACATGTAGGTTTAAATTACAGAAAATGATTTAAAAACGAATGGAATCCTAAATAGCCGAGGGAAACATGATTGCAACTAAAATATGAGTTGAATAGAAAAGAAAAACTTTGAACAATACCAACTTTACCTTATGCGTCAACTTAATTCTTCAAACTGTCGTTCACTTCAAACCAATGTCTGGTGCGTCCATGCTACGCGAAGCGAGCACGAGCCGAGCCACGAACAAACAGGATTCGTTCGTTGTACGCGTAGAGTGGACGGACTTGCGAGCCTCGAACGAGCATTCGTCTCGCGCTCGACTGCGCTCCGCCCGATTGTCAGTTTTTTCACGAACACAGGGATTCGCATCGCGCTCGTTGTAGGCTCGTTGTAACGTCCACACTTGACATCGCGAGCAGCGAACGAATTCTTCTGGTTCGTGGCTCGACTCGTGCTCGGTTCACATAGCATGGACGCACCATTAGATTTACTACATCGTTGTTCAATACTTTTACTGTAAGCCCACTTTGCAGGTTATTTTTGCTCGATATCCTGGACATCATGACTAGAATCATAAATACCCCAGCAACTATCTACCCTGTTAGTGTAACTTTTGCTAATTATTATATCTTCAGACACATCTTCAATATCACACATAATATAAATAGGAGAATTAAGACTAAGTCTGTTATCTATTAATTATGTTTTGACTTAGGATTTGTTAGCTACGTTCAATATTTTGGTAACGAAACTTATAAATTGTGAACAGTGCATTATTATTTGGTTGCTTCTTAGAATATTTGTTTATTTTATCGTCTATGTGTGGCACTACTTGTATTATCATCATCTGCTTGTCCTGTTCCCAATCATTTGCGGTCGGCGCAATATGTACGCTTCTTCCATTCGTCTCTTCTATCCGTCATACCAGCATCCACTCGATCCATGTCATCTTTCACACAATCCATACATCTCTTTCCAGGTCTTCCTCTTGCTGTATATCCTTGTGTGACTTTCATTCCTTCTCAAAACATGTCCATACCACGATAGACGGTTCCATCGCTTCCAACGGTTGACGGGCCAGTTGGCGCAGTTGGTTAAGACTCCACCTATCGCGCCGCAGGTCGTGGGTTCGATTCCCGCACAGGACATACATTTGTGTGCATGAACATGTCTGTATGTCCTGAGCCTGGGTGTAATTATGTATACAAAAAGTAGTATATGTATTATATTAGTTATCCGGTTTCCATAGTACAAGCTCTGCTTAGTTTGAAATCAGATGACCGTATGTGAGAAATGTCCCAGGATATTTATTTATTTATTTATCTCAACTTTTTAGTTACTGTCGCTATTTTCAAGCTAGGCAAGATATTATCGATGGTAAATATTACAATGGGCTACCATGATACAGTCCCTACCTAACCTAGTTTGAAGCCTCCTTCTTCAGATACTCGAAAAGTGTTGAATTGATTACTACGTAATACTACTTAGTTTTAGGTAGTTACTTGTCCTGCGTGGGAATTGAACCGACAGTTAGGATATTTAACCTACATGCCAAACTGCTCTGTCATCAATATTAGTTTTTTTTATCAATTTATTTCCACATATAATAAATAATAATATTTCGTTTTTGAAGAATTGTGCATGAGTGCTAAAAACTTCCTAAAAGATCCTTTTAAAGTATGAAAACAAATCAAATTAATGATAGTTTATGGAGTCTGCTTTTACGTTTTACTCTGTTAGAGGAGTTAATTTATATTTACATTGAACCTCATAGTGGCATTAACCCTTGTGGTTATTAAATGTTGGTAGAATTACTTTGTTTGAATTTATAGATAAAACAAAATAAAATAAAATAAATAGATGTTTAGAAATGTGGTAGTAACGGGCGATGTCGCGGCAAAAGGCGTGGTTTAAAATTGAACAATATCATCTATCCTTTAAACAATATTGTCTCTCTGTTTGATCATAATTATATGTTTTGGCCAGTACCCCGGTTGTGGACACTTGCAATTTTGAAAGTCAATAAATAAGGCGTTGAAGCTTTGCTCGTTTTTTATCTATTTTAATAAATAAAATGATAAACTGATTGTTGATATATCAACGCACAGCCCAAACCGCTGGACCTAGAGATTTGAAAAGTTACACATAGATACCTTATAATTTGGAGGCATCCAATAAGGAAGGATTTTTGGAAATTCCACCCCTATGAGGGTAAAATAGGGGATGAAAGTTTGTATGCAAGTCCGTCAGTTTTTAAGTTAGGATCTTCAAATTGCTGACGATTGAAAATTAATGTATAGTTATCTCAGCGTTTGTGAAAAATACATACATGTGTTATTGGTTTGTTTGTCTCCGACTGCAATACCTTATAGCATTCAATTTATATTCAAAATTCTATAGATTAAAGAGCTTGTTTTTCTCTTTTCAGTTAATTCGGGATTTTTGTTTCTTTTAATAATTTAATCATAAACTAGCTTTAATTGCATTGTCATCCAAACTAAAAGTGTAACCAAATTTTGAGCTCAGTCGGTTGGGAATAACTGTTTAGAAATGCAGTTGCAAGTTTCGACCCATTCCATAACACAGATAGACTTAGTACTAGATAGTTACTAAGTTACAGATACATCACTCCATATAAAATTGTCAATATCAGCTATAATAGCATACTCTTTTGTGTAAAGTGAGTTTTGCTTAGAAGCTACCGCATGGTTAAATTGCCAGGGCTGCCTCTTTCGGTAAATAAATACCTACATTTTATTTAAAAGCTTGTAAAAAGAAGACAAAGATACGGAAAAATGATAAGAAATATTTGATGAAAGATTTAAATTTATTTAGGCTGAAATCTGTCACCTAAATTAGATTATACTTGAGGTTTGGATTTAACTTTATCCGAGATCATTTGTCGCTCAAATTGACATTTCATTTCCTTTGTCACTTAAAATAACTCTACAAACTCAATTTTCAACATGATAAAGTCAAAAGTATTTTATGTTTACTTTAGTAACTCAAGCCAAGATGTTTGTTCAAATTTCAATCTAATTATAAAGTTCATAGCGTTTCGGCTTAAGCTGTTATCAAAACATTTAATATTTTATTATTTGACAAACAGGCAGACTGTCCACCTGATGGTAAGTGGTCAACGCCGCGTATGGACATTTGCAATACCCGCTATATATTTGCAATTGCCGATATATTGCTGACCTTGAAGAGCTCTTTTCACGCCCTTTTTGAAGAACCCCATATCATAGCGCTGAGGGAAACCGTAATGGGGAGCTCATTCCACATCCCAATGGTTCGCAGTAGGAACGTCCGACTAAAACGTTGTGTGGACGATCGAGGTGGCGATAATATTATAAATAAGAAGGTGAGGTTGTTTGTTTGTTACGCTTTCACGCCTTAACTACTCAAACGATCATTATGAAATTGTATGGTATCGAGATGGATATAGGCTACTTTTTATCACGGGAACGCAGGTGAAACCGCGCGAGACAGCTAGTATATTATAAATGTGAAAGTGTGTGTGGATGTGAGGGTGTGATTGGTGAAGATGTTTGTTACTCCTTAACGCAAAAACTACTTAACAAGATTGGACGAAATTTGGCACACACAGAATATATGTTTTGGATTAACAAATAGGATACATTTTAACGCGCGTGAAACCACGAGGGACAGCTAGTATGTTAATAAGGTTGAAAATTGTAGTGATATCATCGCCGGTTGATACAACCTTTTCGTCGTGAAGCCCGGGAGTTCCCCAACGTTTATCAACTATGTTACGAATCTTAGGGTTACGTACGAAATATAAATAAAAACCTTTTACAGTCACTATAGAAAAAATAACATTTCACAATTACCTTAATGCTATAAAAAGAATAATAATATTATTATCAAAGCTTCAAAAATATACTCTACCACGGGTTGCCAGAATCTAAGTTAGACAAGCCAAACCGCCTCTTATTGACAGAACAATAGTATAAAATAATTAAAAAAAAACAAGTCGTTTTTTTTTCAAATATACGAGACCCATGGAATGCTATGGCGAAATAAATATACCAAATGCTGACTAAATTACAGTCTGCCACAGCACGCCTTGAGTTTAATGACACTTGGCACATTCCTTATCTGATCCCAAATAAAGCAGAGCTTGTACTATGGAAACCAGAAGCTGATAGACTACTTTTTGTTTCAAATTCAAATTCAAAATCATTTATTCAAATAGACCTTCGCAGGTACTTATGAAAAGTCTGACTCTAATACTCTAATACCGGTTCGGAAGGTTGCATTTGCTGAGAAGAGCCGACAATAAACTCAGCAATTACTCTTTTCAAAACAAGCTTAGATTCATTTACATTCTAATCGCATTGCCAACAATTGCGTTTTTAAATAATACCCCAGACTCAGGACATACAGACATGTGGACACATTCATGTCCTGTGTGGTTAACGAACCCACGACCTGCACTGGCCCGTCTTATGCCAGCTAATAATGGTAATTTTATAGCTAACAATAATATTTTATACGGAACACAGTGAACGATAAACTTCCAATTTATTATTGTAGTTAGTCGGTCAGACACGAATGTAGTCATCGAATAAATTATTGTTTATCTTTATTTTCGCATAATGAATGACAGAGACAGTATGAGGATTCCGTAAGTCAGTTCAAGTAAACTCTGACACTCGGAGACATTATCTCAGTATTCTCGGAGCATTTGCAATCAAGTGCGGCGACTTCGAAAATTCGCAATATGAATTTGTTGTTCTGTGGTGTGTTTGCACTACTTGCTCTTCAAGTGGACTTTCTTAAAGCTGGTAAGTTTTATATACTAAAATATTGTGAACGCTTGATAAGTAATTAGTAAATGATCTGCCTTTACGACACAGAAAATGGTTTGTTTCTGTTCGTGATCTTTTGTAATATTGACAGGCCGGTTGTCGTGGATATTACATACAATGACTGCCACGTCGTAGGTTCAATTCTCGCCCAGAAATTAAACCTTAACGGCCTTACTCATAAACGCTATTTAACTAAATCTACTAAATAAATGGTCAAATAAATAACGTCACCTTGCTGTCATTGTCAAACAAGTTGACGTTATTTAGGTGACCACTTAATCAGCTTATTAGTTAAATAACGTTTTATGAGTAAGGGGGTTAAAGTTTCAGTATATAGTAGGTATTCATTATAAGGTGGCATTTGTTGGGAATATAATAGCTATAGGTATATATATGCCTTTTTCATCTCTTTCCAGATTGTGGAGTGGTAACTAAGAAAGAATGGGATGGCCTCAATCCAGTGAGCGTGAAATATCTGGCTAGGCCGGTAGACCTGGTCATCATCCAGCATACCGCAACACGGACGTGTGACAATGATAAAACGTGCGCCGAAATAGTGAGAGCCATCCAGTCTAACCACATGGAGAACTTGAATTTGGATGATATCGGGGCATCGTAAGTAAAACATAACCACAAATATACATCCCATCAAAAACATTTTTATGTAAAATGTTGCCAAGACATATGGCTCGCACTGTCAAAAAGTTATCAGATTTTATGTAGAGCCAAGCTTATAACTGTTATAACTCTACATGCACTTACTCTACAAGCCCTTACTTCACAAACTCTACACCTTAGTCAAAATATGTGGCTTGGTCGTCGACGACGGACATTAGTCTGCGGCACAGAAAAAGTCTGTTTGAAAACAAAGGGTTGTGCGCCGGACTTCTTGCGCGTCGTGTCCGTTACTGCTTAGAATTGTAAAGGTAATATTTTCACAGACTCAAAAGTTCAGCGCGGTGCGGTCTGTCGTCTGCGCTGCCCCTTATTCATACTTTTTAGTGTACTTTAAAGTAGGTCTTTTGTTGAAAATTTTTTATATTCAATCGTTTTTTTTTTCTTTTACTCTTTATAGTCCCATTCGACCACAATCTCACCATAGTAAGTGATGATGCGGCCGGAGGTGGTAAGTACACAAAGCGTTGAAGGAACTGACTCTCAAGTGTAGCTGACGGAACACACCGATAGGTGCTTGGTGACAGATTTTTCAACTTGAGGGTGGTAGCCAGTCAGATGGGTATAAAGTACCCTACTACGTGCTATGGTTTCCTCACGATGTTTTCCTTCACCGAAAGCTCAAGCTCATTGTAGGATTCGAACTCGGGATCCGAAGTGGTCACTACCACTGAGGTATCATCCTTTTATTTTTAATGCAGCAAACTGACTGCCATCTTTTGGTAGGCGGTTACCGTAGTCTATCTACGCTTGCAACACCAGATGTATAACTCACATGTTGCTGACCCTTAAACTGTGGATGTACTGTATATAGGCCTGTGTTTGGGACGGGTCAGTATGGGCAAGCAACCAGGGTTGAAGTCACGTGAATATGGTCTTAGAAGACTATCAGTTCCTGACCTGTCTCACTCACATTTCCACCCCGTATGGTTGACTTTAGGGTGGTATTTGTTCATTATCATCTCTCATTGCTCATGGGCTAGTATTAATATTGGTGTGTTATTTATAAATACTTGAAATAAATCCATTAAAAAATAAAATACCAAAAGGCTCAGATTACACAACAAAAGGCAGATAGTGCGCGCGGAACACGGGAGTGACTATTTTCTTTGTTATTAAATATTAAAAGAAACAAAAAACACTTTGGGGACAACCAATTTATTTATTATTTATAGTATGTATTTTTTTGTAATATTTGTTTATCTCCGACTGCAATACCTTATAAAATCCAAGTTATATTCAAAATTCTATAGATTTAAGAGCTTGTTTTTCTCTTTTCAGTTAATTTATGTTTTACGCAGTTGGGTTTTTTGTTTCTTTTAATAATTTAATTTATTTCAGACTTTTTAGTTTTATACAGAAAGAGTTGTATGTATTAGTAAGTAAATGAGCGGTACGGTAAAGGAACGCTAACAACCATCGCAACTCTGTAATTTACGTATGGTAACGTCTCAGTACCTACTGTCCTTGCATTAAAAGTTTTTTGCAGTTTACGTCAAAATGGTAGCATAAAAGTATTACAATATATACATATATGGAATGGTCTATTTACAAGCTTTCATTTGATACCCATATTGTTATAATAACGAAACTTTTATTTTTAACACCCCCCTTATTTTTTTATTCTTAGGCGCCATATAAAAATAATATACCCTATGACACTCCCCCAGTCAAGACGAATCTAACGACACCTCATATGCTTAAATCCATCAAGCCGTTTAGGCTGCAGAGCGGCACAAAGAAATAGACATACATACATACATACATACATACATACATACATACATACATACATACACTCGAAAAACATAACCCTCCTTCCGGGTCAGTCGGGTAAAAAGAAAGTGTTTTTCGTTAAATACAGTATGTTAAACAAAGCAAATACGAATTCAAAAGCGAATACCAGGAATGTGTTTTTCAATTTATATTTACTTATTTGGCCTCACTCCCGTGTTCCGCGCATTCTATCTGCCTTGTTCTGTAATATGTGCCAAAAGGATTCAAAAATACCTTTGTTTATTTGAATATGCTACTTTAACGTGTTTGTTTTACGATTGCTTTCAGGTTTTTTATCGGTGGTAACGGGAAGGTGTACGAGGGAGTGGGTTGGCTTCACGTTGGCGCCCACACTTATGGATACAACAGCAAGTCAATTGGGATTAGTTTCATCGGAAACTTCAACAGTAAGTACCTTTATATATTCAACCTTTTATAAATTGGATAAGCTTGTAGTTGTGACGTTGAATGCTATGAAAAGGATCGCGGGTTCGAATCTTAAAATGAGCTTCAGTTCTGGTTAAAGGAAAATATAGCACGTGTTACGTAGAAAATTCGACTGAGTTCGATTTTCTGTGCACTCACCTTACTTGTGGGCTCATTCCAATATGCCCTTGAACTACACATATACTGTTTGTCATTTTAAAGCTTATTTTAGCTATTTTCACATTAATTTTAACAATAAACATTATTTATTGTTTTCCTAACCTTGTTTGTAGAAGACATGGACGTAAAAAAGGCGGACGTATTTTCACTAACAAAAAACTGTGTCGGTCAAGTCGGTTACCTCGCTTAAGGCGGCCCTCTGTGGCCGGCGCAACTTCAACGCAAGCATAGTCTAAAAGCTTGTTGTTTCTTCCAACGTAATGTTTGACTGCGAAAAAAGAGAGACAGCATCAGAGCCGTCGGTTATCAATCGGTAAATTCCGCTGATCACTCGCGGCCGCTTCGCTAGGTCGTCATTCATGATTTCCCATTCATGAAACTTGTTCCAAGAGTATACTTCTGGCCAAAAAATCTTAAAGTTTCTGAAAAGTTAGTTATTTAGAATCTCCAATACATTTGCAAGCCTAGTATGTAAATGTTTTCTTTACTTTTATAATTTATAGGTACATTAAATATGGCCAAAGTTCAGGCAAAAACGCTGTTTTTCGGAGGCTTTGACTGAATTTGTTTCACACTTTTTTTAAATTACGCCTAGATACAAGGCTAGATATAGTGCACAAGATACTAATTTGTTCAAAACATCTAACGAAAAATGTTTAACAACGCCATAATAAGTACAGAGGTTTTGTATGAAAAGTATGACGAATTGAGCCCTCTTAACGTACATGTCGGCACGCACACATTCACACATTAGTCGAGCACGGGTAAACGGTAACAGAATCTCGTTTCCCGTGGAATGGCCAACTAATGTGTGCATGTGCGTGAGAGGTGGCCGACTCTGTGGACACAGTTTTTTGCTAGTGAGAATACGTCCGCTTTTTTTTACGTCCATGGTAGTAGGGTGCGTTTTAGTACTTGCCCCTCAAGTTGATTTATGTCACCAAGCATTTACTGGTATGTTTCAGTAGCAGCACAAGAGAGCCATTTTCCTTCATGATATCTGATGATGTGGCCGAAGGTGGTAAGCAGACAAAGACTAGAAGGAACTGACTTTCAAGTGCAGCTGTCCTAGTATCTCGCCAACGCGCGTAATGCAAATGCGTGTAATGCAATCGCGCGAAAGAATCGCGGCGTTTTCGCCCCTTCTGGACAGAGTCTTACCCGTTGGTTCTCGCGAGGGATGCGCATCCTATAATAACAATTGACGTCATTGTTATTTTTTTAAACGCGAGCCAAAGTATAAGTGTGGTAGCTAATAGGCACCTGCTGCTAGCTTCCTACGTGTTATAACCAAAAACTGAATCTCATTGTAGTATTGAAATACACAATAACTGACATCAATGACCGAAATAGAAGTTTGAAATTGCCACAATGACTGAAATCTGTAACTTGTCGGATGTTGGCTAAAAGTCATGAACAGGGTTCGCTATTGTAACGATTCGTGAATAGAAACACGAAGGAAATAGTTTTAGAATATGATGATAAACTCATGACAATTATGAATAGTTTAACGAGTTCCTTTTTTTTTTTTACTACATGTAACATTACCAAAATCAATGATGTTGATGTATACCGTTAGGATTCCATTGGGATGGATTTCACCACATTTCGAATTAAGAAAACATTGTGACTTCGAGTGAAACGCATTTCTTTTGACTCAAAGTCAAAGTCAAAGTCAAAGCCATTTATTCAATTTAGGCCCCAGAAGGGCACTTATGAAGGTCAAATTTACTGAAGTTACCACCGGTTCGGAACTCGGCCTTCAACTGAGAAGAATCCGGCAAGAAACTCAGCAAGGTTACATTTTTTATATATTTTTTGGACAATCTGACTATGTTTGGCTTTTATTTTTCCAAATAATTAAAAATAAAAAAGATATACCTAAGCATAGATACAGACGAAAAAAGAACAAGAAAATAAATAAAAAATAATAACCTTAAAAATACAAAACACAATTATTGACCTACTGGCTTTTGTATAAGTATGAGCAAGGTGCACTTGTGCAGAGTGCAGCTACCTACTTCCAGACATCTTTATCTTCAATATAATCGGCTACTTTATAATAAGCTCTTTCTTTCAGAACTTTTTTTATATGTGATTTAAATTTAAAATCAGTCATCTTGGTCACCGCAAGTGGTATTTTGTTATAACAGCGCACACTATTGCCAAGAAATGACTTACGAACTTTAGCTAGTCTAAAATACGGAACAACTAATTTCTCTTTTTGTCTTGTATTGATATTATGAGTCTCCATTTTTGTTTTATACATTTCTTTGTTTTTACGTATGTACATTATATTTTCATAGATATAAAGTGATGGTACGGTCATAACGTTTATTTCCTTAAATAATTCCTTTAATGATTCACGAGCACCCATACTATAAATTGCACGAATTGCTCTTTTTTGTAATATAAAAATAGTCTCAATATCTGCTGCAGATCCCCAAAGTAATACGCCGTAAGATAAAAAGCTATGGAAGTATGCAAAATAAACTAATTTGGCCGTCTCGACATTCGTCAATTGTTTGATTTTCCTAACAGCAAATGCAGCAGAACTTAATTTACCAGCTAATGATTCTATCTGAGGACCCCATTGCAATTTATTATCCAATGTGATACCCAAAAATACTGATTTACTAACTAATTCCAAACTGATGCCATCTACTAATACCTGACTGTCTACTTGCACTACATTTGGAAGGGAGAATCTTAAACATTTAGTTTTCCTAGAATTTAATAACAAATTATTTACAGCAAACCATTTTGAGACTATTGACATGGTATCATTTACTTTAATAAGTTCTTTGTCTTTTCTATCTACTTTGAAAATAAATGAAGTATCGTCAGCGAACAAGACTATATCTGAGAGACCGTTTACAACAGATGGTAAATCATTAATATACACTAGAAATAGAAATGGACCTAGTATTGAACCCTGGGGTACCCCCATTTTAACTAAAGATCCCTTCGATGTTGTATCACAAATTCCTACCTTTTGTTGGCGATTACTTAAATAAGATAGAACAAGATCATGAGCCGCCTCACGAATACCATAATATTTTAGCTTAAGGAGCAGAGTACGGTGGTCAACGCAGTCAAAGGCCTTGGATAGGTCACAAAAAATGCCAATTGCATCTTGTGAATTTTCCCAAGCTTCATATATGTGTTTCAATAATTTTGCAGACTTTCATTATAGGTCAGAAACAACGCAATAAAGAAAATAAAAACCTGATTTGGAATTAACAAATGATATACTTTCATATGATACCCCATTTAAACTTGTAGCCCTTCTTTGAAATTTCGGTACCACATTTCGAATTCAAATTATTTCTTTAAATTTTTCATTTGCAAATGTGTGGGCCAGCAATATTTATAACTATTCTAAATTTCAAATCAAGAGCATCGGTGTTTGCTGAAATATAGCGCTAGGCCAGACAGACAGACAGACGGACAGACGGACGGAGTGGCACCATAAGGGTTCCTTCTTACCATTTTGGTTCGGAACCCTAAAAAGCAAAAAAATCATACGATTGCTCGCTCATGTAGGTGTAATAAATAAGTGTAAGGCGGTTAACACACTGCCACGCACCACGCAGCGTAGCGCGTGAATGCGTCTCTTAACGTTGCTTGTAAGTATCTCCGTTTGTATAGAAAAGACGCACAGTCCAACACACAGAAAATGCACCCACGCGCGTTCATACAGATCACGCGCCTACATGCGTCTCGCCCCGCACCTACGCGTGCGCGGCGAGACGCAAGGTATGGTTCGTAGTGAGGGATGTTGCCTAGGTAAAAATATAATAATTCTAATTAGTCCGTCAGTTAGATTATCAAAAAATATTGGATACGTATTTTTTGCTTTACCAAATCATTTACAATTGACGAAGATAAAGCGCGACTAACTTCGGGAGAGGGGGCTCGTGACGTCACTTATTCCTAAAAAGTGTACCACACCGTGACGTCACGCGGCACTTCAACACACGATATCTTCGTATTTTTTTGTTTAATTGACAAAAGAAAAAATACGTGTCTAATGTTTTTTGATAATGTAAATGACGGACTAATTAGTTTTTTTAGGAAAGTAGCCTATTTTGTATGGAATGAAACGGAGCCACCGTGAATCTACAACACGCAACTACGCGCGTGAGTGCGTAAAAAACCCGCACGATGATGCAGATCTGCACTTCCGCACGCGTAGGCGCGTGGCAGTGTGATAATCGCCTAAATGTAACATTTCTGTCTCCTTGTATTATGTTATTATTACATTTAAACCTAAACAACCGGCCGGATATTGAAATTTCACGAAGGCTGGAAAACCTTTATCACACATAAAGTTTCCGGTACATTTGGAAAGCGTCGGCGTGGGAACGGTTACAATGTGATGAGAATTTCATGAGAATTCGAAGTCAACCGTGCGTGAATAATATCCGCGGCCTTATTACGTGACTATGTTGCAATCAAGTGGAAATGGCTCCGCGAGTACTTATTTTGAAAATAGTTTTACATTGCATTATTTCTATACGTGAAATTGTATCCCTTTTAAAACCTGTTGCGCGTATGAGGAGTGTAATTTAGCATATTACTAAGCCTTCGTTGTCCATCCGTCCGTCCTTCCGTCTATCCGGCTGTCTATTAGAGGGCTGTATCTCAAGAACCGTAATAGGTAGACAGTTGAAATTTCACATAATGGTGTATTATTCCTATTGCTGCTATAACAATAAATAATAAACATGAAATAAAATTAAAATTTACATATCAGAAACGTTTTTACGGATATCGCCTTGGTTGCTTTTTTTAATCTAGCTTTCCACCCTCAATATAACCCACGATTTATCCCTTTGGGAACCTTTTTTTTTTTTACTAATTTATAGGCCTGTGTTTGACCGCAATCTCACCATGGTAAGTGATCATGTGGCCGAAGGTGGTAAGCACACAAAGCCTATAAGGAACTGGCTCTCAAGTGCAGCTGTTGGAACACACCGATAGGTGCTTGGCGACAGATTTTCAACTTGAGGGTGGTAGCCAGCCAGGCGGATACTACAAAGTACCCTACCACCGTGCTATGGTTTCCTCACGATGTTTTCCTTCACCGAAAGCTCAAGCTCATTGTAGGATTCGATCCCGAGACCTTCGTCTCGGTATCCGACGTCACTACCACTGAGCTATCATCGCCTTAAAAATAAACCTATAACCTGTGTGCATATGCAACGATAACAATAACCGATGTGATAATTTTCTACACTACATTGCAAAATTGTTAATATTTTTTCAATGCATGAAATAAAAGGCTTTTTTATTTTATTTTATTTTATTAACCTGTGTGCAAAATAACAAGTTTCACATATCTCGCGGCATATGATATCCGTTGATAGATCAGTCAGTCAGACAGGACAAGGTCATTCATAGGTATGAATAGATAGGTTGATCGCAACAATTTTACATAATCCACGTTCCGATTCTATTTGGTATTATTGAGATTATCAATTATTGAATGTATATCCTTCATTATGGTATACAAAAGGGTTTCCTGAATTTTGAGAGACAATTGTATAGAATATACGAAGTATTCAGGGATTAGTAACTTTGAATGTAAATATGTTCCTACGTATTTTAGATGCCATGTATATATTATAGATTAATCCATATATACTAATATGCTAATATTATTACGACTATGTCTGTGAGGGGTTCCTAGCTGCGAGGAATTTGAAAAATAGGTATTTGAAGAAACTATTGCCGTCGCGCTATGCCGCTATGCTATGCGCTATGTGCGATAGGGACATCTAAAACACAGACCGATTTATTCACAAAAAAAATTGACGAAATTGACGTTTCGTTTACCCCATTTTCCTCCTCGAAAACTGAGCCGATTCAATTATTTTTTATATAAAAATTTTAAGTAAGTGGTTATCTAGGTCCCAATTATTTTCTTTTATGTTAAAATCTTTTCGAATTTGTCTGGTAGGCCTTTTAATCACGGCGGGAAAATAGGGCATATATTGTAATTTATGGAGGGCCATAATTTCTTTAATAATTAGTTACTGAAAAAAAGGAAGTAACAGGGACGTGTCCAAAGCAGAACTTGATTATATGAAAAAAAAAATGTCTCTAGAGGCATTATTGAGGAAGAAAACAGGGGAATACATTTGTATGGAATAATCGCAGCCCAACTCCCGTCCAAGCATATATAGTATGGTTTATTAAAAGAAGGATATAGGTTACTTATTATCTTGACAACGCGGGCAAAACCGCGGGGGACGGCTAGTATTAAATTTAAATCGAAAGCTATTGAAATAATATCTAAAGACTTTTCTAGTTTCGTTTTGTGTAGGGATACAGATAACTAATTCTGATGACCTGAAGCTTTTTCTAGTATAGTCTTCAACCGTATAGAGAAAAAAAAAACTTTATCTATTTCAGACGATGAACCTACAACTCAAATGGTTGAAGCTGCGAAGGCTCTGATCAGATGCGGCGTGGAGAATGGTCACCTGACTTCCAACTATCACCTGGTTGCCCACAGACAGCTTGTAGCCACCGAGAGTCCAGGACGAAAGTTGTACAATGTTATGCGAGGATGGCCTGACTGGACGAGAGATGTCACTTCCATTAAAAATAAGACCTAATTGTGTACTATATAAAGCATTCATTCGCTTTGCTTGTGTTTGAGAAGATGTAAAGTTGCCATTAACCAGTGCTTTAAATAAAAAAAGGATATTTTAATACTAATAATAGAAGTTTTTTTTATAGAAACCCCACTATGCCATTTTTCAAAAATATATGCTTATTATACAGGTCGTTGTTTTGGTCAGCGACGAGCGACTCAGGGTCGATAATACAAATGATACTGATGCTAAAAAAAATATAAAAAAAATACTTTATTTTTTTTTTATTATAAAAATAAAAAAATAAAAATTTTGAAAATCATGTAATAAGCTAAAGTGTAGACATAATACTCAACTGGAGTACGAGGGAGTAAAGGGGTGGGGCGATGGCGGCTTGTGCCTAGCTCTAGTCTGTGCACGTGCCTAGTAACCATACTTGGCGTTAATTTTATTTCAAATTGAATAAGGTATTTCTCAACATATTTACAGTATTTAATGGAATTAAGTCTATTTTTGGGCAATATATATTTTGTACTACCGCTCCTGGGTCGCTTGTCGCCGACCGAAACAACACCCTGTATAATGTTTGCATATTTCATATCTTGATTCTGGAGAGGCAAGTGGTTCCGTAGTTGCCATCTATCAATTCAAAGCTGTATGTCTGTAGAAATCCATCCAAGTAGGTAAGATCGCGTAGTTTGCTCAGAAGACTTATTTCCACACAAGAATAACAATTGATTTTAATTGTTATAAAACTCCACGCGGACTTTAAACGAGCCAATAGAATTGCAGCAAAACTGATCTCCGCATACACATTCATATGCAATGGCCACTTCAAGCATTTTTTTCCAACCAAGAACACCAATTATATCCAGCGACCCGCTGGGATGAGAGCTTGCCATATAATATTTGGTGTACTTGGTTGGAAAAAAAATAGTCTCAATTCACTAAATGAAATAATCACAGGTTTTTCCATTAGGCAAAATAATGAGCTAACCCTAAACCTTAGTGGTATCAAATTGTTCCCTCTGTATAGTCCATTTTATCTTTCTATATTGTTATTTATCTATTTATATCGTATTTATTAGTATTTTTTTTTATTCTAGTTTATGTGGTGTGTGCAATAAAGTAAAATCTATCTATCTAACCGTCTGAAAATGTATTTACATACAATACACAACGCAAAAAAAATCTAACACTATTATTTTAAATAATATAAACAACTTAAACCGACTTCAAAGTAATCAAATCCTGATCTGATGACAATGGGACCAAACGGGAAGTGTACCCTTCCAAACAAAAAAGAATTTTCCAAATCGGTTAATAAATGACAGAGTTATGAGGTAACAAACATAAAAAAAAATACAACCGAATTGAGAACCTCCTCCTTTTTTTGAAGTCGGTTAAAAAAAAGTATTATCGTTTAGGCTTCTTATAGATTAAACTTGTTCAAACCGATTATTAATCGAAGCGAATTAAATATCTGACTAACCTTCAGCGCTAGAACTGGTTAGAATCACATCTTTTATTTCAATTTTCTTAGTACAATATGATAAAGACAGAATGAGAATTTCTGCAGTCTAGCTAGATAATAATATTGGATGACCAGTACTTTATGTGCATCGAAAGAAACAAGCAGTGAGTTAATAAAATGTTTTTGCTATATTGTGGCCTTATTGCACTGATTGTCTTACGGATGGAATCTATAGCAGCCGGTAAGTTATACAATTTTACTGATATAATAAATGCGTGAGTTTTTTCGTTTTTTAGGGTTACGTACCCAAAGGGTACCAAACGGGACCCTATTACTAAGACTCCGCTGTCCGTCCGTCCGTCCGTCTGTGTATCAGTGGGTTGTATCTCGTGAACCGTAATAGGTAGACAGCTGAAATTTACAGATAATGTGTATTTCTATTGCCGCTATAATAACAAATAATAAAAATGAAATAAAATTAGAAATTAAAGTCGGGCGTCCATAAAAGAAACGTCTTTTTTAGCGTTTTTTGTTTTATAGCAAAATTTAATTAGTTAAATTAGTTAATATTGTACGGAACACTCCGTGTGCGAGTCTAACTCGCACTTGGCCGGTTTTTATTTGTTATTTATTGGTGGTGGTTGTGGTGGTGGTTCCGTGGTTTTCCCAAGGAAACTCCCTTGGTAAACATGGGTTTCTTCAAAAAGGGTGTGAAGTGATTTTGATTCGAGTGATACCCCTGGTGTTGCAAGCGAAAATAGGCTATGGTAACCGCTTACCATCAGGTGGGCCGTATGCTTGTATGCTAACTTAGTAGTATAAAAAATAGTATCCATCTAATAGGTCATCTTGTATACCCTGCCGAGTTTTTCATCAATTTAGTGCTTGGTGTTTATAATATAGATATTATGATATTAGATATTATAATAAAGATATTATGTAAAGTTTCAGAATGCGGAGTCGTATCTAAAGAAGAATGGGGTGGCCTCAAGTTAGAGCACGTAGAATACCTACCTAGGCCGGTAGAACTAGTAATCATTATGGAAACGAGAACAAGACATTGTGTGCCTGGCAATCATATAACCTGTGAAGATATCGTCCAAGACTTGCAATCAAGACAAGTTATGGAATTAAATTATACTGATATAGGATATTCGTAAGCAATCTATTTCTTTTTACAAACGAGGCGATATTAAAATATGGAAGCCGAGAGTGTAATGATAATGATCATTGCACACGCGTGTCATACGACGTTTTTCAACACACTTGCGAGGAAAATGCAATCTTATAAGTATTTATTTAAGTAGATTTTTTGATAATCATCCACACAATGAGAACGTTAGCAAATATGGCGCGCAGGTTGTTTTTAAAGCGATGCGCTGTCAACATATTTTATCTGTTTAAATTAAGAATTCGTCTATATACACATATCGAGATACAAATCTAACATAATCGGGATAATACATAAAACACTAGTGCGGTAATGTAAAGTAAAAAGCACCAGTTCGTAATAAGCTGTCTTATGATACTAAAATCGGTGCAATAAGAGCCACTTTACGAGCGAGTGTGTTGAAAAATAAATTATGGAATAATATTTTTATATATGATACGGCTTTGAAGTCAGTTATTGAAATCGATTTGATGGGGCTAGAGTTTAATAGTGGACTATTTATTAGTATTTTGTAGCCTCTCACTTATTCGTTTCCTTCTATGAAAAAATGTGGCGGCGAGATGCAATACCCAAACAAAAGTAAATCAAAACTTTATGAAAATAACTAATTGCCACTCACTCAACTTCAGCTCCTCGGGAATCTCTAAATTATATTACTAATTATATAAAAAGGGGCTAATTATATAAAAAGTAACTGAAAAGCGGTGCGTATTTAATTAAAGGTGTTCACTGCTTGATGGATTGCAAATAAGTGATGTAGCCACTAGAGATGTGGCTGCATCGTTAAGGCGCGTAGTTACGCTCGCTCTTCAGTTCCCCGAGTGTTTTTTTTTTTACTTTGTATAAGCCCGTGTTTGACCACAATCTCACCATGGTAAGTGATGATGTGGCCGAAGGTGGTAAGCACACAAAGCTTAGAAGGAACTGGCTCTCAAGTGCAGCTGTCGGAACACACCGATAGGTGCTTGGCGACAGATTTTCAACTAGAGGGTGGTAGCCAGCCAGATGGGTACTAATAATTGGACAGTTTTACAAAAAACTTAAACCGACTTCAAAGTACACTAAGAAGTAATCAAATCCTGATCTGATGACAATGGGACCCGAGGAAGTGTACCCTTTTAAATAAAAAAAGAATTTTCCAAATCGGTTTATAAACGACGGAGTTATGAGGTAACAAACATAAAAAAAAAAACAAAAAAAAACATTCGAATTGAGAAACTCCTCCTTTTTTGAAGTCGGTTAAAAAGTACATTACCACCTTGCTATGGTTTCCTCACGATGTTTTCCTTCACCGAAAGCTCAAGCTCATTGTAGGATTTGAACCCGGGACCTTCGTCTCGGTATCCAACGTCACTACCACTGAGCTATCATCGCCTCAAAGAATATTGTATGGAGCCCTACAGTCCAGTGGTTTCCAGGAACTCTGATCAGGTGGCCAACTCTGCTACTTTAAAACGAAAATTTAATACAAACAGTTATGCAGAAATAATACTTTTGCAGATGGTAGGTTCTAATTATTATAAACTTGCACTTCATGCAGATTTATCATCGGAGGTGACTTAAAAGTATATGAAGGTGCGGGGTGGCTTCATGTTGGAACCCATACTGAAGGATATAACGGAATTTCCATTGGTATCGCGTTCATTGGAACCTTTGACAGTAAGTATGATCAAATCAATAACTTGATTATAGAATAAAATTAGAGGTTGCGTTCTGCCAATGATTTACTTCACGAAGTTATGTCTAAGATGTATGAGAAAGCTTTGTACCCTTTTTACAAGCTTTTATTTAGTTTCACCTGTCCCGTTGTCTGTAATGGAATTTTGCAAGTGAAATTTGACCCACTTTCCGGTTACCGATTGAGCTGAAATTTTGCACGAATATGCAAATTGCGTGACAATGCAATATTATGATGACGTGGAGCTGATCTGATGATGGAGCTGGAAGGTGGTCATAGGAACTCCGTAATAAAACCACATAACCCCATCGAGTTTGGGCTCGTTTAATTCGTCTTGATGAGTACTTTGTCAGAAGTACAGTCAACAAAAAGAACAGATACTCAAAAAAAAAGCTTGTATTAAAAATGTCATTTTTAACAACGAATTTGTTTAAGCATTCTGCGCGCACGGAAAGTGAGAGTATAATAGTTTAAGTTTATGATGAGTGATGCAGCCATGTAGGTATTATTACTCGTATAGAGAAAATGCCACACCGTCACCGATACCGTATTGCTTAATAAAAATTCCTACATCATAAATATATAGCAATTAATTAATCTATTATTTTCATTTCAGATGACATACCGTCTACCCGAATGATGAGAGTTGCAAAGGAGTTTCTCAAATGCGGCGTAAAGAATGGTCACCTCACCCCAGACTACCAAGTGGTGGCTCGTAGTCAACTCACAGACTTAGAAAATCCGGGAATAAATTTGTATAACGACATAATAACATGGCCTGAGTGGGAGAAAGATGTCACATACTATAATTATAAGGCAAAAGGATCACGCAACGCGCGTTAAACTAACTGTGGGACATTTAAACTTATTCCACGATCCCCATTCTTACACCGAACCACAAGACGCCGGGAAAATGTTCACCGGTACGTTGTTGACATACCGAAAATAAGGACACAGCGTTTTGCATCCTCATTTATAATGCGGACAACAAGGGAGTGGGCCTTGCTTCCGGTGGCTATGTTTCCTGACTCATACAATCTAGGGCCAGAGTGAATAGGTTTCTTCTGGGTGAACGTGCTCCATCTTAGGTTTTGTCATGTATAGCAATATATTATTATCACGGCCATGATAATTTATGAGAAATATAATTTTATTGATAAGAAATTATATCTGTAAAACTTTAAAAATCGTTATTTTACTATGGTTGTATGTTTCCCGATATTCTTAGATCATTTTATCATACAGCCATAGCAAAATAACGATTTTTAAGCTTTTAAAGATATATTGATAATTATTTTTGTAGTAAAAACCACTCAAAGTTGCATACCTGAACTTTTAATAAATTCACTAGGCTCCGCCCGTGCTATACCAGGCATTCTTAAGATATTGTTTTCTGGTATGAAAAGTATTTTATTCCAGTATTATGATTTACCTACGCCTAATAATTGAGTATTAAACATTCTCATACTTCCGTACTCAGAGACGTCAATTAGAATTTAATGACGGCATAAAGTATCTCTATTTTTATTGATTGAAATAGACAGGAAAAAGAAATTAACCAGTGCCCAAAATGTGACAAATTAAACTTAAACGAATTTTATTAAACACCTATTTTTTATTTTGATATGTCTTATAGTACAAAAAAAAATGTTACGACGTGTCTGAGTACTGCAGTTACACTTTCACAATGAATATGTAGGTACTTATGTGGCAGTAGATGTAAAGTTACTTATTAGTATCAATCTAACAACATTTAGCTTTAACTGAACTTTAATTCCATGTAATAAGTACCAAATTACGGGACTTTAGGATTAAACGTATAGAACTTTCCTACTTTTTGTATATAAAACTTTTCCCCTTATTACGTGAGATGGTTTAAAGCAAGTGTCCATGGACCCGGGAGTACCCGAGACTATCTTATACTTAAACTATCTCATTTAATAAGACTATAATTAAAGCTCCATATGATATAAAAAAAAGTGTTTTGATAACAAATAAGGTTTGTATTTACATCCAAAAAAAAACGAGGCGTAGCGAAAGTTGGACGTATTCTTACAATATTCAATAATTGGTCATTCTTCATTACTCTGGAACTGTAATCTCACTTCATACTGTGATCTGTACCAAATCCACCAGCCCAGCGCATGCCTTGTGGCTGCTGACACGATCCAGCAGTAGTAACAGACCTGAGAACATTAGTTCATCATAGAAATCACGTAAGCACCAAAGGGGGTGGGGGCATATTTTTGATGACATGGGGGACGGGTCAGTCTAGATGGTGATTCATCATCATCAGCCTATAATTTCCCATTGCTGAGCACAGGCCTCCTTTCACAAATGAGGGTGAAAGGGAATGGACAATACTCCACCACGCGTGCCTACTGCGAATTGGTGGAGGATGGTAATACTGTGGAGGTAGGCTAGTGGTCAACCTACTGTTGGAATTTTTCAAGCCGCCTAGGAGGCATCCAACTAGCTTAACGACTATCACAATTAAGTAATAACCGGGACCAACGGCTTTACGTGCCTTCCGAAGCACGGAAACGCTCGATTTGAAATACCACTAGGCGGTCACCTATCCAGGTACCGACCACGACGGTGATAGCTTATCTTTGCGGATCGATTAAGAACGGCTAATCATGCTACACCACGAGCGCTTCGGATGGTGATTACGTCAGCAATATTCATTTCCATTTTAGATTTTGCCACAATTTTTTTTAATAAACGAGTCACGAGACGAGTAAGAGCTTTGCTTATTTTTGCTGACGAGCGGGAGTTAAAAATTACTGAAATTCTTCTTGAGTAATATTTGAATGGCCCCAAAGGTAGATACAATAACACTTGTCATTGCATATATCTAAGGTCTAGTGATGATACATATATCGCTATACTTACAGTAGGGTAGCGTGTCTACGTGATAGTTTTATTAATGGGACTACAGACATTTTTCCAGAAACTATAAGTTATAATATACATAAAACCCAAATTCAAATACTTTCGAGTTACCTGATCAAAAATATTGATGATAATAAGTCATCATAAGGTTATCTACTGCTACATAAGCCAGTAAAAATATAGGCCGCTAAAATTTCCACCAACAACTATAATAAGCTAGTTATACCCAGCGACTGCCCGGTCGGTTGACTCTCGTTGATAGCTCAGTTAGTGAAGTCTGAAGGTCATGGTTTCGAATTGTATTATAAGCTAGATGTTTCAGTGTAAGATACTTTGTCACGCTGGTAGGGTATTTAGTAGAAAACACGTCTGACTGGTGGTTCATGTTTAAAATCTCCTATTGGAGAATTCCGGCAGGTGTTAGAGTCAGTACCTTTGCTTTGTGTGCTTACCAGCTTCGACCACTTCATCACTTACTATGACGAAATTGTAGTTAAACGCCTATTCCCAGAGGCCATCTAATATGTTTGTTAGTTGGAAGCTATAAGACCTATTTCCGAAACAGACTCCAAAATACTCACAAGGGTCATACAAGCAAGAACAAAAGTGGACGCCAACGGCCACGGCGTGACATGGCTCTGCTGAGTCATCAAACTAGCCAGGGTCCTTCCCGACAGCCAGGCAGCTAGGACAGCGAGCGGGGACATCAGCATTATACCCAGGCTGTCTACCATCAGCTGTAAATAAATAACGTTTATGGTTTGCATTACGACACGAATAAATACAATTATGTAGATATCCTGTAGTGTTCTCCGTAATCAACCTACATTATGGCGGGACTGCGAAGTAAAAGGCGTTGATAGACCACTGTCGGTGACGTCGAAAGGCATGGATGGTCGTGGTTCAAATCTTACAATGAGCTTTTGGTGAAGATAATGAAGAAACCATAGCACGGTAGAATGGTTCTTTGTAGTAACCGTCTAACTGTAATACTTCGCTTCGAATTTAACAGTACTGTACAGCCATCGAGGAACAATCCCTTTAGAGTAGTCATACCGAGTAATCCGATTCCGAACCTAGTCAGTGATTTGTCACTGATTTTGAATAGTAAATGCCAATCACGGCACCTTGTGTTCTTGACTTGACCAATCAGAGTGCATGTGTCCTTGAATTAGCCAATCAGAGCGCATTTGCGGTGGTGGGAAATTGGCGGAATAGTTTGCAAGCATAATGAACGTCATTGCGTTTCTTTGGGTTTAGTTGTTCGATGTGTACAGCTAGGTGGATGAAAGAACGAGATGCTTTTTGTGCATACCATTTTTGGCCACATCAAATTGTTGTAATACGCAGGCCTGTAGTATATAATTTAAGGGGGCTAAGAAGATACAATAAATACTATTTTTATGAATGAAAAATATATGGAATGTTATTTTAGGATTGCAATAACATAGCAATCCTACAGACGGACAAAGTAAATTTATGGAGAAAACATTGAAATAATGATTATGAAAATATTTTTTATACCTATGTATTTGAAATGGTATTTAATATGTTATCTATTACAAGATATCTCATTTATTTTACTGAGGTATTCATTGATGTCAGAAGTTTCAAAAAAGTATAATTTAATACTTGATAATTCGTTATTAGTTTATACTTTTTAGTCCGAAGTCTATCAAAAATGCTGATCTTGTGTGGATCAGACAAACAAACAGATAAACAAGGAAACGAGATAATGAAGCATCGTCATCCAGTTCTAAACTATGCTTATACTCTAGCATATGGGGAAGTTCGTTTAAAATCTATTGCAAAATTTGTACCGAAAACAGACGGAAAAATTTGATAAAAATATTTAATACTCAATCCAAACACCAAACCAAACAAACCTGTTTAGCATTCTGGCTAAGTATCCACATGACCAGAGCACGAGGTACACCGTATCTATGTACGCGTTTGGTCACGTATTTCGTTCCACATAACTCACACTTAGACTTCCCGGACTCAGTCAACCACCTCTCTAAACATTTCACATGGACCCTACCGACGGTACCTCGACACGAACACGCCGATATTAACGGACCTAGCTCAGCAGACAACGCTTCACCACCATGACAGATTCTACACATATCGTCGAAAGAATGATTGCTCGGTCTTTCCTCATCTTCTGTTGTATCAAGTATAGCTGTCATGTTAGCTACTACATTACACACTTCGAGTTCAAAGTTCCAGTTTATAGGGATAGTACCAATTGACCGTTTAGAATCATTGTCTGGTTTCTGATAATTATCGAGGATTGGAGGAGTTCTTCGTTTGGGACTCCTTACTTTAATGCGGTGTTGACGGGGATATCTGTCTCGTCTCATTGGCGTTCTTTCAGCATTTATCTGAGCTTCTTTCATACTCTGTTCATTTCTAGTTGTTTCTTTTAAATTTTCTGTTGATGAATCATCTTTAAGCGCATTGCAAAGGTCAATGTTACTGGAACTAGCTGTTACGTCTTTGTCTATAGTTGGTGTGCATTGCTTTTTCGATACTATTGATGCATTACTTTCGCATTCAGTAACTATTTCCAAAGCTGTCAAATTCTTCGAAGTGTTTGGGTAAATTTTACCTTTTGATTTGTTAGACTTGTATGTAGATATGTGATTTGCAGGATCTGATTGACTGTAAAAAATAATAATTAGGAAAATGAAATCTACAAATTACCGAACGAGTACCTATAGAAGTGGTATGGGCAGCGGTAAGGCGCCGATCCCACAGAGAAGAGTTCTAGAGTTCCGCGTTCCGAGTTTTGCATTCCGCGTTGACTGTAAGCTATGTGGGGTCTTTAAAGTAAAAAAAGTATGTTGTGCAATCAGTAGTGAATATTGCAGAACTCTAGAACTCGAGAATGCTTGCTGTGTCTATAATAGTCAACACGGAATGCAGAACTCGGAACTCCAGAACTCTCTCTGTGGGATCGGCGCCTAATAGCTTCTACCGCTAGAGATATTTAACTATAGGTACCATTTTCGCTGGTCGAATTTGGTTATCATCCGGTGATAAAGCAGTTTTCAGCATGAATTTTCATTGCCCTAGAAATGAGCTCGATTTTCTAGTAATCAATTTAGTTACCTGTTTTGCAAACCGTTTTGCATTTTAGACGAGTCTCTGCCAGCTATGTCATTTTGGACCGAAAACCTTCGACGCCTCGTATTCGGCATTTTACTGTAATTTATTAATGTCTATTTTTTACTACTTTTATCAATGTTTTTTCATAATTATAATTTGACAGTTAGCTTGTTAATTTTTGACAGGCATCGTAAATTTTTTTTTTTTGTCTGTGGTTTTAATAACTTCATTAGAAAAGTTTTATATATTTTTTTTCGAACTTGGTAAAACTTATTAAAAAAAACATATGTATATTTGAACTAATTATCCTGAACAATACTAGTGGCATTCGTAAATACTTCCTTTTCACACGCTCTGATGCTGATGTTTTCCTGTTGTGTACGTAGTTACGAATGATATGCTTAAAAGGCTGCCACCACAGGAATCTAACTTAGGCTATTACTTTTAGAAGCTCAACTTTTAAGGCGATGATAGCTCAGTGGTAGTGACGTCGGATACCGAGACGAAGGTCTCGGGTTCGAATCCTACAATGAGCTTGAGCTTTTGGTGAAGGAAAACATCGTGAGGAAACCATAGCCCGGTGGCAGGGTACTTTGTAGTACCCATCTGGCTGGCTATCACCCTCAAGTTGAAAATCTGTTGTCAAGCACCTAAACACACAGCTGCACTTGAGAGCCAGTTCCTTCTAGGCTTTGTGTGCTTACCACCATCGGCCACATAATCACTTACCATGGTGAGATTGTGGTCAAACACAGGCCTATACACAGTAAAAAAAAAACTCCATTTCTAATTATTTGGTAATACACAGACACACATTATAGGTAGGTAACATTTAATTTAATTTATGAATCAAATGAATATGAGGAAGAGTCGACCGTGCCTAGACAAGATCGTTGTCGAAAATCGTTATCGTTAGTAAACGATCAACCTTTGTATGGGATTGACATAAGAGATTGTTAAAAATCACGTGAAATTTCGATTTGAAATGTCAATCCCATACAAAGGTTGATCGTTTAGTAACGATGACGATTATCGACAACCATCTTGTCTAGGGGGGCTGCAGCACCAAATATCAGTTTCACGACAATTCAGTTGGACGTCCCTATTGCAGTCCCTAAGGATAAGGATTGAGCTCCATGAGATTTTGTCCTCAGCACTACGATACGGTATACATCAGAAATTTCCCTGGTATTGCAAATAACTACAAGTCTGTGACGATTTATTTACGAAAGAAAAAAATATGAAAAGGACACAAGCATGCAGTACCAAATGTAAATAATATTCGGAAAACAAACATCTAATGTCATGTACAGGAAATGACACAGATGGCCACTCTACGAGATCTTAGCGGAATATAAATCTCGAAATACAGTCCTCGTCGAAAGTCTCCTCTCTACAAATTCTATTGGATTTATTTTTAAATTACATGCTCAAAATTTTAAAAGAAAGGATGGGTAAAGAAGTATGGTTGTTGTACCCACTGGACACTTTCAACGAAAATTTGTTCTGAAAATGACCTTTGATATCCTTAGAGGCTGAATTTTAGTGCATATCTACATAAAAATTCCCAGAATTTGCGTTATAATGTGTGTATGTCTGTCAACCAGCTTCTCTCTTCTAGTCACATCACAATACGAATGCAATCATTACATAAGGACCAATCAAGTGAAATCAATAAGGTTAACGTACTGTAAGGATTAATAATATAGTTTCTGTGGATCTAAGCTTGTGTACTATTCTAGGCGCTTGACCACAATCTGAACTTGCTTGATACAATAATATACGTAACTTGACTTTTACTTAATTATGTCTAGCCTGTAATCTATAAACAAAGCCGAAGTCTGAGGATTGCAGTAAGATTCTAATTATAAAGTAAACAAAACGCAGCTTGATTCAGATCTTTAAGCCTTTATTTTGTCTTGTATATTTTGTTTTATAAAGTTAGAATTTTTTTTCTAATTCTAAATAAGACAATGAACAAGAATTCATCGAGCAATAAACTATTTTAAATGGAACTAAGTTTTTATTTTCGAACCTTCATAGGATGGTTTATGAGTTACAACCCACTGACAGATATACAGACTGTCGGGCGGACAGCGGAGGCTTAGTATTAGGGGCCCGTTGGGACCCTTTGGGTACGGAACACTAAAAAAACCATATCAACGTGTGAAACTTCATATGAATGTGTAAAATTATTATTACTATTATTATTATTAATATTAGTTATTGTGGCATTTGTTATAATATCTTTCTCGCATTTTCTTTTCAATAAATATTACATGATTACAGATCATCTCGAATTGCACATTATCTCTACAATGCGAGAAATCTCTACAACGCGAGAATTTGATTGTTGAAAATAGCAACCTGAATAAAAAAAAAAAACAAAGCTACGTAATTTTTTTATACGGCGTAGTAGGTAAGCAAGCTTGCGGCCCGCCTAATGGTCGGCGTTTACTGCAGCCATGTACAGTAGTACTAATATAGCTTACCGATGTACCTGCGCAGAAGATACATTTTCAAAGCGCGGTAAATGCTATTGGTCGGCAGCTGCCGCCATGTTAGCGCGCGCCGTGCGGAGGGGCGTGACTTGCGAGTGAGACGGAACTAACAGCTGCAGTGTATTATGAACCTTATAGTAGTGATCTAAGGTGTGATGCATTCTTTCGTTAATCTTCGGGGCCATACTTTCTTTTCTGTGCGAACGAAGATTCACGACGCGCCATATCACAACATAATGAGTTGGTGAATAAACACATGCTCTTCTACCCCTTTAAACAACAGCAAATAATATCGCCCATAACATACGCAGACGTCGTAACTGTGTTTTCTAGTTGCTTTTTCTGGACACAATAAAACGGTTCGGTGTAACCAACTAGAAGCTTGTTGAATAAACAAACAATAATAACATTCATACCTACAAATTGTATAGCAGTAGCATTAAATCACAAAAGCGCTTGCCCCGCACAAAGAACTGTAAATATTAATATATTACTGATACACTAAGCAAACATGCTATTTCAGAATCGTAAATAAAATGTTAAAATACCGCTTTAATAAAATTTTATTAAGTTGTCTATGCACATTGATTCAATATTTTAAGCAAATAAAATAAATTCACAATATTCAATTTTCACAATATTAGATTTTCTGGTGTACAATAAAGAGTTATCTATCTATCAACGATTTATTCAATGTTTCTTGTTTTCAATATGCGCATATTGCAGTTTTATGTAGGTAAACTAGATCCATATTTATATTTATTCATAAAAGGTTTTTTCATACATATAGAATTTCATTTTAAATTATTTTCATTCTAAAGGTCATCGCCCACTATGTCAGTACCGCTCCAATCGTAGCGAAACGGCCCGGCATGCGGCACCGCCTCAACTCAATCCAACCACTAGCTGCCAGCGCGCCGCCTGCGAGGTGGCAGCTCGCGGGCGGTGCGGCGCCGGCGCGGCGCCGGTGAAATTGGTGGCGTAGCTTTGGCAAGATACCGCTTGCTGGCGACACGCAGCAAGGGAGCGGACCGCTCGCTGGAAGCGTGTGGTCAGCAGGACTAGTGGCTTGTAGCGGCAAGGCAACTATTTTATCTAGTCATTGGGCTGATTCTGTTGTTCACAACTAAACTAATTTTAATGTCACTATGTCTCTTTCTAACAAAGAACATAAGAAAAGGATGTAAGAAATTTAGTCCTGTCAAATTAGTCCAATGCTTGTTTTCAATATCATTTTTGTCGCCATCTATCGCGGTTACGCCTAAATATACGCAAAATAAGACGGCAAAGATTAACAACTTAAAATATGTTCTATCCTTTTTCAATCATGTTCGTAAGAAAGAGATGAGATGTCACTAAAATTAGTTTAGTGCGATTTACAACAGAATCGGCACCATTGTAAAATTTACTTTAACGCATACGATTTAAAGACCTCTTCACTTGCATGGCAAGATAAATGCCGAGGCGTAGCCGTGCTGATATAGTAATAATTTTCTGCACAAATATATTATGAGATTAACTGTTCTGGATGGATAAACGGGAAGAGGGAGACCAAAAAAGAGATGGATGGATTGTGTGAAAGTTGACATGGGTAAGAACATATTGTGCCGACCCCAAATGAGAGGCAGATGATGAACTGTTCTGTAGAGTCAAACTAAACAAACAATAGTTTTATTGCTATCAATAAAATGATTGATTACTCGCCGCGCGGATAACTCTGCTACCATGCGAAGCCGAGGCGTGTACCATAATAAAATAATATAGCTGCATCTAGAGATGGGTAATGGGTAAAAACCCATTCTTACCATTTGGGTTAAAACCGGGTGATTTGGGTTAAAACCCGATTTTAACCCATTTTTGCCCATTTTACTGGGTGAAAACGGTTATTGTAAATTATTTAATAGTGGAAGGTAGTGTTCACTAAAGCTAATAAAAAATAAAAGCCTTTACTGAAATCAGGTACATTTACTAATGATGTATTTATGAAAATACAACATGTAAAAGGAGTAGGCAGTCTAAATATCTTCACTTGCATCGGAAATACGGTCACAATTTAAAAATTCTATATAGTTCAAGTCGGACGTGGATTGTTCAGGGCTGTTAGTACGTGGAGGTGTGGTTTCTATGAATCTTCGGGATGTATTGGTGGTGCAGGCATTCAATCGTCAGTGTTATCACTTACATCAGCGTGTTTGTGTAACAAATTCAAATTATACGTAAAAAACAATGTATACCACTAAGGTGGCAAACAAGCATACGGCCCGCCTGATGGTAAGCAGTTACCGTAGCCTATGGACACTTGCAACACCAAGGTTATCAATCGCGTGTTGCCGACCCTGAAGAAATCTCTTCACTCCTCAGTTTTTCAAAAAGTTTTTCTATTACTCTATTGGGAAAACCACGGTGGGCAGCTCATTCCTCAATTTGAGCGTCCGCGGAAAAAAACTCCTTTGAGCCCGCAAAGTTTGAAACAATTCTGGTTTCAATGTGTGAGGATGGACTCCCCGTCGATGGCGAGACTTGCGATGGTGGAAGGTAGCCATGGGCATCAAGTCGAACAATTTTTTAGAACAAGTGTTCTAAAAAATTGTTCGAGAAGCATTGTAAAAGCGGTAGAAAACACATAAGGACGCAAAGTCTCTCCTCAGACTAAGGGGCTCTAAACCGCTTGTGAGCTCGGGATCGTCAACAATTCTAATGGCACGTCGCTGCACCGAGTCTAAAGGCCCAAGCTGGTATCCAGGTGCTACCACCTATAGATGACAGCAGTACTCCATATGAGGCCGGACCTGCGACTTATAAAGTTGCGGCCTTTGCCCTGATGCAATGTGAAGTACTGCTTCGCTCTGTTGAGCACTCTAAGCTTTTCGGATCCCAACTTAACCTTGTCTTCTAAGTGACTTCGGAACAAAACGTCGCTAGAAATGGCAACGCCAAGGATCCCGATGCTTTGACTGATGTTCAAGGAAGTGTTCTGGAACTGTGGAGCCATAGACCATGGGGTTTTCTTAGCGGTGATCGCGCAGGCTTGAGTCTTGGTGGGGTCAAATGGACTAGGTTTAGTCGACCTCAATCGGAGACAAGTTAGTGTACTATCGATTTCAGTCACCAGCCGTTCGCGGCTTTCCTCCACCTCGGAACAAGGGATATTTGCACGGCCCGTGGGACACCCATTGGTGTCCTCTGTACTGTCGTCCGCATAGCAATGAATGCTGTCAATAGACAGCATATCATTGATATGCCGTAGGAACAGTGTTGGGGACAGCACAGAGCCTTACGGGACGCCAGCATTTATGTCCATGCTATCGGAGCAGCTACCGTCGACGACGGCGACGGCTCTTATGCATCTGCTGGACAGAAAGCTGGCAACCCATTTGCATAATCCCTCGGGAAGCCCGTATGCTGGTAACTTCGTAAGAAGACCCTTGTACCAGACCCGATCGAACGCATTCGCTACATTTAGGCTCACATCAACAACGGTGCGTGAGATATACAAGGAGGTCACCAGCAGAGCGACTGTGACGGAAACCATATTGTTGGTCGCTCAACAACTCGTGATCGTCCAGGTATCTCAAAAGCAGCGTGGTGATCACGAACCTTGAAGAGAAGGGCGATGGGCTTGTGATTCGCCGGGTTTGATCTGTCGCCCTTTTTGGACACTGGGTGCACGTGGGCAGTCTTTCACGAAGACGGAAGCGCGAAGGATCGGCAGTGAAGTAGTTTTTCATAAGAATAGAATAGAATAGTCATCATCATCATCATCATATCAGCCCATGGATGTCCACTGCTGAACATAGGCCTCCCCCATTGATTTCAAAATATTACTACCTGATTTATAAATTGACTATACAATAGCGGACTATTCACTAACGTTCTTTCCCACCGGAATCTGAAATCGTTAAGGATTAAACGCTAGTGGATTCGCATTTGCGAGAAAGAATGAAGGTATTAAAATCCCTGGTTTAATTTAACACTTTTTAGTGCAGGGCTTTTTAAAGCGTGTTTTTTTTGTTTTTTTAAACTGTAATTTATTTTTTATTTTTTAGTCAACATAAATTATTCATACCATTTTATTATGTTACTTATACCATATTTTCACCCAATATCACTTTCTTTCACATTTATAATAAGTATTTAGCTTCAGTGCCTACTCTTTGACTCCACCAACAGACTCAGAAAACCATATTTGGCCAAAATGCGCATAATACGATTCCAATACGCCCAAACACGGCTAGAATACGATGCTCCGCTATGGGGTTCCAGTGCCAACCCTCCGACTTCATCATCAGACCCTGAAAACTATACATGGTCAAAATTCATCTCACGACATTTCCAACAACCCCAAACACGGCTAGGATACGATGCTCCACTATGGAGTTCCAGTGCTTACCCACCTACTCCATCATCAGACCCTGAAAACCATATATGGTCAAAGTTCATCTTACGACAATTCCAACAAGCCCAAACACGCCTAGGAAACGTTGCTCCGTTATGGAGTTCCAGTGCCTACCCTCCTACTCCATCATCAGACCCTGAAAACTATACATGGTCCAAGTTCATCTCACGATAATTCCAACAAACCCAAACACAGCTAGTATACGATGCTCCACTATGGAGTTCCAGTGCTTACTCTCCTACTCCATCATCAGACCCTGAAAACCATACATGGTCAAAGTTCATCTCAAGATAATTCCAACAAGCCCAAATACGGCTAGTATACGATGCTCCACTATGGAGTTCCAGTGCTTACTCTCCTACTCCATCATCAGACCCTGAAAACCATACATGGTCAAAGTTCATCTCAAGATAATTCCAACAAGCCCAAATACGGCTAGTATACGATGCTCCACTATGGAGTTCCAGTGCTTACTCTCCTACTCCATCATCAGACCCTGAAAACCATACATGGTCAAAGTTCATTTCATGACAATTCCAACAAGCCCAAACACGGCTAGGAAACGTTGCTCCGTTATGGAGTTCCAGTGCATACTCTCCTACTCCATCATCAGACCCTGAAAACCATACATGGTCTAAGTTCATTGTATGAAAATTCCAACAAGCCCAAACACGGCTAGGAAACGTTGCTCCGTTATGGAGTTCCAGTGCCTATCTTCCGGATCCATCATCAGACCAGCTCGATGGTACCAAATTATTGTATTGTCATCTGTACTTGATAAGTGTGCAAAATTTCAGTTTAATCTGACGTCTGGAAGTCGATGAAAATTACGTTCGAAGATTCCTTTACATACATACATACATACAAGTGAAGCTAATAAAAGCGTGTTAAAAACATAAAACACTGCGCGCGCGCCTAGCATCCCCTCCCGCACTGTCCTACCCACGGAATTGAAAAAACAAGGCAGAAATCTGCAATATTAGTTTCCACCCACCCAAACCACCCAGTGGGTGGATTAAAATGGGTGGAAACTGGGTTTTAACCCACTCATGGGTTTTAACCCGGGTGGTTACCCATCTCTAGCTGCATCATGGATGTGGCCATATACATTATTTATGCGACTGCAAGACCGCTTTCTGGTTATAAAAAAATTATAACTTATAAAAAATACGTCAGAATGCAGCCCTCTTATATGGCATATTATAACAATCACCGTGCATAAAAATGTAGTGTATCTAGTGTAACCGTAGCATGATAAGTCTCGTAGCACCTCTACGCCTCTGTAGCACACTGTAGCGCATCATTGACATACTGAACAAAACCTGAAATGTGAAATATCTTTCCTCGTATTATTATTATTAATATGAATTCCACAATAAATCATAAAAGTAAATCAAAACGAAGAGATCAAGTTTACATTATAACATTTAACGTAAGAACATTAAAAGATTCTGAGAGATTGATAGAATTAGAAAATGCAATAGAAAAACTAAATTGGGATATAATCGGTATGAGTGAAATCAGAAGAATGGGTGAAAATATTGAAGAATACAAAGATTATATTCTATATTACAAAGGTGAAACACCTGGAGTCTATGGAGTTGGTTTTTTAGTTCAAAAGAAGTTATCAAAACAAATACTAGAGTTCAAGGGAGAGTCTGAGAGAATAGCTGTATTAAATATCAACCTACCAGCGCAAAAAGACCCTTGGACGATAATACAGGCGTATGCACCAACTGAACAAGCTACAACAGAACAAAAAGAACTCTTTTATAATGAACTACAATCCACAATTCAAATGGCACATAAAAACTTCATACTTATGGGAGATTTCAATGGAAAGATAGGATCAAGCAAAGTAGGAGAAGAAAACATTGTAGGAAAGTACAGCTACGGTATTAGAAGTGAAAATGGAAATAAACTTGTGACTTTAGCTGCACAAAACAAACTTGCAATAATGAACAGCTTTTTTAAAAAGAAAATCACACGTAAATGGACATGGCAACACCCTAATGGAAAAACTTTCAACGAAGTAGACTTCATATTAACAAATAAACCAAAACTTATAAATAATGTGGATGTGATAAACTCACTAAACTTTTCATCAGACCACGGAATGGTACGAGCCAATATATCGGGCACAACTCGGAGAAAATCCAGGAAACTGTATTCAAAAAATATACCTCAAATTCAATACAAGAACTCGGATGCATTTGAGACACATTTTAAAGAAAAATTAAGTATTAAGAAGAAAAGTGTCTCACTGCAAGAGAATTATGATAATTTTATTATGTCGCTTACTGACTCAGTACGAAAAACTGTTCATGATTCAAATAAATTATCCATTGAAGCCCTACATTTATTACAAGAAAGAAAAAGATTATTACAAGATAGACATAAAAAAGAGATACAGAGAAAAATAGCAAGCATAAGTAAAGAAATAAATAAACAACTTAGAAAAGATAGAAAAGAGAAAAGGTTATATACATTTAGGAAACACATACAAAGGACAGGAGGCATTAAAAAAGCTAATAAGGAGTTACAGGAAGGTAAAAACTGGATCCCTTACTTAAAGAAAAAAGATGAGACACCTACCGGAAAAAGACCCAAAATAATTGAAATAGCAACGGACTTTTATAGCAATTTGTACAGTAAAGATAAGACTAAATCCAAAACATCTACAATAAATTTTAAAACAACTGAAAATGAGGAGATACCAAAAGTTATATTAAGAGAAACGGAACATGCTATATTAAGTCAAAAGAATGATAAAGCTCCAGGAGAAGATAACATACCAAATGAATTACTCAAATACTCTATATCAACTATAGCACCAGAATTAACAGAATTGTTCAATCAGGTCTTAGAAACTGAGATTATTCCTAAGCAATGGACTGAGTCTGTCATAACTTTACTTTATAAAAAAGGAGATAGGAAAAACATCAACAACTACAGGCCCATCAGTCTCATGAGCAATATATATAAAGTATTCTCGAAAATAATCCTGAATCGGTTAAGTAAAGTACTAGACGAAAACCAGCCAAAGGAGCAAGCCGGGTTCCGTAGTAAATATAGCACTCTCGATCATATTTATGTCGTCAAACAAATAATAGAAAGGTATAATGAATATGGAAAAACGATTTACCTATGTTTTGTAGATTTCGCCAAGGCTTTTGACTCTTTAGAACATGATATAATATGGGAAGCACTATTAAATCAAGGCATAGAAAAGAAATATGTAAGAATATTAAGGAACATATATGTGCAATGCTCAGCAAAAATACGACTAGATAGAACAGGCCATGTATTTCAGATACAACGAGGAGTTAGACAAGGTGATCCTATTTCACCTAAACTTTTCTCTGCGGTTTTAGAACATTTGTTCCGGAAAATGAACTGGCAGGATTATGGGATAAACATTGATGGTGAAAGACTTTCTAACCTGAGATTTGCAGATGACGTTGTTCTATTTTCTGAAAAAATAGAAGATCTAGAAAAAATGTTACAACAATTGTCAAATGAGAGTACAAAAGTAGGCCTCTCCATTAACGCCTCAAAAACAAAAGTTTTATCCAATGCAGAAAAATTTTATATATTGCTAGACGGTAAGCCCATTGAATGTGTGGAGGAATACATATATTTAGGTCAGATCATATCAGCCAAGGAAGACACTGATAAAGAAATTCAACGTAGAATTACAAACACATGGAACAGGTACTGGTCGTTTAAAGAAATCATGAAAAACAAGGATATACCCATGAAGGAAAAGAAAAAACTATTTGATGTATGCCTACTACCTTGCTTAACATATGGCTGCCAGACATGGCCATTAACTGGAAAAAACCTAAATAAACTAAGAGTATGCCAAAACAATATAGAGAGAAGTATAATGGGAATTCGGTTAAAGGAAAAGATCAGACTAGACTACATAAAAAGACAGACAAATTTGAAAAATGTCATTAAAACCATCAAACAACTAAAATGGACATGGACAGGACACATGATGCGGAGTAATGAGAGGAAATGGACAAAAATGGTAACGAACTGGTATCCTAGACATAATAAAAGGAAAAGAGGAAGACCACAAAAACGTTGGAAGGATGACATAACGGCATTGGCAGGAACAATGTGGACTAGACTGACACAGAATAGAAAGGAGTGGAAAAATCTGGGGGAGGCCTTTGTCAACGGACAAGCTGAAATAAAAAAAAACGAAACAACCGGTTGTTGATGTAACGGAACCATTATTTTAACTATTATTATTATATTATTATTTAAGGAAAAATGTTTTTTCAGCAATAAAGGCTTATTTTATTTTTTTATTTATTTTATTATTATTATTCATTACATTACATATATTATTATAACCTTATTGTGGTTTTTAGCATTATACTTGCCATCTACAGTTATTTGAAGCAAATTATTATTATTTCTTAATTTTTAACTACAAGAATTAACACTAAAAGCCTTTCCTGCAAGCTCGTGCCCTAAATCACCCGCTACTTTACCCGCTCCACTTTTAAACCTATTAATTATCGCAGCATTAGTCAAGTTTCTTTTTCGTTCAGAGCAACCGAAGCTCTTGAAACATTTGGAGCGCAAATGACATCGTTTAATCCCTTAATTGTTACTGTAATCACTTTAGTCTGTTACAATTAACTACGGTGCCCCTAATTTTATTCACACAAAAACAAAGGTCAGGCTAATACGATTGCTCAGTAGTAGAGACGAAGATCCCAGATTCGACTACAATGAGCTTAAGCTTTCTGTGAAGGAAAACATCGTGAACCATAGAACGATGGTAGGGTACTTTGTACCACCTGCCTGGCTCCAACCCTCAAGTTGAAAATCTGTCACCAAGACATCTAGCGGTCTGACAGCTGTACTTGAGAGATAGTTCCTTCCCAGGCTTTGTGTGCTTACCACCTTCGGCTACATCATCACTTACCATGGTGAGATTGTAGTCAAACACAGGCCTAAACGTAGTAAAAAAAAGTTTCGAATCTAACAATGACTTCGAATTTTCGGTAGGTAGCGCAGACGTAAACGGCGATGGAACACAGTTTATGTCTGCGCAGGGAGTGGCTGATTTCATACTGGTTCTATAGAAATCAAATATTCGTTGGTAGCTTGTATCCGACACAAGACATACGTTTGTGCAGCTCCCGAGAACAAATTACAAGGAACTGATATCGATTTTTTTCTGATAGTATATCACAAATGTGCGATATATCTATGATTGTATCTATGCTCACGCTTCTCACAAGGTAATGTTGTTAACGCTATCAATCTATTAATATTCTTTACTCTATGGTTCAATACACCTAACGGTAGATTAAGAACAATTTTCTTGTTAACTGGTAACTTTGTTTATTAAAGGTAACTTCAGTAGCTTTGACCTTAATAACTACCATGACTTTGTCTTCTAAAAATGAATTATCAATTAAATAATTCTTAGAGTTCTATTTTGTATACAATCAATCATTGTACTTCCTTTGATGTCATCATTAATATCCCAAGTTTCTATTCATGTCATGTTGTTTATAATTTTTTTCTTTTATTAATGTAATTATGTCATGGTATAATTATAATAGTAGGTTTCCTCATACTTACGAACATGCTATCTTTATGGTTGTCACAGTTATCTGATGAAACAAAAATATGTAAGTGACTAAACTGTTTTGCCGTAAAAGCAACCTAATTTTAAAACCAAGATGAACGTTTGTAACCATTACTAACTAAACTAAAAAACTAAACTGCAACTCCAATATTTAATGAAGATAAAATACTACTAATCGCTTGGCTCGCGGTTAAAAATATAACAATGACATCAATTGTTACAATAGGACGTGCGTCCCTCGCGAGAACCAACGGGTTAAACTGACAAATACTACTGAACTAACTAAACAAACAGAATCGGAAAATATACGCTACAAAGCTCTTTGTATCGCTTTTTACATTTGTTTAATTTTCGTAGTACAATTTCATTGTGAAATTTCTACGGCTTGAGTTCAATGAATCCAATTTTTCAAGTGTGTATTAATTATAGTATAATGACCGGTGATAATACGGCCAAAACATCTAAAAATAGCACTAAAGTATTGATTACAAGCAATATAAATAAAGGTGACCATTCAAACCATTTATTAACTCCCACCTATTGCAATTTACACTAGAGATATTTGATTCTCAATATATTTATTAACTGAAAATATAAAATACTAGCTTCTGCCCGCGGCTTCGCCCGCGTGGCCTACAGGAAAAAAATTACATATTTTTCTTCAAAAACACATTATAAGCGCTCTCACTCCCTCTCAATTGAATATACACACTAACATTATCCCAAACAAAGAAATAATGACGAAGTTCTCCGTAAAACTAAACTAATCTCTGGGATACAGCCAGAAGTGGATAATAAATAATTTATATTGTTTACAACGAAGCGCCTGTCAAATTCCGATGACAATACAATATTATGGTGACCGCGAGCTGAACTGATGATGGAGACGGAAGGTAGATAAAGTATCTTCTCAGTGACTAACAGTAGATTGATGATGTCTGGACTCATTTTAATCCGCTTACAGTACCAATTACGTATTTTAACCGACTTCAAAAAAAGAAGGAGGTTCTCAATTCGGTTTTTTTTTAATGTTTGTTACCTCATAACTCCGTCATTTATTAACCGATTTGGAAAATTCTTATTTTTGTTTGGAAGTGTACACTTCCCGTTTGGTCCCATTGTCATCAGGTCAGGTTTTAATTACTTTTTAGTGCAATTTGAAGTCGGTTTTTTGTAAAACAGTTCAAATTATATAAAAGCCTTTTATCTACACCCAAGCTATAAATCCTCTACTAAAGTTCCTGAAACAGTTTGCTTATTGCCAGCATTAAAACATCCGGTGTCATGATAACCATTATATCATCCAAAACAGTGTATAATGTTGTACTGAATTTCATTATGCAACTCTTTTTTTTTGCTTTTCTGGTCCAATCCTTACTCATCAAACAGCCACATTCATAAGGATACCATCAGAAAAAAAACGTAGAGGTTAATCGAATTCACGTCGTATCCCGCCATTTTGGTTAGATATTAGAATTGCAGAAATTTATTACTTTGTTGTTTACAAAAATAATTGGACTGTTTTACAAAAAACTTAAACGACTTCAAAGTACACTAAGAAGTAATCAAATCCTGATTTGATGACAATGGGACCAAACGGGAAGTGTACCCTTTCAAATAAAAAAAGAATTTTCCAAATCGGTTAATAAATGACGGAGTTATGAGGTAACAAACATAAAAAAAAAATATTACATTCGTCCAATCAATTCCATTCCGTCCCGTCAATTACATTCATCAAACTTTCATCCCTTATTTTAAGGGTGGAATTTCAAAAAATTCTTTCTTAGTGGATTCCTACTCTTTACAAAGAATACATCCTCCAAATTTCATGTCTTGCTTTGATATATCAGTCAGTCAGTCAGGACTTGGAATTTTATATTCTGATGATTACTATTATTAGCTTTTTTTTCAAACTTTTTTTTTATTTACAAAATAAAGTATAATACCTATGCAATCATAAAAAAGCATGAAAAAACCAAGAACTTTCGTGTGTAATAATATGTTTCACAGAAAATTCAACCCCCGTTTCACCCTTTTAGGGGTGAAATTTCGAAAAACCCTTTCATATTTGATTCGTACACTTCACAAAGAACACACTCTCCAAATTTCATGTCTCTAAGACCAACGGTTTAAGCTGTGCATTGATATATCAATCAGTGAGTTCCCATACACAACTTCATCCTGCTTTTCATCCCTTCGAGGGTGGAATTATTAAAAACGCTGAGACACGTATTAATTAATTTTTAATCTTCAGCCTTAACACAAAATTTGAAGATCCTAACATCGAAACTGACGGACTTTCATACAAACTTTCATCCCCTATTTTACCCCCTTAGGGGTGGAATTTCGGAAAATCCTTTCTTAGTGGATACCTACTCTTCACAAAGAATATACTCTCCAAATTTCATGTCTCTAGGACCAGCGGTTTAGGCTGTGCGTTGATATATCAGTCAATCAGTCAGTCAGTCAGTCAGGACTTTGAATTTTATATTTATAGATTATACTTTATTGTGTAAATAAAAACAAAATGTTGAAAAAAAAAATGCCAATCATATAGCCCCATTTTTTTTTTTTTAATTTTAACCTATAAATTGAAGGCCGACTTACGAACAGGTAGTAGCTTTTACCTTCATAAGCGCGTCTGGCTGCGCGTTCATATTTAAATTGAGGGTACACCTTGTATGAAGTATATTTCCTACCCTCTTTTTTTCCGACTCCTTCATGTGGTATGTGTCAAATTGACCGAGGGCAGCACTCTCTGAATATCTTTCGAAGGCTGAAGTCGTCGTCGCGCGCGCACCCGCCTCTTTTTCCTTTAAATCTTTAATTATTATAATAATCCGTCACCATATATCTAAGAAAAGACATTTTGTGTGTGTTCCGTACAACCTAATTTCAGTGCAGCAAATATTTCGAAAATCTGAAGAAAACGTGGATCCACGGAAGACAAACGACATTGCTGGAACTGTGAGTACCACCTGTTTTCTTTCCCTTTTGGCTACGCCTCGTTTGAAACCTTACCCAAAAGCGTAGTCATATTTTCCCTAAAATTTTATACTTCATACAAAGGTTTTGCTATTTGGTAAAGAGTATTTTTTATCGAATTATCCAGGTTTATTAATCTAGAAACAGCCCAAAAATTACAGTCCGCTAACCGCTCCTTATTTAGGTGTATTTAACCACCAAATTTCGAAAAACCCTTTCATATTTGATACGTACACTTCACAAAGGACACACTCTCCAAATTTCATGTCTCTAAGACCAGCGGTTTAAGCTGTGCGTTGATATATCAATCAGTAAGTTCCCGTACACAACTTCATCCTGTTTTTCATCCCTTCGAGGGTGGATTATCAAAAACGCTTAGACACGTATGAATAAATTTTCAGTCTTTAGCCTAAACACAAAAGGAGACGGGCGAAGTTTCATAGATCGTTGGGCCTGATGTTACAAAAATGATTTCGGTTTTGTTTGATAGTAATATTAATAATATTTCAAATATATAATACTTTTTACGACTGCTCAATGGGAGTAACGAAATATAGGGTATTAAAGATAACTGAAAATAAACTACATTGTTTGATCGCAAATCATTATAATTATTATTATTAGAAAGGAACTATGGGACTGACATGTTCTTGCATGGAATAAAAGTATCTGAAAATCAGTAGTAACAGTGGAACTGTTACCACCGACCTGCGGTCAACTGTTCTTCCACTCTTGGCGTTGTGTAATGTTTTGAAGGAGGATGAATTAAACACACTTTATATTTTTTTCTTTTATTCGTCATCATACACTATTAAAATATAGTCTAAAAACCGTGCAGGCGGTATTAAGTTGTCTTGATACCTTGCCCAACTAAGGTATCATATTATTTATATCACTTACCACAAGAGGAGCAACCCATTGCTGTATAATTGAAAGAATGCGTTCGTCTTCAAGTAAATGCATTCCTATGGTATTACTACGCCAGGTAGCTGCCGCAGTTAATGCAATGATTTTGTAGATGACGCATTGTATAAAAGTTATCGAAATCCGGTAAAACAAGCAGAGGTCCGTCGAGTAAGCAAAAAACAATAGCCGTTGTCAGTAATGCGTAAGTCGTTCGTGCAAGCAGTAGTCGTCAGAATCTTTTAAACGTAGCCAAAGTCGTTAGAAAGAAACTATCAGAAATCACCACACAAAAACAAACGTAAACGCAAATGTATTCACAGAGCGGGCAACAGCGAATGATTTGACAGACAATTGTAATTTTTTCCGTCAAAATATTTATTTGGGTTGCCAGTGGAAAAATATCGGAAATAATCGATTTATTAGGTACTATCGCTTTATAGGTAATAGTAATTAACGTTTTATTAATAGCTTTATGTATTCACAAATAATCATAATATTTTTATTTAGGTAAATAATTGTTCTTTTGATATCTTGATCATTAATTTATAATTATTGACGCTTTTGAAAAAATATATATTAATAATTGTATAGTATCGATTCGCATAATTATTTAATACATCTAGCAACACTTTAGATCGTTTCCTGACAGGAAATAATAATAACATCAGCTATCGTTTCATAAAAACATATATTTTTTATCCCATTGTAAAACTCTATAATATTTTTAAGTTTAAGGTCAAAAAATCTTTGAAGAATTTAGATGAATGTTTCATTCGTGTAACGTCAGGCCCATTTTCGCCGATGTCCTTTTAAGATTCTAACTTCAAAACTGACGGACTTTCATACAAACTTTCATCCCCTATTTTAAGGGTGGAATTTCAAAAAACTCTTTCTTAGTGGATTTCTACTCTTTACAAAGAATACATCCTCCAAATTTCATGTCTCTAGGACCAGCGGTTTAGGCTGTGCTTTGATATATCAGTCAGTCAGTCAGGACTTGGAATTTTATATTCTGACTGATGATTACTATAATATATTGGCTTTTTTTTCATACTTTTTTTTTATTTACAAAATAAAGTATAATATGCAATCATAAAAACGTATGAAAAAACCAAAAACTCACGTGTGCAATAATATGTTTCTCAGAAAATTCAGCCCCCGTTTCACCCTCTTAGGGGTGAAATTTCGAAAAACCCTTTCATATTTGATTCGTACACTTCACAAAGAACACACTCTCCAAATTTCATGTCTCTAAGACCAACGGTTTAAGCTGTGCATTGATATATCAATCAGTGAGTTCCCATACACAACTTCATCCTGCTTTTCATCCCTTCGAGGGTGGAATTATTAAAAACGCTGAGACACGTATTAATTAATTTTTAATCTTCAGCCTTAACACAAAATTTGAAGATCCTAACATCGAAACTGACGGACTTTCATACAAACTTTCATCCCCTATTTTACCCCCTTAGGGGTGGAATTTCGGAAAATCCTTTCTTAGTGGATACCTACTCTTCACAAAGAATATACTCTCCAAATTTCATGTCTCTAGGACCAGCGGTTTAGGCTGTGCGTTGATATATCAGTCAATCAGTCAGTCAGTCAGTCAGGACTTTGAATTTTATATTTATAGATATAACATATGTTCGAGCTATTATTACTTTTATGTAAAAAAATAAGATAATAAGGTACAAAGTCTGAATTTTTTCTAGTTTTTTGTGCTGGTGTAAGTTCTTAACACATAAATTAAAATAATAAGAAAGCGAGAGCATTTACTAGTTATTCTATATTTAAAAAATAAATAAATACATTTCTATTAATTACATAATTAAACCCATGTAGGGATAGCCAAGCTGACGCGTTGGCGGAAAAAGCTCCCCGCCCGCTGGTCTCCGGAGGTCTCGATCAATTTTGATGACAAGGTGCGAGCAAAACGGCGAGCTTCGGACCCCCACGGTCCCATGGTCTCGACCGCAAAAGGTACAAAAATATAGTTGGGTCCAATCGATGCATATTTTTTGAATTTTGAATTTTCCGCACTGGCCGCAGCTGCCCCTGCAGCTTTACAAGTCGCCGGTAAGTGAGATGGCGCGAGTGTATCGACACATGTGGCATCCCACACCAGCGACTTGCCGACACTCCAAGGGATCAAAGACATACCATCCGGTCTCTTGCCATCGCCCCGCGCAAAGAGGAAACGCTGCCAGCCTTCTGGGAACCCTGCCGTTAATCGGAAGCAGCGGCAGGCTTGAGGAAATTTTCTATATATAGATTGTATTTTGTACATATTTGTTGTAAATAAAGATTTAATAAGAAAAAAAAAAATAATAATAACCCATGTACATGATGTATAAACCTACCAATGTAAAAATCTACATGAGCGTAAACTCTCAAAACTCTACTCAATTTTACTTTACGAACTAAATTCACATTGTACTTCATATCTCAAATATAATTCTGTCAGACTAAAAGCGTGTTATATACTTGCAAAGAAGGCGTGTATATTGTTAAAGAACTTGTTGTTACGGAGAATATATATTTGTAATTCTTGAAAAGTTTTCAGAAGACTACAAATCGAGAACTAAAATGTTGTTTTTTTTGCAATTTTTCAATATGGATAAGCGTGCATTCCACCATAATGTCACCGTAACGGTTAATAATAATGTAGCCGAAAATGCTGCAAATTCTTAAATAAGTATGTTTGAACAAAGCTTGTATAGAAAATATCGCGAGGAAAGCTAAGCTTACATTTTTAACCATCGACCCGATATCACCTACTCTGATCTATCAAAGCCTAAGATTACACCTATAATTGTGACATTAACATTTTATCACGACAATATAACTTTATACTTATTTTAGGCATGTATTTAATGCCCTGACTTTAATTTCCTCTATTCGAATAAAATAATTCAAAACTAGAACCAAAAATACTGAATTGCACACTATATAAATCAAACTGAGTATCAGTTTTATGGTTTATGCAAAACTGTTTGAACTGAATGATCATCTAGCATATTGTCTGATCTAACCTAACCAACTGTATTTGGAGTGCCCCGATCGGGTCTGGGTGATAGAACATGTTTTGATGGTAGTTTAATTGTAGAACAGAATTTATATGATATGCAATAAGTAAATTAGAGGTGCAATCAGTAAATTAGAGGAGATTCTTAAGTTTGCGTAATTTTTAAACAGAGGTTCAATTAAAAATATCCCCTAATTTTATACTATGTGAACTAAAGGTCCATAAATGCGTATACAGCCATAATATACCGCTATAAATAGCAGCAATAAAGCTTTACAATCGAATAGGTGCAACTATTTTCACGAACCAATTATCGTTTCAGTAACTAGTCTTCAGTTTACAGGATACTATAAAAAAGGGCATCGAACGGTCGCTGGTACACAGTACCTACTGTTTAACAGAAAGAAAACTTGTTTCAGCAGTCAGTCTATGAACACCGCGTGTAGCAGACGGACGTCTCCCGTACGGCATAGCTTTCCGAGTGAGTTTCGCTCGACGTGTTTGATGCTGGATTCGAAATTTAATAAAATAACAAAAACTGGCTAGTGATAAAGAACAAAATTCAAATACATGTGAAAGTGTCTTTGAAATGTTTGTAGAAAAAGTTTTTATGTTTTGAACTTCTGAAGTTTAGGTTTTTTAAGTTTGCCGTGTTCGAAATTTAAATTGTAAGTATTAAATTAAAATATGTGAAGTGTAGGATTATAAATTAATTATTTCTAAGGTGAACATCCGGATAAAAATACTTAGGTACTTTAATTTTTACTCTCTACATTATACAAAAAGAAAATAATTGTAATTATTGAGTTCCTTCGAATTTTACTTGATATACTATCTCTAAATACATACAAAAATAATTTAATAAAGAAAAATACCAAATGAATATAAATCCAAAAATACATCAAATGCTTCTAATTCCAAAGTATTTCAAAGTTTTGTGTAAAGTAATATTTTAGTCTCAGTAATGTTTTGTCTTCAACTTAATTATCCAACAGTGTAAAAGTAGTTAAAAATAATATCAATATCTAATTGAATATTATTAGATTTATTTTTCATTGTGATCAATACATACTCGTAGAGTCGCTGATTTAGTTTTATATTTAGTTTTAGATTGACCATGCGTAGTAACTAGAATAGCAGTGCAAAAGTTTACTGCATAGTCCTAATTAATGGATTAAGATGTAGAATACATCCTGAATAAGTTCTTAAGATAGTTGTTATCCCGGTAAAGCCACAAGATCCTCCTGGCGGGTAAATAAGTTGATCGTCTTACGCCTCTCCTCTTAGTAATAAAACTTCTCTTCAAAAGGGATTTAGGTATATTTTTATTTGACTGCATCTATGTTAATTACTCGATATCTTATTAGCGATATGCTTCCTTTACTAAAAAAAATAGCACGTTTATGTGCAACAAATTAAATTTGAATAAAATTGGGATGATATAAACATTAATAATACAAGCATTAAGAGGGTTTATAACATAATAACGCACAATGCCGCAATATTCCTGGTTTTCGGTGTGATAAACTCAGTTATATTGATAGTTATTCATTTGTGTTGTCGTAAGTCCAATAGGACATTTACTTTTCTACTTTACCTGAATGATAATTTATTTATTTATTTAGGAAAGCAATAGCTTGAGAACCAACAAGTGGTAAATTAATTAAAAATGAATTGCAAATAATAATAACAAAAAAGTTACTTCGTAAGATACAATTAAATACTAAATATTAATAATATTAACAATAAGAATTAATTATGAATGATTAAAAAAAAGCAATATTGAATTAAGCCAAAATTATGCAAATGGAGTCACTTAGCTACTTTTATATTTGAAAAATACTTAGTGTTCCGCGGAAAAAAAAAAAACCGTCGCGGGTGAAACCGCGGGGGTCTGCTAGTTTTTAAATATGGAATTGTTATCTACAATGCATGTAACTAGACGAATTTGGTTGAAAAACTTGAGACTATATCAGAACCAAAAGAAACAAAGGTTCGGTTGGTTAACCACAATATAACCGTAGAAGTAGTCTGTGGTTTGGGTTGAGCACACAACGCTGAGAAAAGAACTCACGTGCAGATGCTGGCATGTACTGATAAGTGCTTTCTAACAGACTACAGAGTTTTAGACAGCCTGGCGGTTGCAACAAAGTAGGTACCTTTGTGAAAAATACAAACGTTACACTCTTTTAATTCCAATAGCTAGTTTAAGCTACGCCATCACACTAAATTTCAAGAAGTTCTATTTGAGGGTATCTGTGAGATAATTATTAAGCTTCAAGCTATTAATTTTAATGAAATATACAAAGTTTTCTTCAGTATAGGTACCAAAATTATGTTTTTTTTATTACGTAAACAATTATGCATATCATTAAGACTGCACTTATTATTATTTTTAGCACTAAATAATACATCATGTAAAACCCATGGGAATCAGTCTACTGATACCCGAATTTCTCATATAAGAATAGCCCTGTATATTAACTTACTTTTTGTAGGTTTATATTCGGCAGTTGTTGTCAGTGCGATTAGAATGTAAAATTATGTAATGAATCTAAGCTTGTTTTGAAAAGAGTAATTGCTGAGTTTATTGCCGGCTCTTCTCAGCAAATGCAACCTTCCGAACCGGTATTAGAGTATTAGAGTCAGACTTTTCATAAGTGCCTGCGAAGGTCTATTTGAATAAATGATTTTGAATTTTTGAATTTTGCAGTAAATATTCCCAAGTCTGTCCCATATAATTATTTGTACTAGGAAAAACGTAGCTAAGCAGTTTTGATATTTTGTCGCAGATCCTATGGGGTAGTTTTACCACATTTTTATTTTGCTATGATATGCTGCCGCCCGAATAATAACATTTAGTAGCAGTTTTGACCTTTTTATTTCAATTCAGATATCAAGTATCATGAAACTGCAAATGTTGGGATTTTTTTTTAATTTTTTTTTATACCACTTAGGTGGCAAACAAGCATACGGCCCGCCTGATGGTAAGCAGTTACCGTAGCCTATGGACGCTTGCAACACCAGGGGTATCACTCGCGCGTTGCCGACCCTGAAGAAACCGCTAAAAACCAGGGGGGTCTTGTCGACATTATTGGTTAACAATAATTAAAAAAAAACTTTCAAGGTAAACAGCCATGCATTATTATTTCAAAATATTAAACATAAATAAGGTTACGGGACCCTAATCATGTCAAAGTTTAAGTAAACAATACGAACCACCGTGCACAGTAGTTAAGCAAGTTAACTCGACCGGGTTATAATTATATGCGGGACGGTTACATCAGGCGATTTAACTTTTAGGATTAGTATGTTTTAAAAAAAAAAATTATATTATAATAAAAGGTCCGTATAATAGGCTAGATAACTGGAAAATTCTATTAAGTCCATCATTTACATCATCTAAAAATATTAGACACGTATTTTTTTTGTCAATCAATCTACGTAACGTTATGGTACACTCGCGCTTTATCTTTGTAATGTTTTAATGATTTGGTAAAGCAAAAATACGTGACCAATATTTTTTGGTTAATCTGTTGAAGTATTTCCATTTGCGCACCGATTTTTTGAGCACCGATCCTATTCCCTTTTCAGCACCGATTCATATTTTAGATCGGTGCTCAAATGGGAACAAAAATTAAATTCTAAAAAATTCCCTTTTGAGCACCGACGGATTTATAGCTTGTAGTGTTGTGGTGTTTAATAAAAGGTATCGATAAAAATCAACAGTTTTATTATAAAAAGTAAAAAGTATTATCATCAGAACTATTCTGCTTTGAGCACTGATCGATATGTTAGGTTGGCTGTCAATTGCTGAGCAAAATATACTTAATGTTGTTGATATTACCTAGGTATCGACTAATTATGAAACATAATATAGGTACTCCCCATTTTACTTATATTTAATCTCTCTCTAAATATCTCTAAAATGTATACTTATGAAAAAATGGTACCAAGACTTAGTACTTACGTTATTTTATTGAATATTCCCATTAGAGCACAGATTCTAGAGCATCAGCTAATATTTTAAATTCTATCAGTATAACATAAGCTCAAAGGAGTTCTCTCCTTTTTCATAAGTTTAAAGAATATACATATATGTTGTTTTTTTACTAGAAAGAGCTCCTTCAAACTTCTGTTATACTGGTACAATTTAAAATATTAGCTGATGCGCTAAAATTTTTTTGGAGAGAGCTCCTTCGAGCTTTTGCTATCCTGGTACCCATAAGTATAAATTATGGAGGTATTTAGAGAGATATAAGTAAAATGGAGAGTACATTGTTTCATAATTAGTCAGTACCTACCTAAGTTTTCTAACACAAGCTGATTAGCTTAATCTCCTTTTAAGCAATGATTTTTGCTTAAAAGGAGATTCAAAAAATATATAATCTAACCTTATTACAGTATTTATATACTCTGAGTTATTGCGTTTTTAACATATTCGTTTGAGGACAATCGCATGGTGGTTTTTTGAAGTACCTGCCTGGCTTGCTACTACACTCAAGTTGAAAAACAGCCGGGAAACAGTTTTTCGTCATGGGTAAATCGGATACCCGACCGCCCCGGTAGCGGCCAGGTTATGCCGGACTTGTACCGAAACCCTACAGTGGTCGCCATCTGCGCTGTAGAGAGGGGGGCAGCAGTTGCACTTAGGCAATTTCCTTCTAGACTTCCAGTTTTGGCCATATCATCATTACCATATTGGCAAACCTATCCTATAAAAAAACCATTACCAAAGAAAAATACCTGTACCTTAACATCAACCTATTATGAAATAGTCTCAATAGGGAGAAAATCTCGGTCTTTTCTTCAAGCATCGTTTGACGTAGGTACCGTAAAGAGCCCTTTAAAGAGAGTACGTGAGGAGCGTGCCACTTGATAAGAAGACTCTTTTATGTAATGTATCAAATAAACGCTTTTTTTAACATTTATTATTTTGTTAGAAAAAGTGTAAAAGGAGAAAAATAAATACCTATTTATATGACATTTTTTTTAACTTTTTTCTGCAATTTCATTTGAAAAATACACTTCTACCCATAGAAATAGATATACCTAGAAAGACCGGCGCCATACTATACGACTATATAACATACCAATTCTTTTAGGTTGGTGTACGTTACAGCTACGTTTTACGCTCGCTCTGCATCATTCTGCTTGTCATAGTGACGTTCATAGTGATAGCATTTGAGGGAGACAAAATATGAAACTTTTTTTTCTATATAAAATTTGAATTTAATGAATATACATTACATTTTATTATATAATCTTTATTTAAAACAAATATGTACAAAATTCGCCGCTTTCGCCGGTTTCCAGAAGGCTGGCAGCGTTTCCTCTTTGGATAGCCAAGTTCATAATTAGCGGTCGAGACCATGGGACCGTCTGAAGCTCGCCGTTTTGCTCGCACTTTGTCATCAAAATTGATCGAGTCCTCCGGAGAGCAGCGGGCGGGGAGATTTTTCCGCCAACGCGTCAGCTTCCATTACATTTATTTAAAATAAATATGTACAAATTACAATCTACTATATATAGAAAATGACCTCAAGTCCGCCAATTAACAGCAAGGTTCTCAGCAGGCTGGCAGCGTTCCCTCTTTGGATAGCCAAGCTGATGCGTTGGCTGAAAAAGCTCCCCGCCCGTTGGTGTCTGGAGACCTCGATCAATTTTGATCCCATGGTCTCGACCGCTAAAGGCATAAAAAGAAAACTGACCCATTCGATACGTATTTTTTGAGTATTGAAATTTCCACATCTGCCGCAGCAACTTTATTATGTATTTTTATTTGATTTAGCTATTTTTTCGACGCGTGAACAGCTTCGACGCACAATATGGATATATTATCTAATATAATAATGTTGTATAGTAAATCAGTCTCCTTTCTTCCTTTGCAAATATACTTCATCCGATATTACATGAGCAATTCCGTAAAAGGATTTCCATAACATAATATATTACGTAAAAATTCTCATTACTTCAGCTAGGTAGTTTCTATATAATATTCAAAATCAAAAAGTCATTTATTCAGTTTAGGCCCTAGTAAGGCACTTATGAACGTTAAATTGGTACATACAGTTGAATTTACCACCGGTTCGGAATACACTTAAACTGAGAAGACTCCGGCAAGTGATGTTACAGATTGTATTCGGGTTTTGTGAACTAACTTCAGTTTGATATGTTTTTCATCAGAATTTGGTGAGATTGTGCGACGATAATAATACGATTATTGTGGTAAACACTCTTAATTTTTATAATCACTGTATACATTTTCAACAAATCAAAATAATGAATTTTAACGTCTATTTCTTGATGTTGACCAAGTTATTCTGAGAATTAATAACAACATGAAATTCTTGTGGAATAAATTAATTGTTTTGTATCCTAACTTAGCACGAAGCTTACCTAAATGAGTTTAGTTCTTAGGTACAGCGATTGTACTAACCAAACTTTTTAATTATATTAAGTACCTATCTAACTGTAAACAACTCTTAGTCAACAAACGTTTCCATTGTTTTAATTAGATTTTGACCAATGACTTTGAAGGACATTGTTAGTAAACGGCCCAAATACTGCTCAGAATATGATATTAGATATGACGCGATGGCGTTTAGATATGTTATTAATAAATATGCAGGCAGCAATCTACAGTGGTGATACTTTTTTTTTTTTTATACCACTAAGGTGGCAAACTAGCATATGCCCTGCCTGATGGTAAGCAGTTACCGTAGCCTATGGACGCTTGCAACACCAGGGGCATCACTCGCGCGTTGCCGACCCTGAAGAAATCTCTTCACACCCTTTTTGAAGAACCCCATGCTGTACTCCAATGGGAAAATCACGGCGGGGAGCTCATTCCACAATCTGAGCGTCCGCGGAAGAAAACTCCTTATACATAGTCCTGAAAGGATTATTACCTGAGGTCCTCTATTCAATTCTCTATCTCCACTGAAGTCCGTCATAACTTGCTTTACAGTTTACATCATTGAAGGTTTAAACCCCAAATTACTTGCCAACTTATCTTTGTGTTTATTTTTTTATTTCTTCACTATAGGCGTAATTTTCTTCGTTTGTGATTGTTTATTATATTTATAATGTATGTGTAAGGTAAGTCATGACGTCTCCTTGAGAAAGTTTTTACGCGTTTGCTAATGTTTCGCAATTCAGACTAATGAGGCCTACATTTGAAGTGTGATTATTTTATATTATTTCTCTTGCGATTTGTTTCAAAGCAATTAGAGTATTATAATCGCTTGGCTCGCGGTTAAAAATATAACAATGACATCAATTGTTATAATAGGACGCGCGTCCCTCGCGAGAACTAACAGTTTTTGAAGTGAGTTTTAAAATGAGAAAAATATATACCTAATTTGTTAGTGTCTGAGTATAATAGTAATATAATAGTAGAAAATAAGAATATTAAAAATAATTATAAAAGCTAACATCAAAATCTTTACGTAGTAAAAAAAGTGCATGAAATAAAACGGCCAAATGAGTTAAGGGGGTTTTAAGAAAGCAACTCCGTAATATTTCTAAATGGAGCTACACTTACAGTCATTTCCGTATTCACGCCATTTCACGCCAGATTTTACATAATTCCATTTTACAAAATTTAATTATTTTATACAATTCAATTCAACATTCAGTTATTCTACTCAAGTGTCTTTTAAGAGCCCCTTGTCCTGCCTAATAAATATATAACTGAAGTGCCTTGCGCGTTGTAACCGCAGGTCGTCGGTCCACTCGGCGCTTCAGACGCATGAAATATTAACAAACGTTGTAGGAACCACAGATATAGTTAGATAACGCAAGAGCACTTACTTCGCGTGCCAGATTTAGTGCCCGACTTAATACCTTGGCTCCCGGTTAAAAATATAACAATGACATCAATTGTTATAATAGGACGCGCGTCCCTCGCGAGAAACAACCGTTTAAGCACGCACCCAAATTGCATCGGTGTACTTGAATTGATTTGGTTTTTTCCGTCACTAAATAGTGTTTGTGACGTGATAGTAGGTAGTCAAAAAATGGCACGTTTGTTGAGTTGGTTTTTCGTCACTGAATAGTGCTTGTGACGAAATAGTAGGTAGTAAAAAATGGCACGCTTGGTTTTAATACAGATCGTGATACTTGCGTTATCTAACTAGATCTATATCTGTGGTAGGAACAAATAGCCGCCCACTCTACAATAAGACTAGTTAATCGAGCTTTACTCGTGCTACATTAGAATTTAATATAGAATCGGTTGACCTTTGTATTTCAACTAGGAATATCTCTTTTAGTCGAACTTCAGTGTATTTTCTAGGATGTAGTTATTTGTTTATCTATTGATTCATGTGAAATTTATGTGCACTAACTAATTCAAAAGTTTACTGTTATTAGGATAGAAACACTGAATTGCTACTTAGTCGCCGTATTTTGTTGAGTACTTTAATATTCTTTTCTTACAGTAAATTTAAATAAATTTAAATTTAAATAAATTTAAATTTAAATTTTATTTCACTAAAAATACAAGTTCATACATAAAAAATTATAAAAACATGCATAGCCTAAAACACTTGTTATCTACTCAGGCATAAATGACATGCAGAACCTACACTAAGATAAAGAATCGTAGTAATGTCGTAGGTGCCTGCGTACTCTTCATGGTGTACAGTTTAGTAGTTATAGTAAGATACAGAGTAAAATGGAAAAAACAGTTACCAAATAATAATTACTATCATATATATGTGTAAGGTTCCGTTTGTATTCTATTAGAATTTACTTCCAAAAAAGATGCGGGGCTCTCGAAGCGTGAGTTTGACTCGCACTTAGTCGTATTTAAACGTTCTTTTGATCCTCTTATATCGGATGGTAATTTATTTATTTTACAATTATTTAATTTACTTCAAGTACCATTGGATTTTTCCAATAAAATACAAGGATTTTCTCCAAATAAGATTTCAAGTCCCGCTTCAAAAGTAATTGGAATCAATAGTGTACCTCTGCCAAACATCCCGTCTCAACGGCTAAATCTGAAAGTGGATCAAACAAACAAATCTAAAGTTTATCAACTATTATTACTATAGAGATTCCTAGAACAGAAGTAAACTGGGTTTAAAACTTATTATTACGTATTTAGCTTGTTCATAGGCAATGATATATTAAGTAAAGATGTAGATAGGTTACGTACACAAGATTTGAACTTCATAAATGGTACACTGTCATACATGTCATGTCGTTGACGCTCTGACGTGACTCATAGCTAAAGTGAGCTATTTAGCAAAGTTTTAACGTGCCACTCGCGGTCCTCGCGGAGCGCTTATAACCTATCTACCTTTTTTACTTATAAAATTGGTGGTATAAAATTATAGGTCTTATTTAGTGTGGATGAGCTGGTTTGACCACAATCTCATGCTGTTGATAGATAAAGATAAAGATAAAGATCTGCCGATGTGTGTGCATCAACTTTTTCAGCTTGTAAGTCATCATCATCAACTAACTGCACAAAAACTGCTTCTTTCATTCCGGTCTTCTATCCGTCATAATCAGTATTCACTAATTTCTTACCCATGTCTCTTTACACTTTCTATCCATCTCTTTCCAGCAGCACACAATAAAATCCCAAACTTGTACAGGATAAATAAATACTAAAACAAATACTTTTAAAAATCAAAATCTAAAAGTCATTTATTCAGTTTAGGCCCTAGTAAGGCACTTATGAACGTTAAATTGGTACTACAGTTGAATTTACCACCGGTTCAGAATACACTTAAACTGAGAAGACTCCGGCAAGAAACTCAGCAAGGCTTTTTTTTTAAAAGCATTATAAACCTCAAGAATGAATAAGGTCGCTTCATGCCTAAAACATGCTGAAAATGTCTACTCATCTTTCAACAGTAAGCAACTTAGGCTTACTGTTGAAAGATGAACCGGACTTGGAACCGGAATAGATATTCTTATTTGTATTTTTTTTAATAAGGTATATGTCAAATGAGAGAAAAAGAAAGTATAAGTGTAGTATAGATATTCATAAAATCAAAATCATTTTATTTCAAATACATAGCTAGACCTTCGCAGGTACTTATGAATTGTCTGACTCTAATACTCTAATGAATGAGGCGCTCGTGGTGTAGCATGATTAGCCGTTCTTAATCGATCGGCAAAGTTAAGCTACACCTGTCGTGGTCGGTACCTGGATGGGTGACCACCTAGTGGTATTTCAAATCGAGCGTTTCCGTGCTTCGGAAGGCACGTAAAGCCGTTGGTCCCGGTTATCACTTAATTGTGATAGTCGTTAAGCTAGTTGGATGCTAGGTGGCTTGAAAAATTTCAACAGTAGGTTGACCACTAGCCTACCTCCACCGATGCGCAGTGGGCACGCGTGGTGGAGTATTGCCCATTCCCTTTCAACTTCATTTGTGAAAGGAGGCCTGTGCTCAGCAGTGGGACATTATAGGCTGATGATGATGATGATGAATACTCTAATAGGTAGGTACCGGTCCGGAAGGTTGCATTTGCTGAGAAGAGCTGGCAATAACCTCAGCAATTACTGCTTTCAAAACAAGCTTAGATTCATTACAGAATATTTACATTTTAATCGCACTGACAATAATTGCGTGCCATATTTTTCAGATCCCCAGAGAATTAAAATAAAAACTGATTTGTGGCTTAGTTGTCTTGAAAGATCTACGTCATTATTCCAGAAATATTTATCCATTAGTTCATTTACTGGAAAAATAGCGACAAGGATGTAAAATATTAAGCAGCTCTGACCAAAAATAGAATGTGATGTGGGTAGAATTGATTAAGAATGGATATCCTTATAAACAGGAAAATAACACCATCGCGCATTTTCAAAGTGAACTCGTTTTCCTGGAATACGATAAGAGGCAAAATAATGGATTAATTTATTTTCACCTCTCTAGCTCGTAAATCACCCTTTCTTAGTTTTCAATTTGGCAACCAAATCCTTTTTATTAATTGTTATTTTTTGCCAGTGTCGAGTTATATTATAAGTTCTCGTCAAAATAAATCACTTTCACAAACTACGCATTTATAAGTTCCCGCCAAAAAGTTCAAGCACGCTTTTATCGCTTTAAATCAGTGGGAAAAACTCGACTTTGCTTACTCGTTGTCACCATTGAATTATTACACATAGAAACAAAGTACACGCGCGAAACATAATCCACTCAATTGGAGCCATGACGGCTCCAAATGACCGCCGCGCTGTCAGTGTACTGACTGGCGTTTTAGTGAATGGAGCTCTCAGAAAAATAATAAATATGACGGTTTGTGCAGTAAAATTGTGTCATAATTCATCAGGGAAGAAAGATTAGAATTCTGTTGTAATATTCCACAAATAAGCCACTAATTTTATTGCGTAATTCATCTAAAATAACAAAATTCGAAAATAAAAATACTTCACTCAGATTTCGAGCAAAGTGTTGCCAGCTGTTTGTGTGCGAATTTGTGTTGTTTTACGTAATTGATACTGATTTTGTTAGAGTAGGAAGTAGAGTAAGTAATTGAGTCCGATAAGTTGTTTCTTTTACTTACAGCTATTATAACTGACTAGCTGTCCCCCGCGGATTCACCCGCGTTCGTGGGATAGTAGCCTATAATACTCGGGATAATGTAGCTTCATATTAGTTAAATAATTTCGAATCTGGTAGTTTTACACAGTAGTCGTTTTACAGGTAGTTTTTTTACAGAGATTGACCCGTTTAAACAAACAAACAAAAAACTCTTTCGTTTTATTGTATTATAAATATTAATATTATATTAGTATAGATTCAGTTAGATATTATAAGAATGTATAGCTATTCGTCTTTTATACGATAATGATAATTAAATACCTACATACTTCTTAATCTTCTTTTTCATACAACCTATCATATATGAAACCTATGATTACCAACAATACCTACTTGTACAAATTGTACGATTGTTCATAGCTTTGCACATTGTCTTGGTTTACTATGTTAAAATACCCGACATAAGTACTATGAAACATAACCATTAAACTAGTAATAAATAAATAACAGGCCTGTGTCTATGATAAATTATCTAAGACGCAGAACATTTTAAACTATTTAAATAATTTTATGAATACATACTTCCAATTTCATTCACTAGTATCGGAAGGTTAATTTTACCGAAAAAATTCGTTTATCTTGCAACATTACTCGTGCGCTTGTGTGCGTGTTAGCGAGTGTAATTATATGGCACTCACGCACACATTGGTTGTCAAGTGGCCTACGAGTCGCGAGTATTTATGTTCGATACTTCGCTTCTAAGCGTAATAATTCAATGGTTGTCACGTTTTTATTTTTAACCGACTTCAAAAAAAGGAGGAGGCTCAATTCGGTTGGGTTTTTTTTATTTAATTTTTTTTATTTATGTTTGTTACCTCATAGCTCCGTCATTAATTAACCGATTTGGAAAATTCTTTTTTGTTTAGAAGGGTACACCTCCCGTTTCGTCCCATTTTCATCTGAACAGGATTACATCTTAGTGTACTTTAATGTATGACTGTCCAACTAATGACGCGAGGACTTGCATCTTTATCAGGGGCGGTATAGAGGCAATGCCCTTACGTACTTTCTGTTACAGGGATCTTACAACAACTCTGATCCAAGTGGGGATGGGAACAGAGAAAAGGAAAATTATCCTTGCCTCTGCCTATCTCCCATATGAACAAAAGGAACCAGTAACACCACTAATCAGAAGACTGGTTGACTACGGCACCCAAGAAAACCTTGACCTGATACTTGGCTGCGATGCGAATGCACACCACGTCGTTTGGGGCAGCTCAGATGTCAACAAACGAGGGGAGGATTTGTTGGACTTTGTGGTAAGCTCTTCTTTACAAATCCTTAACGCAGGCAATAAACCTACCTTCAGGACCTCTGCGAGAACTGAAGTTATTGACCTGACACTGGCTTCAAACAGGGCCAGTGCTCATATTGAAAATTGGCATGTATCGGACGAAATCTCTCTGTCTGACCATAATTATATATGCTTTAGGTTTAGGACGGCAGGAGAAGCCGAAACTAGACGAAGGAGAAACCCAAGGCACACAAATTGGGACTCGTACAGGAGGGACCTTAAAGTAAATCTAGGGAGCCCTAAAGGTAAGCTTAATTCCATACTAGACATAGAATTTGAAGCGGACAGAATCAAGGCGGGCATCATCGGTGCTTGGGTAGATAATTGCCCTGAGAAAAAGGCCTTTTGCAAAAAGGTACCATGGTGGACTCCTGAACTATCTAAAATACGTCAGGAGACACGACAGGCCTTCAATGATGCAAAAGCCAGGGATGATTTCTCTGGCTATTCTAGCATGCTGACGAGGTATAGCACGGCGGTACGCAAGGCCAAAAGAACCAATTGGCGGCAGCATTGCACCTCCATCGAAGCTCTGCCGAGTGGAATGAGGTTGTGCAAAGCAATGTCCATGGCTAAGACAAACCCACTATCATCTGTAAAGGATGAAAATGGGCATGTCACGGAAACTGGACAGGACACTCTGGGCGTGATGTTTAGGACTCACTTCCCGGAATGTATACTGCGCGACAGCGATAAAGAGGAACCAGTCACAAATGACGAGCTCACAAGGCACACGTCCAAAGATAACTGGCTCACGGCAAAGAAAGTGGTAGATGAAAATAAACTGAAGCTTGCCATAGCGGGCTTCCAGCCTCTCAAATCCCCGGGTCCAGATGGCATCTACCCAATACTATTGCAAGAAGGGGCATCTATTTTGATACCCCATTTGAGCAAGCTCTACAGAGCCTGCATAGCCTTTGGGTACGTACCCAAGGCATGGAGGGAGGTCAAAGTCACCTTTATACCGAAGGTGGGTAGACCGACTTACGAAGAAGCTAAAGCTTACAGGCCCATCAGTCTATCATCCTTTCTCTTAAAAGCTCTGGAGAAACTGGTAGACAGGTACCTAAGAGAGGGACCACTTAAAGTATTTCCTCTACATAAACTACAGTGCGCCTACAGCCCTGGCAAATCTACGGAAACGGCATTGCACTATGTTGCGAGTCGAGCCGAGGCTGCGCTAGAGGGACAAGAGATCTGCGTCGGGGCTTTCCTCGACATAGAGGGAGCCTTTGACAAGACAACATTTGAGTCCATACGCATTGCTGCAAAGGAACATGGCATCAATGATACCATGTGCGACTGGGTTGACTATATGCTGAGAAGCAGGATAGTCAGATCGGAACTGATGGGAGACAGACTTAGCGCAAAAACAACAAGAGGTTGTCCGCAAGGCGGAGTGCTGTCACCATTATTGTGGTGCTTGGTAGTAGACTCGCTACTCACCAAACTCAATACCGGACCATTCTACACAGTAGGCTATGCAGATGATATAGCTATAATGGTTAATGGTAAATTCCCGAGCATAGTCTCTGGACTGTTACAACGGGCGTTGAGGATGACAGAGGAATGGTGTACAAAGAACCACCTCTCTATCAACCCAAGCAAAGCAGTCATTATTCCATTCACGAGGAAGAGACAACTAGGAAACCTAGGAGAGCCCTCCCTCAATGGAATAAAGCTGCCCTGGTCCACCGAAGTTAAATATCTGGGTGTAACGCTCGATAAAGAACTCAGGTGGAAAACTCATGTGGAAAATATTACGACAAAGGCCCTACGAGTGTTCGGCATGTGTCGTTCCACATACGGTAAAACTTGGGGGCTAAAGCCCAAAGTGTTACGATGGCTGTACCGGACAATGATAATACCTATTATCACATACGGCAGCATAGTGTGGTGGCCAAGAACAAAGCTTGCCTCGTGCAAAGCGTCACTCACAAGGCTACAAAGAACAGTGTGTCTTGGAATCACGGGTGCTTTCAGGACAACACCTACGGCAGCGATTGAGAGATACCTCAATATCCCTCCTCTGCATATGATGGTTGAATTGGAGGCAAGGAAGGCATTACATCGTCTTGCTATTGCTGGACTATGGGATGCTTCCAAGCCAAAGACTAACCATACAAAATTCGATGAAAACGAAGTCCTGGATCGGGTAACAAGCATGATATCCGACAAAATGCAAACTACATTTGTGTTTCAAAGGTCTTTCAAGGTCCAAATCCCTACAATAGAGGACTGGACGGAGGGACTCGATCCACCAGAACCAGAAAGTCTGGTTTGGTACACTGATGGATCCAAAATGGAATCAGGTACAGGAGCGGGAATATACGAAAAAGGTTACAAATGTAGCAAAAGCTTAGGGAAGATGGCAACTGTATTCCAAGCAGAAACATACGCCATAATAACCTGTGCTCAGGAGAATATAGATAGAGGAACCAAAGGTAAATCCATCTATATTCTCAGTGACAGTCAGGCTGCAATCAAAGCCATGGCATCCTACAAAGTGGACTCCAGACTTATTCTGGATGCTGTCCAAACCCTAAACAGGCTTGGGAAGCATAACAGGGTAAGACTGATGTGGGTCCCTGGGCACAAAGGAATCCATGGTAACGAAATGGCAGATGAACTGGCAAGAGAGGGCTCAGCAAATGACTTTGTGGGTCCAGAACCATGTGTAGGCATATCGACGTGTCTCGTAAAAGCCACATTTAGGGAGTTTGCAGATCAAAGACAACGAACACATTGGCTGTCTAATACCGGTCTACAACACTCCAAGAAATTCTTAGGCTCTAATTTCAAAGCCCGGGTATGCATTTGGAATATGAGCAGGGGGCAAATCCGCTACCTGCTTGGGGCCTTTACTGGGCACTTTGGAACCAACGACATGCTCATGAAGATGGGTCTTACCGCGACACCCATGTGCAGGTTGTGTGGGGAACATACGGAACGCATGGAGCACCTTCTGTGCACATGCGATGCACTGGCTGGTAAGCGAATGAGTCTCCTAGGGATCGGATATCCAAAACCAGAAGACTATAGGCTCATATCTCCTAGCCTCGTTGTAAAACTCATGAAAAGAGTTTTCAACGAGACTGGGGAGGAGTAAAGTATCTAGGGGACCACAATAGATCCCAATGGGTCGAAGTGTCCGAGCTATTTCTCGGCCCCTCTATAAGATAAGATAAGATAGTGTACTTTAAAGTCGGTTTAAGTTTTTTGTAAAACAGTTTTCATGCCGAGTAGTTTTTGAATTATGATAAAAAGTAATACGTTGTGTTGTGTGCTTTGAATCTGTGAAAAATCCGTGACGGACTTTTCTGTGTGCCGCAGACTCGTTTACACAAAAAGTCTGTCGTCTGCGCTACTCCTTACAACACACACAGACATCGCGCGCTCGCACTTCAAAGTAGTTGCGGCCGGAACGGGGCGCGGAATGCCAGTATTGTAGCAGGTGAGGGAATCCACGTGATCCCGACCTTTTCAGGGTTCCGTAGCCAAATGGCAAAAAACCGGAACCCTTATAGATTCCTCATGTCTGTCTGTCTGTCTGTCCGTCCGTAAGTCACAGCCACTATTTTCCGAAACTATAAGAACTATACTGTTGAAACTTGGTAAGTAGGTGTATTCTCAGTTCTAAGTATGGGGAACCCCCAATTTTTTTTTTTTTCTATTTTTGTGTTTCTCACACAAAAATAGAAAAAAAAAAAATTGGGGGTTCCCCATACTTAGAACTGAAACTCAATTTTTTTTTTCATCAAACCCATACGTTTGGGCTATCTATGGATAGGTCTTTAAAAATGATATTGAGGTTTCTAATATAATTTTTTTCTAAACTGAATAGTTTGCGCGAGAGACAATTCCAAAGTGTTAAAATGTGTGTCCCTCCCCCCTGTAACTTCTAAAATAAGAGAACGATAAAACTAAAAAAAATATATGATGTACATTACCATGCAAACTTCCTGAACGAGGTCTAGTAAGTAGTTTTTTATAATACGTCATAAATCGTAAACCGCAATTTACCTTTAATTCAATATTTTTGGCGTTTTTTTTTTCATAGCAAACTTGAATTAGTTAATATTACATGGAACCCTCCGTGTGCGAGTCGGACTCGCACTTGGCCGTTTTTTTATTTAACTTTGTGTGTATATAGATTATAAAAGGAAGGGTTTTTTTTTTTAATTAAATGGGCTTGCGTTTGGCCACTGACCCGCCCATAAGGAGCGATGACGAAGCCTAAGATGAAACACGCTTACCCAGAAGAAACCTATCACACCACATATTGTGGGATTTCACTTCTTTTTGTAAGTAACGATGTTTTTTTTTTGTGAAATTTCCAAGTTTTATAATTTTTTTGTTAATTGTGTACTATACAAGCTTACATATCAAATTTCAGCCTTCTAGGACTTCCGGAAGTACCCTATGAGTTTTGATGATCATCAGTGAGTCAGTGACGAAATCGGGGTTTTTTAGGTATCAATAAAATCTAAACTATAAGAGCTATGTTATTGAAATTTAATATGTTTAATAAGTTCACTATTGACATCATGTCGCGAGAATTTTGTTTATCTGGTATAATCCAAACCTAAGTTATGAGGCTTCAAAAAAACGACGAAGCGCTTCGAGAAAAGGTAGGTAGTGCCCTTACGCTTCGCTTGGCTGTCTTGGCGGGAGGCACTCCCGTGCCCCCAGATTCACTCTGGCCTTGAAAGTACCTAGATTTTAAGCGTCAGGAAACACAGACGCCGGAAGCAAGTTCCACTCCCTTGCTGTCCGCATTATAAATGAGGATGCAAAACGCTGTGTCCGTATATTCGGTATGTCAACAACGTACGGGTGAATTAAACTAATCATTTAAATATTGCCATAGATGTGCAAAAATATTACTCGGATTTCGAGCGCAGACGATGTTCTGTTACTTACGTCGCAACTGTTGTCAGTTAGATAATGTATAATGTCGCAGTAAGATAGTTAAAGCAATAGTATACCGTAAGACAGTTACCACTGCCGTAAGATAGTTATATGAAAGCTGTTCACTATCCTACTAGGAATATAATTATGATATTTCCTTATCAGGGGGCCAATTCTCACCCAATCGAAATTGATCGCTCGATCGAAAAAAGCACGAATTCTAACTTTTACGAACGTTACGTTATTCTGGCAATTTCAAGGCCGGCATATTTAGAAGGGAAACCAGTCAGCTAGAGCGTTGATTGGTCGGGACCGTTCGAATTGACTCCGCCCCTCGAAATTTTACAGTCGAATAGGACTCGAACCGTAAGTTCGATTCGAAGGCTAATTCGGGGGAAGTGAGAATTGGGCCCCAGGGCCTAAATTGAATAAATACTTTTTGAATTTGATACGAACACGATCTAGTAAGATAATTATCTTACTAAACTATCACACGAAGCAACTGTCGTGCGTTGTCAACGCTGCAATTGATTGCCACAACATTATCAACTACTATAACATTATAATTAAATCCTGTAATTAAAAACTTGTTGTAAAATGTTTACTTTATCAGTCACCACCCAATATTGGTTCACTCAACACGTTTGCCCAATTTCAGATATTAATTCGCGTATATATTTTAATACCGTGGGTGAATTTGTAGATCATTGAAGCTTATATTTTTGGTTTGAAATACTTACATGCAATAAAATAATATGTGATCAAAGTAATTAAAATATTCATATATTAAACTCATGAACATTCGCAATGCAGTCAATAGATATTTAGAATTTAGAAATTCTGAAATACAGTCCTACGTTCGATTGAGTTGAAACTTTGTGTATAGTAAGTTCTTGGTTCTTGCGTGAATGTTTCTGCCATTACAAAATTGCCTAGTAGGTATTACTTAATATGTGTGCTATGTTCGGATCAACAATCAACTTTCTTTCTAATTACAACGGTAATTAGAAAGAAAGAAAACCATTTTATTTTTGTGCGCCATTTGAAGTAAAACATAAACACAATTGAAAATCCGAAAGTATTTTGTTATTGGTGGATTTTTAGGGTGTATAGTATAATCATTAGTAGAAGCGCTCGTGGTGTAGCATGATTAGCCGTTCTTAATCGATCGGCAAAGTTAAGCTTCCACCGTCGTGGTCGGTATTGAATGGGTGACCACCTAGTGGTATTTCAAATCGAGCGTTTTCGTGCTTCGGAAGGCACGTAAAGCCGTTGGTCCCGGTTATTACTAAATTGTGATAGTCGTTAAGCTAGTTGGATGCCTGTTAGGCGGCTTGAAAAATTCCAACAGTTGGTTGACCACTAGCCTACCTCCACCGATCCGCAGTGGGCACGGTGGTGGATTATCTGCCCATTCCCTTTCACCCTCATTTGTGAAAGGAGGCCTGTGCTCAGAAGTGGGACATTATAGGCTGATGATGATGAATCATTACGTATAAATAACCGTGAATAGGTAAATCAAATGCGTATCATCTATATAATTGAACTTAGGAATGTACACGTACGTATAATACGTCTCTGATATACCTATTTTTATGATGTTTTTTTTTAAAACACAGACTTATATAACGCCAAGTCAAGCTAAAATAGACTGGAGGTATTCAAATTTAGTAACAATGTCAGAAAAGGTCTCACGTTGTTCACTTGATTACAGTTTCAAAGGTAAACAACGTTACCTAATGAAAATACTTTTTCGAACTCAAGTTTGAGTGTTACTTTATACTGTAGGCGGAACAATGTTTACGAAAAAATATATTTTATAAGTAATTTGAATTGTATTTAAGTAAAAATTTGCACTTCGAAGTAAAATGGATAAGTAAATCAAGGCTTTTCAGAAGAAGCAAACACACAGACACTGTTCATGACCACACCAATATATTTCTTGATAGGCCTATAACTCATTACCTCGCTGTAGTATTCAGGGCCTCTTAACCCTTTTTTCACGCGGAGAAATCCTCATAGGATACCCGATCTGCCTTTTTTGTCCCGTGGGTGGGTAAGTTCGGATACCCGACCGCCTCGGGGGAGGCGGCCATATACTAGTATGTATTGGCTTCAACCCCACGGTGGTCCCAGGGGAAGAATGATACCGTATAAGCGCTGTCCTTGAGCTATGACATGACTATCCAAAACGACCCATCGTTGACACTCAACGTCTTGTTTGGGAGGCTCTGGGCGTTCCGGGGCCTCGTTCGTGGATTATTCACGACCCTTTCTATACCCCAGCAACGGTTTGGATGATTATAATAAAGATAAAGAATTTTTATTTGCAATTTTTTTATTTTTTGTGATCAATCTTTGTCTATACATACATAAATAGTACATTATGATACATGTGTGCAAAGTTGGTTATTAACACTCGAGGCGGCACACATTAAGCGCGTGAGTCGCAGGCGAACTACGACGTTTTTCAACACACTTGCAAGGAAAAAATAGACTTGTATTTTGCAATAAATGTCACTTTACGAGCGAGTTTGTTGAAAAAATAATTAAATTGAAGTGTCTATGTAATGCTAAAATAACAGCTTTATACTAAATGCATATGAAAGTATGTAGTTACGGTACTAATACCAAAACAATATAATTTTTGTCTGTCTGTCTATGACTGTTTGCTCCGGCTAATTTCCGAAATAGCTGGAGGGATTTTGACAGGACTGTCACTGGCAGATAGCTGATGTTATATGGAGTAATTTAGACTACTTCTATTTCAGAAAAAGAAATATGTTTCCGCGCAAAAAATAACAAAACCACGGAGGTCAGCTTGATCTTTAATAATTGTAGTAATATGGGTCTATTTGCGCACAGATTACTATCAAAATTATATTTTGACTACGTTTTGATCACGTTGCATTGATCGTGGTCACGAGTGGACTAAACAAGTTATATAAAGATTAATTTAGGTCAAAAAGGCTTCTTTAACAAAAGGACTCCTAATTTACGGCATTTTGAATTCAAAATGGCCCGATAAGATATCTGGCTGTTAATTTGAATTTAGAACATTCTCTGAGTCTGGCGATTGAAAAATCAGCCCTTTAAATTAATTAGATAAGGCATTAATTAAAAGTAAACCTTCAGACTAAAATAGATACAGACTTATTTTGCATAACATCATGTCTATCTATCCCAGTAATATTGTAAGGGTGTATCTTTATCTAGAGTTAGTTTTGCATAATATCCTGACCATTTCGTACATGGCTGTCTAAGACAGGTATCAGTGAGAAAGCACGGTTGGGTCGTTATTCAGATGGGTCTACCTGTTTCCGTCGGGATGACATACCTATGTCATCCCGACGGAATCCCAACCTTTCAATAAATCATATTTGTAGTTACCCTTTCTTGAAGGTTTATGATCAGTGAAGAAATACCTTTACCTAGACAGACGAAATACCTTATACAGGGGGCCATATCTGCTAAAATGTCTTACTGATAGGTACTATTACTATTGCAATTCCATTATCATTGACCCGATGTGCGCAATCAATACATTTTTACAGGAGACCGCCGTGATTTTCGCCAAACGTCTATTCGACATCGATGTCGAAAGCGATGTTCGCATTAAATAAGGTGTCTATCGGGATCGATTTTGCAGATGATACACACCAAACTTTGGTAGTCGTACCATAAAAAGTGAATAATAACGGGTCAAGATATATGAAGAGTCTGTTTAAAAAAAAACTATGTTTTTCTTTGTGTAATACCATAGAGTAAATAATATTAGTGGTCTTTCACTGCTGGCCGTATAAATAAACTCAGAGTCACTCAGCGAGCTATGGAACGAGCTATGCTCGGAATACCTCTACGTGACAGGGTCCGAAATGAGGACATTCGTAGTAGAACGAAAATGACCGACATAGCTCGTAGAGTTAGTAAGCTGAAGTGGCAATGGGCAGGCCACATCGCTCGAAGAGCTGATAACCGCTGGGGAAGAAAGGTTCTAGAGTGGCGACCACGTACTGGAAAGCGCCGAGCGGGACGACCTCCCACCAGGTGGACCGACGACCTGGTCAGAGTCGCTGGGCGCCGCTGGATGCAAGCGGCCCAGAACCGTTCGAAGTGGAAATCAATGGGGGAGGCCTATGTTCAGCAGTGGACATCGAATAGGCTGATATGATGATGATGATGATGATGAAATAATATTATAATTATCTATATTATTATTATAATATAAATATTATAGTATTATTACATACATTCTCAAGGTTTTTAAAAAGATAACGGGTACGCTAGAACTATATTATTAACGGCTCTCGACTACGTACGCGTACGATTTACAACCGGTATAAAACAGCCGGTAAAAGCTTTTCTGCTAGTTTCCGAAGTTAGAATAATAAACTGGGTTCTGTGAACCTTTACAGGGAAAACTTTGAAATATAAACAGTATATTATTATTTAGAGTGTGCCGGAAAAACAATATTTTTATTTATTTTATGGGACAACGAGTAATAGTGTAGTTTTTTTTTTCAACTATCGCTTTCTATATTATATATTGGTTTTTAAATCAAATCAGTAAAATGTCACATACGTACCTACATAATAAATAAAAAGCGTACGTATTTATGATTAAATCGGCGTTGAAACATTTCATTAATAAAGTATTAATCTGTTTCAGGTACTTTAGTGCGGTGATTTAAATCATCGGGTTCGTGAACGTTTTCGAGCTTCTATTAATTTGAACATAAAATGGTGCCATTGTGGAGTGAAAAACAAAAGGACCTGAGATTAAACTCGTGAAATGCCCAACTGATATTTCAAAAGGTGTGGTGAAAGTTTTTTAATTATGGAGGAGAACAGTTTTAAACAAAATGGATGTTATGCATAATATCTCTTTGGAGAGACAAAAGTTTTACGCAACTCACGATTTTAAGAACCTGGAGCAACCGGAGGGCGTCGAGGTAAGTCACCCATTTATTTACTTATTGAGAAATGGTGAATGTAAAGGTATATCCTCCCCGGTTAAATTCGTCTCACACGTAAATACAATTTTCAATTAGATGATAGCAAAAGAGTTATTTTATACTTTTTAGTGTACTTTGAAGGCCTTTTATTTTTTTGTTAAAAAACTATTTATTTTTGAATTTTTAGTTTCATTATATACTGAATACATCTGCGTAACCCTTTCGAGTGTACAGGCCTGATGTTTTGTTGTGTGATTGCGTAAACAATGCATATATATGCGATAGCAGCAATCGCGGCTGATTTACTGTAATTTTTTTAAGAGTTCCGTTGTCTATCTCCTAAACTCATCATCAGATCTATATGAAATTTATATGGGACCATTTCGGAATATACCCCTTTCGAACAAAAAGATTTTTGCAAATCTGTGTATATATGACGGAGTTATGCCCGAACATACATAAAAAAAAATATATATAAACATCCGAATTGAGAACCTCCTCCTTTTCTTGAAGTCGGTTAAAAATAGTATGTTACGATACGTGTGACCTAAGTAGTCTATTATATAGCGAGGGTGCTAACTTCGCCGTGCAACAATGGAGAGTATCGTATACAATTTTATAGCACGTGTATCATAAACCCGCACTTATTACGCGCTTATCGTGTAAAAAAGAACTACTGAGGTAACGGATAAGTGTGTAATAATTACGGGTTTAGGTCAATGTGTGACTTATGCTATAAAAAAGATTTTCAACACACTTGCTCGTAAAGTGTCATTTATTGTACCTTTTTAGTATCATAATGCAGTTTTTATGCACTAGTGCAGTGTTTTTCAATCTATTGATTTTGCGACCCCCTTGTCAGACAGACAAAGAATTTATAAATTAAAAGACTACGATAATGATTTTCTTTATTTTGATACCTTTACTTATTAGTCTGCAAGAAGCCGCGAGAGGTTTGCAACTAAGTAAGAGGTAAGTTGGATGCTCGCTTGCGCGAAGTCTACCTTGCCTTTTTCTTTCTGCCGGCGACCCCCCTACTAAGGTTTCACTTTGAAAACCACAGATTGAAAAACACTGCACTAGTCCTTTTTACTTTACATTACTGCACAGGTTTATGATAGGTATTGTGGGGTTGTAATCTAGGTTGCTAGTAAAATAATTTGAAGGACCTTAGTTTTACATTAGAAGTAAGTACGAAAAGGAAATACCCAAAAAAAACCTTGCTCAAAAGAAATTTGGTAAACTAAGTATGCCACCACTAACCTCTTTCACTTCAACCGCCCGTCCCAGACGTGCGCCAGCAGAGCTCGTTCTTGGTAGGTATTAATCCTTTTGTAAATATTCCAATGTATTTCACACGGTGAACTTGAATTAGCGAAGTAAAATGTCCAAGAAACGTTCTTGAAGAAAACCACTTTCCTTAGACGCGGTATACGATACGCACGAGTGTTTTCCTATAGTTCGACAAGCTAACTGCCTCCCAAGGCATCGGGGCGCGGCGATGACGTCGCATCCCAAAACGAGGGTAGTTATAAAAAAAGTCAGAAGCAACATTATTAGTCTACCTTATATTTTCTAATAATGAGCAAGGTCTGAACATACCCCCCACCGAAATCAACATGATGATTTCAGATAAGAAACTAATTACCTTAGGAGTAGGATAAATTGCCTTAATAAGGCAAGAAAAAATTAAATATAAGTATGAAAATAATCTAATGCTTAGGAGTTAATTTTAAATGTATAAGTTTAATTTTTATTATATAAGTTTATCAATAAAGTATACTAATTTTAATTTAAGTAAGGCAAAGGACATAATTTGTTCACTGGTCGTTTAAAAATGCCATTTTGCGTCCTCAGTGTTACCACGCGAATTAAATTGTCAGGACCAGGGTGGAGACATTCCACTTTGCCTAGCGGCCATTGAAGTGGTCGACTCAGTTCCGATTTTATAAGTACTAAATCGCCTATGTTTATGTTTGGTTGTGACTTGAACCATTTTGCTCTTTGCTGCAATGTGTGCAAGTAATCATCAGCCCATTTTTTCCAAAATACTTGAGTAATTCTTTGTAAAAACTGCCACCGTGACAGTCTTCCTACGGATAAGTCTTCGAGACTGTACTCAGGGACGGCTAGTAAGCTTTGACCTATTAAAAAGTGCCCTGCCGTTAATGCTTCAAGTTCATTTGGATTGTTTGATAAAGGGCAGAGTGGACGCGAGTTCAACACTGCTTCTATTTTAGTAAAAACAGTTGTTAGCTCCTCAAAAGTTAATGCTTTATCACCTATCGCACGGTAAAGATGACGTTTGGCCGATTTTATACCCGCTTCCCAGAGGCCACCCATGTTAGGAGCGCTTGGAGGATTAAACTTCCAGTCAATCTGACGAGCGGTACAGCCATCCGCGATCGACGCGCTGTTCTCATAAAAATATTTGCTAACATCTTTTAAATGTTTCGCGGCAGCAACGAAGTTCGTTCCACAATCTGAATATAAACAAGAACACAAACCGCGTCGGGCCACGAACCTATCCAATGTAGCGAGAAAACAATCTGAACTCAGGTCACTTAGTACCTCAATGTGGACCGCCTTAGTAGAGAAACACACAAAAAGGCACATATAGCATTTTCGAATTTTTGCGTTTCTCATTAAGCTATCTTTTATATGAAACGGCCCACCGATGTCACAACCAACGTGGTTGAAAACTTTATTAGGCATCAGTCGCGGCGCAGGTAACGTACCCATGGGAGGCTGAGAGGCCGTGGGGTTACACTTGAAACAAACAACACATTTTGACAGTACGGACCGAATAATACTACGAGCATTAATTAGCCAGTAGCGTCTGCACAAAATGCCTTGTAAGGTTCGCGGTCCCACATGTAGGTACATTTTGTGAAAATGTTCAATTAATAAAATTGACACGTGACATTTTTTTGGCAACAGAAAAGGATGCTTAGTATTATAAGGTAGGTTTGATTGAGAAAGCCTACCCCCCACCCTGAGGAACCCTTGACCATCGATAAAAGGTGCCAGTTTCCTTAAGGATGAAACGAATTTATTACCTTTTATGTCATTAATTTCATCTCTAAAAATGTTTTTGTTGTGTCAGTTTAATTATTGTGTCCTGTGACGTATTCAACTCTTGAGTTGAAAGTGAACCGACTAAACGAGTTTGTTTAGTTCGTTTACAATTAGTTGCAAAGCGCAGACACCACGCGATAACACGTTGCAACTTTCGAAAAGACGAAAATTTTTGAAATGTCGTTTCAATGTCGTCGTCAGTGAGATTGATGTTTTGAGACGGAAATGAAAATGAATCTACATTTGATTTTAATTCCAAAACATCATTTTCATTAGTGACGTAAAACGAACTAATAGGCCACTGATGAACGTCATCAGATAGCCATTCTGGGCCGTGAAGCCAGCGTTCAGCTTCAGCTACGAGCTGAGTGGGCATAGCGCCGCGGGAGCACACGTCGGCGGCGTTGTGCTCGCTTCTCACGTGGTACCAGCTGTTCGACGGTATTACATCGACAACTTGAGCGACGCGACTTGATACAAACGTTTTAAGTTTATAAGGTGACGTTTGTAACCACGCAAGTGCGACACTCGAGTCGGTCAGTGCAGTCACGTGACAATCGACATCCCGTAGGTTTTGTTTAATGTATAAAACAAGCCTGGACAACAACACAGCGGCCATCAGTTCTAGCCTTGGAATGGAAAGGGGCTTAATTGGCGCGACTTTGGTTTTGCTCGCAATCAATCTTATCTTTACATCACCATTCGAATTGACACTACGAATGTAGACACATGCTGCATAACCACGGGTTGATGCGTCACAGAATGCAATTAAATGTACATCACTAAACTGAGTAATTAGCATGTGCCGTTCAATTCGAAGAGATGAGAGACTCGAGAGCGACCCAATAAAGGTTGACCATTTGTCGCGTAAATCAGCTGGTAACTGCTCATCCCATCCAAGGTTGAGCTTCCACAGATCCTGCATAATGCACTTTGCTAGAAATGTGCATGGAGATAGGAATCCAACTGGATCAAAAATGCTCGCTAAGAGCTTAAGTACCGACCTTTTTGTGTTAGTGTTGTCCTTCATGTTGTAGTCAAAGGAAAAGCAATCACCAGTGGGTGACCACTTTAAACCCAACACCTTGAGTGATGAGATATTATCTTCATCGAAGTTAATATCGATGGCTTGACCAGATTCGACTCTGCTTAGTAACTCAGGGGAGTTACTAGCCCATTTACGCAAATCAAAACCACCTAAGCTTAACAGAGCTACGAGCTCATCCTGCAACGTGCAGGCTTCTGCAAGTTCTTGAGTAGACCATAGCAAGTCGTCGACAAAGAAACCGCTTACAAGTACATCAGCGGCGCGCGGATATTGTTCGTGCTCATCGTGCGCAAGTTGATGCAGAGTGCGCACTGCAACGAACGGCGCGCTGCGTAAACCGTAAGTATTTGTCATTAATTCGTAAATTTTAATGGGTTCTGACGGCGACTCTCTCCATAAAATGTGTTGGTAACCGCGGTCAACGGGATCTATAAGTACCTGTCTATACATTTTTGCGATATCAGCTGTAAAACAAATATCATAAAGTATTGCCCCGTTAATAATGTATCATTTAATGACAGGCCATTACTCGTGACTGCTGAACCATCGAACACGACGCGCACGGGCGTAGTGGTGCTGGAGGTGCGTACCACACAATGGTGCGGTATCAGGAACTTGCTTGGTTCAGTACCGGTGTAGGGTTGCATGTGTCCTAGTTGTTCGTATTCACGCATAAATTCAACATAGGCTACATGCAACTGAGGAGATTGAGCGAGACGTCGCTCCAGATGTTGGAACCTGCGCATGGCAGAGTTGTAAGACTCGCCTAAGGTTGCGTGGTTCGGGTCGAGTAGGATGGGTGAAACGTACCTACCACTACTCGTGCGAAAATGTCGCACGGAATAAATATCTTCCGCCAGTTTGTCCTGTGGGCTAATAGGGTTGTCGCACGGCGGTTCCTCTATTTCCCAAAAGGATCTCAGTTGGTTGTTGATGGGATCACTATCAATGGTGTACGACACCAAATTGCATGACGATGCGCAGTTAGTGACGTCATCAACTGAAGCACACGGTACTTCTAACTTCCCACACAATACGTACCCGAATACACTACTAAGTGCTGTTGGTAATGAGGGATTGATATGGATTTTATTTCCATCAAAAATATCAGGGAAAATATCTCCAGCCAGAATAATATCGACTGGAGATTTTTTAAAGAAATATGGGTCAGCTAAAAATAAGTTTTTATATTGATTTGAAACGCTTTCGGAAATTTCCATTGTAGGCAAATCGGAAGTTATTGTTGGTAACACAATCGCATCAATTTTAAATGTAGGATTATCGCAATGTCTCGGTTTAACTATGCAAGAGGTCATTCCGTGTGTTTTTACACAATTTCCAGCTAAACCGAAAATATTAAAAGGACATTTTTTACGTGACAACCCTAACCGTTCCAAACAACTAAGCGTTATAAAATTGGATTGAGCGCCAGAGTCTATAAGTACACGACACGGTTGCTCGTTACCGTAAGCATCGATAACATTCACCACAGCTGTGCCTAGTATCACCATATAGTTTTTAGTATTGACCGCAGACGACTGAGAAGTATTGTTGTGCATACCCACATGCGCATCACTATTCGCGCTATGAGCGGCCGCCGCCCGCGCCGGTGAACCTGGTTTTTTATCAGAGTCTAAATGCAATAATGCGTGGTGACGTTTATTACACGTAAAACATTTAAATTCACTTTTGCAATCAACAGTTGAATGATTAGGCTTTAAACAATTATGGCACAATTTCAAATGGTCAGCACGGCTGACTCGCTGTACTGGGTTCAATTCACGGAATTGAACACAACGAAAAATCATATGATTTTGTCCACAATGTACACAATTAATATTATTTGATTGCGTAGTTTGTGAATAAGCCTTACGTGTATATTGCTCATTCGACTTTTTGATATTATTTGAGTTAGTTTTGTTTGGAAATTTATTTTGATTTAATGAATTTGAATACGATTGCGAATGGTCTAGAATTTTAATTTGATTTTGTACATGCGATATTAATTGTTCATAAGTAGGAACAGAATTTTGATTGACACTTTGCTCGAACGATTTTCTAGTGTCAAGGTCAAGTGCCCTTAACGCGATGTGACAAAATACGTAACTGGATAAGTTTTCAATGTTTAACGCACTAATTGCCTTGAATGAGTGGTCGAAAGTCTCAATAAATAGATTTAAATTGTTTGACGACTCCGATTTTAATGTAGGGAAATTAAGCATTTTATCCAAATAAGTACCTACAAGCATTCTATTGTCATGATATTTATCAAGTAGCGATTTCCACACAACTTCGTAGTTATTTGAAGTAATTGGCATGCTTTTAACAATACAAAGCGCTGGACCTTTCGTACAAGATAAAAGATAATGAAATTTATCTATGTTCGAAATACTTTTCTGATTATGCACCAATGAACAAAATGTTTCATAAAACGTAGTAAAGTTTTCTATATTGCCATCAAACGCGAATAATTCTAGTTTAGGTAATCGAGGCCTATTTTTAAAATCATCGGTATTGACATGTTGCTCCGCCATTTTGTGACAACTTAAGGCGCAGAATACTCTCGAGCGGATTTCAGTTTTGACCCTTGCGCCACATTTTCACATAATATTAGCGGAAATTATCGGAACTAAGCAAACAAAAAATACTAGCTCCCTCTATTTAGAAGTGCGTCATTGCAAACAAACAATTCAACATGACACACCGCCATCTAAACATTTCCGCGAGAACGACGCTGTTTGAATTGGACACAGTATAAATGTTAACAGTAGACAAACTGCAGATAAACATTTACCAAATTTTTTTTTCTAATAACTTTAAAAAAAAATTTGACGGGCCAGTTGGCGTAGTTGGTTAAGATTCCACCCCGCCAATCTTATGTTCGATTCCCACCAAGGATATCCATCTGTGAACATATTTGCATGTCCCGAGTCTGGGTGTAGTAAGTACTTGCGACCCGCCCCGACTTCGCATGGGTACAATGTCATAATGTGGTGTCAGTGGAGCGATTTGCGCGCCCGCCCACGCCACCCGGTCACGGTATCGCGTATACTGTTTCTGGCTAATTTTAAATCTATGATATCATTTAAAATATTAATGATGATGATTTGCTGTAAAGCATTGCGCTATTATTACCACATATAGAGAAGCTATCATAAGCAAAGGTTATGTCCCATTTCTTTAGAGTCGACTAAAGGTCTCTTTAGCACTGAAACAATAATTAGTCGTCTAAACAGACAGTAGAATCACGTAGCGCTATCAGAACGCTTTTAGGAGTATTTTTCTCGCAAACGCCGTTATTTTCACGGCGCTTACGCGTTTCATTCATCGTTTTACAACAACAAGTGTGACCGGATGGCCTCACTTGAACGGAACATAGTTGTGATGTGTGGCGTCTTCTCTTTACGTAGCAATAATTATATGGTTAAAACTTCATCAAAATCCGTTGCGTGGTTTAGAGTTAGCGGATAAACAGAGAGACAAACGGACGCGGAAAACGACTTCTTTTTATACTATTTAGAGATTTATTTACAAGTTCTGCTTAGTTTGGGATCAGGTAGCCGTGTGTGAAAAATGACTCAAGATATTTATTTTTAAAAGTGGATACTGATGATAATATTTCTCAGGTTAGGTAATTGTCCCCCAAAACCAGAATTCTTTTACATACGCTACTTAGGTAAGTGTCATCGGGTCACGAAACTAAGCGTTTTTATCTGAATAAAATTTGTGTTCTATCAATTCCGAGAAAACAGGGTGTGACAAATGGACAGACAGGAGAGTATCCTACTCGTATACACTGTGAGTCTTCATAATGTGCACAAATTAAAAGGAGGGAAACTATGTTGAATTTTATCGAGCGTTTTTTTTTAAATTCTCTTTATGTATTTTTTAAATTCTTGTTCACTACAGTGATCACCACGCAAACAAAACTATGTAACTTTTAAACTTAGCCATATATCACAATGCAAACTCAATATAATTGAAAACAACAAGGCGTCCTCATAAAATGAAAATTGAGGCAAAAAATCGGACCTCAATCGAAATATTAGATGTTATTTGACAAATAAACAGGTTTTCTTCCATCACTGTTACAATAATTGTATTGGATACTGTACTATAATTGTAGAATTTCTCAATAAAATTTCCTCTTTACCTACCATTTTTATTCATCATCATCATCATATCAGCCTAAGGATATCCACTGCTGAACATAGGCCTCCCCCATTCCACTTTCTGCGGTTTTGGCCCTTGAATCCAGCAGCGCCCAGTGACACTGACCAGGTCGCCGGTCCACCTGGTGGGAGGTCGTCCTGCACGGTGTCCCCTTCCAGTTAATGGTCGAGAAACTTCCATCCCCATCGGTTATCGGTTCTTTAAGCGATGTGGCCTGCCCATTGCCACATCAACTTACTAACTCTACGAGCTATATAGATAATTTTTGTTCTCCTACGAATGTCCTCGTTTCGGATCCTGTTTCTTAGAGAAATTCCGAGCATAGCTGATTCCATAGCTTGCTGAGTGACTCTGAGCTTATTTATGCGACAAGCAGTTTAAGACCACGTCCATGTTCCGGATGTCATCACTGGTAACACGCACTGATTGAAAACCTTTGTCTTAAGACTTTGACTCTGAGGTATTCTAGACTTGAAGATATGCCGTAGCTTCCCGAATGCTGCCTAGCCGAGTTGGATTCTTCCGTTGACCTCTTTGTCAAAGTTGAACCTACCTAGTTGGACAATTTGTCCTAGGTAAACATACTCGTCTACAACGTCGAGAGCAGTGTTCCCAATTATCACGGGTATTGGTGGAATATGAATATTAGACATAATTTTTGTCTTGTATATGTTCATCTTGACCTGTTGGGAAAGTCTCTTGAGATCATTGAGCATGATGTTCAAAGCTTCCAGCGATTCCCGCCATTATGACTATTTCGTCGTCAAGTCGAAGGTGAGAGATGTGTTCACCGTTGATGCTATAACCTTTCCAGTTCAAGAGCTTGAATACATCCTCCATAACAGTGGTAAAAGGTCACCCTGTCTTTCACCCTTCTGCAACTGGATTGGTCTCGTACTCTCGTCCTGTACTCGGATTGACATATTGGCTGTGCTGTACAAACACCTTCAACAATTCGATATAGCGATAGTCGATTAAGCACCGCTGTAGACTCTGTAATACCGCCCATGTCTCAACTGAATCGAAGGGTTTTTCATAGTCCACATACACAAGGCATAACGGCCAAATATACTCCTCAGTCTTCTGTATAATTTGGCGAAGTATATGTATGTGATCTATGGTACTAACGCCTTTACGGAAACCGGCTTGTTCGGGAGGCTGGAAGTCTTCAAACCTACGTGCAAGAGAATTCCTAATGACTCCCGAAAACAACTTATAAACGTGGCTTAGGAAGGATATCGGGCGGTAGTTCTTCAATAGGGCCTTATAGCCTTTTTTGAAGAAGAGCACCATTATATTTACAAACATAAAAAAAAAAACAAAAAATACAATCGAATTGAGAACCTCCTCTTTTTTTAGAAGTTAGTTAAAAATATCACGTTTATAACTCAATCAGAACATTTCCTATCAACTGTTGTTTAGGCCAAAATACCTATAATAATATTTATAGTAGAAACCTACTCATATTGAGTTTCAATGACGAGCCTCTACTTCCCGATTCCTCTCCTTTTCCCACATCATATGTGAAAGCGAGAAAAGAGCTTCGGGAATCTTCGAGATACTTCGGCGACGCATCGCCAAGCGCGTGTGTGCGAGTGAAACGAAACGCGCGTGCCCCGCAACCCCGCAAGGTTTAGTACGAAAAACGCTACAGACCGAGAAACATTGAACTTTGTGATTTGTGAACTGATATGAAAAAATAGTGCTTATCACTGTGCTGGATTACCATAGGAGTTCCTGGTAAGTCCTTATCTTTATCCTAGGAGGCTCCTCGTTTTCCATATTAATATTTTTACGCAAAAACCCATCAACTGTTAAAGAATAGCACTCCAGGCGCATTATATGGCATTAACAATAACTCAAAAAAAAATGCTCTACCAGCTAAAAGGTATTGCATAACAGTGCATAAGGACTTCTTTTTATAAAGCTGGCAGGTGAGGTGATACTTCTAAGCTATCGCTGTCAAATTTACTGAGTGATAATATAGGATAAACGCAGGTAATACCGCGGTAGTTAAAAATCTGCAGGTATCACCGAGGTATGTAAAATGTAACATAATTGTATTTTTGAGCAATGAAGATCATTTACGTTCAAAAGTATCCTTTGTCCTTCTCCACTAATTGGACTATTTCCCTGCCAAATTGTATTTAAATCTGTTCAGTGGTTAAGCCGTGAAAAGGTTACAAACAGACTTGCATGGTGGCCGAATTATGACGTCAACGTTAATGTACAAGCGGGAGCAAGTCATTATTGATGGATATTAATAATTTAAAAAACATTATGCTCAAAAAGGTTATGTGCATCCGCTGTAGTAATCAAAAAGTTTGAATTTTGTTATGTGAATGATCCTTATTGCAGGCATCTAACTCAAAAAGCTATTTTGTCCCATATAATATAAAATTTCCTGCCTCATGCTGAGCATCCACCTTAAGGAAGTAATATATAATGTTTTGGAAAAAAAGTTATCCTAATTTTATTAATTTTATTGATATAAAACTGTGCCTGGCTCGCTGATTGGCTGAAAAAGCTAAGCTACCGGTAGGGCTGCAGAAACAGGAACCTCCTCACAATGCGAGCTGTATCGAGGAGTACTGCCGAGAGCCTCGAGGCTTTTGGCCATCAGGCCTGTAGGCGATGGGAGAGAAATTAAAAGCAATATAAAATGTTAAACTTTGTATTTTATAAGTACAGGAAAAATGCAGAAAAAACAATAACTTGACAACTCAATAAAATTATTAGAACATTCGAATTTGAGCGGCAAAGAGGTTATGGTCTTTACTTTTTTTTATAGTTTTATTTTTAATAGGTCGCATCGCAGCGCAACTAAATCTAATGAGGTTTTACTTATTTTTTATTATGTAAATATTTGTGTTTTTAAGACAATAATTATAATAAATTTATTTACTAATATTTCATGAATTTATGCTTAGCACTACTATCTCTGTCGTCTACATTCTCCGCCCAGTGTCACTTCAGAGACACTCATCTGTAATCGGTAAAGGTGCTAAGCGAGTAACAGGTCTTGTAAGTATTCCACTTTTAGTTTTCAGGTCAACTGTCCGTATTCGTCCATCCTTCCCAGGATATACTTTTTCCACTAAACCCTTCGGCCAAGTATTTCGCGGTAGGGTAGGGTCTATAATCACGACAACGTCACCAGATTTCAAGTTTCTACTTTCTTGGTACCATTTCTGACGGGGTAAACGAGTCAGGGGACTGCTGTTGAGTACGTCTCTGTTTGACGCCAAGACCTCTTCTCTGGGGGCTCTTTTCTTGTATCTTGAGGCATATTTTTTGTCAGTAGGTGTCTTTCTTTTTACCGCTTTCAGTCGACAATAAGCGTTGGTGTACGAGTCTATCAGCTGGGTATTTTCATGTTTCCAAGGTAAGCCAACTTCCCATTTTCCGTCTATTAATTTAGCAGAGCTATCTACTATTTGTATAGCTTCTAATTCCTCTTTATTTTGTCTTGGCTTGTTGTGAACACCTGCGTGCGTTGCCATCAGTAGGGTTTCAGAGAGGGCAGCGTGGGAGGATGCATAGCTGACGGCGGGACTAGAGGGCATACTACGTGCTACCATTGTCATCGTCGCGCTCTCGGGTGACCGTGAAACTTTATTGCATTGTGTAGGAGTAGGATACATTCCATGTATGCACCATCCTAATGGTGTCAGCGTGGCACAAGGTTCATTTTTACCACGTATTATAGTTCTTAAGGGCGTAATGAGATGATAATTGTCCTGACCAATTAATAATTTTGGTTGTACGTTTTCACTGTATGATATAAAGCTATTCAAATTATTTTTACTATTATAATCGTCCAAATTAATTGATGATAATTTTTGTACAGGTAAATTCAGTTCACTTATCTTTCTAACACTAAGTTCAAAAGGTTCATTGTTCATATTAGTTATTTTGCAGTTTAAGACTTCACTTTCACAAATAAGTTCAGAGTTCCATGCACCACGGACGCATAGAGTTTCTTTATATCCATGGAGATCAACTTGGTCAGCGATATCAGCAGATATGAGTGAAACTGTTGCACCATCGTCGAGCAGTGCATGCGTACAGATTATGCCTTGTGGCCCGTGAATGTTAATAGGTACAACTTTGAGCAGTACGGATGATTTATTTAAACTTATATTTACGTTAGCTAAGGTCTCGCTAGACGTGGAGCAGTCATTGGGCACTGTATTGTCATTAGGCACAATATTTTCACCTTGTAGTATATGACTAGTAATAGGTGCAGATGCACTTACTGGGGGTTTCTTCCAATGTAGAAGGTGGTGGTGTGGCAGGCCACACTCATCAACGTTGCACGTAGCCACCGTACAAGTGTCACGATCATGTGAAGCCAATAAGCATTTGTGGCACAGTTTGCTAGTCCTCACGAACCGCCATCGATCCTTGGTCATAGCGCGCTTGAAACGTGAGCACTCCGGTAGGTCGTGTTTACTTCTTCGGCAGAACTTGCAGATGTTAGAGACGTCTTGTTTATCTCCTAAAAGTACTGAATGTGATTTGCGGTCATCATATCTTCTTTTGTAGTCTGGTTGATGTATGTGACTTTGGTGTATGAGGCTTAATCCTGCAGCTGAAATTTTATTTGCCTCTTCATATAGAAAATCGGCTAGGATTTCTAGCTTAGCCTTTTCTAGGTTGCAATTTAAATTATAATAGTCTGCCCACTTGTAGATAAGTATACTAGGGAATTTATTAAGCACAGTTGAGACTAATTCAGGGCTGCGCAGATAATCAACCTGCTTTATTGTTTGAGCTGCGGCCACAAAGTTTTTTATTTTAATAGCAAAAGATATGATATCATTATGGTAGTTGTATGATAGCGGTGGTATCTTTTTAATTTGGTATATAATTTTATTTATTATTGTTTCAGGTCTACCATAGCGGAGTTCTAGTGCATCAAGTATGATTTGCGGAGTCGTATTTCCGATGAGAAGTGAAGATACAGTCTCTCTTGCTTCTCCGCGTAGACATTTGCGCAAGCGCCAAATATTTTCATTTTCAGAGAACTTACATAACTTTGTTGACTCGTGAAATGCTTCTCTGAACTGAAGCCATTCCAAGGGATCTCCAAAAAATAATGGTAAGTCTTTAGAGGTGCTGATTCTGGTTAAAAGTTCATGATTATGACCATCAGTAGCAGCGGTAGTCAAAGCATCTTTAAGAGCGCAAGCCAAGAGCTGGATGTCCGTAGGTGCGGCAGGCTCGGCCGCTAGCAGCTTACCGCTGGTGTGCGGCAGCTGTTCTGGTACATCTAGGTGACTATGCGATGCGTTGGACTTCAACCAGTGTTCTACTTTTCCATTAACGCTGATTTCAGAGTGACTTTTATAACTGTTACTGCTCTCATCTTCGAGCGCGGCGATCTCAGCATCCAACCTCTTTTGTATGAGTTCTTTGTCAATCTTAGCCTTTGCCTCTGCAGCTTCTAACTCTAATCGCAATCTTCGGGCTGCGATTGATGATTTGCTAGACTTTTTACTTGCAGAAAGAGATTTTTTTATCGGCTGTTTTACTGTCAGGCTACCATTTTTTGCGAGTTTGTTTTCAGGCAAACCCGGTTCAGTTTTAGTAAATTTAAAATTTTCTGACTGTACCTCTCTACTTTGTTTAACATCCTTGCTGGCTTGCTGCTCGGATTGCTGCTTCAATAATGCACTACGTGTTTTCATGGTGCGTAGTGGAGGAGGAGGCGTGACGAACATAACACTCAATTTCTCTCCCGTATGTAGGTCAAAAGTTTAATATCCGGCTCGAAGGACCAATTTGTAGGCGATGGGAGAGAAATTAAAAGCAATATAAAATGTTAAACTTTGTATTTTATAAGTACAGGAAAAATGCAGAAAAAACAATAACTTGACAACTCAATAAAATTATTAGAACATTCGAATTTGAGCGGCAAAGAGGTTATGGTCTTTACTTTTTTTTATAGTTTTATTTTTAATAGGTCGCATCGCAGCGCAACTAAATCTAATGAGGTTTTACTTATTTTTTATTATGTAAATATTTGTGTTTTTAAGACAATAATTATAATAAATTTATTTACTAATATTTCATGAATTTATGCTTAGCACTACTATCTCTGTCGTCTACAAGGCCATTGACCGTTACGATAATCGGCACAATGATAGCCGAGCTCACTACTAGTAATTGTAAATATACGATGGGTTCACATTCCAACTAACCAGTCCAGTAAGTAGTAGAAACTTAATCAACGTAAGTTGTGTAATATTTTTCTTACTGTTACTAATGTTACTGTGCCATTGACACTTGACGACTACGCGACTGGACCACAATAATACTGTGATAAAACAATGAAAATAAAAGTTTACCGGCTCGACTCGATGACTACAGATGACTTGATGACCGCAGTAGTGGCTGGCATGCCCGCCCCGACTTCGGGGCACCTACTGTTAGCAGTATCAGTCAACCTACCTTTCATACCTTTTCTTTGATCTCAAAATAAATAATATTGAATGAGGTGTTATTTAATCAGGTAAGTAACGAAATAGGTAATTGCTCATTAAAAATAATATATATTGCTGATTTTTCATTTCGTATGATTTGAAAAAAAAATACATTTTCCAGGATTTGACTCATCAACCTCCTTCAGTCGCGAGTACTTAAATACCCCGCGCCTTAGCCCCTTAGGCTACCCTAGCCGTACCTAGCAAAGACGAAAATAACAATCAGTCTCTGTCAGTACCACGACATGGCTCGGTGACAATTTTCAAAAGCATCAATCTCAACAGATTTTATTTTATATATTTTTATTTATAACAAGCAAATAATAGGCTCAATTGCCTTAATTTTACGAGCATGCATTTTTCCACTGTCTTCTGAAGATAATTTGATATATTTTTTTAATAATTTGAGAGGGTTTTATCATGAGAAAGTTCTGAAAAAAAATGACACAGGTCCGTCTAGCAACGCGGATCACCGCGGAATGCGAGTGAGCGCGAAGCAAAATACGCCAGTTGCAGGACAATAGAGTGTGGTATGATGTTGATGGTGCTCAGATCAATTTGACGTAAGCGACTTTTTTTAAAATCATTATTATGAAAAACTGGATCGCAAATTCAAAAAACTAGCTCGGGCGTTTATTTGCTTATGATATGTACTATATTGATGAAAAAAATCGTATCAAAATACCTTCAGGCGTTGGATATATTTGGGAATTTCTTGATTTTCAGAGGTATGTTTGGCATTTTTTTTTATCGAGGCTTTTAATTGAATTCGTGTTTTCGGCTCGGGCGATGTGTTTGTTATATCCTTAAGTATCATATATTTAAATTTCAATACCGTAGAGCTAGCAGGTTTCATATAATTTGGGCTGGAACGTAGAGACTTTTGACCGCAATTTTACACGAAAGAATAAATCATCGAAACTTTTCAAGTCATTATTATCAGAAAACTCCGTTTCGGGATTTAAATTAAGTTGTAATTCAAAGATATCCATGCATACTCTTTCGTATTTTTCGCGGATTGATTCAATCTCTGAGGCACGCAAAATGAACATTTCTTCGCAATCAGGTTGAGAATTTAGTTTTTTAGAAATATCAAATATTTCTTGCATTTGAGAAAACAAACGTTGCTTTACTGGCATGGTTTTGTTAATATTTCTAATGGTTTCTAAATCCTTTTTGGAAGGTGCTTTGTCATCAGATTTGGTGGTAGCCATTTTGAATAAACTAGACAAAGAAACTTATAACAAAAATTATAACTTTATACAAATACAAGCACGGCTTGCAAAGAATAACGAAGGGAAATAAGTTTTATAAGATGGATCGTCGGCTCGAAAGACCAGAAAATGTGGGGTTGTAATCTAGGTTGCTAGTAAAATAATTTGAAGGACCTTAGTTTTACATTAGAAGTAAGTACGAAAAGGAAATACCCAAAAAAAAACCTTGCTCAAAAGAAATTTGGTAAACTAAGTATTGGCATACTTGGCTCAAAAGAAATTTGGTAAACTAAGTATTGGCATACTTAGTTTACCAAATTTCTTTTGAGCAAGGTTTTTTTTTGGGTATTTCCTTTTCGTACTTACTTCTAATGTAAAACTAAGGTCCTTCAAATTATTTTACTAGCAACCTAGATTACAACCCCACATTTTCTGGTCTTTCGAGCTAACCTGCCACCAGCCACTAACCTCTTTCACTTCAACCGCCCGTCCCAGACGTGCGCCAGCAGAGCTCGTTCTTGGTAGGTATTAATCCTTTTGTAAATATTCCAATGTATTTCACACGGTGAACTTGAATTAGCGAAGTAAAATGTCCAAGAAACGTTCTTGAAGAAAGCCACTTTCCTTAGACGCGGTATACGATACGCACGAGTGTTTTCCTATAGTTCGACAAGCTAACTGCCTCCCAAGGCATCGGGGCGCGGCGATGACGTCGCATCCCAAAACGAGGGTAGTTATAAAAAAAGTCAGAAGCAACATTATTAGTCTACCTTATATTTTCTAATAATGAGCAAGGTCTGAACAGGTATAGTCCTGATTATGATAAGTTTGTAGGTACCTCAATGCAATTAATATATGTGTAGACGATGCATTCTTAATTTAAATGGGTAAAACAGGTTGACAGCGTATCGCTGTAAAAAAAAACCTGCGCGCCAATTTCCATAAATATTTGTTAACGTTTATGTTGTATGGTTGATTATTATTATTATAAAATTTACTCCAAAAACAGTTTTTTCGTGGCAATTTAAGTGTGTTGAAAAACGTCGTATGACACGCGTGTGCATTGGTCATTCATTACCTCTCGACTCCATTATCGCGTTCGCCTTTCGATCACGCGCTTATTATCACCTTGTATGTAATCACCAACATTGCACACATGTACTTTTATTATTTCTTTCACACTTCAATATTATTTCATATTTCTATTATACGTTATCTAGTAGTAAAAAAACTGTTTTACAAAAAACTTAAACCGACTTCAAAGTACACGAAGAAGTAATCAAATCCTGATCTGATGACAATAGGAACAAACGGGAAGTGTACCCTTAAAAAAAATCCAAATCGGTTAATAAATGACGGGGTTATGAGGTAACATAAAAAAAATATACAACCGAATTGAGAACCTCCTCAAGCGGGGTTATGTGGTAACATAAAAAAAATATACAACCAAATTGAGAAGCTGGTTAAAAATCAGACTTTAACACAGATGATCCATGAAAAGGCAACCTTGTAAAAGGAACAATACTTCACAAACGAGTAGGTACTGAGTACATATTGAAATCCCAGGGCACACACAAGATATTGTGATTTATCACTGTCGATAAAGTAGGATGGTAATCCTTTTGACAGATTCGAGGCTTCTACATGACACCTAAGATAATTTCATGGGTCAAATGGTTAGGTTTTATTGGTCTATTGATTTTCGTCGCAATACTATTTTCAGCTTTAATTAACTCATTTATTTAGGATACCTGCCTATATTCTTAACACTCAGGAAGTGCGCTCCTAAGGTATTTACCTTTACCGCCTCCCGATTATGTAGGTACTTTGACCTTTCAGAGGAGCAATTAAACTTGACGGTCTCCAAAATTCATAGTTTATTTTCGGCTTGCGTAAAATTACCTCTTTATTTTGGTCTCGTCTCAAGTGGCTCCCTATTCACCTTTGCTGGAATTTTAAAATACGTCTGTCTGTCCATCTATCACAGCGTTATATTTGATCATCCACCTTTTTTTATAACTTTGTATAGTCCTGTGTTTGACCGCAATCTCACTATGGTACGTGATGATGTGATAATGCTATTGATTTGAAATTTGGAATAGTTATAAATATTGCTTTTCTATAATAAAAAAGTAATATAAATGAAGTCGATTAAAAAAATAAATCGACTTCCATTACACTAAAAAGTATAAAATAACTCTAACCTGACACTGATTGAAGTCAGCGAAATATTTTCAATGGAATACGTCGTGCTCTTTCGCTGACTTCAATCGGTGTCAGGTTAGAGTTATTTCATACTTTTTAGTGTATATGGAAGTCGATTTAATTTTTTTAAATTACTTTTTAATTTCGTAATTTTTAGTTTTTCTTAAATGCACTAGAATTTGACCAAGGTTTTGAGATGTTTTTCCTTTCACAACACACCCGTAACTCGTATCAATAAGCCAGGCCGTCACACATATTTGTCCATATCTTGAAAACTACTGAACCGATTTCGATGAAACTTGCACTGTTTCCTAAGTTGAAATAAATGTAAACCAATAAAAAAAGAATGGTTACAATCCGATTGATATCTTCGGAGATATGCGTGGACAAACATACATACATATATACACCTATGAAATTTTGTATATTTGTTTGGAAGCCCTAATAGATCATCATATTGCAGTTCCAATAATATTACATACATACGTGTCGAATTGATAATCTCCTTTTTTAATCGACTTCAAAAAAAGGAGATTATCATTTCGACACGTATGAAATATTTTCAATGGAATCCGTCGTGCTCTTTCGCTCACTTCAAATCAGTGTCAGATTAGAGTTATTTAATTCTTTTTAGTGTATTTGGAAGTCGTTCTTTTTATTTTAAAGTCGATTAATAAAAATATTTTGTTTCCTTGTAAAAGGGCCGAAATAGGGGACCGAAATTTTAAAGTGGGGCTACAAATTTAAAAGGAGTATCATATGAAGGAACTGAATTGAACTGTAGATTCCAAAACGGGTATTTATTTTCTTTTATGTTGCGTAGTTTTTGACTTACGATAAATAAATTGCATTCCCTAAAAATCTGATTTAATTACAGTACCTACCTAGTTAGACATTGATGTAAATGTATGATGTTTGTAACTACAGCAGTTTTTTCAAAATACAAACAAATTTAATTATGCGGTCCGGTTTTTCTACAGTTCTCTGGTTTCTCAAACCAAGAAATTATACGTCTAAGGAAAGTTTAGGGTCGGCAACGCGCGAGTGATACCCCTGGTGTTGCAAGCGTCCATAGGCTACGGTAACTGCTTACCATCAGGCGGGCCGTATGCTTGTTTATGTAGGTTACCTTAGTGGTATGAAAAAAAAGGTCGGAAACTCTCGGTGCTTGAAAAATTAAAGGCTAGATTGTTTCTGGGTAAGCGTTTACAAGTTTAAAGCTAACGCAAATCCATAAAATGCAAAAATAAAAATTTGCTATAGAATCGTCAAGCAATAAAAAATAATAAATTCGAATTTTCATAAAAAGCCTACAAAAAATGCTATAACTCAAGATCTTTAAATAAGGTATCAGATAGCGTGACTAGAAACTGACAGTATAACCTTTGTATACTTTATTCTTATCCTATAACATGATTTGAGTAGTTTAACTAACCGTAGGTTTCAGGTCACGCAATGTAACTAGGTGTTCTATCAAAATATAGGTGCGATACCTGAATAGGCAGATACACACCCTAAGCTAGGTGATTATAAGTCTGACAAGCAGTCCAAGTTACCACATAGAATACTAACAACCATTTTTCGGGATATGTCTGACTTTGATTCTATCTGAACTACTTATGTCAAGGGAAGATTTTATGAAATAAAATGGTGACGAATCGACAAACGAGATTTTTAGTAAAAAAAAATTTTCATCCGGATTTTTGTCTGGAATTCTGCCTCACCATTGTCCCGGTTGCCCGAGACTGTAACACTGTAACATTTTTTGTGGTTTACTTAACGGATATTTTTCTGTTATAATAATTTACAAGAATTTAACATTCTCTTAGCCACCCAAGACTTCATTGTCTAAAGACACAAAAATAAGACAAGCACTAACATTAATATATTTAAGGCTTTTATCTAAATAGGCCTTTTGTGAATTTTTTTAAGGTTTTCTGTCACTGTTATCTCCATTATTGTGTTACATAAAAAATGGAGGACGTATTTCATTTTCAGTGGCAGTTGTTGGATAGAACAATATAGATTAAATAGAGATTAATTTCTTCCGAGCACTTGCTCAAAGCTTTTTTATTTTATTATGGAACGTATTTTTTGGCAAAAATGTTGTCCAAAATGAGTAAATAAATGTGATTGGAATCTATATTATTACATATAAGGTCCTAATAAATTAGTGAACTTGATGGGGATGAATGTATAGGTCATTAGTAATCACAAAATAATATTAGAAAAATAATCAGAGGGAAAAAAAAACTTCTTTGACTTGTATGGAGAGTCTCTTTGCAAATCAAAGAAGTTTTTTTTTTCCATGGATTATTTTTCTAATATTATTTTTTGATTACTAATGAATTACCTATACATTCATCCCTCAAGAGGAAGTTCACCAATTGATTAGATATACATTTTTTTTATAAACATACACATTTTTTTTATCCTCGCACCTATTTACGCAAATAACGTTAGGTAGGTAGGTACCTACTCCTAGAATTAAACTTTATGACTTCGAAAAATGGTTTGTTCCACGTCAAAATCCGTGCATAAAAAATAATAATATTATAGTCGTAGGTACGATACGAATGTTATATGCAAATGTTATTACATTTCAGCTGTGGATTTATTTATTGGCACTTATTTGTGTCTGATTTTCAGATACCATATTTTCAAAATATTTCTATCAAAATTCTACAAAATTGATAAATTAGGAACATACATAGTTAAAAGTTTTAGGTACCAGAAAAAGTTATGTTTAAGTAACTTTACCATATTTAATGGCTCTAAAGTTTACTGAATTCAGTAACCAACTTATAGTACTGTCATTATTTTGTCCATATGAAAATAAATAATTAATCATCGCATTTTTCACATTAACAGAAACAGAAAACTCATCTTTCCCCTTATATCCTACCCATAAAGGAAAATGATCTCATAGATTGCTTTGTTCAGTGTACCTTTGTTTCTGTCTGTAATTGGGTGTTTCCTGACAGGAATTATTAAGCCGTGAAAATGAATTGATGGTTGTAAGATCGATAGTAATTGATTGTTTACTTCATTATTAATCCTGTAGATAACTACTTACATCTTATTATATTCGGCGATCTTGGTAATATCTTGAGCTCTTTCGTAATTATTACGTTATATAATTATTAAGCCTGCTTTTCACTATGGGATATAATATAATAAATATCCTGAGAAATTCCTCACACACGTTCATCTGATCCCAAACTAAGCAGAGCTTGTACTATGGAAACCAGATAACTGATATAATACACATACTACTTTTTGTTTGTAAATACATACTTAATATACATAGTTACACCCAGACTCAGGACATACAGACATGTTCATGAACATAAACGCATGTCCTGTGTGGGAATCGAACCCACGACCTGCGGGGCGTAAAGTGAATCTAAACCGACTGCGCCAACTGGCCCGTAATATATATTACAATACATCTTGAGATATAATATTTTATCGCTCGTCATATGTCAATGTGTCAAAAATATTTATGTTTGGGATGTAATATACAAAAATGTATGACGAGCGATAAAATATTATACCTCAATATCCATAATAATTGGACTGTTTTACAAAAACATTAAACCGACTTCAAAGTACACTAAGAAGTAATCAAATCCTGATCTGATGATAATGGGAAGCGTACCCTTTCAAATACAAAAAGAATTTTCCATATCGGTTAATAAATGACGGAGTTATGAGGTAACAAATATAAATAAAATACATTCGAATTGAGAACCTCCTCCTTTTTTTGAAGTCGGTTAAAATACACGACTTCTTTGGTACTAGGCGCACAGATCGCGACAGAGAAAATTTTATGATCATATTAGCAAGTGACGTGAAAAGTTTTAAATGGTTTAAATGGTTTAAAACTTTGTCATGAATTTTTGAGTATTTTATTTTTAACTGAAACTTTTTATATAGAGTATTTACCCCTGAAAATCAAAATCAAAACGTCATTTATTCAGTTTAAGCCCTAGTTAAGCACTTATGAACGTTAAATTGTTACATACAGGTGAATTTACAACGGGTTCGGAATACACTTAAACTGAGAAGACTCCGGCAAGAAACTCAGCAAGGTTTTTTTTTTGTGGAAGGATAGATATACTCTTTCCGTTACACTTTGTCTATTTCGGAGAGTGTACTCAGGAATAATTTAACCCGATTTTACGATCCCAATTCTTATACCAAACCACAAGGCGCCGGGGAAGTTTTCACCCGTACTTTGTCGGAATACCGAACATACGGACACATCGTTTTGCATCCTCATTTATAATGCGGACAGCAAAGAAGTGGAATTGGCTTTCAGCGTCTGTGCTTGTCGGCTCCACAACCCAGGAACTTCCAATGTCAGAGTGAATAGGTTTCTTCTAGGCAAGCATGTTCCATATTAGATTCGTCATCAATTTTAATGAGCGGGTCATAATACAAACTGTTGCGATTGCATCTTGATTAATAACTCCGGATCTACTTCCTACTTTCTACTTACGAAAATTCCATGAAAATATAAGGAGTAATAAATAGTAATTACATAATATTTATTTAATTAACATGATATTTATATAGCATTTAACAAAAAAAAATATAAAATATAAATTATATTACTAGATAATACGTTTTCCAATAACGAATATCTACTTTGTATCAAAAAATTAAACAATATTTGAAAAAAAAAAAAAGAATTAGGCAAAAAATAAGAAATCGACGTTATTTAATCTCATATGATTTAATAAGGTTATTTTTAGAGATGCAATGATTTATGCTAATAAAATATGAAAGCTATGAATTATTTAGGTAAAATAACATCTTGTAAAATTTACTAAGGCTGTTTACACAGATATTTCACTAGGACTGGACTCACACGATAATTCTGCTTCTAATGATGATGCTGTTTGTATGTTGCTACGAGTTGGTTGTAAGTCACGTCTGGTGTCAATGGCATGTCTCTGTTTTATATTAGATGACGTTTTATTTGTTGCAAAGTCCAACCTTCAATTGCTAGCGCATTCACTGTACTTGCTTTACGTATCAGGATTTATTTATTTTACCTTTGAATTTAACCATATTTTTTTACGCAAAACTGGTATTATAATATTTGAGAGTGCAAACTTCAAAGTTTCATGCGAAAAAAAAATGTCGCGAGATCATTACAATTTATAGAAAGATAATAATTATATAATGTCAATGTACTATTATTCACGAAAAAAGGAGGCAGAATGTCTCAGTACCTAACTTTGTATAACTTCTGAAAACAAGTAGAGTTAAAAAAAAACGTGGAGACTACGGGTGCCACTTGAGTGCCACGACACTTTACTCTATGGTGCCACTTAGTTTTTTTTTGGATTTGACAGGCTATTTTGAAAATCTCACGCAACACTTATCACAGCTAGATCTCAATTATCTGCTTGAGTGGCGTTCCAAAGTATAAAATTGCACAATATTGACATCATGTCATGAATTACCTTTCATGACATATGTCAATATTGACACATTTCTAAAGAACTCTAGACGTTCGGGTTCTGAATTCGTAACACCCAATGAAAATGCCTCTCCATTATCAAATCTTTTAGCTCAGTAAAAGCCACAGACTTAGGATAAGAAATATGACAATCCTTATGACACTTTGGAAGATAGAAAGAGACGCATAGACAAATGTCGTGAGTATGTGTTTTCGATTTATCAACCCATATCAACCCGGGTGCTTGTGTATGATTTCGTATTTTACTAAAAATAATTATGATCGTGCAAATAAAACTAGAAAAGTGAATGTTATAGATATTGTTACTTGTTCTGTGAGCAAATGTGATATGAATAGAATGAAATAACCCACTTAATTTTTCGTTTCAATGGTAAATTACTAATTTTCTCATTGGAATGTTTTCAAATATGTTTTATCACAATATAATCATTAATCGGCTCCAAAATCAGTTTCTACAACAGGATATCTGGGGGCACGGAAGTGCCCCCCGCCAAGACAGCCAAGCGAAGCGAAAGGGCACTACCTACCTTTTCTCGAAGAACTTCGTCGTTTTTTTGAACCCTCATAACTTGGGTTTGGATTATACCAGATAAACAAAATTCTCAGGATATGATGTCAATAGTGAATTTATTAAACATATTAAGTTTCAATAACATAGCTCTTATACTTTAGATTTTATTGATATCTAAAAAACCCCGATTTCGTCACTGACTCACTGATGATCATCAAAACTCATAGGGTACTTCCTGAAGTCCTAGAAAGCTGAAATTTGGTATGTAAGCTTGTATTAGTACACAAACAACAACAAAATTATAAAACTTGGAAATTTCAAACAAAAAAAAACCATAAGCAACTTACAAAAAGAAGTGAAATCCCACCAAAAACATTTTTATTATTAACATTTTATTTCGCTACCGTCACATGGGAGTAAGGTGAAAAATGTATTCACTGTTCATAACTTTTTTGTTATTCAATAGTTCTTGTAGTAGTGAAACGGCCAAGCCATATATTTTGACTACGGTGTGTAGAGTTTGTGAAGTTAGGGCTTATAGAGTACGTGCATGTAGAGTTTTAAGCTTGGCTCTATATGAGATCTGATAACTTTTTGACAGTACGAGCCATATGTCTTGGCGGCAACATTTTACATAAAAATGTTTTTGGTGGGATCTATTTATCTTTATTACAAAATATACGCGTCTAACTGGAATTATTCAACCTCATTTCACCATACCACAGAATAATGTTGACATACCGAATATACGGACACAGCGTTTTGCATCCTCATTTATAATGCGGACAGCAAGGGAGTGGAACTTGCTTCCGGCGTCTGTGTTTCCTGACGCTTACAATCTAGGTACTTTCAAGGCCAGAGTGAATAAGTTTCTTCTGGGTAAGCGTCTTTCATCTTAGGCTTCGTCATCGCCCCTTATGGGCGGGTCAGTGGCCAAACGCAAGCCCATTTAATTAAAAAAAAAAAAAAACTCAAGACTAGTTTTTATTTTTTCTATACAAATCCCTAACATTCATTTTCTCTCTCGTCTTACTTTTTTGGTAAAAACATTATAATTATCTCAAGTACGTCATTATGGGTGTTTATAAATATCATATTTCCACTTAATCTGTAATTTTAATATTAATGGATTAAATTAATTAAAATTATAGATGCTGCGAACTCGAGAACTCTTTAATCTGTCTCATTGATTGAAATAAAACGCCGCACAATGGCTTTGGATTAGTGAATGTAGTAGGAAAACGATGTGGGTAGCATTGGGGTAGAATCAACGCAATTTTCAAAGGATTTATGAAATGTGAAGTAGACTCAGACTTGTTTTTGTGCGCAAAGCAGCGTTAGGTCCATTGTTTGTGCATGATAAAATGGAAAGATGAGGTCAAAAAACAAAAAAAAAATAACCTCAAAATAAGATTATTAAAAAATCATAAAAAAACTATACATTTCCTAAACTTGGAAATTTGGGAGGAGGTGGATTCCCCCGTCTATCTTTATCCCAAATCATACAGTTTTATATAACACATTCAAAATTAGACTTAAAAATTTTGCAAGTCCCTTAGGAGAAGTTTCGGTCGGACACAGATAATAAATAGTAGTAGTGTTTAAAAGTCTTCTCAGATGTATTCCGAACCGGTGGTAAATTCAACTGTATGTATAACTTAACGTTCATAAGTGCCTTACGAGGGCCTAAATTGAATAAATGACTTTTTGATTTTGATAGAGAATAATTCAGTGAATGTCCTTCACATGTTTTGGATGACATATTCCGCGTATCATTGTACCGGAAACGGGAAAATTGAATCAGTGTATTCGATATAAAGAGAACAATTCACATGAGTATTGGAATCTCTAAGGAAATATTAAAATAAATACAAGTATGTTGTACTCGTATCGGATATTTAAACAGTACCTAAGTTGATATAAGATTTTGTCTTATTTTTTGTTACTTTATTCTTGTAGATGTTTTGATTTATAAAGTGAGCAACCGAAGAGAACAAAACTAACGCATTTTAATTTATTTATTTATTTATTGCAAATTATAACACTATTACAGTCAATAATAACTAATACGGCACTATAACAAACATTTCAAAAGAAGGTACATAAACATTATATAAAATTAAGTATAAATTAAAATAGTATTACAACATAGAATAATACCTAATATGTAATATTACAACAACACAATACTTGTGTCATTATGAGAAATCATTTTCAATACTTGTATGCTGCTTCGATGAATTTCGACTGGCCACAATAAAAAAAATCTATATCCCAGGAAATATTATTCATACACCGTATAGCACGTGAGAGTGGGGCATACTGAAGCAATTTGGTCCTAGCGGCTGCCACAAGGAGTAACGCCTCTATAGCGCAGGTGGCGACCACCATGGGGTTTTAGCCGGCAAAAGTCCGGTATAACCTGGCCTCTCCCCCCCAGGGCGGTCGGGTATCCTATGAGGATTACTCCACGCTATTTAAAAAAAAAAAAAGGACGGCGACGCGTAAATATATACTCATCTGGGGCCCAAATCTCACTTCCCTCGAACTAGCCTTCGAATCGAACTTGCATTACGAGTGCTAGTTCTACCATAAAATTTCGAGGGGCGGAGTCAATTTTTCGATTCCTGTATTATCGGCACTAATCGAACTAACCTTCGAAATAAGTTCGAGTGTAAGGAGTAAATGTTGCCATTATGATGGATACAAATTGCACGATGCGTTTCGTTTCACTTGATAATTGCGTTTTATTAACGTACGTGATAATGTTATATCTTAAATTAAAATTTGAAAGATTTTAATGAATATAAAATATTTAAAATCAACGTTTTACTCTTATTATATCCTAATATATCCGGAATTCAAAAGTTAATCAATTTTTTATAATAATTATAAATGAAGATTCATTCCGTTTACGTCGCGCTTACCTCTACGTCGCGTTCCGTCTACGGTGATTCCGCCTACGTCGAGTCTTGCTACGGTGCGTCTGCTCGCTTATGACGTCATTGTGTACAGTAAGCCTACGAAACATCGTATTTTTCAGTTTTATTCAAGAAAATATGTTTTTTTTAGGACTTCTTCATACACGGCCATGTGATAATTAATTATTATTCTTACGAAAACCGTAATTTGATTCGAAATTCGTTTGTAGCAACCACTAGGGTTCATAAATATTTACTGGAATAGCAGATGTTTGGAAGGGTGAATTTTGTTAGATTCGAGATTAGTTTACAGTGCGTTTGCTTGCCATACCACAAATGCACGAAGATTCAACCCAAAATTCACTGAGAAGGTATCTGAACTATGAAGGCCTAGGTAACAATGCCATAAATCGTTTTCAAATAGGTACTTACGCAGTAGACCCTATACAATTTGTGTTAAATCATATTCAGATACATATACCAGGCCGCTGGTCGTGGGTTCGATTCCCACACCCAGGCACCACCACAATGCATTTGTCTTCTTGTCCTGAGTAATTATGTAGTAAGTGTGTACACAAACGTAAAGTATTAGGTATATTATCAATTATTTGGTTTCCATAGCACAAGCTCTGCTTAGCTTGGGATCAGATAGCCGCATGTGAATAAAATCCCAGGATATTTACCTAAAATGACTGCATTGGAGACTCGAATGTATAATCGAGGATATCAGAAATTCGACCGAATAATTGTCCTTGTCCTTGCACGCCTATTACGTTCTTGGTGGATAGGAGTTAAACATGAGGTCGTAACATATATAGACATTCTGCTTAGGTATATTATTTATACAATAGCTTTTATGTTATTCAAATACGTCTTACTCTAGCTGAACGGATTTAGATAGAACATGGCACATAAGTATGGATCGTTATAAGATACAGAACAAAATATTTTCTGTGCGTAACGGAAATCCTTAGGCTTATCTGTCATTACGTTTCCAAATGACAACCTAACTGTTTGAAGTTTGATAGTTCGCATTCGAAATACGTTTCGAACGGTCCCGACCACTCGAAAAATAAGAGAAAATGGCGGCTTCGAAATTGTCAGAATAGCCTAACTTGATTTTTACTCGAAAAAAGTACGAGTTCGAACTTTATTTGGAACGAGTGATGAATTCGAGTGAATGAGAATTGGGCCCCTGGTACGCATAGATTCAGTGCCGCGAGCACTTCCGTATGATGCACCCACCCACGCAATACCTTCCATACAAATTTGACCAGTGCAACTTCCCTCCTCACCTGCAGCCTACTGTAGCCCTGTAGTGCAGTACTGTAGTAATTAAACAAATAATCTCGTATTTAAATTACGTTTATATAGTGATGGCAGTTTACTAAAAACTAGTGACTCTGTGAGCTGACCTCAAGAGTCTCGATAATTACCGAACCTGCTCACAAAATTTCACGAGTGAGAAATAGAACCTGTAGACGAGAACAGCTATATATCTGGACAGCATTTTTGTCCAAGCTCAAACGGAGACGCTTCGTTCACTTCGCTTCTTCGCTTCTCCTGTACCCAAAGGTTGCCTGGAAGAGATCGTTTAAGCGATAAGGCCGCCCATATTGTATTACTTCCTTAATTTGTGTTTTTACTAATATTTGTTCTATGTAAGAGAGGTAGAGCATAGCGTTTATTCGCTCAAAGAGCAGCTCGACTGGGGAAGTACCTCCACTTTACAGAATACCGCAGCCAAATAACTTTATGTTGTGTAAAGTTGTGTTCCTGCCCGTGAGTAAGGTCGCCAGAACTCATAGGGGAGGGGGGAAAGGTCGGTAACGCCTGAGCGATGCTTCGTGTGTTGCAAGCGTTCATATGGCTACGGTAACCGCTTACCATCAGGCGGGCCGTATGCTTATTTACCGACTTAGTCGTATGAAAAAAATGTTAGTTTATACAATAAAGAAATATTTCATTCATTCATTCATTCGCTTCCTCATAGCTTACTCGGTCAATAATATAGAAGACTCTGATGCTCGAGTACAGTGAAAATCTATAATATTTATTTTATTGTAGTTTACGAAGTAAGGCTTGGCAAAAAGCTTTTGTATAATTCCCTAGCGTTCAAAAGCCATTTTCGTTAAAGCTGCATACAGTCGAAACTAAATAAAAGATCTGACTTTGATTGATCGGTTTCAAGTAGACCACGTCAGAACAATCCAATTTCTTCGAAGAACGTTAGTAATTCTTTTCATATTGAAATAGCAAATCGCGCTCCCAGTTTGATGTAACAAAGAGTTGTCAGGAATATAAAAATGTTTTAGACCTCAGAACATTTTATTTGATCATTTGTCCGTCTAGCATTTCTCAAGCAACACCCTTTTTATCCGACTTCAAAAAATGGAGGAGGATCTCAATTCGGTTGTATTTTTTCTTTGTTTGTTAACTCATAACTCCGTCATTTATTAAACGATTTGGAAAATTCTTTTTCTATTTGAAAGGGTACACTTCCCGTTTGGTCCCATTGTCATCAGATCAGGATTTGATTACTTCTTAGTGTACTTTGAAGTCGGTTTAATTTTTTTGCAAAAATCCATTTATTGTTTTTTGAAGTCAAAATTCTTTGGGCGTCACGGGAGTAAAATCCCACGGTTGTATATGACTATAATGTAGGTGTTAGGTAAAAGTGTAAAGTTTTATCTGTAACAACGACGATGCGCTAAATAGTACAATATAGTATTATGTCTTATACTGTGCTATTACCACAGAATAATTAATAGTACAACTATTACTACATAAAGAAATTACACTCACGCGGATTTATCGACAAACAGTCTTCATTCGCAATTATGGCACTGATATTACGACCTCTCAAAGTGGAGAGCTCAGTATAGTGCGAACAGCCTCCAAATTATTCGATTTTAACAAGGTACTTATGTAGCACGTAAGGGTTGTGTAACCGCAGTAAATGTATTATCGTTGACATACCTACCATTTTATATTGCATACAAAAAGCATTTTATAAACGACAGGCTCGTTTCGTTGTCGGATGAGTTTATTGGCAATTATTGTCGGTGGGAATTTATTTTGTATGGATAGGCTTATTTCTGACCATAATCTTACCATTAGCTGAGGGTGGTAAACACAAATTTAGGTCCGTATTCTAGAACGTCAATCAATGCCCAAGTCCCCAAGTCAAGTTTTGATTCGAGAATAAAACAATTGAATTTGGGACCTGTACCAATGGCTTTAGATTTTTTGTCGATTAACACTGATCTATTAAGACTTAAGCGAACCACGAGCTCTTAAAACAATATTATTATGACCTTACTTGTCTTTTGTCCTTTTTTGACGGCCTTACGTCCGCCCCAGCGTGCCGGCGAGTGATGCAATGCCCCAACATGCCGCCTTTCTAATCTAGTTTGCGACCTGAATTTAGCTAGCCAACGACTATTTATTTATTTTATTTATTTTTGACTAGGTGTCATTAAAAACCTAAAAATGCTAAAATGGATAAATCTAGATATACAGGTCGTTGTTTTGGTCAGCGACGAGCGACTCAGGGTCGATAATACGAATGAGACTGGTGCTAAAAAAAATATAAAAAAAAATACTTTTTTTTTTAATAATAAAAATAAAAAAATAAAAATTTTGAAAATCATGTAATAAGCTAAAGTGTAGTCATAATACTCAACGGGAGTACGAGGGAGTAAAGGGGTGGGGCAATGGCGGCTTGTGCCTACCTCTAGTCAGTACACGTGCCTAGTAACCATACATTGCGGTAATTTTATTTCAAATTGAATACAGTATTTCTCAACATATTTACAGTATTTAATTGAATTAAGTCCATTTTTGGGGAATATATATTTTGTACTACCGCTCCTGGGTCGCTTGTCGCCGACCAAAACAACACCCTGTATGTCCGCGCGAAACAGTTTCAAAAGAAGAGCATTGCTCTTCTTTTGTGCTCAGCTTTTGACACGCAAAGTACATACACTCGCGTCATCTCTTTCGAATTATATCTGTGGACGCGGCGGTAGAAAACAAGGCACGTTCGGTTCCATAATATTTAATGAAAAACCCTATCTAGACTTCTTTTCTCTATGTGATGGTAAAAATACAAATATTTATGTATTGTTTATTTATGTACTGTCAAAACGGGCCTATTCGACTGTACTTTAGCTTCTTTACCATTTGTTCATTTACCGAAAGCTCAAGTTAACGGTACAACTAACCAACGACTTACGTCACGGTATGTGAAGTCACCACTAAGCTATCATCGCCGTAAATGCTTGTTTGACCAAAATCCCAGCGAGTGAGGCAGTAGGTATAGTAGGATTGATAACACACATTCACACACAAACCCCAATACACAGTGTTATTGGGAACTTTGTGTCGCCAACAGTATCGTGTGGTATCGTTCAGTGAGGCTATGTAACGTTTAACGGAAAGGGTATGATAAAATTATTAAATTCCGCTTTCTTACTACATGTAGGTTGGGCTAGCTCTATGCACTCTACTCTCTCTCTTGCTCGCTAGTCATAGTCATTGATGTGTAACATTATATTTTTTCATTAGAATAATATAAGTAATTATCTATTTTAGCAAATGCTCGTTTTATTTTATCAGGGTAAGTATATCCATTACAGTAATCCACTTTTTTGGTACTAGGCGCACAGATCGCGGAAGAGAAAAAGATATAAGTGATGCAAAATGTAAGGTGACCCCTATTGAGCGGTGACATGTTGATAGCAAAAATTTGGTATGATATTTTTAAGTAATTTTATTTGAGCTGAAACTTTTTATAAAGAGTATGTGGTCTTCACACCTTTCGGATGGATATACCATTTTCATTACACCCAATATACATACATACATCAGTTTTATAACAGTGTATGCAACACTCTATACGACTGAGCAACTACAAAACATGGTAACTAAAATCATAACACTTACATACATTTTATTAAAGTAATCCCATTTGGCTTGTCGGAAATGGGAAGTGCTTCTATTTTCCTCCACGATAACGCCTATGGTTATTAGGTGCAATTTGTTCCCGCTATTATCTGTCCCAATTCTCTTGGTTTGTGCTCTATGCTTGTAATAAAACCCATTGTTTATGGATTTCGTGACCACGCACAGCTTGAAACGTAAAATTATCCTTCTAATAATTTTGCGACAGCCAACTTTTACTTGCATAGCTACGAGGCCTGTTTATAAATTACTTACTATATTTATCAACGTTTTGGGTAAATTTTGGTTAAATTATGTTAAGTATAATTATGTTAAGTTTTACCTTCTGTTCCGAAGTCAATTGGAAGACAAGGTTAAGCTGGCATCCAAAAAGCTTGAAGTGCTCGAGACAGTACTTCACATCGGGGCAAAGGCTGCAACTTTGTAAGTCGCATGGAGTCATATGGAGTACTGCTGTCATCTATAGGCGGGAGCACCTGGATACCATGCCATCAGAATTGAAGACGATCCCGAGCTGAGCCGAACAAGCGGTGTAGAGCCCCTCAATCTGAGGAGAGACTTTGCCTCCTTATGTATGTTCTACCGCTTGTACAACGGACAGTGTTCAGCAGAAATGTTTGATCTGGTGCCCACGGCTACCTTCTACCATCGCAAATCCTCACAAATTGGAATAAAAATGGTTTCGAACTATGCGGGCTTTCTAAGGAGTTTTCTTCGCTTTATGGATGTGAAATGATTTGTGCAGGGTTGGCAATGCGCAAGTGACACCCATGGTATTATAAGCATGTAAATATAGGCTACGGTAACCGCTTACCATCAGGCGGCAGTATAATAGTTTTCTGCCCCTTAATAGTACCTATATTTTTTTGGGAAATTAATTGTTGTGGTAGGTATAAAGCAGAACTGGAGTATGGACCCGTAAAATTTGACCCGTTTATTTGACAAGCATAAAATTAAAACGCAATAGTTCAACAAAAAAATATTTTACATAAGTTTATTTACCATGAACTGGCATGAACCAAATGAGTAGTAGGCATGCAAACCGTAAAAATACCATAAATTAGTTTTATGTGCGTAAATACTAGGTTATACAATAAAAAACCATGGTTAATAGAATATGAACAATATTTATTATAGTACCTACGGTTCTATTTTACTCCTTTTTATTACTATTATTTGTTTGAAACCAATCTCACCATGGTAAGCGATGAGGTAGTCGTACGAATCGGAGAAGGTGGTCATAGAAAGCCTGGCTCTCAAGTGCAGATCGAAATACAACGGTAAGTGAAAGGCGATAGATTTCCAAAAAGAAAATTGGGTAATGGTGCCGATTATGTTGTAAATCGCACAAAACTAATTTTAATCACATTACATCTCTTTCTTACAAACGTTATTGAAAAAGGATAGAACATAATTTAAAGGTGTCAAATTACTCTTTGCCGTTTTCATTTGCGGATAAATAGATGTAACCAACTTTGATGGCGACTAAATTTACATTGAAAATTAAAATGGTAATAAAAAAAACGACTTCAGCTTAATATTTTCAGTGGTTTTGAAATCAGTGTCAGATTAGAGTTATTTCATACTTTTTAGTGTATTTTGTTACCGATTTAAATTATTGGAATGTAATATAATGTTATAGACCGTATAGGTACTCACTGACCTATGTTCGAAAAAGGTAAACTAAATTTAGTGCATGGCAAAGTTCGCAAACTAAACTCGATGTTGAAGCTCAAACTTCAAAGAAACTGTCCGTAGCAATCTTTGTTTAAATTGAGGAGAAACAAAAAGTATACAGAAGAGAGGGTGAAAATTCTTCTGATGGAAATTTCTGTACCGAATCCTGTGACCGAATATCGAAACAAGCTTGAATGACATTCTGTTTCTAAAAATCCTTTGTAGAGTGCATTTCGCTTACAATATCACTGGCGGAATATTGGCAACATTGAAACACGAAAATACAGCGCTGCCGACAGCACTTCAAAGGCTTATACAAAGGACCACGCACGTAGTACGATTAACTTGAATAAAGGAGTTGACTTGTGTGGTACCTAAAAACCTTGCAATAATCACTTTTATTTGGACCACAGTATTACTAAGGGATATTATTAATTGTATCTCTGTTTAAAAAATAGACTCTCCTCTAATTTACTTATTGCATATCAGAAAAATTATTGTTGTACAATGAAACCTACTACCTATTCATCAAAACATGTTCTATCATTCAGAATCGACTCAGGGCACTCCAAATACAGTTGGTTAGGTTAGGTTAGAACTGTGACAATATCGCGCGCGAGCCGAGCGAGCGAAGCGAGTGGTGCCGCAGCAGTGGCCGGCGAGCGCTAGATGATCGTTCAGTTCAAACAGTTTTGCATAAACCATAAAACTGATACTCAGTTTGATTTATTTAGAGTGCGTATTTAGTGTGCAATTCAGTATTTTTGTTTCTAGTTATGATTTGTTATGTTGGAATAGAGAGAATTAATAGTTAAGGCATTAAATACATGCCTATTAGGTCCTAATACGATGACTGTTGAAATGATCAGCAACGCAGTCATGGCGGAACACTGCTTGCATAATGCTTTACTCACACAAAATGCGAGAAATTTAAAAATAGCCAGCTAAGTAGGTATAGTAAGATATTAATAACAAAAAGTAAAATAAATAAACATTATAATTGTATAAAATAATAACTTTAAAGTAATAAGTAACCTTTATTAAAAAATATAACTAAAAGTAAGGCCGAATACAACACGCCGCAAAATTATCAACCAAAATCAATTTTGCTTGGTAAATTATGATTGGTACAATCATTTGAAAGAAGCTACTCAATCAGTAAAATATCGACTTCACATACAAACAGCTGACGCAATTTCATTCAAAAATGTCAATATCCACAAACAATCAGCAATTTAAATTGCTCCATACCAACAATAATTATAGAGGTAGATTGATGTAAATAAATTGAGATTTTTTATTCTGAACTGATATAGGGGTGTTAATTCCGTCGAATCTCATGAATATTGGATTTGTTAAATAAACACAGACGGCTTAATTCAAGTTGAGATTAATTGGATGAAAACAATTGTAATGTGTAAAATGAAATTAAATACACACGAGATTAAAATTAACTGAAAAGAGAAAGACAAGCTCTTTAATCTATAGAATTTTGAATATAACTTGAATTTTATAAGGTATTGCAATCGGGGACAATGAATAACCTAAGTATGTATTTTTTTTATTTGTTTATCCCCGACTGCAATACCTTATAAAATTCAAGTTATATTCAAAATTCTATAGATTAAACAGCTTGTCTTTCTCGTTTCTTATATTTTTTCTTTTACGCAGTCGGGTTTTTGTTTCTTTTAATAATTTAATTTATTTCAGACTTTTTAGTTTTAATAATGAATGAGTTGTATGTATTATTCATACATCCACACACATCCAAACACCACCACATCCTCACACCACTACATCTCCACACTACCACATTCACACACCACCACAATCACACAGCGCTCACTCGTACACAACCTCTATTTCCACTACATTTTAACACCAAACTCATTTTTTATTATCATTTATTCTTATTTTCGCATTTTTAATTTTTGTATTTCTTATAGTTCTATTATTATTATTATCTCAAAGATTTTTGTGTTTTTCGTTTCTCGTTTTTCTTTTGTAATTTTTTATATTTATTAAGACTTTCAAATAACATAGGTAAAAATGTGTTCATAAATTAGTTGGTCTTACGGAGGGAATGCCTGGTGATCTGTATTACAGGTTTCATCTAAATCAGACACCAGTCTCTATATTATCTGCAATAACTATGACTCTGTACCATTAATGTGTTGATGAGAAATTAATAAAGTATTATTATTATTATTATTAATTAAATGAGCGGTACGGTAAAGTAAGGTTAACAACCGTCGCAACTCTGTGAGTACGTACGGTAACCGCTCAGTACCTACCTACTGTCCTTGCATTAAACGTGGTTTTAGCAGTTTACGTCAAAATGGTAGCATACAATTTTATTTTTAATACCACCCCATGTTTTTTTATTCGTAGATGTCATATAAAAATAATATACCCTATGCCACTCCCACAGTTAAGACGAATTTAACGACACCTCATATACTTAAATCCATCAAGCCGTTTAGGCTGCAGAGCGTACCAAAGAAATAGACATACATACATACATACACTCGAAAAACGTAACGTTCCTTCCGGGTCAGTCGGGTAAAAAGGGCTCTGCGCTTGAGACCAGCCACCTTACTTGTACTTCTGTTCTCTTTCAAAATCCAGGTTTTAAATATATCCGTCACTTTATAACGTTATATAATAAAAAGAGCCGGGACTATCTGAAAATCTGGGTTTTACTAGACTTGACTTAAACCATCTCACGTAATAAGACAGAGTACATAGACAGAGTATAAAAATTGTAGTAACTTTTTTTTATAATAAAAGACTAATAATTAAAAAGTTAATTTTAAAAAGTGCAAAATGAAACTAATATCATTCGAAAGACTATAGATCTGCACAAACAATATTACTTATTATATATTTTATCTTCACCCATGCTATAAAATCTCTATTAAAGTTCCTGAAACAGTTAGCTTATAGCCAACCTTTAGCCAACATTAAAACACTAGTTGTCATAGTCAAAAACAAAACAGTGTAGTGAATACCTAATGTTGTACTGAATTTCATTATGCAACTCTTCTTTTTTTGCTTTTTCGGTCCATTCCTTACTCATCAAACAGCCACATTATCCGTGGTATCCTTATGAATTTCAAAAAAAGAACATTTTCATGCAGGCGCGTTTCACTATCACAGCGCCGTAATAAAAAAAAAACTTAGAGGTTATTCGAATTCACGTCGTATCCCGCCATTTTGGTTCGATATTAAAATTGCAGAAAATTACTTTGTTGTTTACAAAAATGATCATGGGTATAGATAAAGTCTTGTATGCAACTGTACATAATTAGTTATTAAAACCCTCATGTGATACTATTATCACCTAATAAACCCACATTCGTGTTTTAATACCCCTTATTATACAACAGTTGCATAAATAACTATAATCCTCTAAAACCAGCCAATCCTTTTCTAGGTTGTCTACACATGGGAGATGGATTTCAACCGCAGCATGCTCGGGGCGGCCACGCTCCTGGTGCCGAAGAACCCGACGCCAGCCCCCTCATCTTCCACCATGCCGATGTGGGCGCACAACTCCTGGGTGTGCCTGTTTGCCGCCATGCTTGCTGTAGCTATTGGCGGCAACGCTATTGTTATTTGGATAGTTACAGGTGAGCTATTAGTACTTGTTTTGTACGGTCAGCGTCATTAGTAGATTGACATTTCAGTACCCTTTCATATTAATCTATTGACATTCTCTTGACAATTAGTATGAAAACTGTATATTTCTTAATGAGACACGGTACTAAAGTAATCAGCTTGGGCAACAGTTACATGGTCAGTGATGATATGGCCGAAGTTTCTTTTTAACCGACATCAAAAAAAGGAGGAGGTTTTCAGTTCGGTTGTATTTTTTTAAAAATATTTGTTACCTCGTAACTCCGTCATTTATTAACTGATTTGGAAAATTCTTTTTTTGTTTGGAAGGGTATACTTCCTGTTTAGTCCCATTTTCATCAGATCAGGATTTGATTACTTAGTGTAGGTACTTTGAAGTCGGTTTAAGTTTTATGTAAAACTATTTTCAATTATATTTTACTAAGTTAGCAAACAAGCATAAGGCCCGCCTGATAAGGTTGCCGACCATTCAAATATCTTCCCCCTTCCCTCTTGAAGCTATAATCCAATCTGTGTTGCAATGCAAAGCCTAAGTCCTTAGCATACTAGGTAAAAGGCCAGTCGTGGTCGTGATAACAGCACGGTGCAGTGGTGGTAGGATATTCTGATTGTAGTAGTACCTATATTTTACTATTTTGCTAAAAGTCTAATTAAATAATAAATGTTGGAACTACCACGGTGGTACTATCCCTAGGTATACGCTCTTGCTGACATGTTGGTTAGTGGTGTTTCAAAGCCAATTCCGTTATAAGCTTATCATATTTGATAACTACTACCGTTTTTGGGCGATGATAGCTCAGAGTCCTGGGCTCTAATCCAACAATGCGCTTGAGCTTTCGGTGAAGGAAAACATTGTGAGAAAACCATAGCACGGTGGTAGGGTGTAGTACCCACCTGGCTGGCTACCACCCTCAAGTTGAAAGTCTATCGCCAAGCACCGATCGGTTTGTCCGACAGCTGCACTTGAGAGCCAGTTCCTACTAGGCTTTGTGTGTGCACCACCTTCGGCCACATGGTGAGATGCGTCTAAACACAGGCTTATAAACATTAAAAAACCTACAATATTGAGATCAAAGTTAAATAAAAGCTATACAAAATAAAAAGAAACAGAAAATATGATTTCTTTTACAATACTGACGCAAATTAGAAGGCTAAAGGCAATGAATAATTGTACAGTGTCATTATTTATTTTGTCAGCACCATATGTTTAGTTAGTCATAATAACAGAGTCCAATTGCGTGATTATCTTGTTAGCTACCTTTTTGACACAATGTATTATTTTTTTTCATATCGACTTATAGGTTTTTTGTTCATTACTGATATGTAATTTGAGTATCAGACAGTAGAATTATGTGAAGTTGTTAGCTTTAGTTTTCGGGTAGCTTTTTATAAGCGTAATTATTAAGTTATTCTAAGTAGAATTATAATTTTAAACTAAGAAAACAAAATGTAATAAACACTCCAAACAGCATTAATAAAACTGTAAACAGTGTAAAAAAATATATATTCTAATTTAAATAATATCTCATTTCATTCTGTTGGATTGAATTCTCTAAATTTTGAAATTGCGGAGTTCGCTCACCACATGAAATACGATAACGCCTTTTGTTGCACCTGTATTCCCGCTTTTAGGCCACACAAGTACCCTCTTATTACAAGAGGGATAAAGATTAAAGTCCTGCACGCAGGCCCTATCCAAAGATTTAAAATATTACTTCTTGAGTTAGAAGATTTTCAGTGGATATAAGGGTTAAACCCACCGTTCTAGAGCAAGCTAGATATGTAGAGATTTAGGGTGGCATAGAGACTCCATACAAGTCGAAGAAAAAAAAATTTTTTTCTCTCGGATTTTTTTTCTAATATTATTTTCTTTCGAAGTCTATTAAGCTTTATCAAGAAGCTACTCTAACTAATAACATTCTTCTCGGACCGTTCTCAAACTAGATTAACCCTGTCAAAGCAATATGTTCAACACACAAAGATTTTTTTGAGTTTTACTTGCAACTCCTTTACTTTTTATGTACACAGGACTATAAGATTTATTTCAGAAATGCGATATAGAATTCAAATTCAATAATCACTTGAGAATAACAACTATAGTACTACTAGTAAAATTTGTAAAACATTGAGATAAAAATTCAGTAGATCACGTGTCCAAAATATTTTGGGAATGTTTCAATCAACTATTTATGATTATACTAAAATAAAATTACATTATATTTGTTTTAGTACCAGATTAATGGTAGGTACGTGCTTTATACAATTATGTAGTATCTATTAAAATATATCATTTTATTCACAAGTGCCTTATCAGGGCCTAAATTGCATATATGCTTTTTGAATTTGAATTTGTGCAGAGTGCCTTCTCATTTGTCTGAGCTGTAGTCCGCTCACGTTCCTTACGAGCTACATTAGGCGTAGCCATGCTTAGCCGTCAGCAAGACGAAGGTCTTATTTCTGCACGCTGGCAAGTGTAATATCAGAAATATGGCCACAAGTGTAGTTTTATTTCATCCGAGACACGTAGCTGTTATTATTACATTTTTCTATTCTAGTTATTGTCATAGTTTGCGCAGTTTGGCGCAATTATCCGGTCCTATTATTGTTATGTCTCTTTCGTAATGCTCATCTGTATTTAATTACACTTTGGTTTCCACACACGTTCGTAGATTATGTAGACCATGTAAAGCTACGAGCTACAGTATTTGTTGAGCGTAGCCACGCGTAGCGGAGCGGAGGACGTAGCAGAGCGTAGTGATTGATATACCGACATATTTCACGTTATATTTTCTGACTCGTGCCAGCTATATACATATATATTATGTATGTCAGTTTTTCAGTTTTTGAAGCATATCTTTAATTGCACAGTATTTGAAAGTTTGGAAGCAATATTTTTTTATATTAGATTTTTAAATTTTGATATATTTTTTTAATTATAACCCCCTTATTCACAATCGCTTTTTAACTAAATCAGTGTAATAGTGTGCCCCGTCTCACTCTTTCGATCACCAAATGTCACCTGTCAGGTAAAGACTTCGGAATTTTAGCTGATCAACGTTTGATACCTGTATTATGAATGGGGTACGTGAATATATTTACCCGATAAATTATTATTTGTTGAAATGGTTAACGATAAACATTATGCAAAGTATTATAAATGTCCAGCATTATATCATGTAATAAATAAATGTAATATAACAAATAAATATCCAAATATACTTCTTACAGTATAATGATAAGTGTTATATTACGAAACCACAAAAGCGTAGCAGATATTCGCGAAGAGAAGCGCGATTTCCAAAACGCTCTGTTATCAGAATATCGAGCACAAAGTGAGCATTAGAGCATGATAAACGAGACACTTGTGAAGATAGGATGGGAAAGAAGTGTAAGCATTAAATCTAACGAAAGCCTCCCACCAAACACTATAGTGACTTACGGCTCGATAAATTCACTGTTATTTTCCTAAGTGCTCCCAGACGCTTTTTATTGTAAAACGGTTGACAAGCAGGCAAGGAATCTGTAGGTATTTTAAGTGGGAGATAGCAATGATCCCATGCTTAGAAAGCCTAAAGAGCGGCTCTCAAGTCGGAACACATCACTAGGTGTTTATTTTTAGTGTGTAATGTGTATGTATAGGCCAGAGGCCTGTGTTTGATCGTAATCTAACCATGGTTAGTGATGATGTTGCCGAAGGTGGTAAGCTCAAAAAGGCAACTGGCTGTCAAATGCAGCTTTTGGAACACACCGATAGGTGCTTGACGAGAGATTTCCAACTTGACAGTGGTAGCCAGCCAGTTGGTCACAACAAAGTACTCTATCACCATGCTATGGTTTCCTCACGGTGTTTTTCTTCGCCGAAAGCTCAAGTTCATCGTAGGATTTGATTGACTTCGTCTCAGCATCCGACGTCATTAAGCTAGCAATCAAAAATCTCTTCACACCCTTTCTGAAGAAACCCATGCTGTACTTCCTTTGGAAAACTACTAAATTACACAAGTAGCCTGAAAATAAAGATTTATTGGACAGCACTCGATTCCTACACAGATAACAATATTTACAGGAAATAAATGTATTGTACAAATCTGTGTGTACAAATAACAGTTCATCTAAGGTTGCTTTCACATCGATATTACCCGATACCCTCATTATATTACGAAAGGAAGTGATTTCGATTGTTTACCTTTTGACGCCTCAGCTGCTCAGTTAATTTTTATCCCAGGAACATGGAGGAAACTGTAGGAACGAGTAAAATAATGGTTTAATATCGAGTTTTCATAATAAAAAGTACAAACATTTTCTCGAATACAGTAATCCGTATTCGCTAGCGTTCCCACGCAAACAGCAAATTATAAACTTCTCAAACTTATTCCTTCTAGAGTATATCGCGACAGCTGTTACTCACGACTCATTACGCGCCACAAATTTTATCGTCGCGAGTTTTTCCACCGAGATGTGAAGTGACTTTTGAAACGCATTGAGACTTCTTCAAGTTAAGTCATTCCGCAAACTAGATTTAAAGAGTGAAATTCAATTATGACGGCGTAAACGGTGCATTTATTGGCATCAATGAACACGCATATCCCTAAAACGACTGAATGGATTTTCATGGGGTTCTAATAGGTTAATTAGATAATATATTGTACATCATCATCATCATCATATCAGCCCATGGATGTCCACTGCTGAACATAGGCCTCCCCCATTGATTTCCACTTCGAACGGCTCTGGGCCGCTTGCATCCAGCGGCGCCCAGCGACTCTGACCAGGTCGTCGCTCCACCTGGTGGGAGGTTGTCCCGTTCGGTGCTTTCCAGTACGTAGTCCCCACTCGAGAACCTTTCTTCCCCATCGGTTATCGGCTCTTCGAGCGATGTGGCCTGCCCATTGCCACTTCAGCTTACTAACTTTTTTTTATTTATTTATTACCGTTTTAAAAAAATATAAATCTACGAGTTATGTCGGACGTTTTCGTTCTCCTACGAATATCCTAATTTCGGACCCTGTCACTTTTTCACATTTTGTACATATTTGTTGTAAATAAGAATATACCTTAAGAAAATTGACTTACTTAAATTTTAATATTATTATTACAAAATTGGGAATAATAAAACAAACATTGCGAAATAGGGAAAATGCTAAAAAAACTAATATGAAAGTAATTTTGCTCTACGATGAACACTCCAAAACTTTTAAAAACAACTTTATTATAACTTACAAAGCTGTTACTAATGCATTTGATTGGATATATGGATTGGACAAAATAATAATTATACCCATACTTTTAGTTTATCCCCGTACTGTTGCATTAGAATAATAGGAGGTACTATGCCTAATAATGGTCCTGTAAAGTACTGAGACGCAATTTTTTTTATAACAATATAATTTAAATACTTTCAAGGCATGTTTTTATTATTATTAACGCTGTACCGTAGTATTTATATAGGTACTCTGAGGCTGTACTCTACAAGTTATTTTTTTATTTAACAGATGTCGCTGTACCGTTTCTGAATCGCGCTATGGTTTCGTTCTTAGCATTTAGTCTAGTCAAATCACGATTTTATAATTTTTAGATTTTTCGATTACTGAAATCATTAAAAAATTTTTGTATGTGACGACCTTTAATTAGTCACTAATTTTAATTAAAAAACTGCTAGATGATACTGTTAACTATACTGTATTTGGGTCATACTAGGAAAATCGTGATACTAGGTGTCACAGTGACTGTGATTTAAAAAAGAAACAAAAAACCCGACTGCGTAAAACAAAAAATAACTGAAAAGAGAAAAATAAAAGCGGCCAAGTGCAGTCGGACTCGCCCATGAAGGGTTACGCACCAGCAAGTAACATTATATATTTTTATTCTTTTATTTGAGTTGATTGAATGAATGGTAAATTGCGGTTTACGATTTATGACGTAATAAAAAAAAATCTTACTAGATCTCGTTCAAACCAATTTTCGGTGGAAGTTTGTAAAAAAACGGGTTTGTGTCGAAAAAACGGAGGAGGTTAACAAGTCGACGCGTATATATATATATATATATTTTATGTATGATCACGCATAACTTTTTACAGATTAGTCCGATTTTGATAATTCTTTTTTTATTGGATAGGGTATACCTCGAAGTTGGTCCCATATAACAAACAAAACACCTACCCTAGGGGTGGGAAAATAGGGGTGATTTATTGTTCACTCACAGATTTTAATGCTGAGGTGTGTATTACATCAAAAGATATCAAAAATTAAGTATGTAGTAATTAGTAGATTATAGACACAAAAAATGATAAAATAAAAACTTTTTAACAAAAAAATTTAACCACCGAAAAAACTGAAAAGCAAAAAATAATTTTGAATATTACTTGATTTTTATAAGGTTTTGCAGTCGGGGATAAATTGATTCCATAAATCAATTTATCCGAAATAAATGTTTATTATTATTATTTAGACGGGTCAGTGACTTGGTTGCGCTCGTGGTGTAGAATGATTAGCCGTTCTTAATCGATCGGTAAGTTAAGCTACCACCATCGTGGTCGGTACCTAGATGGGTGACCGCCTAGTGGTATTTCAAATCGAGCGTTTCCGTGCTTCGGAAGGCACATAAAACCGTTGGTCCCGGTTATCACTAGACAAACCGTCTCCGCTCCGTCGTGGGTAAAAATATGAATGAACTGAAATGTCAAGTGAATGATGATTTCCTACCTTAATAAATATTCTAAATTATCTAGATTAGTGAGAGTTTTGGTCAGTACAAAATAGTGTTTTATTTAAATTATTAATAGTGCAAACAGTTGTACAGTAGTACCCAACTGATATGACGCGTCGTGAATCTTCGTTCGCACAGAAAAGAAAATATGGCCCCGAAGATTAACGAAAGAATGCTTAAAACTTACAATCAACCTTAGATCACTAATATAAGGTTCATAATACACTGTAGCTGTTAGTTCCGTCTCACTCGCAAGTCACGCCCCTCTGCGCGTCGCGCGCTAACATGGCGGCAGCTGCCGACCAATAGCGGTTTCCGCGCTTTGGAAATGTATATTCTGCGCAGGTACATCGGTAAGCCATATCAGTTGGCTACTACTGTAAATGTATATAGTGTAAGTGTGTGTGCATTCATTTGTGGATTATTATTCACCTATACTATAAAGAGAGCAATATTTGTATATAGAACCATAGAGTAAATAGAACGTATAACGGAAAGGGTATATCCATAAAAGTACATCTAGGATTCAAAACCACGATCTTCGTCTTTGCATTCTAAGTCACTACCACTGACTGAGCTATCATGATTGTGATATACACTGTAAAAAAAACCGGTGCACGCAATTGTTGTCAGTACGATTAAAACGTTAATTATTATGTAATGAATGTAAGCTTGTTTTGAAAAGAGTAATCCCACCAAAAACATTCTGTAAAAAACTAGCCAAGTCTCGATGGAGCTGCTTGTTTATCTCTAAAAAGTAATGAAATCTAGACAAAGTCGTGCCAAGTCTAAGGTTCCTTACTGCGATTTCTTTATTATTATAGTTAATGTTGTGTGACTTGGCCGTTGAAGGGTACACATAATTATAATAGTTATTTTCATAAGTGCCTGCGGAAGTCTATTTGAATAAATAATTTTGAATAATACAAACATTGTTGTTCGATTTTTATATTTTAGCGTGTGTATTTTTATTAGCTTGGTAATGAAATTTCACTAACTAACTTTTAATGACCATCAACCACCGTTTCTAGGGTACTATAATGGGTATAATGACCCAAAAACTCTAATTGCTACACAAAAGGTACTGGGCGCCAGTTGGATACTATACCAATTATAATAGTAATAATTATAATCTAATTTATGGTTTGAACATTATATTCAATCTGGATTTACTATTCCCTCAAATTACCACATTTAAATTAGAGTTTCTACATCAGTACATTTTAGTGTGAAGCTATTCTGTAGTCGGTTTAATTTTTTGTTCAAAGTTAATTCAAAAAAGGGTTCTTCAAAAAGGGTGTGAAACGGTTTCTTCAGGATCGGCAACGCACGAGTGATACCCCTGGTGTTTCAAGCGTCCATAGGCTACGGTAACTGCTTACCATCAGGCGGGCCGTATGCTTGTTTGCCACCTTAGTGGTATAAAAAAAAGAAAAATAAAAACACATTTTCCAAGTCTACGGTTTATTTTTTTTATTTACGGTGACCAACAATCATATTTTAGCTACTGTTAGTATTCCGACGCGTAAAGTAAAAATTTATATTTTTTTACAGCTCATAGAAGAATGAGGACGGTGACGAATTACTTCCTAGTGAACCTGTCCTTCGCTGACTTGATGATGGCCTCCCTCAACTGCCTCTTCAACTTCATTTATATGTTACACAGGTTAGTAATGTTTATTAATGATTTATTTTTACACTGGCAAAGTAATAGGCGGCTGCACCTATGAGTTGGTTCAACTGACGGATGTCAAACTACATCCACTACATCAAAATAAATAATAATAAAACAACCAAGAGTTTGAATCTGACTCACACACCGAGGGTTTCAACCTTACTTAGATGTATTATTTCTTAGAATCGGCCATGAGTGTATAATTGTTTTAAGGCGATGATAGCTCAGTGGTAGTGACGTCGGATACCGAGATGAAGGTCCTGGGTTCGAATCCTACAATGAGCTTGAGCTTTCGGTGAAGGAAAACATCGTGAGGAAACCATAGCACGGTGGTAGGGTACTTTGCAGTACCCGCTTGGCTGGCTACCACCCTCAAGTTGAAAATCTGTCGCCAAGCACCTTTCGGTGTGTTCCGACAGCTGCACTTGAGAGCCATGTCCTTCTAGGCTTTGCACCTTCGGCCGCATCATCACTTACCATGGTGAGATTGCGGTCAAACACAGGCCTATAAACAATAAAAAAAAAAAAAAAAAACCTCACCACATTGCTAAAGTTTGTGAAGGAATTTTGATTGTTTCGAAAAAACTGTGCTAGTTACATCGTTCGTAGTTAGAAGCATCGTTCTATATCGTTCTATTTTTCCTGTAAATTTACATCAATAGCGGGCCATCCACTAGCGTTCTTTCCCACCGGTCGCCAGTGGCTGTGCATTAGCGAGAAAGAATGACGTATTAAAATCCGTGGTTCTGCCCTGTCGCGAATGACCGTCGCGATAACTAAGTAGGTTAGTGCCTGATTGTATTTCCGACAGGAGTGAGCGAAACGAAAATATTCTTTACAAAATGACGGGCATTCGTCATAAAACTCAACAATTCTTAAGAAATAACAGGATTGTGACCATCCACTGAAATTTAATCCAGGAATGTACCTTTATTTGTGGATGGTGATCGAAGGATTGTTTATTCCGTTGGACTGGCGTGTCATGATAAAGTGACAGGAAAGAATGTAAGATTATTGTTTAGTTAGTGGCCTCTTTTCGCGTTTCCCTACAGATTGTACGATAGAACAAGTAGTAAAGAGAGAACGTTAGTGAATGGCCCACTAATGTCTATCTACGTTAATTATTTCATATTTTTGGCTTTGCGAACTTCGAAGATAATGGTATTTCTTTTGATATATTTCATCATAAGTAAAAAACTAAGCAACATAAAAGAAAATTAAAACCTGTTTTGAAAATGTACAAAAGAAGTTCTTTCATATGATACCGCATTTAAACTTGTAGCCCCACTTTGAAATTTCGATCCTCCAATTCGGCCCCTTTTGCAAAGAAACCAATTTTCATTAAAAATAAGTTTGGCTAAGCAATATTTATAACTATAATGTTTCAAGCATCCGTGGTTGTTGAAATATAGCGCTATGACAGACGGTCGGAGTGGCACCATATTTTTTTACCTTTTTGTTCGGAGCCAAAAATATGAATAACCGTAACAACCATAAGTTAAATAATTGACTCGATTACGGTTTCATCACTTGGGCAAAAAATATCATGAGTTATTTACTTGCATGCACAAAAAGACGAATACAAAGATGTTTTTTTATGGTATGTAGGTATAGGCCTATGTTTGACCAGAATCTCACCGTAGGCAGTGATGATGGTGCCGTAGTTGGTATATCAACCTGGAAGGTAACTGGCTTATATATCCACCTGTCAACTTGAGGACCTAGCCAGCTCATGTTGTCCGGCACCCTGCACAGTAGACTATAGCAGTGCAGTATACCTTACCAACCACAGAACACTGAAAAAAAACCTTGCACGCGCGATACTCCTTGCTCTGTATTACCAATCATGCCAACCGGCCCTCCAATCAAGTAAAACTGACTGATAAATTAAAATCTTAAATAATCCTAGACGAAACTAAATAAGATTACAAAATTTAATCTTTTTAGTGTCTCCTAATTTAATTATACGACTATCAAAATTAATTCAATTCAATTATTACTTGTGAATCAATTCAATTTACTTAATTTTGTCTTGTTCACCTTAAAGTTGTCAGCTTTTCAACCTGTTCACAATTGTAGCAGATGCTCCATTCTGCTTTACTAATTGACTTTCTGATGAATGAAGATAAGTATATCTCCTAAAAGTTAGTGTAATAGACTGTCTTTCCACTGGGGTGCGTTGCGACAACTGTATTTATTGCAAAATATTCATCACTAAGTTTAATTAGTGGGTTAAGGCCGGCCGCATACTATAAGAAATTTTCTGTCAGAAATTTTCGGATGCCCGCTGGAAGGCACTTTCCCCATACATTTTGTTCTAGACCCCGCATACTATCCGAAAATTCTGACGTGTCTGACGTCCAAAAATGTATGAGCAAGCGGGCGTCCGAAAATTTCTGACAGAAAATTTCTTATAGTATGCGGCCGGTCTAAAACTCCTGTTAGCATACGCGTACCTACGGAAGTCGTCACTTGTAGATATAATACCGTCGTGAAAGAAAGGCCTTAGTATGTCGCTTATGGTTATTATATGCAATTAATAAAATAATTGAAGTGTCAATCTTTAGATAATAAAGTTACATTAGGTATTATAGCTCATGTTTGTTATCAGTATTCTCATTCCGATAACAAGAAAGTTTCTAGGAATTTGTAATACTAATTTTATTTATTTATTTAATCAAAAGAACTAAACATTATTTTCCATTGAAACTACACACCAACATAGATTATAGGATTTATTCATGTTTCAATATTTACATAATCCATATAATATTCTAAGTAGTGGTTTAAAAGTTCTTACAGTAAACTTGTGAAGAGACGCCAATGATGGATTAGTAACTTGAGTTTATCAGTTTAGTTTCTTCGAAGATCTGCAGGGTTATATGACTAACCCACATGGTTACAGTAATGAATTTATATCTATACTAATATAACAAAGCGGAAGAGTTTGTTGTTTGTTTCGGGCTAATCTCTGGACCTACCAGTTGGATTCGAAAATTTATTTCACTAATTGGAAGCATCATTATTCCCGAGTTTTATAGGCTACTTTTTATCCTGGAAACGCCGATGAAATCACGAGGGACAGGTAGTTTATTCATAAAATGGTTTTTAAAGAACAGAAACTTATTTATGACACTTTCGAGGATCACAAAAGAATTGAATTTGAATACCACTTATTATAAACGCGTTTTTTGCGTTGAACGTTCTACTTTCTTTATTTTTTGTATAGAGATAATTTATTAGCCAAAGTGTGACATAGGATACATTTTATCCCCAGTCATCACCTGCCTGCCCTGTTCCTAATCATATGCGGTCGGCGCAATATGTACGCTTCTTCCATTCGTCTCTTCTATCCGTCATACCAGCATCCACTCCTTTCTTACCCATATCATCTTTCACACAATCCATCCATCTCTTTTTCGGTCTTCCTCTTCCCGTATATCCATCCACTTTCATATTCATAACTCTTTTAGTGACGTGTCTTTCATTTCTCTTCATAATCAGGCTAAACGGTTCCCTCTCGACTTTTCAGTCACTGGCGCTACTTTCAAGCTTCCCCTTATATAATCATTCCTTATCTTATCCATTCTTGTCACTCCACACATCCATCTCAACATCCTCATCTCAGCTGCATGCAATCTTCTTTCGTTCGTCTTCTTTACTGACCTACGTTTCGAACCATACATTAAGACAAGTCTTACCACGGATTTATAATTTTTTCCCTTTAGCTTTATACCCAGAATGAAATCACGGGGGACAGCTAGTTGCTGTCATGAATTAGACGCTGCGGGATAACCGTAAGTAGCTCCCCATTACGGTTATCCCGCAGCGGTACGACGAAATGGGGTTCTTCAAGGATCTAAAAATAACTCATCAATGTCGACAACACGTCGGCAATCCCAATGTATTGCAAATACCTATAGAGGGTGGTGATCAGGACCCTTTACCAGCTCATCAACCTGTCCAAAAGAATCCACTTGAGGCAAGTCATAGGCTTAAAAGTTAGTAAAAATATGTATTGTGAGACCGCTTCTAAAAGTACTAGTGACAATATTATTATGACCTAAGAGGTCGGGGTCAAGGGATAACTTTAGGTCTCTGTAAGCCTTTAATAAAATATATTTTTATCTCCTTTTTAAGGGCACAAGTGGTGACGGGTAAACCATACTAAATAGATTTGGTTTCTTTACGTGCTCGGCAAAATGTATGTATTAAAAATATTTGTATATGGGTACAATCGGGCGTAAAAATGGCGATAAATAATAATAGGTTTATTGCTCCCACAAAAATCACAATGCTTTATGGTGGAAAACATAAAAATTAAGAACATAATACAAAAGAAATTATTAAATAATATTTGTGCCGTGTAAAAAAGTAAGTAACATCTTTATGTGTTTCACATTATAAAAACGATACTCTACCATAAACATTATTTTTATTGTTTTTTTGTAGATTGCATGGGATTTCAAGATTTCAATTCAGATAATAATTATTATATTTTAAAAGCTTGCTCAAAGTTCTATGAATCCTTTCTAATTATTCACACACAGGGTACCTTTTATCCAGGGAAAAGGTCCTAAGGGAACGCAGGTGAATTCGCGGGGCCGAAACGAGTTACATAATAGGGCAGGAATGTGACAGTACAAAAACATCTCAAGATAATGAATGTCATAACATACATAAAATAGTTATTTACATAAATGTCAGTCAATAACTTTATGTTTGCGAGTATGACATTAACCCGACTAGATTTTAGTAGTCATAAAACAGTTTGTGTTCCTGAATCAGGAATGAATAGCCATTTTGGAAGGTTTTGCTCCATGAACCTTCATGTTTTATGACTTATTGTTATCTTTGACATCAAATCAGTAAAAATACGTATTGAAGCAATTATTTGATAGTAGGTTTTATCTTTTTCGTCAATTCGGACTCTATTGAAAATACCAATAAGTCAAAGTCAAAGTCAAAGCCATTTATTCAATTTAGGCCCCAAAAGGCCAAAAGGTCGGTTCAGCGACGTGCCGCTAGAATTGTCGACGATCCCGAGCTCACAAACGGTTTAGAGCCCCTCAGTCTGAGGAGAGACTTTGCCTCTTTATGTGTGTTCTACCGCTTGTACAACGGGGAGTGTTCCAAGGAATTGTTCGACTTGATGCCCACAGCTACCTTCTACCATCGCAACTCTCGCCATCGACGGGGAATCCATCCTCACACATTGAAACCAGAATTGTTTCGAACTGTGCGGGCTCAAAGGAGTTTTCTTCCGCGGACGCTCAGATTGTGGAATGAGCTCCCCGCCGTGGTTTTCCCAAAGGAGTACAGCATGGGGTTCTTCATGAAGGGTGTGAAGAGGTTTCTTCAGGGTCGGCAACGCGCGAGTGATACCCCTGGTGTTGCAAGCGTCCATAGGTTACGGTAACCGCTTACCATCAGGCGGGCCGTATGCTTGTTTGCCACCTTAGCGGTATAAAAAAAAAAAAAAAAAACTTATGAAGTTCACATTTACTGAAGTTACCACCGGTTCGGAACTCGGCCTTCAACTTAGAAGAATCCGGCAAGAAACTCAGCAAGGTTACATATTTTAAATATTTTTTGGACAATCTGACTATGTTTGGCTTTTTTTTTCCAAATAATTAACAATAAAAAAGATATACCTATGCATAGATACAGACGAAAATACAACGTGTAACGGGGAGGGTATCCTAACTTTCTAGCTAATATTATAAATGCGAAAGTGAGTTGTTTGTTTGTTACGCCTTCACGTCTCAACTTCTCAACGGATCACCATGAAATTTGGCGTGCAGATAGCCTATGGTATGGAGAAGGACATAGGCTACTTTTTATCCCGAGAATGCGGGTGAAACCATTGGGGACAGCTAGTATCCATATAAGTACACGACTTCTTTGGTACTAGGCGCACAGATCGCACAAGAGAAAGTTTTTTAAGAATGTTAGCAAGTTACGTGAAAACATAATTGGACTGTTTTACAAAAAACATAAAACGACTTCAAAATACACTAAGAAATAATCAAATCGTGATCTGACGACAATGGGACCAAACGGGAAGTGTTTAGTGTACCCTTTCAAGTAAAAAAAGAATTTTCCAAATCCGTTAATAATAATAAAATTCATTTATTCAAGTAACAAGACTCAATATTGTTAGTAGGTACACCTTATTATCTATATGTTAGTAAGTAATAATATTATGATTTTGATTTATTTTATTATATTTACGTGTATGTCACAACAACGACGCATGTATGGACAGTCCAATCTGTCAGCTATCATGGTCAGGACGGTGTTGGAGCTGGCCCGCACCCGGCGGACCAGAGACGTGCACCGCTTGCGCATAGTCGCATAGAAGCAGTCAGTTCGCGCTTCTGCAAACATACCCGAGGCGCTGCAGTACCGGGGCAGCCCCAACATCGCCCTAAACGCATTATTATACTGGACGCGGAGGGCGTTGTACGATTTCAGAGTATTAATAAATGACGGAGTTAAAGGTAACAAACATAAAAAAAATATACAACCGAATTGAGAACCTCCTCCTTTTTTTGAGGTCGGTTAAAAATGACGCTCTGAGCGGTGATTTAATTTCAATAAACCTGTAAGCAAACATTTACTTTGAGCTGAAATATTTCTATATACCTGATGTAGTTTTAATGCCTTGCGGATAGATATAATCATTCCATTACACGTATATTATCTAAGTAACATAATTTCTAAGACAAAAAGTGCTACTATAACCTACCATAAAAAAAAAAATACTTTTCACTATGACTGTACCTAAGGGACATGGAGATCATATAAACATATGAGTTTAAAGTGGTCTCCTTTACATAATTTGAATATTTTTATAAGTACAATCGTTCCCACTTGTCACATAAAATATTCTTATAATAAAATACTTTTGAAACTTTTACTTTTATTCCACAATACTTTGGTAGTTTGAAGGACTAATACAAGTCACACCTAAATAAAATAATAAAAGTAAAACCGAATATATAAAAAATCTTTCATTGCAGTCTTGCATTTGTTTGAAGTAATTTTTTTTTTTTTTTTTTTTTAATGGACAAGAAGGTACTGGCCCAAAATTAGCCTAAGTACCCTTACGCGGACAAGTTCGGCGAGCAAGCTCTCAACCGGTTTAGATTTAGGTAACATGGCCTGAGGGTGCCCCAGTTGGGGCCGAGCCTCGGCTCAGGGCTGTTACCGAGGGGAGGGGACGGACTTCTTTATTAGAACGAGTTACGACTAATTAGAGGGAAGCGGATTATTATTGGCGGCTCGGGCCGCTTGTCGAGCAACAACAAGGGGACGAGACTGCGTGAGAGAGGGTCACGGCGCGTGACCTCGACGACGAGGTCGGTAACGAGGTGAACGGTCACCGCGATTCGCATCTGTATTTGTATTTTTTCGACCTTCGGAAGCTGCGAGCTGAGCTAAGGTGATTGGGTCATCGGGCTCGATGAGGACATGCCTCGGCCGGCGGACGTTGGATATAAGGGATGGCGTGTAAGTAGCCGCCTTGACTATTAATGGATTTGAATGATTGACCGCGGTGTTTGAAGTAATTTATTGCATTATACTGTATTGTATTAAAACAGTTAACCGAATAATTTTGTTGTTATCAATCCTCCGAAAATCCTTCGAATGATACGAAGGATTGTATTTATTAAACGTATGCTAATGAAAGGAAAAAAAGATAGCAAAACATTTATTTTAAAAAAACCGGCCAAGTGCGAGTCGGACTCGCACACGGAGGGTTCCGTTTAATATTAACTAATTCAACTTTGCTTTTAAAAAAAACGCCAAAAATATTGAATGAAAGGTAAATTGCGGTTTACGATTTATGACGTATTAAAAAAAACTACTTACCAGATCTCATTCAAACTAATTTTCGGTGTAAGTTTGCATGGTAATATACATCATTTTTTTTTTAGTTTTATCATTCTCTTATTTTAGAAGTTACAGGGGGACACACATTTTACCACTTTGGAAGTGTCTCTCGCGCAAACTATTCAGTTTAGAAAAAAATGATATTAGAAACCTCAATATCATTTTTGAAGTACAAGTAAGTCACACGTATGAGTATGATGAAAAAAAAAATTTTGTGTTACAGTTCTAAGTATGGGGAACCCCCAAAATTTTTCAAATCTTAATGCGGTTCATAAAATACATCTATTTACCAAGTTTCAGCAGTATAGTTCTTATAGATTCGGAAAAAATTGGCTGTGACATACGGACGGACAGACAGACAGACAGACATGACGAATCCATAAGGGTTCCGTTTTTGCCATTTACGGAACCCTAAAGAAACACAACACAAATTACACACGCACGTGAAACAAAAACAGTTGGTGAAAAGAAAAAAAAACAATAATTGTGTTGTGAGACATCAGAAATGGACAACGAATCAGTTGCAAACTAAATCCCAGTACAGGCTATTTTATTCACAGACTTCATGTTATGTCTCATGAACTTTATTATAATATCATTGTCTCATGAATATAAGTAAAAAAAATGTTTATAAAAGCCATCCTACAAACTACTATGAGGCTACGAGGATTCATCTTTCAAAGTTCTCACTTTGGATCGGAGTTGAGCGTTATCAAAATACATAGTAATTTCTAAGTCAGTTGATTCTACCTCCCAATAATCCCGAGTTTCGTTTGTATCTATAAAAATAGTGATGCCAGGTCTATGCTCAAATCTCAAAAATGGGTTTCTTTGAGAGTCGAGTATGACGTAACGCAATGAAGTACCTAACACAAAAAAATACTGTGGATAGAAGAGGGTTTGTGGACAGTCCATTTCATAGAGTCGACACATTTATGATTTACCATTTTCAACCCTATTCTAGTGAAGAACGAGTGTTGTCAAAATCGTAGTCAGTCCACGCCTTAAATCACTGTTTGAGGATAGGACTTTGCTCGACATTAAATTAGGTATCACACTAACGTTGTTTCTACCAGATATCTATAAATATATTTATACGAAAATATATTTATTAAAAATGTTTACTCATTCTAGAACAAATAAATATTATACGTACATCTAACTGCATGTTATTGTATTGTTGCCTTGAAATAATATACAATTGATATTAGAAAATACTTTAGGTAGTATAGTGCATTGTATTCCTAGTAATGATACGTTATTATACCAAGTGTACTCTCTGAACATCTCAAGCATGCAAGTTTCTCTAAATTGTATCATAATGCTTTGAAATGAGAAAATGTTTCCTGTTGCACTTGACTCTGTAATATGCATTCCATTTCACATTACTGCAGTTTTAGATTTAAAGAACCTTAAGTATTTCATTAAAATGTAAATTGTATACTATGGTACTTAAAAACATTTGGAAATGAAGTCTTCCTTATTTTAATTTTTTATTCCTGGTATTTTAATTACTGCAAACTGTTTAGCCACAACTGATGTCTTGAAGATACACATCGTCAAAGTAGGAAATACTTGCATCAAAATTTGTATTTTATAAGGTATTGATTGCAATACCTTATAAAATTCAAGTTATATTCAAAATTCTATAGATTTAAGAGCTTGTTTTTCTCTTTTCAGTTAATTTATGTTTTACGCAGTCGGGTTTTTTGTTTCTTTTAATAATTTAATTATAAGTTACTGTATCACTAAAATGATTCTATGAGTAAGTCAGGTCACATTCTTTGCTCCGTGCTACGTCATTATCAATTTACTGTGATTCACGTTCCTTTGATGTCAATAATTTGTACCCTCCATAGCATCCAGCCCTTTCTTGCTATATCGTCAAAGCCGTCTTCTTATTTGGCAGCTGGTGTGGATTTTATTTTTTACCAATAATTTATTTATAATGTGTCTTTAGTATTAAAGCTTTTATACAGGGTGTTGTTTTGGGCGGCGACAAGCGACCCAGGAGCGGTAGTACAAAATATATATTCCCCAAAAATGGACTTAATTCCATTAAATACTGTAAATATGATGAGAAATACCTTATTCAATTTGAAATAAAATTACTGCAAAGTATGGTTACTAGGCACGTGCACAGACTAGAGCTAGGCACAAGCCGCCATCGCCCCACCCCTTTACTCCCTCGTACTCCCGTTGAGTATTATGTCTACACTTTAGCTTATTACATGATTTTCAAAATTTTAATTTTTTTATTTTAATTATTTAAAAAAATAAAGTATTTTTTTTTATATTTTTTTTAGCACCAATATCATTTGTATTATCGACCCTGAGTCGCTCGTCGCTGACCAAAACAACGACCTGTATACTCGCCTGCATTATTTTTGTAAATTTAAATATAGTTTTTTATTAGGTACAAGATGTGTAATACAATGAAATTCAGAAGAGCGGGTCTCCCCTTATATAGGTTTTATAAACATAAAAGGGGAGTCCCATGTTGGGACTCCCAACCCATGTAACTTACAAACTTGTAATTTAATAAAGACATTTTGAATAAAAAAAAAATGTATATACTTAGCAGTTTAACATTGGTGTGTTTTGACAGCTGTACTGGCTAGTAAAAAAACATAATAAACAAACATAGTAAAAAAAAACGACTCAAGCATGGACTCAAGACTTGATGCAAATAGTTTTTAATTTCCGATCGGCAGGCTCTCATAATCAAAGACAAAAATACTAGGTAGTTTAAAAACCCAAGTTTTAAGATAGCCCTTGACGTTACAAAGAGACATAATTTATAACTAATATTAATTTAATTTAAATACGTAAACGTCTTTGTCATGAGCTTTTAATTTGTTTTAACATATATATTCGAATCAGGCAAGTATACATTATAATACTGCTGGGCATGTCAGTTACCAATAATTGGTAAAAGGAAGCGATATTAAACTCTTGACTTTGTACTATCGACTTTATACTCAAGTGATAAAGAAGAAAGTCGTGTATTTCCAAAGAAGCCATTAATAAATTGATGCAACACTTAGGTCGTTCGAGTAAACCCTGGTCTTAGAGGTCACGTAAGCTCTGTGATAAATTATTTCGCTAAGCAGAAATAGATTCCATATACAACCTGGCTGTAATGTGTGGTAAGGACTAAGCTTAATGAACGTTCGTAATTAAGGCCAGGTCTAAGCTCAAATCTCAAAAATGGGTTTCTTTGAGAGTCGAGTATGACGTAACGCAATGAAATACCTTACGTGTGTGTGGATAGAAGAGGCTTTTGAGAAAAATGTTAACCGAATAGAATATTAAAAAGTGCTTTGATATTTCCAATAAAAATTCGTAAGTTACGTCTAAAAGTATCTTTCCCGTCGAAATTATCCGTATTTTCAGCGATGACAACAATTTTATTTTTAAGAATATATAAGATACAGTGATATTAGAATGTTAACCGGACACTTATTCAATTTAATGTGTATATTCTGTATAATCTAAAGAAATCCCGTAAATAACAGTCCATTTCATAGAGTCGACACATTTATGATTTACCGTTTTCAACTCTATTCCAGTGAAGAACGAGTGCTGTCAAAATCGTAGTCAGTCTGCGCCTTAACACAGACCAAGGAGTCCCCGCGCGCGCGCAATTCTCGTTCCCCCTGAATTATGAAAATCGCATAATACAAGTGCGAGCGGCCGTCAGTAATATTTGTACTCTAGTATTTATATACTCTGAGGTAATATCGATTCTATATCACAGGAAAGCTTTATACAGGTCGTTGTTTTGGTCAGCGACGAGCGACTCAGGGTCGATAATACAATAGATACTGGTCCTAAAAAAAATATATAAAAATACTTTTTTTTTTTAATAATAAAAATTAAAAAATTTAAATTTTGAAAATCATGTAATAAGCTAAAGTGTAGACATAATACTTAACGGGAGTACGAGGGAGTAAAGGGCTGGGGCGATGGCGGCTTGTGCCTAGCTCTAGTCTGTGCACGTGCCTAGTAACCATACTTTGCGGTAATTTTATTTCAAATTGAATAAGGTATTTCTCAACATATTTACAGTATTTAATGGAATTAAGTCCATTTTTGGGGAATATATATTTTGTACTACCGCTCCTGGGTCGCTTGTCGCCGACCAAAACAACACCCTGTATATCATCGGTACTAAATGATAAGACAATAGAGCTATGTCATCTGTTGGTAAGCTGGTGCTTTTTGACTTATGATGAAAAATTACAAAAAGTATTTCCTTAGCTCCGAAGTTTGCAAAGTCAAAAATCTAAAAGAGATATTCCACAGGTCTTTTTGAAAATATCAAAATTCCTCCACAAACAAATTTAGTTATACGATCCGGTTTTTTCTATAGTTATGGCCCAATACAAAGAAATATATACATCCAAAGAAGGTCGGATCGGAACCCTCTGTGCGCGAGTCAGACTCAGACTCTTGGCTGAATTATATTTTATTTATTGGTTTATTAGAATTCAGAATTAGATTTAATTATTACAACATACACAGAGTTTAAAAAGGTTTTGTTAGGTAATGTTGGTCTATTAGCCATTAATTCAGTGGTTCCCAAAGTTGACTGAACGGCGACCCATCTAGCAAAAAGACTGATCAAATAAGAAAAAAAGTGTTCAGTTTTCATCAGAAGCCGCGCGCCCGGTGGCCCGGTTGATCGATGCTTGGAACTATTTTTCAGTGCCTACCCAATATTCGCTCGCAACTCACTGCAGTGGTGACCCACTTTCCCATACTTTGGGAAATGCTGCGTTGATGTATTAATATTAAAATTTTAGTTTTCGGAATTAGTTTCTTTATAATTACGTTGGTAGAGACTATGGTATTACGTACTATGTTATATTTTAACTAGCTTCCTCTTGCATTTAATAATATCGGTGCCTGCCTGTTACTACACTGATATTATATCTAATATAACTACAGTTATCGCCTGGCTTCAACACCTAGAAGTTCATTATCTTCCTTATGCCTTCAGATAAAACTTCAGGTACAGTATCACCCAACTGATAAGGCGCGTCGTGAATCTTCGTTCGCACAGAAAAGAAAGTATGGCCCCGAAGATTAACGAAAGAATGCTTAAAACTTACAATCGACCTTAGATCACTGCTATAAGGTTCATAGTACACTGCAGCTGTTAGTTCCGTCTCACTCGCAAGTCACGCCCCTCCGCACGGCGCGCACTAACATGGCGGCAGCTGCCGACCAATAGCGTTTCCCGCGCTTTGAAAATGTATCTTCTGCGCAGGTACATCGGTAAGCCATATCAGTTGAGTAATGATCTTATGGTCATCACATACCGAGATTCGTGACAAGAGAGTCTTTTTGAAAATTCTCTCCCTGAAATGCGTGTGTGAAACCTTGTTGTTTACTAAATCAAGTTCTATATACTATTGTTATTTTAAATAAGTGCGCGCCACGTTTCCTCGCATCACATCTCGGTGTGAACTGACCCTTAGTGCTACAAAAATACAGTAGAAAATATTTGAGACTAATATTTTCCATTTTTCCAGTGACTGGGTGTTCGGAGTTCGATACTGCCAGCTGAGCAACTTCATAGCGAATGTGACGGTAGCAGCCAGCGTGTTCACTCTTACAGGGATTTCTTTTGACAGGTAATTTAAGTTTAAATTCTGCAGCCAAGCATTTACCGTGTGTTTTGACACATTTCAGGATACTTACCACTTTTGGTCACATCACTAAAGAGCGAGATTATTATCAAATACAAGTATTTAGAGGAAAAATAATGTACTACTTATTTTGTAAAATGTCAATATAAATCAGCGACTGTGGTTAACTTAGTAATTAGCTTAGTAAAATAAATTAGTAATGTGACAACATTGATCAAAAGCAGTAGGTAAACTTTTTGTATGAATAATCTTTGTAGGTAGGGTAAATGCGGGGAAGACCGTCCGGTTGGGTAAGTCCGTACCGTAAGAATTCTGAATAGCTACAAAGATAGCAGCCCGATATTTGAAAAGCTTTTACTGGGCTGCGATCTTTGTAGCTATTCAGAATTCGTCGTAATTCTTACTGTCTTACCCTACCGGACGGTCTTCCCCGCATTGACCTTAGTATATTTGTCATAGGTATAGCAGTTGTACCATAAAATCTTCGGTTCTTATATACAAAAAATTACGTTGTACTCGTATATTGCCCATAAATAATGAACCACCGATAAATTAATCACGTCCTACCCTATATTTAGAAGCGACGAGGGTAAAATGAATCCTGTTTCCTATTAGCCTATAATAAAAATCTAATTTACAACTGTTAAACTACAGTGCAATTTTGTTTGTGAGGGATATAATATTAATTGCTATTTTCCGAACTCATTACCTACTAACTTTAGGCTGAATTATATTCGCTTTGCATACATCACTTTGATATGCGTTACATGAAAATTGCAATTATTTGAAACTGAAACACTTTTCCATAGATAGTATGGATATCAAACGTTTTAACGTGTAATGGATTATGGGAGGGGTATATCCATTACAGTAATTCACTTGTGGTACTAGGCGCACAAATCGCGAAATGAAAATTTTACATTAGGTAATAAAAAAAATGTTAATAGTAGCAAGTGATTTGAAAAGATAATGACTCTCTTTGAGCGATGACATGTTCGTTATGATTTTAATTCAATAAACTTAGAACTTTAAATTTTGTATAATTTTTTGAGTAATATAATGTATTTTGAGATGGACCTTTTTATAGAGAGTACATTCCTGATGTAGTATTCCGTTTCCGTATCCGTTTTACTGGACAGAGAAAATTGAATGCGTTATATTATATTGTAAGCAGTATGGTACAGTTCACAATTTATCGACAATAATCTCGCTAGATAGATTATAAACTAACGGTGTTCACAAAATTACTTTGGATTACATATAGATAACACTACTTTCACAAACTTGGTGTCAACAATAAATAATTTTATTTGTAAGCCCGACCAGGGCTGTATACATTTTTGCTTGAAAGTATACATTTTTAGGCGCAAACGTGACGACCTTCCAAATCCTTAATACTCCCTCTCAAAATAAAAGAACGCAAAAAACCTGAAGTACGTTTACGACTTTTCCAATCTCAGTGTTATGGACATTGACGGTTACGTTTTATAGGTTATCCTGGATAGACCATAGGATGAGCGTCGTAAAAGTACGGACAATAAGCGCTCTTAGGTAAGCAAGGTTTCGTGAGTTTATGGGCTTCCAAGTATGTGTGAACCGACCTTTAATTTTTTGTAGGTTTATGTGTCGTGACCATAATTTTGTTAGGTTGAAAAAAAAACTAAACCTTTTTTCTTTTCTGTCTACTGAGGATACTATTAATTATGTAGGTTGAATAAATATTTGCCAAAATACGATGCTTACTTTATTTAATTAGGTACATGGTATTTGTTTTATAATAAATCCTAGAGTTCTTATTTTATTATGGTTATTACAATCGTGATGCTTAGCTAAAAATAGGCACATTCATACTAGTGATTTAATGAGGTAATTAAAACAATAGAATGAGAAAAAAATAAAAAAAATATGAAACTAGGCATATTTATCTTTTAGTCTAAAATTATATTAATGATACCATTGTTCCAACACGAATTAGTACCTTACATATTATTATGTATTACTCAACGATATCTGCGGGTACGGGAGTGCCCGCCGTGAAACGGCCAAGCCACATATTTTGGCTAAGGTGTAGAGTTTGTGAAATTAGGGCTTGTAGAGTTATAAGCTTGGTTCTACATGAGATCTGATCTTTTTGATACTGCGAGCCATATGGTCCCGTATTGGCAACATTTTACGTGAAAATGTTTTTGGTGGGATTGTAGTTTACTGTTAGTGAACAAATTTTTGTAGCTATAGAGATTTCCCCTTACATACAAACATTTTATGAAACTCGTGTTACGGTTGAGAATTTGCTCGTAACATTGTCCGCGGAAGAGAGATAAATTTCCAAGAACCACCAACTTAGGTTAATAAATCCTTTGGCTCACGGTTAAAAATATAACAATGATATCAATTGTTATTATCGTACCTATGCACTCGCCTCGCGAGAACGAACGGGATAAAAAAAAGGAAGAAAAATTCCGTGTACATTATTTACTTCAATTCAATTCAATTCAAAATCATTTATTCAAATAGACCTTCGCAGGCATTTATGAAAAGTCTGACTCTAATACCGGTTCGGAGGTTGCATTTGCTGAGAAGAGCCGGCAATAAACTCATCAATTACTCTTTTCAAAACAAGCTTAGATTAATTACATAATATTTACATTCTAATCGCACTGACAACAATTGCGTGCCCCGACGCGGCGGCAAAACTACAAAGTAGACTGAATCGATATTTAATAAGTAAATAGCAAACTTAAGCAGACCAGCCCCCACAAGCAGCACCTGTTCACAAGTATGACGCGTGTGGCAGCTATCGCCCTCCTCGCCATATTGCTCGAAGGTGGTACGCACAGACTATTATTGTACTAGATGGGACGGTAAACACACAAAGCCTAGACGAGAACTGGCTGTCAAGCGCAGCTGCCAGAACATAGGTGTAATCTACTCAAGCGGTACACTACAAAGTGCCCTCTAAAACCTCCAAACCTTTTGCTACGGCATTGAAAGTCGCTATCACTATCATTGCCTTAAAATGTTTAATTAGTGTCAGTTTTAAGCGTAATTCTAATCTACATACGGTCCAACCTCTCGTCTTGCTCCATGACAGAATCACTGACTATCAAAATAAGGACCATATTACCCGTTGTATGAAAATACTTTATTATGTAATCCGTATTAATAAAATATATAAAGCCAACATCTGCTGCCTCAATTTGCTACTAAGGTATTTTTTCGGCGTAATATAACACGCAAAATGGTTTCCAAACTTTTTCATTCTAGAATTTTTGGTAGCACTTATAACGTCTGTTATTATAACTGTCATATTGGTCCAGAGAACACGGCAAATATTGACAAAATAAAATTATTTTTGTTTTATTTTTTCATCGAACAAAATGTTACTACTGGCTTTTTTGTACATAATGAAATTAAAAAATTCGTACCTGTACTCGTAATACGAATCCTAGCTTTGTTATTTGAAAAACAATAGGGTCTCAAAGATCCCGGTAATTTTATTTTTTAGAGAGCAGTCTTAATAGTAAAATTCTTAATTAACTCTTAAAATGCGTCGAGCATTCAAAGTCAGCGTAATTCATTCAATTTAGACCGGAGAAGGGTACAAGGGTAAAATTAACTGTAGTAGTTATCATCGCTAAAATTCTTTCATTTAAATTCTGAAATAGTTGCACCCTGTATCCTGTGGAGCGTCGTGAAACAGTTTGAGTAACTCTGGCCTAGACAAATGATCCTAGTATAATGTCACGCAAATCGGACATCAGTCGTGCGAATAATTTGCTCTATTATTTTCTTGTCTAGCTTTTTTATTGAAGCATGAATATTTCGTGAACAAAGTTTCCAATGACATTGGTATAGGATTATAGTACTGACAAATACGGGTTTGCTAAAAATGTATTATCGTTAAAAGAATGTCCTCGTCATGCTCTTTTGCAATACAATATTGTTATGACAAATGACCAAAGTTTGAGGTTGTAAAGCTTTAATTAGAAGTAATTTTTATATATTTTTTTTGGTCATTAGATTTATGATTTTTCTAGATTCTAGATACAATTATATTATAAATATACAGCAAATATGTACAAAATTCAATCTATAATATAGACATTTTCCTCGAGTCTGCCGCTGCGGGCGGGTAGCGTTTCCTCTTTGGAAAAAGGTGCCCGCTTCGATTAATTTTGATGTCAAAGTGTGAGCAAAACGGCGAGCTTTGGACCTCTATGGTCCCATGATCTGGACCGCAAAAGGCATAAACATAGCGTATATTTTAAATTTTTCCGCTCTTGCCCCTCTATTATTATTTGCAATTTTCTATTTATTTCACATTTTATAAAAGTAAAATCATTTTATTCAACTGTCACAAGAACTTTAATAGTCTTATTCTGATACTGGTTGGGAATATCGCTTTCACTGGGAGAAATGGAGAATATTTTATTACCAATTATTATTATCTATTCCCTAATAGGATCAGAAGAAATTCACTGGTTCAATGAACGTTGAGTTGAAACCATTCATTATTTTAAATATGCTAGAGATCTTTGAAGCTGCTTTCGAGACTCATTCCAGTTTTGTAATAAAAAGGTATACCTTAGTGAATTATATAAGTATCTTTGCGTCCACAAAGATTATTGGTTGCGTATGACAAATCCGTGTTATACTAAGTAATTGAAAGCTTAACTCATTCTTCATAACAGGTTTTTTTATATTATTTATTTATTTCTCGTTTGTAGATTCGTTAGAGATATATTTATTTTCAAGAAATATGTACAGATTATAATAGGTATATATTAAGTAGAAAATGTCCATGAGTCTGCCGCTGCTTTCCCAGCAGGCTGGCAGCTTTTCTTCTTTGGATAGCCAAGCTAATGCGTTAGCGGATAAAGCTTCCTGCTCGCCGGTCTCCCGAGGCCTCAGTTTTGATGACAAGAGAGAGAAATGTAAATAGGTGGATAGACTTAGTTCTGCAGCTTATGCAGTGAGAAAAATTCGCGCTCTCACTGACGAATCTACAGCAAGATTAGTTTATTTCAGTTACTTTCACAGCTCATCTTACGGCATCCTCCTCTGGGGTAGTGGTGCCGACATCAATAGAATTTTTATACTGCAGAAGAAGGCTGTCCGCGCAATTATAACAAGGCCTAGAGATTCTTTGAGAGACAAGTTTAAATCTTTTAATATAATGACAGTGTCGTCACAGTAGGTACACACGGCAACACTTCAAGCTATACATCCAGTATAAGCTGATCTCGCATTGTATAGGATTTCCGTACAATGAGAGGTCAGCTTATATTGGAAATTTATAGCTTGATCTGTAGCCGTGTGTACATACATTCTTAACACGCGTACTAAATGATGTACTTTTAATTCAGGTATCAAGCCATCGTGAGGCCGATGCGTCCGCGGATGTCGAAGTCCTGCTCCCTCATCATGATCGCCTGCATCTGGGTCAGCGGAATGCTTCTCGCCATTCCATGCTTACTCTACTCTACTACCAAGGAGTATAAGTATGTATATATATCTATATATTTAAAATTCAATGTCCTGACTGACTGACTAATTGATATATCAACGCACATCCTAAACCGCTGGTCCTAGGCACATAAAATTTAGAGGGTATATTCTTTCTGAAGAGCAGGTATCCACTAAGAAAGGGTTTTTTGAAATTCCACCCCTAAGGGGGTAAAATAGGGGATGATAGTTTGTATGAAAGTCCGTCAGTTTCGAAGTTAGGATCTTAAAATTTTGTGTTAAGGCTGAAGATTAAAAATTACTTTATACGTGTCTCGGCGTTTTTAATAATTCCACCCTCGAAGCGGGATGAAGTTGTTTTGTTTTCTTTTATTGTTGTAGAAAAATATGTCATTTGTTTCCTGTAGGCCATGCGGGCGAAGCCGCGAGCAGGTGCTAGTTTTTTATATATTACTAGCAGCGAATCCCGGCGTTGCTCGGGTTAAAATACATCGCATGTTTAATGGTATAAAAAATATATAAGGATACATTTTTTAACATATTATAGATATCTATTTTCGATATTGAAAGACTTTCCAGAACATTCAAATAGTTTGTTTTTTTTTTACTCGACTGCAATCACAATTGAACTGACGAAAAGTTTTTTTTTTTTTTTTTATACCACTAAGGTGGCAAACAAGCATACGGCCCGCCTGATGGTAAGCAGTTACCGTAGCCTATGGACGCTTGCAACACCAGGGGCATCACTCGCGAGTTGCCGACCCTGAAGAAATCTCTTCACACCCTTTTTGAAAAACCCCATGCTGTACTCCAATGGGAAAACCACGGCGGGGAGCTCATTCCACAATCTGAGCGTCCGCGGAAGAAAACTCCTTTGAGCCCGCACAGTTCGAAACAATTCTGGTTTCAATATTTGAGGATGGACTCCCCGTCGATGGAGAGAGTTGCGATGGTGGAAAGTAGCTGTGGGCATCAAGTCGAAAAGTCACTGAATTTCGATTTATTTACCGAAATTTCCAGTACCAGATCACTCTAGAATATTTAGATGTACATCACTTCGATTTGGTTTTTATAGATCAATAATAACACTCGTACACATTTTGGAACTTTCCAGATCAATCCAAAAAAAAATAGAACTTTCTAGAACATTTTAAATCGCTTATAATAAATTGAACTCATTTTAGAATTTTATAGATCATTCTAGATATATTTAGAACTTTCTCGAACATTTTAAATGGTTTATAATAAATTGCACTCATTTTGGAACTTTCCAGATCACTCGGAAAATTTCTAGAACTTTCTCAATCATTCTAGATCGATCATAATAAACTGCACTCAATTTGGAACTTTCTAGAACATTCCAGATCAATTATAACGGTTTTACACATTTTGGAATTTTCTAGATCATTCTAGAAATTTCTAGAACTTTCTCGAACATTTCAAATCGCTTCTAATAAATTGTACTCATTTAAGACTTTTCTAGAACTTTCTCGAACATTCTAAATCGATCATAATCAATTTCACTCATTTTGGAACGTTCCAGATCATTCGGAAAATTTCTAGATCTTTTTCGATCATTCTAAATCGATCATAATCAATTGCACTCATTTTGGAACTTTCCAGATCATTCAAGAAATTTCTAGAACGTTCTCGACCATCCTAACTCGATAGTAACAGTTTTGGACATTTTGGAACTTTCTAGATGAAGCCAGAAAATTTATAGAACTTTCTCAAACATTCTATATCGATTATAATAGTTTGCATTCACTCTAGAATTTTCTAGATGATTCCAGATATTTGTTGAACTTTCTAGAACATTCCAGATCGATTATAACAGTTTTACACATTTAGGAACTTTCTAGACCATTCCAGAAATTTTTAGATCTTTTCATAAGTCCTCATGCGTTAGAAAAGGACAGCAATATATGTTTTAACATTTTCGCCACCCACAACCACCCCCTTCCACCCACCGCGACCAAACTCCCTTACTACCACCTGGAGACCAAGGGGTATTTACCACCCCAACGGGAAGTTAATTGGGGTTGGTGGTGATTGAGAAAACTGCGTATTTACGTACCCACAAAAGCATTTTATATATATTATTAGATTTATGACTATTGAGTTTAATAGTCAACGATATACTATATAGTTTGGTTTGATTGGCAACTATCTGTCTTGAGAACCACAGGACGGCTATACATAGACAGTTATAAATGTGACTGTTTGAATGATTTGTAAGGTACTGAAACATGAATCGTCTCACACTGTGCGGTTGCAAAGGAGCTTCCTACCGTGATTGCTTAGCTCCCCGCCGGAGTTTTCTGTACATTAGATTCCCCTTGGTGTTGTAAGGCTATATGCTACGGTAACCTTACCAGACGAGCCGTATGCTTGTTTGCTACCATACAAAAATTATAATTCAACATAATGTAAAACTTTATTCCTATGGTAAATGTTGTATTTTCATAAAACTAAATATACTGGAACATTCTTCACACATGGATATCTGGACCCAAACTAAGTAGAGTACTGTACCACAGTATATTAGTAAAACTGTGACTGTACTATGGAAATCAGATAACTGATATACACATACTTTTCGTTTGTAAATACATACTTAATTTACAGAATTACACACAGACTCAGGACATACATATATGTTCATGCACACCAATACATGTGGGAATAGACCCGCGGCGTAATAGGTGGTGGTGGTGAAATCTATTGAAAAAACTAAAATTTGCAAGCATTGGCCTTGATTTTGTTATTTACAACTAAACTAATTTTAATCTCACTGTCTCTTTCTAACAAAGAACATAAGAAAAGGATGTAAGAAATTTAGTCCTGTCAAATTAGTCCAGTGTTTGTTTTCAATTGTAACATTTTTGGTTTAATAAACGATTTTATTATTATTTTTATTATTATTAATATAAATTTAGTCGCCATCTATCGCGATTATAAGCACACACAAAATAAGACGGCAAAGATTAATTTGACAGCTTTAAATATATTCTATCCTTTTTCAATAATGTTCGTAAGAAAGAGATGAGATGTGATGTGACTAAAATTAGTTTAGTGCGATTTACAACAGAATCGGCACCATTATCTTGATTTACGCACATTATACATGCATAAGCTCCATCATAAAATATGCAGCTATAGAATGTAACATCTATTGAATCTTCAAGCAAAATAATGTTACGGGCCGGTCTGAATTTTCTGTCATCTATTTTGGTGAATGTGAGACATACAAAGCAGAGGAATGTAATAATTACTTCGTGGGTGGCCATTAATTTTATCATATTCTTATAGTAACTTATACTTTGTTTAGTAATAAATCTGAGGAGAGACTTTGCCTCCTTATGTGTGTTTTACCGCTTGTACAACGGAGAGTGTTCTAAAGAATTGTTCGACTTGATGCCCACGGCTGCCTTCTACCATCGCAACTCTCGCCATCGACGGGGAGTCCATCCTCACACATTGAAACCAGAATCGTTTCGAACTGTGCGGGCTCAAAGGAGTTTTCTTCCGCGGACGCTCAGATTGTGGAATAAGCTCCCCGCCGTGGTTTTCCCAATGGAGTACAGCATGGGGTTCTTCAAAAAGGGTGTGAAGAGATTTCTTCAGGGTCGGCAACGCGCGAGTGATACCCCTGGTGTTGCAAGCGTCCATAGGCTACGGTAACTGCTTACCATCAGACGGGCCGTATGCTTGTTTGCCAAATTAGAGGTATAAAAAAAAAACATCATAAAACAAATGCGCAAATTCAAGTCCAAGCCGAGACAGAGACTTGGTCTCTTGCACCTATTTGAGCTTTAGATAATTAAATAATAAGTTCCACCCAACGCTTACCGCATTTCGTAGATCATTGGTCCACAAAACGAGGCCTTACTTTATTGCCAAAGAAATGTTATTACAATATATTCGTACATCAAAACTCCGACATTGTTGTTACAAAGAACAAAATTGTTGTTCAATATATTTTGGTAAAAAATGCTTCAGTATTTGCTCCATGTAATCTTTTGTATTCAATTTCATTGTTATCCCGGAATCCCGCTTATTCGGAAATGTTGGGCTGAACGCTAATTAGAACACGGCGTGGATTCCCAAAGATATTTATAGTAACAGGATTCCATACAATACGATGAAAGAAGCATAAAGTATATCTGGCTTTTCAGGAAAAACTTTTTGTTAGATTTTCCTGGAAATGCACGAGCCATGAAATCTCTGAACTATATTTCGCGGTCATTGACTCATGGTTGACAATAGAAATACGACCTACATGGCGTCCATTCTAAGTAAGGGTATATTTGTTGACTTTTTACGGTTAATATAAGTACTGAAAGAGGCACGGCAACGCAGGATGGTACGAAACAATTTGACGGGCCAGTTGGCAGGTCGTGGGTTCGATTCCCATCCAGGACATGCATTTGTGCATGAACATGTCTGCATGTCCTGAGTCTGGATTTAATTATGAATATTAAGTAGGTATGTACATATATACATACAAAAAGTTGTATAATATGTAGTATATTAGTTATCTGGTTTCCATAGTACAAGCTCTGATTAGTTTGAGATCAAATAACCAAATGTCCCAGGTTTTTTTAAATTTATAACACACAGTGACGATGGCAAGAGACCGGATGGTATGTCTTTGATCCCTTGGAGTGTCGGCAGGTCGCTGGTGTGGGATGCGACATGTGTCGATACACTTACCGGCGACTTGTAAAGCTGCAGGGGCAGCTGCGGCCAGTACGGAAAAATCAAAATTAAAAAAATACGTATCGATTGGACCCAATTATATTTTTATGCCTTTTGCGGTCGAGACCATGGGGCCGTGGGGGTCCGAAGCTCGCCGTTTTGCTCGCACCTTGTCATCAAAATCGAGTCCTCCGGAGACCAGCGGGCGGGGAGCTTTTTCCGCCAACGCGTCAGCTTGGCTATCCAAAGAGGAAACGCTGCCAGCCTTCTGGGAACCTTGCCGTTAATCGGAAGCAGCGGCAGGCTTGAGGAAATTTTCTATATATAGATTGTATTTTGTACATATTTGTTGTAAATAAAGTATATTAATATATTTAACAATAAAGAACACACAGTTATCAATAAAGTATGCATACACTATAAAAAGCCTTTATAAAGCGAGCGAAAACCTTTCTAGGTATATCTATTACTTTAATAAAATAATAAAAGCAATAAGAGTGTGCAGGACTTTCAGAGCTCGAGTCAGACTTGCACTTACTCGGTTTATATAGCCATACAGTTCATATAATTGTATTCATCAACAGATTCGGATTTGTTGAATAGACTATTTGGATTTGCATTGAATTTGGTAAATTCATTCAGCAATATTGCTCGAGCTTGCCTTTATGTGGATTCTATGTTTGTCGATTGAACGTTTATGAGTTATTTTTAGAATAGAACGTGACTCGAATATAGTATGACAATAGTTTAGTATAAATGAAATATTTCTCCTTCAAATGCATATTTTTAGACCGAAATTCACTTATTATGACGATATCTTTTGCTCGTGCATGGTAACGATTACCTATATTTTGTTTAAGAAATATGATTTAACTATTCATCATTATTCCGGGATACAGAGGAGCCTATTTCCTTTTCTACTTTATCAACTATCTTCTCAATGTCAGCAACTCATATGTTTTTCAAATTTTCTCAAGTCTGCCGCTGCTTTCGATTAACGGCATGGTTCTCAGAAGGCTAGCAGCGTTTCCTTTTTACAAGCTTTTATTTGCAATGTATACTACTATGTTCGGGTGTGTTACTATGGTCTTGCAAGTCAAATTTCACCCACATAATATGATTGGATTTGACTTGATAAAAATACAGTCAACAAAAAGTATAGTCACCAAAAAAAGCTTGTATTAAAAATGGTATTATTATTTGCTATTTTTAATAATTTTATCAATAAATATAAAACTTATAGTTATTTCAATATTCCATTAATACCTTTTATCCTGACAATCAAAAGCAAGTTCCTTTGAAGATTATTTTTACTCAAACAAAGAATATTTACAATTTTCTAATTGAAAGGACATACTATACAATAGAAGAATTTTTAAATGATATTTAATATTATGTGTAGTAGTAGGGGCGTGACTTGCGAGTGAGACGGAACTAACAGCTGCAGTGTATTATGAACCTTATAGTAGTGACCTAAGGTTGATTTTAAGTTTTAAGCATTCTTTCGTTAATCTTCGGGGCCATACTTTCTTTTCTGTGCGAACGAAGATTCACGACGCGCCATATAAGTTGGGTAATACTGTACATTATAATCGATTTGTTTAGCAGTATGTCAAGTGTCTTGCCTTGATTACTGACATAAAAAATTGATATTTTCTTATTTATTATTGTATTTAAATTAATTTAATAATTGTGTTTTTTTATTAATATGTTTGTTTTATTTTGTATGCCATATTGGTGTGGATATAGTGGTCCTCATTTATAATAACATCATGTATTACCCATATTCTACAAATAAATATTTTTGATTGTTTGATTGATTGATATTTCCAGAATTCTCACATAAAACAATTTTGATCCTATTTTCAGTTGAAACGGAAATTTTGTTCTATTTCAGAAGATTAATCTTCATAATAAGATTTATCTTTATAAAGATCATAATATCTGAAGATAACCTTGTGTGAAACACGTACTTCTACTAAAATTACACGTTTCTTCGTTAAATTACTGGGTAGTTCAGGCCAAGACACTTTAGATACTTTTAACGATAGAAGGTACGGCTTGTTGTAACGTTGACATTATAACTTTAAAGTGTTTGCACAAGGTTTCAGAAATATAGCTCTTAGCTTGGCTCAACTAACACATTTAAAGAAAAAGAAGAGATTTAAAAGTTTTAAGATTGATGTTAGATTTTATTGTTTATCATTTCGTTCTACCGAAGTTTTAATTAGATCAATACTTAGGGTACTATTTCAAACCACAGATATAAAGCTAAATAGATGACGCGAGTGTATGTACTTCGCGTGTCAAAAGCTGTGCAAAAAGGGAAAGCAATGCTCTTCTTTTGAAACTGTTTCGCGCGGACACGGAACTCGCATGAGGCTGCATGTTCACCAGAGATGTGTAGCGAGGGATTGTTTAGATGACAATGGTGCCGATTCTGTTGTAAATCGCACTAAACTAATTTTAGTCACATCTCATCTCTTTCTTACGAACATCATTGAAAAAGGATAGAACATATTTTAAGTTGTCAAATTAATCTTTGCCGTCTTATTTTGCGTGTATTTAGGCGTGACCGCGATAGATGGCGACTAAATTTATATTGAAAACAAGCATTGGACTAATTTGACAGAATTAAATTTCTTACATCCTTTTCTTATGTTCTTTGTTAGAAAGAGACATGGTGACATTAAAATTAGTTTAGTTGTGAACAACAGAATCAGGGCCATTATCAATCTTGCTTGTGGCATTATGGTAGGTATAAAAAAGTGACACGATTGGTTTTCATACGGATGGAAGGACTTGCGGTATCTATTCAGATTTATATCTGTGCTTCAAACAATCATTTGAAATATCAATGGCACCACGTAGTTCATTTAACAACTCAATTTGAACAATACTAATAAATGAATAATTTATTATTATGAATGCCAAACGTGGCTTTTGGGGTCTCTAGACATTCTAAATGAATTGTCAATGAACTCAATATTATTTGACATTGACCCAGGCTTAAGTAAATTTGTTTTATCTTGCTTATTTGAAAAACTTTACTTTTGTGATGAAAAAATTTATTCGATATGTTTGTGAGAAATAACTTATACATAATTACAACTAATAAGCTTTTGCAAAGCGCTCGTGGTGTAGCATGATTAGCCGTTCTTAATCGATCGGCAAAGTTAAGCTACCACCGTCGTCGGTGCCTGGATGGGTGACCGCCTAGTAGAATTTCAAATCGAGCGTTTCCGTGCTTCGGAAGGCACGTAAAGCCGTTGGTCCCGGTTATCACTTAATTGTGATAGTCGTTAAGCTAGTTGGATGCCTCCTAGGCGGCTTGAAAAATTCCAACAGTAGGTTGACCACTAGCCTACCTCCACCGATCCGCAGTGGGCACGCGTGGTGGAGTATTGCCCATTTCCTTTCACCTTAATTTGTGAAAGGAGGCCTGTGCTCAGCAGTGGGACATTATAGGCTGATGATGATGATGAAGCTTTTGCAGTTTTGGAAAGAAAGGAACAAAAATCATAATACATTGGTGGTCTCACCTTCGCTGCTCCACAAACGAAATGGATGGAAAGAGTTGTATATGTACTAGTAACTTTATTACTCATATAAATGAGACTGTTTTTTCAACAAACGCACATACGAGTATGATTTATGTTTTAAATTACAAAACTAGTTAATTTTACATAATTATTCTAGTCCAATCAAAACTAGCATCAATCAAAATTTTAATCTTTTACATATGAGCAATTTGTTTAATTATGTTTGTTATTATGAAGTAGTTATTTACCGTTGTAGCAATCTATGATATTAAAACTGAAAATGTACGAATTCTAAACCTGATCTTTTTGGTTTACAATAAAGAGTTATCTATCTATCCATAATGGTTCGAGTAAGGATGAACTTTTTCCTAAACTAAATATATTATTCTATTCAATTCACATTATTATTTTATCCTGTCCCTGTGAATACCTATATTATGATTTTAAGTCTAGAATATTTGAAATTAAATTTTCCACATACCTAACTATAAAATTTGCTTTGACAGCGGCCCTTTGAACTGTGGCGTTATAAAACTTTAATGGCTCCGCGTTTTATTAATTAATTTAGTTTCAGCGAATCTAGCTTACTGTACCCTTTGTCCTGGTGCATAGTACCATATTATATCATATCCAAAATAACTACAGCCTTAAGCTTTTTATAGTTCAAGTTTTAAGCAGACAACCGAACAGGAGTTTACGGGAGTTTGTATTTACTTATGTATACAAGTTATGTAGTTAGGAAGCACTCGTGTTGTAGCGTGATTAGCCGTTCTTAATCGATCAAACTTAAGCTACCACCGTCGTGGTCGGTACCTAGATGAGTGACCGCCTAGTGGTTTTTCAAATCAAGCGTTTCTGTGCTTCGGAAGGCACGTAAAGCCGTTGGTACCAGCTATTACTTACTTAATTGTGATAGTCGTCAAGCTAAATGGAGGCCTACTAGGCGGCTTGAAAATCTTCAACAGTAGGTTGACCACTAGCCTACCTCCACCGATCTGCAGTGGGCACGCGTGGTGAAGTATTACCCATTCCCCACCTTAATTTGTGAAAGGGGCCTGTGCTCAGCAGTGGGGCATTAGGTACAGGCTGATGATGATAATACAGGTTATAGGGCTATTACGACGAATATGCGACAAAATATCTATGAATTTATTTATTCACAGGTCAAAGGGAACTCTCAAAACAGCATGTCTTCTTTCCTGGCCCGACGGATTACCTGATGTCTCTTACATGGATTTTGTGTAAGTATTTATTTTGCTTTACTATGGGATAATAAAAACTATTTATTAAATGAATGAAAATAAAATATTGTGGCAGAACAGAGAGTTACGTTCTTTTGTTTGATAATGAAATTTTTAAGTCTGCTGTCAAGTATCTTATTAAGAATACACTGTGAAAAAAACTGTGGTAAAATATTAAACCGCTTTCAAAGTACACAAAAACTTATGAAATAACACTAAAATGTAATAACGTCGAAATTGTATTGAGAAATCCCTCCTTTTTTGTAGCCGTTTAAAAATATAACGACAAGCAAGATACAAGGTCACGTTTATTTATCTTGGTCCACTCTGAACCAAATAATAGGATGTTTTTCTAGGCTTTATTTTGAGTGCTGACCTACAAGTAAAATTAAATTGGACCCTTGTTGAGAACATTTGTAGTTCATTAACTGGAGCTTACAGTTTTCAGGGATTTTCTTTGTTCAACATAGGATTTCTTTGCAGTTTCTTATAATTAGTTTGGGAGCTGTTCTTTAGGCGAATTTTCTTATCCTTGGTCATAGTGAAGAAGTAGACCTTTTACTTCCAATCTCACTGGGTAGAAAAAAAAGGAAATGGAAATCGGACTTATTAATCGGTAGAGACGGCGCATGCCTTATTATTTTCGCAAATGAGCGGTATCTCAACTTGGGTAGTTGGGTCTTTGTTTACAAATATTTCTGTAGTCTGAAATTAGTTATTTGTCGGGGAGATGAGGATTATTGTCAAGAGCTTATTCCCGTCTAATGTGCGTGTACTGGTGTTTTACTACAATAACAAATAAAAAATATAATTTCATATAAATTCATAAAAATATGGCAATACTCAGCGATTTAAGCGTTCAGCGTTCACATTTGCATGTTTCAAAGCAGCGCAGCGCTTTTTCAGTTTACAACTGTACTTGAACTTTGCTGTTTGAGATGAGTTTATCTGTTATGCTTTAGTAAGGTGGGTTGTTTCAACTAACTTTCACGTACGACCTAATGCTAGCGACCCGTTAACCACAAATTACACAGTGTTGTTTCAAAAATTGTTCGTTCTACTCTCTCTTTTATTTAAGATATGATTAAACAAGACATTGGTGCCGATTCTGTTGTAAATCGCATTAAACTAATTTTAGTTACATCTCATCTCTTTTTTACGAACATTATTGAAAAAGGATAGAACATATTTTAAGTTGTCAAATTAATCTTTGCCGTCTTATTTTGCGTGTATTTAGGCGTGACCACGATAGATGGCGACTAAATTTATATTGAAAACAAGCATTGGACTAATTTGACAGAACTAAATTTCTTACATCCTTTTCTTATGTTCTTTGTTAGAAAGAGACATAGTGACATTAAAATTAGTTTAGTTGTGAACAACAGAATCAGGACCATTGGCATATTTTAATGAACTTAATGTAAGTAGGTACATTAACCATTTCTTTGATGATGATCATCTCTCTTCTTATGGCATAATGTAATTTTAGTAAATACAAATTTTAATCAATAAGTCCTAAAAGTAAAAATATTTTTTTTTCGATTTAACGGTACCTAAGCATAAAAATTCTATTACATTTATAGATTTTATTTTAGCAGTTCGATTCTCAGTTACTAAAATCTAATTGTGATTCATTGAAATGTCGACAAGCCTTTTAAATAAAATTGAATGTTCCACCAAATTGTAATTCAATTTAATTCCGACGTGTTTTGAATCATATTACCAGCAAATAAAAATGTCTTCTAAAATGTTTTAGGCATCGCTTACGCGAAAAATAGTCTTATTTTGCTTTGATCTTTATAAGGCGTAAGAAAAGAAAAGCCGTGGAGCGATTGTGTAATAAATAATATCGCCAGTCACCTGTCGCGGCATCAAAATGTCCATCTGCGTGCGCTCAGAATTATCAACCGTCAGTCATCAACTTTCAATCCAGGAGACACACAATTGGGATGCAAAACCATATTTAAAACTTATAAATAGAAAATAAACCATGGTACAAATAATTATACGATTCCAGAGCGTGTCGACACAGACATAGCGTGTCGATAACTATTCCCTACTTTAAACATTTTCCTTTACTCCCACAACAAATTGAGTAGTATTTCACCTCTCTATAAATCGTGAATAATTACAACGATCATGATACCATTCGGCGGCATTAAACGCACAATCAGTAAAATTCAAACATTAGCTGACACATTCAATTTGAAATAGCCTTCTTACATAAAATTGTATAGTAATGGTGTATACTTTCTTCCTATTGTAACGTAAACCAATGCTTTATAATGTTTATTAACTTAACATTTTCATTTTCGGCACTCATTGTCTATATTCTGTGTAATATGAGATTATGTAAAAAAAATCTTTGTAATGACTAATGACTGTTTGTTGCCAAAATAAAGAGAGGAAAAAAAGACAACGCGCAGTCTAAACCAGTGAGTCCGAAGACATGAAATTGTGCACTTGTGTTCCATATAACGTGGGTGAGAACGAAATAAGGATTGCCTGAAATTTAACCCTAACGGGGATAAAATACCCCACCTTGGGTGTAGTTGTAAATAAAAGTCCAATACAAAAATACGACCTTGGCAAAGAGCCAAGCAATCTTGGGCATTAATAAACCATTCATTCTCGTCACCAACACCAGCAATTTATTGTAGAGACAAGACGCAGAGTGCATTTTTTTTTTCAATTAGAAAAGCATTGGTCGTTGGTTATCAAATCTAACATTCATGCCGTGTAAAGTAAAGCGTTCTATCAAACTGGTTTTCGCATCCATTTCCAAAAAACCGGCCAAGTGCGAGTCGGACTCGCGCACCGAGGGTTCCGTACAGACTTGTAGGTATGTCAATAGTTTCCCTTTTTCCGATTATGTAATTTTTTTGTGATGTTACTACAAATTTACGGTTTTCGGTATTTTTTCCTTTACTTGTGCTACATGGCCTTGTTTCTTACCAAAAAGTCATGATTCTAGGTCAAGAGTACCCTATAGGTTTTGATTCCCTTGCGGGCGTCAAAATATGCGGCATAAACGGCCGTATCTTTTGATTGCGTTGACTTTGAAGTTTGGTTTTTTCACTGCTCCAAGGGATTGCAGACCTGAGTATTTGATATTAATTCAGCTTGTTACCTCCACGCGTTCAAGAAAAAGAGTCTAGACAGACGAACAGGCGGACAATGTGATCCTATAAGGGTTCCGTGTTTGTTTTCATTCTCCTAAAAAGGCCCTTCTCGGAGCACTGTGAAAAATTATTAAAAACTAGCACCTGATACTTGAATACGAAAATGCAGACCAGCAGGGCTATTTTAAAACATCGAATTCGATATCGATAACATATTAAAACATTTCCGAGGCGAATTTAAGCAGTTGCTATTTTAATTTCCGAAAACTTTTCGATGAATCGAATTGATATTTCCGTAAAGAAATATCAAAAATATTCGAATTCGGAAATTAAAATAGCAATTGCGGAAAATCGCCTCGGTCGTTTTTGAATCCGTTTCCGATATCGAATCCGAGCGCTGTAAAATGGCCCTGCTGGCTATACTCTATTTCACATAGGATGAGTCGTCAAGGTCAAGGGTTTTTTACCAATATCTAGTGAAATTCCATTTGATTACTCTGAAATAATATTCACAATATTTCGTGAAACCTAGCTCTATCATAGCATTCCTTTATTATATCGAAATGAACATTAACCATTGAGAAATTTAATAAAATACCATGTGTCACCGAATTCATGTTATTTGAAATAGACTATAGTATATCCGAACCGTGCGTTAGAGTATGTTCACTTTAACATTCTACCCCTTTGAAGGTCATTTATAAACAGTTAAATAATAATACAAAGGCATAATATAATCTCATATGCAATGCCACTAACATTTACTGAATAATGATATCGTGCACCCGTATTCAAGCTTCATTAAATCTTCTATTTGGAATTGTTTTCAAATACACGGTTTCTGATTTAATGTTGAAATTTAAACTATGGTCATTATTTAAGTTCACGCGATACATGCGCGAATCAATTATTTCTGTTGATATCAATCATATCATCCCACAATTATTAAGTTTATATGTGTGGATGTTTGTTACTCTTTCACGCAAAAACTACTGAACGGATTTGGGTGAAATTTGGCACACAAATAGAATATATTCTGGATTAATACATAGGATACATTTTATCCTGGAAAAACATACGATCTGTCGGGAATGCGGGTGAAACCGCGCGGGACAGCTAGTCCTACATATTTATGATGCTGACCTAGATATCCCTGAACTCCCCATGGTTTTCCCAATAGAGTACGGCAGGGGATTCTTCAAAAAGGGTGTGAAGAGGTTTTTTCAGGGTCGGCAACATGCGAGTGATACCCCTGGTGTTGCAAGCGTCCATAGGCTACGGTAACTGCTTACCACCAGGCGGGCCGTATGCTTGTTGGCCACCTTAGTGGTATAAAAAAAAAGAGTGACGGTACCCCTTCTGCAATTTCAATAAAAAAAAGGATGCATGCTCAAAATATTGTACTTTTATAGGCGAAAATAGGATTATTTTATGTGTACTGAATTTAAAAACTAAATGCAAAAAATACACAAAAGCCAACTTTGCAATATTCTTAACTCAATATTCCGCATTTAAATAAAAATTAACTGACTTTATTAAAACCTTGTAACTTTTTCAACCAAGCATTCGAAACTAAATTTAAAATCTGTACACCGGAAACGTAACTCAATTTAAAACAGTTAGATGAACTATTTTGCACTCTACTGTCTGCTAACTTTGGAGCACACGTGCTTCGAAATTCATAAAACGATTTTTCAACCGCGAGGCGGTCTGCCGCTACCATGAACCCGTGACATACTAGAACTGCGCCGTAACACACTAGAAATAAACAAGCTTTTGTTGAAGATGTCATCTTGAAACAACTGCATTGTATTTGGAATTTCGCCAGACTGACCTCAAATTGTTACGAAATTGAAAGCTTTAAGTATTGCCTGTTATGAACTCATAAATTGCTTTAGAGAATTCAAATAATATATAAATATTCAGATAATACTTTATTGTTACACCAAAAAATAATTACAAATTAAACTTAAAAATAATAGTGAAAGTGGGCATAATGCAATGGGCGGCCTTATCACTAAAGGTGATCTCTACCAGGCATGTTATTATTAAATTAACGCCTTTATTGAACAGGGATATTCAAGCTCTTTTTGGCTTGGTGTGTTGAGGACAACATATCAAGCCAAAAAGAGATCTGCCTCTAAAGTGCATGAAGCTATCGGAACACACCGAAAGGTGCATGGGGACAGATTTTCAGCTCAAGGCCCGGGTTGTTACCAACCAGGTGGTTGGCTTATTTAATGACGATAAAGAGAGCTCCTTTGGAATAAGGACCTTCTTGAGTCAACTTAAGTTGACGCTAATTGACACGGCTCTTAGCAGTTTTTGCCCAATTACTACCCGCAAGCTTTGTTTTGTCGTTTATACATCGTTTCTTTGCTCTTTCTACTGCTCTTACCTCTATGTGGTAAGTTTTCCGTCCATCGTTATCAATCATACGTTCTAGTCAGTTATACCTTACAATAAAAATGATTCTTTAAAAAGTTTCGATGAAGATAAAAATAAACTCCTATTTTCGCCGATAAAAGTACAATATTTTCAGCTTGCGGTTACCAACGATACCGGAATAACTTACCCTCAATCCTTTTCTGTACTTCTCGTTATCCCTTAAAGCCATCCCTTCTTACGTCGGGATCTTTGAAAAAATAAAATACATCTAAGGTCCCCATTAAGTATTACGGAATTATATATATTTTAAGTGACACCAGACCTAATCTGACTATAAATCAGCAACAGCCAGACTACCTAAATAGATTTATTAGAAACAACTTTACAAACCAAATTTCCTACTAAAAGCACTTTCAAAACAATATGGGAACTAAAGTTCAGTGAGATTAGAATGAAAATCATTAAATAATATGCTAATATACTGGGTATCGATATACGATTACAGTAATCCACTTTTTTGGTACTAGGCGCACAGATCGCGGAAGAGAAAATGTTATATTAATATTAGCAAGGAACGCAAAATGATAATGGTCCTCATTGACCGGTAACATGTTGGTTATGATTTTAATTCAATAAACTTGGATAAAAAACCTAACGGATTTATAATTTTAGTTAGGAAGTTCGGATATTACAATATTTAAACAGGATGAATAGAATAGAATGAGCCTATATCAGGGTTCTGTTTTTCCACTATGCGGCTCCTCCTCCTCGTAAATGGCAATACTCATCTCAATATGAAAACTTACTTGTGTCCAATTCATACTGACAACGTAAAAGCCTGCTCTTACAACATTTTGGTTGATTAACTATTGAAATTCGTTTTGGTGAATAACATTTTTCTAGCGTTTGATATATGTATTCCTTTTCATGAAACAAACACTGAAAGGTCTCTGTTCGTAAGCGGCATTCATGTTTCATTGACCCTAAATTGGGCTGATACCTAGGTTATTGGTATATAAAAAAATAATATCATTATACACCTTATTTTCAGTATAGATAAAACCTATTAGGCGTCGTCGTAATTGGCAATGATCATACGAGCAAACGATGCGATTTCGTCGCATTAGAGTGTCCAAATTGAAGCTCGCAAGTCATCGCGCGAGCACAGGAACATCAGCACGATATTGCGACGAAATCGCATCATTTGCTCATACGATCATCGCCAATAGGGATGTTGCCTGGGTAAAAATATAATAATTATAATTATTCCGGCAGTTAGATTATCAAAAAATATTGGACAAGTATTTTTTGCTTTACCAAATCATTAACAATTGATGAAGATAAAGCGCGACTAAGTTCGGGAGTAGGGGCCCGTGACGTCACTTGCTACTAAAAAGTGTACCACACCGTGACGTCACGCGGAACTTCAACACACGATATCTTCGTATTTTTTTGTTTAATTGACAAAAGAAAAAATACGTGTCTAATATTTTTTGATAATGTAAATGACGGACTAATTAGTTTTTTTTCAGGAAAGTAGCCTATTAGGACGACGCCTTATGGTTGGCAACACGCGAGTGATACCCCTAGTGTTGCAAGCGTCCATAGTACTCCATAGGCTACGGTAACCTAACGGTAACGGTTTACTACCTAAGTAGTAAAAATAAACCTGAAACCCCACCCATGGTCGCCCATTCAGGTACTGACCACGACGGTAGTAGCTTAACTTTCCCAATCGATTAATAACGGCTAATCATACTACACCACGAGCGCTTCGCTTTTTTTAACTATAGTTTGAGAAGGTAAATCATAGAGCTATCCTTCTTTCAGCTTTGGAAAGAATATATTTTTTTAATTAAATGGGCTTACGTTTGGCCACTGACCCGCCCATAAGAGACGATGACGAAGCCTAAGATGAAAGACGCTTACCCAGAAGAAACCTATTCACTCTGGCCTTGAAAGTTTCCAGATTGTAAGCGTCAGGAAACACAGACGCCGGAAGCAAGTTCCACTCCCTTGCTGCCCGTATTATAAATGAGGATGCAAAACGCTGTGTTCGTATTTTCGGTATGTCAACAACGTACGAGTGAAACTTTTCCCGGCATCTCGTGGTTCGGTGTAAAAATGGGGATGGCACACTCTCCAAAATATACCCTCTAGAAAACCGATAAGCAAGCAACTTTAAACTAAACAAACAAGTAAAACAAAGTTTTCTAATATTTATCAACAGCAAATTTTACTTTTTGAGTGCAAGTTTATTGTTACTTATTTCATATACGATATAACTTGGTGGACAGCTAATCTGCGTGCAAGTATGTAGAGTTAAGATAATATTCATCTTGGAAATATAAACAGCAACTTAAGCTTAAGTTCTGAAGTGAGGTGTGGCGAAACTTGGAGCAAACTGTTCTGCAGCGGAACACTTGTATCTAATTTGATACATGGTTATCAGTAAAGTTAGCGAAAGGTCTTCTCTCTCAATTAATCGAATTTTGCAATGATGCTGAAAAGTGCGTTGTGTAAAGTTCATTTTTTTTTCAAAGATACGTAATTACTTGTAATTCGCAGAAGTCCTCACTAATATGAACAACTTGTAGTGTAGGACTTTGGAATCTTCAACGATTTGGTTGCTTTATAAAAATGTATGTATGTAATAGGTAGCCAAATAATCAATGATTATTTGTAAAGCTGCAGGGGCAGCTGCGGCCAGTGTGGAAAATTCAAAATTCAAAAAATACGCATTGATTGGACCCAATTATATTTTTGTGCCTTTTGCGGTCGAGACCATGGGACCGTGGGGGTCAGAAGCTCGCCGTTTTGCTCGCACCTTGTCATCAAAATTGATCGAGACCTCCGGAGACCAGCGGGCGGGGAGCTTTTTCCGCGAACGCGTCAGCTTGGCTATACAAAGAGGAAACGTGCCAGCCTTCTGGGAACCCTGCCGTTAATCGGAAGCAGCGGCAGGCTTGAGGAAATTTTCTATATATAGATTGTATTTTGCACATATTTGTTGTAAATAAAGATCCTCTTAATCAATGATTATTATAGTCATCATTATGAAAAACTTTACTGTGGGACAAACTGAGAAATTGCGAAAGAAAAAGTGTTCAAACTAAAAAGAACAACGCTGCACGATCAAAATTCTTTTTAGATTGAATGTTGGTCTCATCATGATAAAAATTTATAATGATATGACTCATAATGAATTCAATAATCTCTGAAAACAAAAACCTTTGAAAAGTAACTCTGTGTAACAAACAAATTGGTGAACGATGTAAACTATACTTCAGAAAGAGTGTTTTAATCCAAATTTAGTCATATTGGATGTTATTTGCAGCGCTCGTGGTGTAGCATGATTAGCCGTTCTTAATCGATCGGCAAAGTTAAGCTATGCCTGTCGTGGTCGGTACCTGGATGGGTGACCGCCTAGTGATATTTCAAATCGAGCGTTTCCTTGCTTCAGAAGGCACGTAAAGCCGTTGGTCCCGGTTATCACTTAATTGTGATAGTCGGGCCTTACCCCACCTCAAAACTGCTCCACCTCTCACGTTTGATCCTCCATATCAATAAAAGTAATGAATCAATAATTTTGAAAAAAATATATAGTTAAGTTGAGGATATATACTGAGTCGTATATGATGTGAAAACACGATTCCTAAACATTTTCTCGATAGAAAAAAATCACAAACTTCCCTCTGAATTTTACAAGAAAACCGCATTAGTCAATTAATACTTTACCTATACTAATGAAACTTTTTATATAAACTGTAGTTAGTACAATACGTGTACTATATGATTTGAATTTAAAATCATGTTTTTTTTTAAATTGTTAGAAATTAAATTCCCAAATATTGCGAGTGGCACGAAGCGCCGCCGCACAGATTCAGTCGCGCTCCGGCGCTCGAACGGGGAACCCGCGTCTCTTGCTCTCACGACCCACGTAGATACGTACTTAATAAATTATAAGTGAAGTGTATTTTATTTAAAATGAGAAATGATCGGAACAAGAAAAAAAAATATGTCTACCCGATACTGACTGCAATAATGAAAATATACCGGACGTGGACCCGTGCCCGTAAGTATCAACCACCTAGCTAACTAAGTAGGTAAGATACTAAAATGTTTTCACAACAGGGTAAGCAAAGCATGCACATTTAGGTTCCTACCTACTAGGTAGGTATATACTATGTAGTAAATTGAATTTCTACAATAAACATTTCATTGATAAATATTAGGGTAGTCGTCCAAGTAATTGGCCACGGTCACATACTATTTTATTAGTATGAGAAAAAGAGAAGTAAAGCCTTTTTTGTTACATAATGCAAATACCTACGTACGTACTTACGTACCTAATCATAATTGCACCTACCTACTTACATTTTTCATTTTCAGAAATAAACAAATATGTACTCGATTCTGACTGCAAATACTGCAAATACAGAAAATGTACCGCACGTGGACCGTGCCCGTGAGTATCAACCGCCTAGCTAAGTAAAGTAGGTTAGATACTAAATGTTTTCACAACAGACTAAATAAAGTTTGCCTACTAGGTAGGTGTGTGTGTAGTGAATTGAATTACTACGATTAATATCTTATTGGTTGTTCTAAATATTAGGTTTGAATATTAGGGTATTCGTCTAAGTAATTGGCCACGGTCGTATCATTTTAGTAGTATGAAAGTAGAAACGTAAAGCCTATTTTGTTACAGATTGCAAATAACAACGGAACACATGGATGCCAGTAGTTCCAAACATGGAAACGAACCTGATTTGACGACTTTACAAACGGTAGAATTGTGAGTTTATCTGGTAATTCGCTTCTCTGTTTCATAGGTACATACATACTTACCTACCTACCTCTAAATAATAGGGGTTAAAGTATGAAACTGCCGTTTTATTGTAATAGGTACTTCGAATTGACATAGAACCTCCATGGTCCTCCTTTTAAAAAATGCGCAACATTCGATTAGTGACTTTCAGTTGTTTTTTATTGAGCTTAGACAAGATTTTTTTTAATGTGCAACATTTGATTATCGACTTTGTGATACTTCAAAAATTCGAGTGATTTTTGAATACGAGCTCCGATGCGGAAATAACGCGGCAGAAACAGCTCGCAATATCAATGTTACATTTAGAGAGGGGACTGCTAATGAACGTACCGTGCGATTTTGGTTTAAACGCTTTCGTGATGGACACTTTGATTTGAAGAACGAACCACGTGGAAGACCGCCCACACAGGAATAACAATGAATTGAAAGAGATGGTGGAAGCTGATCCGAGCTAAACTACCCAGGAATTAGCGGCATGGTTTAACGTTACCTTATTGACCAACAATATTGACTCATTTGCGTCAAATCAATAAAATAAAAAATTATGAAAAATGGGTGCCTCATGATTTGACTGATCTGTAGAAAGAAACGCGTGTTGAAACTTGTGTTGCCTTGTTGTATCGATACAGAAATGAAGAAATATTGGATCCAATTGTGAGTTGTGACATGAGATGAAAAGTGGATTCTTTGCGATAATCGTTAGCGAAAAATGTAATGGCTGACCCCAGGTCTAACGCCGCAACAGTGTCCTAAAGCAAAGCTTACCAATAAAAAGGTAATGGTAACTGTTTGGTGGTCTTAGTATGGTGTTATTCACTATAGCTTTCTCCGATCTGGTCAAGCAATAATAGCAGATGTCTACTGTGCCGAACTCCGAACAATGATAGCAAAACTAGCAGTGAAATAGCCCCGACTCATGAATCGATCTTCACCATTATTGCTCCATGATAACGCGAGACCTCATACAGCACGAGAACCCGTTTTAACTCTTCAGGAACTGCAATTAGAAATTCGTCATCCGTGTTTTTGCGTAATTTAGTTTTCTTCTCAGGAGGCAGTACAAAATGCTTTCACACAGTTTGTCGAATTTAGATCACCAGAGTTCTATCAAAGGCATAAATGAACTTCCTATTAGATGGCAGCAATGTATAGATAATAATGGCAATTATTTTGATTAAATAAATAAGTTAAATTAAAAAAGACTAACTAATTAAATTTTTCGGTACATGTCGGCAATTTCATACAACCCCTAATATTAGAGTAGTTGTCCCAGTAATTGGCCACGGTCACATATTATTATAGTAGTATGAACACCTAAAGTAAAGCCTATTTTGTTACAGAATGCAAAAACCAACGGAACACAAACAAAAACGGCATTGCTTGCATTGACGTCATCACCGATGGTCTCTGGAGTAAACGCTCCTATAACACAAATATATTGCAGAATTATGTGAATAATAATTATACTAATATTACGTACATGCGTGTCGAATAGATCATCTCCTTTTATTGAAGTCGATTAAAAATAATGTCTTCTTTAGGTAAAAAAAATAATATGCATTGGTACTTGTCTACAATATTAATTGAATTAGAATTGAAATTAAATTTTAATTTTATTTCCATACCTACTAGTTATACAATAACTGTATATTTACCCTATCATATGGCGCTTTAGTACTTTTCTACAATAATTTAATTTTTTTTAATTTTGGACAATGGAAATAAGAACAAACTTGCTGTACCTTTAAATCATCTCAGCAAAGTCCTAAACTCTTTCAAGGAGCAATGTATACGTTTCTATAATATAGTACCCATAAAATAACCAAAAGCTACCTATACATACATTTAAAAAGATATTAAAACATAAATTATGCAAGAAAGGGTACTATAAAGTTTCTGAATTTGTAGATGACGAGAATGCATTTGAATGAATTGTTCGCTTCGCAGGCTATTGTTATATAATAATATATCGTTTGTAAATTATAATACTTCTAAGTATACATTTAAAATAAAAAGCTTGCCGAGTTTCTTGCTGGAGTCTTTCTCAGTTCAAGTTGTATTTGGAACCGGTGTAGAGTAAGTTTACGTCCATAAGTGCCTCATTAGGGCCTAAAGTGAATAAATACTTTTTGATTTTATTTCCATACCTAGTTACAAGATGTCAAATAATGGTGTATTTACCCTATCGTGCGGCGCTTTAGTAATTTTCTACAATCGTTTTATTTATTTCCATACTTGGGTCAAATAATGATGTATTTACCCTATCGTACGGACGACTCGTGAGTCGTGCGTCGTGACCCCTGCGCTGCCGCGTGATGAACTCGTGCGAGTGAGATAGTTGCGACTGCGCGATGCGGAGGCTGCACGGCCGGGCCGTGTAGCGGGGGCAAAACTTGGATTTGAGCTGGGGTAGTGTAAACTCTTAAGCTAGTTGGATGCCTCCTAGGCGGCTTAAAAAATTCTAACAGTAGGTTGACGACTAGCCTACCTCCACCGATCCGCAGCGGGCACGCGTGGTGGAATATTGCCCATTCCCTTTCACCTTCATTTGTGAAAGGAGGCCTGTGCTCAGCAGTGGGACATTATATGATGATGATGATGATGGATGTTATTTATCAAACTTCGCTTCCTTTATAGAACCACATTTGACTAAATATGTTCGGAAGGGTCTTTTTATGGTGACTACACACACTGTCATAAATAAACAAGTCAAATGAATATGCATGGGCGATATTTTACAGGATATTTACCCTCCTTTAATCTGATTGGACCATAATGGCGTGCTCTGGACGTTTATGGGTTTATAACGACCACCATGTAGCTAATGAGTTTATAGAATAAATATAATTTGCATAATTTATATTTTTCATCCGATTTTAATTTAATACTTGTACAATAAATATTATATTTGTACTTCGCCTCGAAAATATAGGTGATAAACTAAAAATAGTTTCTGTCAAAACTAGTAAAAGAATCTTCGAATAATACATATATAGTTTTATTTCAGAGTAAATAATATACTACATACACCAATAACATTACAGTAGCAAAATATAAAGCCTTATGTTTTGCCATTGACAATATCCTAGAAAACCTTCTGTAAGCTATTCCGTCTCATTCAAGCTCTGCTTAGTTTGGGATCAGATGACCGTGTGTGAGGAATGTCCCAGGATATTTTTTTTTTTTATATTTATTCTTCCGTTCACAAAACGTCACGTGTCAGAAAAAGACTTCTGCTTTTGAACTATTCAACGTTGCTTAACTTTTTTTGAATATAGCTGTAAACTTTTAATTTGTACTCGTTTCTTGATATAAAGGGCAAAACGCTAGGAACAAAACTTAAAAGATAAAATTTATCCTATATCTCACTCAATCCAGGGTATCATGTATGAATGGGGTAAGTTTTATCAAAATCCGTTTAGCCATTACAACGTGAAGGAGTTACAAACATACAAAGGTATTAAATTCAGTTTTGGTAAGGTACTTGTAGTAATCAGTCATCAAGCACCTACCGGTGTGTTTCGACAGCTGCATTTTCGAGAGCTAGTGTTTTCCTAGACTTTGTGTGTACCACCTTCGGGCACATTATCACTGACCATGGTGAGATTGTGGTGAAAATACAGGCCTATACCTATATGGGAAAAAACTTTCACATACATGCATAAATATAAAGTAAAAATTTCAACAGGTACCAAGTGTTGTTCTTCGTGGTGACGTATGCGGTCCCAATGCTGGGGATGACGTTTTTCTACTCTGCGATGGGGAAGGTGCTCTGGGGCTCTAGGTCTATCGGAGAGCTGACGCAACGACAGGCCGACTCAATACGGTCGAAACGAAAGGTTAGTATGAAAAATCTAACAATTAACCCAAAGAAGCGCAATGACGTTCATTTTGGCTGAAATTCCGCTAATTTCCCACCGCCGAAAATGCGCGCTGATTGGTTAAGACAAGGACGCATGCACTCTGATTGGCCAAGTCAAAAACACACGACGCAGCGAGTGATCAATGCAGCAGTGAGTTCAAATTCAGTGAAAAATCACTGACTAGTTGTGGAATTTGATTGTTCAGTATTACTACTCTAAAGGGATATTTCCTCGATGGTATGAAAGGAATAAGGTTTAAATTGGAATGTCGAATATCGATAACTAATTAAAATTCGTTGAATTTAGCTGCTGGTTTAGCACAAAGAGTTGTCATCAGAACTTATTTTATTATTAAAACATTAGTAATGAAATATAATATTTGCTAATCAAAAGGCTAATTCTCAAATATATTTTTTAAACTTTCATGGTTAGGTAATAAAAATTACCTACCAAATAACTTAACTTTTGAAAGAGCCGTCTCGAGGGAAATTATTATTTTCCAGGCTAATTCAATAGCACAAATTTACAATCAAGTTAGAATTTTACCTCACCCCCGCTTCATTATTAGCGATTGAAAGGTGACTCTTCGTCCTCCATTATATAAGAGCTCTGCAGAAAGTACTTTAAATTTTTTGCAAGAATTATCAATCAACTTTAGAAACTTTATTTTAATTATTTTGTGTCCTTATTTATTGTATTGAGATTTCAGACCTAAGAACTATTTTTGTATATTCTACTGTAAATGTGACTGGAATTATAATAGTCTTGCTGTCATTTAAATTAGGTAACCTGTAAATAGAACTCCCTTGAGCAACACCTGTGAAAATAGCTGAAGCGGTAATAACAAGTCTAGACCAACCCTAAAATAAACATAATAACGTGTTAGTCTTGTGCTATTGGGAATATAGCTCTCAGCTTAAAGTAAGATATAAGGTATTTTTTTTAAATAAGGTACCTAGTTTTACTAAAATATTTTGTTATACAAATAACTAAATATGACCTAAAAAACTGATTAACTTAATATTTATTTTGAGAGAGGTAGAGTATAGCGATTATTCGCTCAAAGAGCAGGTCGACTGGGGAAGTACCTCCACCTCACAGAATACCGCAGCCAAATAACTTTATGTTGTGTAACCATCAGGCGGGCCGCATGCTTGTTTACCAACTTAGTTGTATAAAAAAAAAAAAAAAAACAAAAAGTTAATCAGTTTTTATACAATAAATTGGAATTTTTTTTTCACTCTTTGTTTTTATACTCCAACATATCCAATTCACAGTAAAAATTGATTCCACTTGGACATGATAAACAGCATAAAAATGAAAATCTTTAAAAATTTTTTTATGTAACAAAGAGGGTTGATGTACAAAATGTTATTCAACTATCTATAATTTAGATACTCCATAAATTATAGATAATTTAATAACATTTTGTACTATATTTTTTTATACGACGAATTCGGTAAACAAGCATACGGCTCGCCTGTGGTAAGCGGTTATTGTAGCCATATGGACGCTTGCATGCACGAGGCATCACTTCTATCTACAGCTAGGGCGACAACAGTACATAACATTATTTGGATGCGGTATTCTGTGAGGTGGCGGTGGTTCCCCATTCCAGCTGCTTTTTGAGCGAATAAACACACTCCCTCCTTTTGAATGTTTTTAATACCAACTGCCTCTCCTCCCCAGGTTGTGAAGATGTTCATCCTAGTAATAATAATATTCGGCATCTGCTGGCTGCCATATCATACCTACTTCATCTACACGCACTTCAACCCTTCGATCCTCTACATGAAGTACGTCCAGCATATGTACCTGGGCTTCTACTGGTTGGCGATGGCAAACGCCATGGTCAATCCTATCATCTACTATTGGATGAATGCCAAGTAAGTTATTTTGTTTTTTTTATATATACCACTAATCTAGCATACGGCCCGCCAGATGGTAAGTAGTTACCGTAGCTTATGGACGCTTGCAACACCAGGGGTGTTACTCACGCGTTGTCGACCCTGCAGAAATCTTTTCATACCTTTTTTAAAGAACCCCATGCTGTACTCCATTGAGAAAACTACGGTAGGGAGCTCATTCTACAGTTTGAGCCTCCGCGGAAGGAAGCTCCTTTGAGACCATAGTTCAGTTATTCAGTCAGTGGGCTCAGTTTAGTAGAAAGATTGCAATTAAAGTTAATCGGTAGTCTTATATTTTTGTAGGTTAAGATTATTTACATTTAATTTTAAAGCTGTTGGTCGCAATAAAAAAAAACTAATCGCAATTGTTGACGGAGGTGATAGCTAAGTGGTTGTGACGTTTAATTCCTTATTCCTGGGTTCGAATCCTACAGTGAACTTGGGTAAAAACTTGTATTTTTTTAATTTTCAAAAACTAAATTAACTAAAAATACTATCTGTATGTAGGTATTTGAAACAATAAGAACTGTTTACTGTATTATTACCTAAACCTTCAAAAATGTAAACCAATAAAAAAAATCTTAGCTTTCTTTCAGTTAAGTAAAGAAAACTCGACAGATCATCTAGTTAAATTGTATTCCTAAGAACTCTCACACATTTTTATTTGGCGTGAAATCCACCTATATCAATTGAAGGCAGGAACAAGCGGCTTGTGAGCAAATATCTGCGGACTGGGCGAAATGGAATTCTATCAAATAGCCCAAGGCTACGTACAGCTGAATCGATTATTCGCTTTTACCGATGCAATTTCCGGAAGCAAACTAATTTTGTCGGAACATAGTTTGTAGTCATCACTACAGTGACCGATTATATCGAGTAGAAATTCCGTCATGTATATGTCATGTTTCAAAAGCTAAGCTGAACACCTTAACTCCGGCTTTGAAATCATTTAGATATTATGTTACATACAATAATAATATGTGGTATGTTTTTTTTTATTATTGTACTGGAGCAGATTTTTTCGCAATATTTTTAAAGAGACGTCAAGGTTGCAAAGATTGCAATTAACAAAAAATATAATAATTACTAATTTTAAACGTCAAAATAACAAAATAAATAAAAATTAAATAAGTTATATAGGGTAACCCCCTTATTCATAATAAAGTTATCAAACGTTGATTAGCTAAAATTCTGAAGTCTTTATCTGACACGTGACATTTGGTGATCGAAAGAGTCAGACGGAGGACACTATTACACTGATTTAGTTAAAAAGCGATTATGAATAAGGGGGTTAGTACATTAGAATATGTACCTACGTATTAAGTTTTGAACTCACTATGAACCTTGTAGTGGATCCAATATACTCAATACTTTAAATAGGAGAGTTCCTCCACTGAAACATAGCTTTATTAGCCGTAATAACAGATCTAAAGTTAGGTAACCTTAACTGATAAAAGAACAAAACATAAACGCAACCTTCATGGAGATCTATTTCTTTTACAACTTTTCTTACCTCAATCATTAGTAACAGATTAATGCCCGGTTTCAATAAACAAAAACGAAACGTTTTGCTTACCAATGGTAGGTTTTTTTATTGCCGAACTGGGCATATAGATCATTTCGTAAACTAATTTTACCTGAGATAGCTACTTCCATATGGGAGGGTCTGATATGCAAAGCTCCTCAAAGCTTTGCATATCAGACCCTCCCTCCCCTCTTTGCTTCATTATTAATAAAGATATAAGAGTCTTAATTTTAATAAATCTTAACCGATACCGGTCCGTAAATTATTGAAACCGGGCCTATGTCAGTGTAGTTTCAAGTTTCACCTAAGTTACTTATAACTTTGACACGGGGTACATGATAGTAAAAAGAAAAAGTTTTGTTTCGTGTCTGCATCTGACACGTAAGTTTGACGACATGTGAAGTTTAAAACTTAGATGTTGTTCTCAGTTTTCGAAGAAATGTTAATGAGTTTGTTACCCCTAGGGGTTTCCTTCAACTTGATTTTTCATACGTACATGTTGATCTTTACGACACTAAAGTTATGTTTATGATATGACAACTGTACGTAAAAGAAAACGAAAAATAAACATCCAGTATAAAATGACAACAAGCTTTTCTAACGTTGTTCACCCGTTTTCGTTTGATGCTCAAAGCATCCTTCGCTTTGAGAATTATTGTAAGATTATACAGGAAATACGGAAATAGATATCTAAAAGTGCCGTTTATACGTCTCACGAAGCCTGCGAACAAGATGCCTTTTGACTTTAAGATCTTTTGTTAATTCCATGATACGTAGATATACCTATAATTACTTGACATGACCGATTGATTCATCAACGTAGAACCTAAACCGCTGGGATTACATAAAATGGTATAAATAATAATTATTGTACGACTAAAATCTAAAACAATCTAAAAAACACGTTTTAAAATCCAATGAACCTGAAGGTGTAAATAATTGAGAAATATTCCTCAGATACTGAGGTATGGGCTGCATTCTACCATATTATAGGTTGCCAGGGATGCGTTTTAACCAGTCGATGAAGATTGTGACTCGTTACCGCATTGATGGTGGAAGGTCGCCGTAGTCTTAAAATAGTCGGTTTATATGTAATATTCATAAAGCACTTTACACTGCTTTTGACCTCGAATTCTCCAAGTTATAAGCATTTGGTTGATATGCCAAGATAACTAGCCGTGTCCCACGACTTCACTCGCAGGTTTCAACTTACTCGACAAAACCTTTTTAAAATCGGACTGATATCTGGTAGAATAGAATATACTAGTCATCATCATCAGCCTATAATGTCCCACTACTGAACACAAACTGAGCTTTTATAAAATAGGTTGAAAGGGGATGGGCAGATACTCCACCACGCGTGCGTGCGGATCGGTGCTCGGTAGGCTAGTGGTCAACCGACTGTTGTAGTTTTCAAGCCGCGTATTAGGCCTCCAACTAGCTTAACGACTATCACAATTAAGTGATAACCGGGACCATGCTTACTTCCTATATTATTCCTTTTTCCTCCTTCATATATTTTTTTATTATTATTTTTTTTCCTCCTTGGTAATCTGCTCTAGAAGGGTGATGTGACCTACCATTTCCACTGCTGTTTAATAACCCTAAAGCTACGACAAACATTGTGTAACCTTAATCTTGTTCTCAGGTTCCGAACATACTTCAGAACGGCGATCCTCTGCCGCTGGCGAGACGCACTGTGGCGTCGAAAGCGGCCGCTGCCAGAATCACCGCCGGACTGCTTGTCACAGTCCGGCAGTAGATCCCGATCAGGTTTTTACTCGTTAACGTAATTATTGAAGTGATCCTTGGTATCATTCTAGCTAAATAATCTAAATAATCTCTAACACTTCATCATGTCGTGGGTTGTTTTTTATGTGTTTTAACCGAGCAAGAGCCGAACACACCTGGAGCACGAATTCATGTAGCCTAGACGGACTTCAGAGGCTCGAACGAGCGTTTGGCTCGACTGCGCTCCGTCAGTTATCAGTTTTTTTATGAACACAGGGATCGTGTTGTAGGCTCGTTGTACGTACACACTTGACATCGCGAGCGATGAACGAAGAGCGGCTCGGCTTGTAATCCAATATTGGATTCTCGAATGGTGCGTCCATGCTACGCGAAACGAGCACGAGCCGAGCCTCGAACGAACAGGATTCAGTCGTTGTTCGCGTAGCGTAGACGGATTTGCGAGCCTCGAACGAGCATTTGTCTCGCGCTCGACTGCGCTCCGCCCGATTTAAAGTTTTTTCACGAACGCAGGAATTCATATCGCGCTCGTTGTAGGCTCGTTGTATGCTTGATGTACGTCCACCACATTACGAGCATCGAACGAATCCTGTTCGTTCGTGGCTCGGCTCGTGCTCGATTCGCGTAGCATAGACGCACCATAAGGTTCGCGTAATGTGGAGTGTGGATGCACCACAACGATTGTAGGTTTTTTTATGGATGGCTTTATGTCACATTATCAAACTTATGATTAAGTTCACTTTATTTTTAAGTGTTCAAAGCTTAGGTATGCCACAGCTAACTTATAATATATTGGCCTATTGAAAGAGAAAAATAACATATATACAACTACAATATGCACATTATTAAAATCCATCCATTACCTACCAAAAATCGAACCATTTACCCTGGCATATAAATTTCTTTGAAATCCATGTTTTACGACTCCCATATCGAAAATAAGATGTCATCTCATTCCGTAGTACCATTCCGATGTGATAATAAATTGCGTATGAAATATCATTCCTTTCCGTATAAAAGTATCTACTATCTAACTATTTATATACAATACTTACCTAAAAAAATGCGGAATACGTTCAAATATAATCACAATCCATATTAACTCGACTCATTTAAAAAAATATATTATTATAGTCTGCTATTACAATAAATTGTGTTCCAATGAACTATCTGTGGTATCAACATTTACTCATTTTACAGTTTCGGTAGTCTACTAACGCAATAGCGTCATAATGGCGTCATAATAGCTTTCCGATGATTTTCCACTGAAACTAAAATCGTGCCACAATGATCTTTTAGTTGTCTTTTAGTGACATTGGCTCAATGGAATTGCAATAGTATCGTGTTAGTATGACATTTTAGCAGATTTAGCCCCCTGCCCTGGTGGAAACTTCAGTAGCTTTGACCTGACTTTGATCTTAAAAGTTTTGTATTCATTCATTCATTTAATAAAAGTAAACATAAAAAGAAAGTAAAATTTTCAATCTGTTCCAAATACAAGAGAGTAAAGCCTTACAGTAAACTTATTCCGTATTTATTACTTTCTTACGACTTTTTCGTGATTTCTTAATAAAGATTTATGATGCATGAAATTTGTGGCCAATCCTCAAGATAAGATTTGTTTTTTTTATGTTTGGTATTCATCAATCTTTTATGTATGAAGCATACCATGAAACGTAAGACTAATTAGTGGAATGGATCATAAACAAATTTAATTTGAGGCGCCGAATCCACAGAGAGTTTTTTTAAAAAACTCCCGCGCCTCATACGGGTTACAGCTCACGCCCGCTACAGTGGCTATATCATAAATCCCTTTCCTGACTTTTGCAATGATGTTTAGTAGGCCCTAACAGTTTTGATACTATTAAAATAATCCCCTTGAAGTATTCGTCTCTACAGGTATCGAGGAACTCAGAGACTCAAGAGGAAATGCAGTGGACGGATGGCAGCACTCGTCGTGTCGGACTCAAATAAACAACAGGTTGCAGAGACCGGCTTTGCTTGCTAGCTGCCCAGGGTGTAGCTGCCCGCACCGGACCTATTACGATGGTGAGAAAGGATCATAATATACCTTAAATACATGACCTTATACATACAATTATATTTTAATGAATCCTTGGATTAGTAGAAGTGAAACAAATTTTCCTACACTTTTGTATTTTCTTACGAAAAATAATGAACGTACGTTACGTAGTATCCGTATGATATGGCATCCTCAGCCAGTACTCAGTTTATATTTTAAAAACCGCAACTTGCCATAAATATGTATATTTTTCAACAGCTTACACATTTACAATCTCAAAAGTCCAGTAGGACGAGCCGCAGTGCTCACGCACACACGCGCCTCAAGCTTGTAGTAGTGTACAACCTACCGTAGCGCGGTTGTATGAAGCTTGGTCTCTGTCCCCTGTACTATGTGGCACTACTCAACATATTTGTGGTGTCGGCACGGCTCCCAGCGTTCGACCCGCACCCGCAAATATGCGGAGTTGGCAGCGAAGCTGTTAAGGAGACAACCTAGCGTTCAAATTTTCAGCCAATCTAAATACCGTAGGGAAAATGGGTACTTCCTATTGAGGCTAACTTTAAAACTTTTTTACTACAAAGTGGTGTGAAATTTCTTTTGAAATTGTGATGAGCAAGAAGTTCTGAGGTTGTTTATGATACTTCTTATTTAAGAGGAATTATATAGATTTCAAGGGATTTCATAAGAATATGATAAAGTTAAGCTAATTAATCATACATTTTTGAGAGAGTATTTGAACTGCTCATATATGTTAGTTTTTTTTCCCTTTATAAAAATATGTATATAAAATTTTTCTTTTTTGTTTCAGCTTACATTCACGGACGAAATGTGTAAAATATTGAAAAGTGCAAGTGTTGTGAAGTGACTTTACATGAAACAGTGTATAAATACAGTGTAAATTTCCTATATCAAATGTTGGTTTAGTTCATAGTTTATGAAATTACTCAAATAATTAGCTATCGCAAGGTTATATATATGTCACCGTATTTTTGTGAAAACCGTTAGTTTATAATCTACCTAGCGATATATTGTGAACTGTACCATACTGCTTACAATATAACGTATTAATTTAAGATAGTTTATAATCTAACGTTGTCAAACCGTCATATTGTGAACCGTCCCTGATTGCTCAGTCTTGGCGGTAGTCCGTTCTGTATTCATAGAGCTAGAAAACAAACATAGGAGTTAAACAAAAGAAATGCACATTTAATTGTTTGAGATCAAAATTAAATATGTCAATATTTTTTTTAAGAAACAATAAAAGCAATTAACTTCGTTACGTATGGCGCGGGACACATGCCGTTCAACCATCAGCGCGCAATGAGCGTTCCGATGCAATAAAGTATGATGCCAGTTTACAATATGACGTTTTGTCATGGATAGATTATAAAATATTGGAAATTAATACGTTATATTGTAAGCAGTATGGTACAGTTCACAATTTATCGGGGAGTTTATAATATCGCTAGGTAGATTATAAACTAACGGTTTTCACAAAAATACGGTGACAACAAGAATTTAAAACGCTAAGTAAGTAATTGACTATTTAATTAAAAATATTGTTGTACATAGGTATAATATTTGTAAACTATGTGAAGATAGATATAACGAATTATTATCAACGAAGACAAGTAACAAGAATAACATAATAAATAAATTAATTATGTGTAAGATACTATAAATCTTTATTATTTTTAAGAAGAATTTTATTAATGTTTTCCTTGTATTAAATTAATGATGTTTGTTTTCGTTTATTATGAATATGTTGGTGATATGTTATTCTGGAATTTCCAATAAGATTGGACCTTTTAATAAATTTTTATTGTAAAATCGAGGTCAAAGATATGTTTACATTTGAATAACGAACCATATAACCATATAATGCTATCCAAAAGATTAGTTATTTAAATGGATACATATTTTTGTAACTTTTCAAATGTACATACATATTTCAATATATAAGTTATATAATATATGTTATATTATATAACTTTTTTAACTTTTCAAATGTAAACATTATCTTTGACCTCGACTGTACATAGATAAAATTATCTCACTTTTAGCTAGGTAAATTTTGTTCTAATTCATGAAGCCCACTTGTTATGTGTGGAGTTGTGATGTATGAGTTTTTTTCTTATTATTTATCTTAGGGAGAATAAAAAAAATGCATTTAATCCAAGTATATATAGTATGCCACTAAATATTTTTAACGAAAATAATATATTTTTCAACACACTCGCTCGTAAAGTGAAATTTATTGCAAAATACAAGTCTGTTTTTTTCCTCGCAAGTGTATTGAAAAACATCGTATGACGCGTGTGCATTAATTATTACACTCTCGGCTCACGCGCTAAATACCGGCTGGAATGTTAATAATCAACTTTGCACACATGTATCATAATGTAATATTTCTCAATAGATCCTGTGTGAATTACTTTTATATGTAGTGTGTGTCGTTCCGCAATTGTGTGCCTACACACATCACCGGACCGGACACGTGCACTGCACAGTGCACACACATCCATAGACAAATAAATGGACTTTATGAGATAGAATATCTGTGTAATAAAAGTCTTAAGGCCTGTTTCACAGGGTTCCGATATGTTCCTGATAGTTTATCTGGTATATTATTATCTTTTCAGGCCGTCTCATTGTGTTCATTTGAAAAGAAAGAGACTGCATTAACATAATAATATATGAGATGTCGGCAAACTGTGAAACATGCTTTTAAATGTTCAATTAAAAATATATGTAATAAAATATGTAATAATCTGTGGTAATAATAATCCACAAATATTTTTTATTGTGTAATTTTTAGCTGTATTTTTAATATTGGTGTATTTCTGTATTAAAGATTCATAACCATGTCATTTTGTCGTTGTGAGTACATTATTTGGGTTTCTACTGATAATGATAGTTCTAATTAAAAAAAAAAAAATTTACTTACATTTTTAGACGACGTGAAGGTCTAAATACCAACTAATTACAATGGAGCGAAATTATTTGACGAATTCGATACTGAAATTATATATTAAGGCCATTGACGTTATTGTAGGTTATTATCACAACACGGAATGAAGTTTTTTGTTTGCATAAATGAGTCACATTACCGTCACTTCACTGTCACATCACCACCACGTCACATCACCATCACGTCACCGCCACATCACCGTCACATACCTTCAAGTCACAGTTTGTCACTGTTTATAGAAATGCCGCCGCCCGTGACGTACCATGAGTACCGTGACCGGGGTCACTAATCTGAGGAGATTTCATCCAAAATTTGTTGTTTTTTTTTTCTTAACTTGCCTGAACGTAAACATGGCGGTGAATGAATAATAATATTTTTGTGTCTGAAACCTTAAAGTGAAGGTGTTGGCGAATTGGCAAATGTATGCCTGTATATGAATAATAAAGTAATATAATGTAAATATTAGATAAAAAATATTTTAATAAGAAAATTATTATGTATAATTTTGTAAACTAAAAATGTTGAAAAAATATTTTTTGACCAATTAAAATCCGAATTCCAAAAGCGTTATTTCACTTAATTGTAGTTAGAAACCTTTATATTTGCATATAAATTACAACGAGGCTATCTGTAGCCCGCTTCTCGTAATACGAAACTATCCAAATATCGCTGGAGTTTAGAAATAGTCCAACTAATTCGTTTTAAATTCTTCTTCTTCTTCTCTACTTCAATCGAACGATAACTCAATAGGATTGAAAAGGATTAAGATTGAAACGTTAAAACAAACAATAACCTAATAAATCAGGTGGGCAACAAAAAATTGCCATAATAATCCTACCAATTAACCTTTATCTGAGCATAACATTTCGCCTATCGAATTCGATAACGATACATTACTCGAGTGCAAAATATGTTACGAGAATACAAAAAGCAGTTTCGATTGTTAAATCGTTCACGTTTTGTTACGAGAATTGGGCTACTGCTCCCAAACCAAACTATGCGGGCGGAGCAACCAGATAACTGATATACTACATATTACTTCTTATATGCAGAGATGTTCAAGCATACAAATGTTGGTATGTCCTAGGTGGGAATCAAACCCGCGGCATGATAGGTTGAATCCTAATCAACCACGCCAACTGGTTCGTCATAGATCCTCTTTTTGTTTAATTTTCAACATAATTAGCGTTATCCATGGGCTTACCAAATTTTTGTCAGCTAGGAGGAATCTTGAGAATTTTGAGAGAGAGTGTAGCGTTTATTCGCTCAAAGAGCAGCTCGACTGGGGAAGTACCTCCACCTTACATAATACCGCAGCCAAACAACTTTATGTCGTGTAAAGTTGTGCTCCGGCGCGTGAGTAAGGTCGCCAGAGCTCATAGGGGTGGGGAGGGAATGGTCGGTTATGCGTGAGCGATGCTTCGCATGTTGCAAGCGTCCATATGGCTACGGTAACCGCTTACCATCAGGCGGGCCGTATGCTTGTTTAGTCACTTAGTCGTATAAAAAGACCCTTGAAAATCATTTTCAGTTGGACAGGACAATGTATTTAAGCCAATAAATTTATCTTAGTTAACAGTATTTTATATTTCAGTGCCATGTTCATAATATCTTATACAGGATGTTGTTTTGGTCGGCGACAAGCGACCCAGGAGCGGTTGTACAAAATATATATTCCCCAAAAATGGACTTAATTCCATTAAATACTGTAAATATGTTGAGAAATACCTTATTCAATTGCAAATTAAATTACCGCAAAGTATGGTCACTAGGCACGTGCACAGACTAGAGCTAGGCGCAAGCCGCCATCGCCCCACCCCTTTACTCCCTCGTACTCCCGTTGAGTATTATGTCTACACTTTAGCTTATTACATGATTGTCAAAATTTTAATTTTTTAATTTTTATTATTAAAAAAAAAAGTATTTTTTTTATATTTTTTTTAGCACCAGTATCATTTGTATTATCGACCCTGAGTCGCTCGTCGCTGACCAAAACAACGACCTGTATTTCGTTAACAAGGTAAGTTTTATCAACAACAAAATGTAATTAACAAAGTCATAATTATTGAATTTCGCAGTGACGAATTGTTACAATGGAGAATAAATCAAATACTTAAAGTTTTGTAGCATCATCTCGCCCTGTGATTTTACTTTACAAGTAAGACCAGTAAAATCTTGCCACACAATTCAGTAAAATTATTTTCAACACGCTCGCTCGTAAAGTGACATTTATTGTAAATAGGTACAAGTCTGTTTTTTTCCTCGCAAGTGTATTGAAAAACGTCGTATGACACGCGTGTGCATTGATTATTACACTCTCGGGTCATTATCGCGTTGGCCTGCGGCTCACGCGCTTAGGCGCCGATCCCACAGAAAAGAGTTCTAGAGTTCCGAGTTCTGCATTGCGCGTTGATTGTAAGCTATGTGGCGCCTTTGAAAGTAAAAAAAGTGTTTGATGTGTGATCAGTAGCGAATATTGCAGAACTATAGACTGCTTGCTGTGTGCACAATAGTCAACACAGAATGCAGAACTCGGAACTCGGTACTATCTCTGTGGGATCGGCGCCATAATACCGCCTGGAGTGTTAATAACCAACTGTGCACACATGTATCATAATGTACTATTAACAATAATAGGATGTTAGTACTAGTCATTATTAAGGCCCATTTAAACATAGCGTTATCCTTACTAATAATATAAATGCGAAAGTTAGTTTGTTTTTTACGTCTTCACGCCTCAACTACTCAACGGATCATCATGAAATTTGGCATGCAGATAGCCAATTTGTTATGGTACTTTTTATCCCGGGAACGCGGTTGAAACCGCGGGGGGCAGCTAGTATTATAATATATATTTACAGAACAAATATGTATTAAATACTATCTCTATAGATTTATTAATTACCTATCACAGACTACGGAGGACATATTCTCGCTAACAAAAAACTGTGTCTATGGAGTCGGCCACCTCTCAGGCACACCTAAGTTGGCTATTCCGCGGGAAATTAGACTCTGTCGCCGTTTACACAGAGTCGATTACTCGCGCTCAACTAATGTGTGAATGTGTGCGTGCCGGCTTGTACGTACAGCGTGGTGGCCGACTTGAGTGACACAGTTTTTTGTTAGCGTGAATGTATCCGACTTTTTTAAATATCTGTGTTACCTATATACAAAATTTCCTCGAGTCTGCTGCTGCTACCAATTAACGCCAGGTTGCCAGCAGGCTAACAGCGTCTCCTCCTTATAATAGCCAAGCCAGCACATAATGATCTCCATGGGCCTCGTACAATTTTGATGACAAAGTGGGAGCAAATCGACGAGCTTTGGTCTCTCACAGACCCATGGTCTCGACCGTAAAAGGCATAAAAAGATAATTTGGTCTAATCGATGCGTATTTAATTTATTTATTACAGAAGTATACGTTTCTTGAAAAAAGTAAATGAAAACATTCATATTTACGTAATTTTTCAATTAAGAATGAAGTAATAAATGCAACCTTCCGAACCCGGTATTAGAGTATTAGAGTCAGACTTTTCATAAGTGCCTGCGAAGTTATATTTGAATAAATGATTTTGAATTTGGATTTGAATAATCATTTTAATCAAATAGTATTTATTGGACGTCCCTAAACATTTGTCCATAACGTTGTATAAAAAGCTCAATCATTAGGTACCATGATTATACTGCGTTACTGTAGACAGTTATCAAGAGATGGCGCCGAATTGAATGTCAGTAAGGGCGCCTAGTGTCTAATATTTCGTTAGTGTATTTGGACAAGCCGACAAGCCCGATCTCGCGTAATTTGCTCTACGTCCGCGGTAAGCTTCCACGTTGTACGCTCTACAGCGTTACTGCGGAAATCGCGATTAGTCATTTAAATATTTTGCTATTATTGCGCTAGAATGATACCCATGCTTTGTGATTTTATAGTCATGACGTAATATTTGTTTAGTCAAAGTCCAACTTAGAAATGAGTAAGGCATGCTTGATGATTCTATACAGATATGTAACGCAGTAGACTTTTAATTGTCTGAATTTTATGCTATTGTTATTATAAATTAAGGTTGATTATGTAGAAAGACTGCATTTTAATTGGTAAGAAATATTTACTATTCGATTATACGAAATTAATAGTTTTACATCGAAGATCTAAAGGGATATCTTACGCAAGGGATATAGTTTTACATGCGTGACAAACGTCGGTTTTTTGCAAAAAGGTGGCTAGCTACGAAACTTAAAAATAGGATAAATAATTCAACCGACAACACTACATTTTAATAAGTTTTCCAGTATTCTTACTAGTTTTAGTAGTATTTTTACTTTTAAGGCGGCCCTCTGTGGCCGGCGCAACTTCAACGGAAGCATAGTCTAAAAGCTTGTTGTTTCATCCAACGTAATGTTTGACTGCGAAAAAAGAAAGACAGCATCACAGCCGTCGGTTATCATTCGGTAAATTCCGCTGATCACTCGCGGCCGCTTCGCTAGGTCGTCATTCATGATTTCGCATTCATAAAACTTGTTCCAGGAGTATACTTCTTGTGAAAAAATCTTACAAGTTTGTGAAAAAAAAAGTTACTTATTTAGAATCTCCAATACATTTGCAAGTCTGGTATCAAATTTTTTTCTTTACTTTCACAATTTATAGGTACATTAGATATGGCCAAAGTTCAGGCAAAAACGCTGTTTTTCGGAGGCTTTGACTGAATTTGTTTCACACTTTTTTTAAATTACGCCTAGATACACGGCTAGATATAGTGCACAAGATACTAATTTGTTCAAAACATCTAACGAAAAATGTTTAACAACGTCATAATAAGTACAATGTATGAAAAGTATGACGAATTGAGTGCTCTTAACATTGCAAAATGTTCTGAAAGGAATCGCTTAAAAGTTGATTCGCCCAACTTTAGATTATTAACTAGGTAACAATGAATTGTATCTTAGTGATGATGTCTTGAAGTATATTGAAAAGTTAGCGTTTTAGAACTTTACAATTTCGATTTATTACTTACAGAAGAATAAAGTCAAGCAATTCTCTTAATGCTATCGTTAAAATTATTTAAGCCATTACATAATGTAGTTTTGGAGCAGTACTTAACTTACCTATATTATGTTGGTATGTATATAAATTGGTAGTAGGTAGGTACCTACAACATTGGTAAAATAACAGCTTATAAACAAATATTATAAATATAATGTAATGCCCGGTTTCTATAAACAAAAACGAATTGTTTTGCTTACCAATGGTAGGTTTTTTGATTGCCAAACGGGGCATATAGATCATTTCGTAAGCTAATTTTACATGTGATAGCTACTTCCATATTCTTCATCCAAGCTTTGAGGTCTTTGTTTCATTATTAGTAAAAATATAACAGTCTTAATTTTAACCGATAACGGTCCATAAATTATAGGGATTGGATTAGTCAGCATTGATATGACGGTCCATTTAAATACAACGTATTTTCCACTTATCGTTTTTGTTTGTGAAATTTTTTCATTGTACGATATTCCAGAATCTAGTTTGGTCGGTATTATCAGTAGCATCGATCCTACGAGACTTATTTCACGCTATTTTATGAAAAAGAATATTAACATTAAGGTGCACTATTGTATGAAAATAATTAATGATTAAACGAACTTACCTGTACGTGAAGTTCTATCATAATTATGCGAAGGCTTCGTCCGAAGGGATTAGCAAATAATACTTGTAGTACCGCCTAGTGGATCGCCATTCACGCACTTTATTTGAGGGTAATATAAAAAAAAAAACAAATACCATCTGACATCTGTCGCGCCCTACCCGCTCGCGTCAATTATTTTAGAGCATAAAAATATTTCACAAAAATGGGAGACACAGGGAGGGAGGGTTGCTAATCCCTTCGGACGAAGCCTTCGCATAATTATGATAGAACTTCACGTACAGGTAAGTTCGTTTAATCATTAATTATACTCCGGCTTCGTCCTCGGGATTAGCAAATAATACTTGTAGACTTTTAGAGATTAAAGTGAAATATTTGGATTTATTCAAAAAGAAAATAATAATAAATCAATATAAAAGATGATTTGAAATAATATTTTAATCTTCCTAAATTTGATCAAGAGTCCCGTTGATGATTGCTCTTGCAAAAGAATCATCTTGAAAGGAATTAACATTACTTACAGTTCTATTATAGAAGCGATAGAATGTATTAGAAGAACCACTCCACCCAGCTGTTCTTCTTATTTGATTTAAATCCATACCTAAGTTATGGGCTGCAGATGTAGCTGCGTGTCTTGTACTATGCGCTGTGAATATATTCACATCGATACCACTGTCACGCAAAGTCTCCTTGATCCATCGACTTAACGTCTGTGAACCTACAGCCTTATATGGTTTTCTAAGACTAATGAAGAGGGAGTCAATATCCTTTCGTAAAAATCTAGTCTTCTCTAAATAGCTTAATAAAGTTTTTCCTGGACATATTTCGGGCCTCTCCGCAAAAAATGGTAATACTAAAATTGGTTGAAGGCAACCCTTACGTGTAGTTTTTAAGAAATCTGGAATTTTTATAGTGACTTTTGCAGAAGTCACTTCAATATTTTTAACATTAATTTTTGACAGGGTCTGGACTCTATGTGCAGTTAATAAAGCTATAAGAGTTATCAGTTTCTTGGATAACTTATCGAGAGTAAGTGTTTCATTAGGATTTAAATGACTAATGTGATTAATTACAATGGAAGTGTCCCAAGTTATGGAATACTTAGGTAACGGGGGTCTTATACGAAATATACCCTTAAAAAATCTTTTCACCCTGTCATCTTCTCCTATATTATTGCCCATTAATAAGGCTATCGCGGATCTACACGAATTGAGACTTCCATATTGGAATCCCTCTTCATAAAGTTTATTAAGAAAATAAATAATTTGTGGCACGGACGCCTCATACAAATCACAATTGAACTCATTACAATAATGAAACCAGCGCCTGAGATAGACATCATATTGCTTATATGAATTGTCAGACAGGGAGGCCATCATTACATTAATTGCTGACGGGGGTACACTTCTTCTTAACCACGCCGTCCGCATAAGATCCCTGCCACCAGGGTAAGTTTTGTGTGGATGTTGCGATTGCTAGAATGAGGAGACACAATTGGGTTATTATTCGTATTGAAGGTTATTAATTGAGATATCAAAAGGTTTTGATACAGAGGATACCACGGTTGCGTGGGCCACAAGGGTACGACAACAATGCCCCTGGCTTTATCAGAGATGATTTTTCTTAGGGTCTTTAAAATCATCGAAAATGGGGGAAACGCATAGAAAAAATATTTCTCCCAGGAAATAGTAAATGCATTAATCGTCAATGCATCTGGATCTCTATGCCAGGCTATATATCGAATACATTTTGTATTAATGCGACTAGCGAATAGGTCTACTTCAGGTGCACCAAAGCTCGAGACTATTTTCTGGTATGCCCAATCAGCTAACTCCCATTCTATATCCGAATGTACGCGCCTAGATTCTGCATCTGCCTTTTTGTTATCTGATGAACTTATATAACAAGCCATTACATATAATCTACGACATTCACACCACTGCCATATTTGTCTGGTAATTTCTGTGAGGTGGGGAAATTGAATGCCTCCCATGCGATTTATATAAGAGATGGCCGTCGTGTTGTCAACACGGAGTAAAATCTGACAGTTGCTTAAATGTTTGGCAAACACTTTTAAACCAAAAAAAGCAGCCTGAAGTTCCAGGCAGTTGATATGTTGTGTTTGTTCCTGAGAACTCCACAACCCGCTGGCCGTCTCTTCTCCGCAAGCAGCCCCCCATCCCGTATTTGAGGCATCTGAGAAAATTTCCAGGTCATGTGTATCTTCCCTGATCCTACTGATGGGTTTCTGTATTGCATTAATCCACCATTTTAGATCAGGTTGCAATGTTATTGGTAAATTCATTAATTTATCGTAATTCTCATCTGATTTTAAATTTAAATATTTGACACGTTCAAAATTTTTTGTATATAACCAGCTGTATTCTATAGCGGGACAAATTGATACTAATAATCCAACTAATCGGGCAAATTCTCGTATTTTACACCTGTTAAGAGTAGAAAATTTTTGAATTTCTACCTTAACGCGATGAATTTTTTCTGTAGGCAACGTGATCTGGAAATCTTCTGAATTTAGTACAAATCCTAAGAATGTGCATATTTTATTTGGTGTCATGCAGCTTTTCTCTTCATTTATTAGAAAACCAAGAGAAGTTATAAGTTTCTTAGTCTGCATGGTATTATACAAGCAATCTTCATATGATTGCCCCATCAACCAATAATCGTCCAAGTAATTAGTCGATATTAGTCCGGCAGAACGTAGTAAACGAACCATAGGTTTCATAACTTTAGTGAATATATAAGGAGCAGTACTCAAGCCAAATGGTAAAACATTGAATTCGTATAAATTTTGTTCAAATTGGAAACGTAAATATTTTCTGGAATTAGGATGAATTTTTATAAAATAATACGCATCTTTTAAATCGATTTTTGTCATAAAACAATCTTTAGTTATTAATTTTAATACTGTACGTAAATCTTCAACCTTGAAGTGTTCTGTTTTAATAAATTTGTTTAAATTTTTTAAGTTCAAAATAAAACGAAATTTACCATTTGGCTTTGGTACCAAAAATACACTTGATAAAAATTGGCCTTCTATAGGCTGACATGTTGAAATTGCTCCATTAGATAGTAAATTATCTATACACTCATAAAAAGAATATATTTCACTGTCGGAATAATGTCTTACAATTGGAGGTGAAAATTGATAAACTGGGCATGAAAATGGAATTTCATAACCTCTTATACACGACAGTACTTGAGAGTTATTAGTAATAAGTGACCATTGGTCAAAAAATAAAGGTAATCTGCCAGAGTATTTTACCCCATCTAGCGGCGGCCGCGCGTCGGCTGTTGCTGCGAGTGTCTCGATGAGCTGGATGGCCGATTCCTGTTCGGAGGGGGCTCCTTCGTCTTCGGAAGATTCGGCTGTTTCCGGGGAGGATAGGGGCCCTTCCAGTTTAAAGACTTCTGTGTGTTAGAAGTATTTGGTAACTTTTTAGTATATGTCTGTGTTTGTGGTTTAGTTATTGGCGTTTTTAATTCTGCGCCGGATTTATTAATTGTTTTGGCCGCTTTGATGGTTTCCGACAAGTTCTGACCAAACAACAAATCATCGGGCTTGGTGTTCTGTAACTGGTCTTTCATATCTTTTTTCAATGACGAAAGAATAAAGCTTCTTCTGATAACTGAATCATTATGTTGTGAGTCGCATAAAATGCGCTCAGAATCCATCAACAATTTTACTAATTCTGAATCGGTATTGCTCATAATAAGTTTATTTATAGCTTGACTTAGGCATGATATGGCAATAGCTATCTGCTTTTGCCTTAATTCGATACTCTTATCGCGTTTGGCAGTAATTTCAGAAATGGCCGCCTTTATTTCGGCATTTAACCCAGGAGCATTAATAAGCTTGCAATTACTCGGTAGTAAATACTTTCCAGTTAGCTCTTTACGAAGCTCTTTTGACAATCCATGTGTGGCGAAATGTTCCAGCCTGACTGCCAAGTCATTGTGGACTTCAGGTCCATAAGTATTAGAAATAGTGGGATTTTCACCTAATATTTCAATGATCGCGTTATCCAACTCATCACAAGAGGTGTTCTCGGTGAGTGGTGTGATGGTGGCGCTGGTGCTCGGTTCCGCATAGACTGCGCTGGTGCTCGGTTCTGCATAGGCTGCGCCGGGTGTGGCAGCGCTGGACGTGGCAACAGCGGCTGGGACAACTGCGACTTGGGCGCAGGAGGCTGGAGCAGCAGCGGCTGGCGGGTCGGCTGTGGTTGGGGCCGTAGCTGGCTCGGTTACAAGCTCTGCGGCAGGCCCTGCATCGTAACCACCCGCGTCGCGGGCCTCCGGCTCGAGAACTTCACATCCATCAAGAAGATTGGCAACGTTACTCACAGCAGCATTAGATGCTGAAAATCGACCATTTCATTTTATTAGTTAAGAAACAGACCAAAGTACTGTTCGCAAAACTAATTTATAGGTAGTACAGCTCCAAAGAGAAGTACGCAAACCCAGGTAGGTGATAGATTATCGCCATTTAAATACCCATAAATTGGGTCAGCGCGTCTGCTTTTTAGATGAGAAACAGTCCTAGAATACTGTTCGCAAATCTAATTAAATGGGTAGTAACATCTCCGTTGAGAAGCACGCAAACCCAGCAGAAATCACTTGTTAATTAGGTCATTAAAATGTAGGTACTTTTATTCTAATTTTTCACGTCAGAACAATAAAATACATTCTGGTTTTATCAAACCAAAAGGAGGTAGGTATATTATAAGAACAATAACATACGTATGGTGTTGATTTCATACCATTGATTAACATTAAGACACTACAAAATAATGCAGTTATTTACTAACCTTGAGCCTCATTACGATGACGGTTATCCGAAGATCTCGATCTACTCCGACTTCGACACCGACGTCGCACCTTTTTCTCTAATTTTTTAAACTTCTTTAACAAATGTTCATACTGGTCTTCACTTTTACGTTTAGGCATATTTAATTAAACGTTTTAATACTTTTACTAAACTTTTAAATATTGTGGGAAGACACGACGTGCGTTCGTGGCGAGCACTAAAAAGCGAATGACGCGAGCGGGTAGGGCGCGACAGATGTCAGATGGTATTTGTTTTTTTTTTTATATTACCCTCAAATAAAGTGCGTGAATGGCGATCCACTAGGCGGTACTACAAGTATTATTTGCTAATCCCGAGGACGAAGCCGGAGTATAATAAATTTAAAACAAATGGCCGTTTTAACAAACGACATTTGTGATATTGTGTTTACTCATTGTAACAAAGGCTTTTACAACTTTGGGAAAATGTTACATTAATTGCATTAACACGTAAATAGCAAAGTAAACAAAACAATGAACTTTTAACAAAATAAACAAAAAAGTGATCATACGCAGCATATTGTCAAAATTGAGTACGGTCAGCAAAATAATAATTTTAAAATGTTATACGCCCTTTATTCTTTTTCATTAATTTTATGAAAACTGCTACGCATCTGCTGTAATTTTACCACAGAGCAAGGAATAAATTACGCTCGCGCCCCTGCATGATGCATGATTCCTTGTCTGTGATTTTTAACATTTTGTTTTCTTATATTTATATCGGTTCAATGTTAGAATAACGTTGTTTAAGTTTATTTCTTTTCATTTTAAGTATTGCATAAATTGATAGTAGTGGGGGGGGGAGATAACTTTAATCCCAACTACTATCTATACTCTCCATAACATTTAGCAGTGGGTTTCGTCCACAGCGTTTCGTCCAAACTTTGTATAGATTTTTATGAAGATTTATTTACAACAAATATGTACAAAATACAATCTATATATAGAAAATTTCGTCAAGCCTGCCGCTGCTTCCGATTAACGGCAGGGTTCCCAGAAGGCTGGCAGCGTTTCCTCTTTGAATTATTATGATGAAGATTTAAATGTGAACAATATACTCCAATAATATTTCTTGATGTGAGAAATGTATTTTTCTTTGTTAAAGTAATTTTAATTCCGTTTTATTTTATGTATAATATCCTAGTTTTTAATCTTACTTTTACGTTTTTTGCTGTTGTTTTTGCTATCTTTCTGTTTTCGTGCTGTAAAATTAAATCTTTTACTTTCTTTTTCTTTGATCTCTCTTATCCAAATCTATCGAGCCATTACGGTGTGATTAAGACATATTTTACACCTAGGTGTTTTTTACACCTTTTGTAAAATTAAATCTTTTACTTTCTTTTTCTTTGATCTCTCTTATCCAAATCTATCGAGCCATTACGGTGTGATTAAGACATATTTTACACCTAGGTGTTTTTTACACCTTTTGTATGTGTTACATATATTGTTACTTGCTTGTTTATTGTTGAATAACTGAATTAGGTCCTACGTTATAACTTTGGTAGACGAAATATGTCAGTTACATGATAGATCACTTTTGTACATACAAGTCCTAGCAGTGTGTAATAGAGTGGTGATAAATTATCATACTAATATTATAAATTTAAAAGTTTTTGGGTATCATTTTATAATGTTTGTTGCTCAACTCTGGGATTTGTGCTTCGAAAGCGTTGGGTTGCGTTTGGTGACCCAAGGATGATGATGAAGCCTAAGCTAATCTAAAGCTAATCACGCCATCGGTAAAAACACGGCTCATAGGTAAAAAGGCCACTCCGTCCGTCTGACCGTCTGTCCGTCTGTCACAGCGGTATATTTCAGTAAACACTGATGCATTGCAAAATGGGGATCGTTTTTGCCGTTGAACATTCTTTATACGTTAGTGGGTACAAGTACAGATTGGTGCAATGGTGTCATGGAACACCTGGTTTCGTACCCTTGTGTTCCCTTCAACGGCCAAGTCACACAACATTAACTATAATAATAAAGAAATAGCAGTAAGGAACCTTAGACTTGGCACGACTTTGTCTAGATTTCATTACTTTTTATAGATAAACAAGCAGCTCCATCGAGACTTGGCTAGTTTTTTACAGAATGTTTTTGATGGGATTTCACTTCTTTTTGTAGAAAATGAAGCGGCCCACCAAGTTGAATATTTTTTGTAAAGGCGGTATGTCGATCTCTAATAGTTTGGTTGGGCTCTTGTGTTTTCTAATCAGGGTCACCAGGTACTCCAGATCTTCGATTATCCTAGTTTTATAGTTTTCCCTTTATGTCGTCATTAAACCCTAACTCTGTACCAAATTTCAGCTCTCTGAGTTTATGGGAAGTACTAGTTCTATTTTGATGATCATGAGTGATTGAGTGAGTGAGTGAGTTTCACAAATGTGAAACTTTGCTTTCGCTTAATTTCGGAACTAAATGACCTACAGACTTGAAATTTTGGATTTTAAGTATGTGATTATAGCTTACTGGATGACGAAAATTTCTGCGTTCGGGTCTAATCCAGAGGTTCTCAAATAGGGGCCTGAAAATGCGGCGAAATGGTTCCAGTAAAGGATGGTACGGCAGTGTTTGCTTCGCGCTCGACTCGGCGGGGGCACTGCCGTGGCCCCCGATAGGAAAGTGCGTGCGGTGCAAGACTCAGACCCAGACTCTTGGCCGGTTAATATTTGTAGAGAAAGCGGGTAAAATCCCGGAGCGAAACCTAAAGCAATAACCTTATTACTGTTTGTTTGTTTGAAGTTGTTCCTCTATCGAGATTATAAAATGTAATAGAGTTTGTTTTAAGAACGTTGATCTTTCAAGGTTTTACAAGCTTTTACCGTTGAACTGTTATTTGTATTTACAGAAATCTTTCCTTAGTGGTTGGGTATCCTCTTGAGGATCCTTCATTGATGTATGAGTTAGAAACAAATATTAAAACGCTATTTTTAATGCTTTTATTAGCTACACCTCTATGTATGTATTGTAGGTAATGGAATCTTTTAACGTAATTTTCATCGACTTCAAAAAATGAGATTCACTTCACTTATCTCCTATGACAACACAATAATTTGTTACCATCGTTAATACTTTAGGCTTTTTAAAGCGTGTTTTTTATTTATTTTTAAAATAGTATATGTTAAATGGGCTTTGTAAAGCGTGTTTTTTAAACTATAAGGATGAATTATTAGTGGGGAGAACAAATAAATTCCAACAAGACTGACCCATGGGTTCGCTAAATAAACTCGGAATATGATATACATTGAATTTGACCACATTTTTTTTATGACACTAAGGTGGCAAACATACCTAAGGCCCGCCTGATGGTAAGCAGTTATCGTAGCATATGGACGCTTGCAACACCAGGGGTTGCACCAGGGGTATCACTCGCGTGTTGCCGACCATAAAATTTCAGTATAATAAGCGATTTACAGGAAATATAAGGGGATATAAGAAAAGAAATACATCTAATAGTCGACATAATTGGATCTAGTATTCATAGTACTTAGATACCTTATTGCTCGGAATGACCTCAAACACATTTATATACTTCGTCCTTTCAATCTTACCTTTGTGAATGTCTGTATCGCTAAATACGTTATTCCCCTTCGTTAATTTTGCCTTCATGGTACTTATTTCGTTAAGTCATGGCTATTGATTATTGCCTAAAGCTGCTTCCATGTACCTTTGTTTATTATTAATAGTTATTTGTAGGCAAGAAGTATAAAGTCCGTGGAGTGCGCGTCGACACGATTTTGTTTCAAACACAACTCACCGATTGCTATGGGGGAACCGATTTGATTGGCAGGCGCAAAGGAGACTGGTGGTCATTTATAATTTGTTTGAGTTTTGTAATCGGTTTTGATTATTATTTGTATTAGAAATAACAGCAAACGTAAAAGAGGACTGGTCTGCCATGCTGAGATTTTGGGTTCAATTTTGAAAAAGAAAGAGGTAATATGATTTTAAAATCAAATTTTATAAATATTTACTGGATTTTGAAATTAATAAAGATTTGAGTAAGTTTCTCCTATATTTTTTTTTGGAATTTCATTGTTTTTTGTATTAAATCTCCGTTTGTTATCAATAGAATTAACGAAAATTAACATATGCGTAAAAAATCATATGTTTGGCGAGCGCGGTATCTCCGCACGCGCTCTCCACGGGCTTTATACTTCTTGTTTGTAGGTCTTGTGAAATCTAATAATATATATAAAATGCTTTTGTGGGTACGTAAATACGCAGTTTTCTCAATCACCACCAACCCCAATCAACTTCCCGTTGGGGTGGTAAATACCCCTTGGTCTCCAGGTGGTAGTAAGGGAGTTTGGTCGCGGTGGGTGGAAGGGGGTGGTTGTGGGTGGCGAAAATGTTAAAACATATATTGCTGTCCTATTCTAACGCATGAGGACTTCTGAAAAGATCTCAAAATTTCTGGAATGGAAAGTTCCAATATGTGTAAAACGGTTATAATCGATCTGGAGTGTTCTAGAAAGTTCAACAAATATCTGGAATGATCTAGAAAATTCTAAAGTGAATGCAAACTATTATAATCGATAAAGCCTGTTTTGAGAAAGTTCTACAAATTTCTGGCTTCATCTAGAAAGTTCCAAAATGTCCAAAACTGTTATTATCGAGTTAGAATGTTCGAGAACGTTCTAGAAATTTCCAGAATGATCTGGAAAGTTCCAAAATGAGTGCAATTTATTATGATCATTTTAGAATGATCGAGAATGTTCTAGAAATTTTCCGAATGACCTGGAAAGTTCCAAAATGAGTGCAATTGATTATGATCGATTTAGAATGTTCGAGAAATTTCTGGAATGATCTAGAAAGTTCCAAAATGAGTAAAACGGTTATAATTGATCTGGCTTCATCTAGAAAGTTCCAAAATGTCCAAAACTGTTATTATCGAGTTAGAATGTTCAAGAACGTTCTACAAATTTTCCGAATGATCTGGAAAGTTACAAAATTAGTGCAATTGATTATGATCGATTTAGAATATTCGAGAAATTTCTTGAATGATCTAGAAAGTTCCAAAATGAGTAAAACGGTTATAATTTATCTTGAGTATTCTAGAAAGTTCAACAAATATCTGGAATGATCTAGAAAATTCTAGAATGATTGCAAACTATTATAATCGATATAGAATGTTTGAGAAAGTTCTACAAATTTCTGGCTTCATCTAGAAAGTTCCAAAATGTCCCAAAACTGTTATTATCGAGTTAGAATGTTCGAGAACGTTCTAGAAATTTTCCGAATTATCTGGGAAGTTCATAAATGAGTGCAATTTATTATGATCAAGAATTTTTGGTTTGGTCTGGAAAGTTCCAAAATGTGTACGAGTGTTATTATTGATCTATAAAAACCAAATCGAAGTGATGTACATCTAAATATTCTAGAGTGATCTGGTACTGGAAATTTCGGTATATAAATCGAAATTCAGTGACTTTTCGTCAGTTCAATAGTGATTGCAGTCAAGTAAAAAAAAGAACAAACTATTTGAATGTTCTGGAAAGTCTCTCAATATCGAAAATAGAAATGTATAATATGTTAAAAAATGTATCCTTATATATTTTTTATACCATTAAACATGCGATGTATTTTAACCCGAGCAACGCCGGGTTTCGCTGCTAGTAAAGCTATATTGCTTCAGCTTCCATTTTTTCATTCAGTTTAGGATGATATGACCGCGTGTAAAGAATGCTCCGACATTTTATTTATGTACACCCCCACTGCAGGGTCACAGGTCACCGCAGGGGCTAATCCTCAACGGGGTACAAAGCAATTAGAAAAACCTGTTAAATGACCAGAAATAAATAACCTTGATTACTTTTCTGTTTGTACCTCAAAGCTACATAGTTCGTTTGTACGCCTACGTGGATCCAATATTTAAACTTATTTGCACGTATTTTCGTGGAATAATCTGGATAAAAGATCGTGTGCCAGGTCGCAAAACCGACTTTATACCTCGCACTTTACCATCCAAGCAGAAGTAGGTTAGATAGGATATTAGTTGGGATTAGTTAGGATTATAAATGCGAGTCTCCTGAAAACTGTATATGTGAAACAATTTATTCCAATTTCTGTGGTAAAAATGGATCTTCATTGCGTACTTTTAAAGGTCTGTACCTAGACTTACTTAATTTAGACACGCAATGGAACGTAAATATTTTCATTGACAACGTCTACCTAATTTAGCCCGGTATTAGTAATCATCATTTGGAGACATAATAATATGGACAGAAAAACTAGATAAAATAATCAACTGTTCACATAAAACGGCCACATTTCAATTCTGTCTATTAACTTTAAAACAGTATTTTGACTAACTGACTGACTGACAGACACGGCACATAAACCGGTCCACGAGGAGATATGGAGGAAATATTCCTTGAAATAGTGTAAGAGTGATAAAGTTTGTATGCTTGTTGTATGTATGTTTGTAGCCGACGAGAAAGACGATATAGTGTTTGAAGTCTGGGCAAGTAATACCACGGGCGTAAATCTAGTGGTATTACAAAATGGATACACATCGCATCCATTATTTATAATACCATCAGATCCAGGGTTCCCAGTAGTTCACACGTCCTCACACAAACTACTATTGTTTCTACTTTACACGGCCTTTGTTCTTGGAGTGTTCGAACATTATTTACTTACTTGTGTCGCTAAATTGAATTTCCTTTTTAGGTTGGTACTTGAGACCTAATTTTGTTTGGAGTTGAAATGTTGTTGTCTCATAATAGGTCTTGATGAAACCGTATTTTTTTAATCATTATTATTGTTAGCTTATATTCGTACTTTCAGCAGATGTTTTAGTCCACCGCATGCGGGATGGCAGATGATAGAACTTGTAGGTATAGGCATTACGAGTTCTCCCGTTTAAAAGTTGGTGTGCGGAGACCAGGGAGCGGTGTAGTAGCAAATGCACTCAAACTCAAACTGCCAGCACAGCAGAATTACAATGACGTTCATTTTGTTTTAAATCTATTCCGCCAATACCCCACCACTGACAATGCGCTGTGATTGGCTAAGTCAAGAGACACTAAACATTTACATGCAGTGATCTTAAGGGATTTTTCCTCGATGCAGCACAGTGACTCCTTTATACCTATCCCTCCTGGGTGTGTTTTTGTAAAGTCGGCAACGCGCAAGTTATGCCCCTGGTAGTTACTGGCTGTTCTGGTAGGTACGTCTATTTAAAGGGGTAGAGTATAGCGTTATTCTGCTCAAAGAGCAGCTCGACTGGGGAAGTGCCTCCACCTTATAGAATACCGCAGCCAAATAACTTTATGTTGTGTTCCTGCGCGTGAGTAAGGTCGCCAGCTTATTGGGGAAACGGAAAGATTCGTCAGTATTAATGCCGAAACCCCATATGCAACAAGTAATACAATAAAACCCACACTTATTCTTTTTTTACTGCGACAGTATAACATCTCTATTTTACACAAGTGTTTGTTGCATACTACTCTAGAACAAATTATTAAGTTGGAATGATTCTTACTTAAAAATTGTTTAGAAATTACTGAAGAATTTCTGAAAACTTTTGCTATAAAAGTTTGTTTTTTATGTTACTTAGGTAATTCCTTATTATCCAATTAAAATTGGAACTTGAAAGCACCAACTAATATGTTAAAGAGAAATATAATATTATATATAAAATTCTTCTGCACGTGTGTATGTCACTGAACTCCTCCTAAACGGCTGGGCCGATTTGAAAGATATTTTTTATATGCATTTGGGTGGCGCCCTGGATGGTTTAGATTCACAAATCAGCCCGGCAGATGGCGCTGCAGTCGGTATCTAGGTATAATATTATTGACAGCAGCACCATCTGCCGGGTTCATTCAAAAAAATCATTCAAATCGGTCCAGCCGTTTAGGAGGAGTTCAGTGACATACACAAGTACAGTAGAAATAACTCCCTGGATGGTTTAGATAGGGTAGGGTAGGGTAGGGATGTACGGGGATACCGTACCGTATCCTTTGAGGCGGCAACTATTCTGGCTCGCTTTCTGCCACTGGATATTCTGGCGGGCATGGATGCGAGGGTCTATGACCGAATCCGCATCATCCGCCAGAGTGGTGGAGGTGATCCAGAAGAGGCGATCAGACGGCAGGAGCGACTTATCGCATTCGCGACGTGGCGCGCAAGGCTCTGTGAGGAGCGGCATGCGCGCAAACGCGTTGTCGGAGCAGTCCTGCCGGTCTTCGAAGCCTGGATGCAGCGACAAGGTGGACGACTCACCTACAGACTTACACAGATACTCACCGGGCATGGGTGCTTCGGTGATTATTTGTGTAAGATCGGACGTGAGGCGACGGCGGCTTGCTTCCATTGTCGGAGCGACCAGGACTCCGCATCGCACACGCTCGCTGTGTGCCCCGCGTGGGAACCCGAGCGGCGGATCCTGGTCGACTTGATCGGTCGAAATCTCTCCCTGCCAGCAGTCGTGTCGGCGATGCTGAGCGGGGATACGGCGTGGAGGGCCGTAGCCTCCTTCTGCGAGACCGTAATGGTCCAGAAGGAGGCTGCTGAGAGGGATCGGGAGAGGGACGATCCCACCCGGAGACGACGCCGCCGAGGCGCAGCAGTGCCTCGTGGCGGCCCTCCTGCCCTGTAGCTGGGGCGTAGAATCACAGCTACGGTGTTCCCCTGCCTGTCGTAAAAGGCGACTAAATGGGGACCTTCGGGGTCGTGGGCAATCGGGGCGGGGGCCCTGAACGCCCAGAAGCGACCCCGAGGAGGACGATGGGTCGTTGTGGTCACAACTCATCGTGCGATAGCACCGCGAGGGAGCTGGGGGGAGGCATCACACTTCCCCCGGGACGAGCTATCACAGCGCCGCGCGTGGAGGGGCGAGCAGGTACGCGATCTGCACGAGAGCCCGCCCCCCACTGTAGCGCAGGTGGCGACCACCGTGGGGTTTTAGCCGGTAAAAGTCCGGCATAACCTGGCCGCTCCCCCCCAAGGGCGGTCGGGTATCCTATGAGGATTTCCCCACGCTAATAAAAAAAAAAAAAAAAAAAAGGGTAGGGTAGGGTAGGGTAGCACCAAGCGAACTAAGTCGCGCCGGGAAGCTAGTAATATTTATGGATTCTCGAAAAATTATTTTTTAGAATTTTCTTTGAATCGTATTGGATAGTAAAGAAAATATTGTACACGATAATGACAATGTTAGCATCAGGGACAACAACATACATGCACAATTTAATTTTTTATAACTAAATTCACAAATGATTTATTTAATTTAGGTACTAGATTCCGTAGAGAAGCCATTATGTTTTGTGGACAAAGATAAACTAATGAAGAGATAATTTCTTTTATTAGTTCTCTCTCAGGTGCTTTAGTACCAGTTTGAAGTGTCTCATGAAATTTCACGTAATATTAATTTGCAGGAAAATATTAAAATACGAATATAACTTTATATTCAAGTAAAATTATCAGAATGTAATAAAATTACTAAGTAACGCCTACGCCACGACAAACGTTTGGTTTACTAATAACGATAAAATAAAGTTCACAACAAATTTTCACAATTTTCAATTTAATTTGTACAAAATATGTGTAGGTATATCGCCTAGAATTGCGACAATGGCATATACATTTAAAATTAATATCGAACGGCTCAGTATTACCACTCAATGGGAATCTTTGGAAAAAAAAAGCTGTAATATTAAAGATATTCCAAAAAAAAACTTGCTGAGTTTCTTGCCGGAGTCTTCTCAGTTTAAGTGTATTCCGAACCGGTTGTAAATTCAACTGTATGTACCAATGTAACGTTCATAAGTACCTTATTAGGGCCTAAACTAAATAAATGACTTTTTGATTTTGATTTTGATTTTGAATGTGGCAATGCCGCCAGTGGCCCGATTTTCGTAAAACGAAACGATCCAAATGTCACTCACAGTTCAATCAAATCAGGTGATAACTTTTGCTCCATCTTGTAACTAACATTATCATATTGTACGTATAAGGCTGTATACAATCATTGAGCTATTATTACTACGTATAGAGAAGCTATCATAAGCAAAGGTTATGTCCTTTTTTTGAAGTCGGTTAAAAAATGTTTTAACCGACTTCAAAAAAAGGAGGAGGTTCTCATTTCGATTGTACTATTTATTTATTTTTATTTTTGTTACCTCATAACTCCGTCGTTTATTAACCGATTTGGAATCTTCTTTTTTTATTTGAAAGGGTACACTTCCCGTTTGGTCCCGTTGTCATCAGATCAGGATTTGATTACTTCTTAGTGTACTTTGAAGTCGGTTTAAGTTTTTTGTGAAACAGTCAAATTATTTGAGTCAACTAAAAGTTCTCTTTAGCGCTGAAATAATAATTAGTCGTCTAAGCAGACAGTAGCGCTATCAGGACGCTTTTATGAGTATTTTTCTCGCTAACGCCATGATTATCATGACGCTTAATTGTGGCCGGATGGAACATTCGTTATGATATGTGGCGTCTTCTCTATACGTAGTAATAATAGCTCGGTGTATACAGTGAGGTTTATTGTTTATCAACACTGATTCTGCCTTCAAGCCCCGAGGATAAATATAAGCTTCCTCCAAGGACGCTTCAACTTCCCCCTTTCGTAATAAAAACAATAATGCAAAGATATTTAATGACAGCATTTTGGGTGAACGCCAGGCATGTTAGCCAAACAAAATGGAAGGCCATGCCGCTAATAAGAACAAGTATTTGCCGTGAATATGTAGGTAATGTTAGAAGCAAACAACAGATCAATATAATAAGAAAGTATAATAAAATACAATAAACTTTTATTATTGAAATAAAATCGTGACAAAAGTTCACAAATCTATGTAAAAGTTAAATCTATTTTTTTTATGAATATAACGGCGGAGGGATTTTCGTGAATGTTTTTTTTGGATTTCTAGTCAAAGTTGTTCAATTAATGAAACAAATAATATACGTTTAACCCTTTAAATACAGCCTATTTTTTGACGCTGCCCATAAACGTACCTACTCGTGGGTACCGTAAAGGGCTGAAACAATTAATTTGTATTTTTCGGTGTAAAAGGACAGGCCAGTTGGCATAGTTGGTAAAGATTCCATCTATCACGCTTGCAGGTCATGGGTTCGATTCCCACCCAGGACATACATTTGTTTGCATGAACATGTCTACATGTCCTGAGACTGGGTGTAATTATAATTCGTAAATATTTAACTGAAATTAAAAAAAAAAAACGTTACAAAATTTAGCTTTCTCTTTTAGTTTTTAATCAAAGTATTAAACGGAACGCTATTAATGATTGTATGATGGCTTTCTAGAATTTCCATTACCGATAAAATTATTTTTAAACCGAGACTCGATAAAACAACAAACTGAAACTTATTAACTTTTCCTGGATGAAACGAGTTTCTTTATAAAAACAAAATAGGTTACTGCGGTCTAATAACTTTGATAAGATTTTTCATGGTATTTTTTGTTAACATGGTTTATTTTTGTATTTAAGGGGGCCCTTTATGGCCAACGCAACTTCAACGCACGCATAGCCTAAAATTTTGTACATTCATCCAACGTAATGTTTGACTGCAAAAGAAGAGAGATAGCATCAGAGCCATCGGTTATCAGTCGGTAAATTCCGCTGATCACTCGCGGCCGCTTCGCTAGGTCGTCATTAATGATTTCGCATATCATAAAACTTGTTCCAGGAGTATACTTCTTGTGAAAAAATCTTACAAATTTGTGAAAAAAAAGTTAGTTATTTAGAATATCCAATACATTTGCAAGCCTGGTATCTAAATGTTTTCTTTACTTTTAAAATTTATAGGTGCATTAGATATGGCTAAAGTTCAGGTAAAATTTGTGCAAAAATGCTGTTTTTCGGAGGTTTTTACTGAATTTATTTCACACTTTTTTATTTCGCTTACATACACGGCTAGATATAGTGCACAAGATACTAATTTGTTCAAAACATCTAACGAAAAATGTTTAACAATGCCATAATAAGTACAGAGTTTTTGTATGAAAAGTATAGCGTGATAACTGCTCTTAAGTATATTATATTTTTTTTTATTATTTCTTTATAAATTCCTTTATAATGTTGTGTTGTAGAGGTAGAGCGTAGCGTTTAGTCGCTCAGCAAGCAGCTCAACTGGGGAAGTACCTCCACCTTACAGAATACCGCAGCCAAATAACTTTATGTTGTGTAAAGTTGTATTCCTGCGCGTGAGTAAGGTTGCCAGAGCTCATAGGGGGGGGGGGGAAAAGTCGATAATGCGTGAGCGATGCTTCGTGTTGCAAGCGTCCATATGGCTACGGTAACCACTTACCATTAGGCGGGTAGTATGCTTGCATGCTGACTAGGTCGTAAGAAAAAAGTTGTGAATAAAATTATGATTTGTAAGATTATTGAGATTATATACATATTGATAACACATGAAAAAATAAAACAAGAAATAAAAATAATAAAGAAAGTGTTACAATGGGTATTATCACTAAAAGTGATTTCCCAACCAGGCAACAAAACATATTATTATTAAAATTTACTTTTTAATAATAATAATTAACGTAAGTAAAATGTTAAATTTAAGTTAAAAAAACATTTCTACATGAAATTACATTTACCTAGGTCAACCTAGCGCATATATCTACCGCCCACGTTATTCTGCCATCATCACAACAAGCTATAATTCTGAAGGATTACGTAACAAGGACGCGTCTCTCAGAATACGTGATGAAAATAAAATATTAATTTGTTACAACCGATTACAATTTTGAACGAGATGCTAGAAATTACTAGGTATAAGCGGTAATAAAAAAACATGAAAAGTTAGGCCATTAAAGAATTTATTTTTCTCCAAAGAATTTACCAAATTCACCTATAGAGTAAAACATAAATTTAAATAATTTTAAAGTGCCGGTAAGCGTAGTATTGAAAAGTACCTACTTAATATTTAATATTCCAAATACATTTAGGAAGAAAAAAAATTCATCCACTTCTTAATTTTTTATTATTGATAATATCAATGGCATAAACGTTTTCCAGAACGTGGTCCGTAATCTAGAACGTTAAATCAGTTTTGAGTCAAGATTAAAACAATTAAATTTGGAACCTGCACAAATGATAGTAGATTTATTTTCCATTAGTACAATCTATTCTTGACACTCGTCTCTATACCTAATACATGACCTAGCTATTAATATATTTGGCCCCACGTTGGGCGCCAATGGACCTATTTTTGTCTTCTTGTACTTATTTATTTTGAAAACTCTAGACTTTTAAATGTAACTTTTAGGGATTAGTTGATTTTGAACTCTCAAAAAATAAGAAATTAATCCTACGATGGTTGGAAAATTGAGACCATTGAAATAAAAGATGAATTTTGATAGAGTTTCACAAGATTCTTAACATCGAAGAATGTAAAAAATGAACAGTTGTCTTCCTTTTTTGAGAGCTTTTTGTGATACTGATTTGTCGACACAACATTCTAGACTAGGTAGTATTTAGGTAATGCTTTCATATCTTAAACGTTTTATATCAATAGACACTTTGATAAGGAAAACGGTACTAACCAAATGGTTCTAATAAACATAACTATTTTATTAGCAGAGTAATTGGTTAGGAAGGCGATAAAATGGCAAATGTTTGACTAGCCAGCCAACTTAGGCACAGAGCATAATTAGGTATCTTGTGCCCTAACCACTTTATAGGCTTGTGAACGGTATCCAAATGTTTATATTTCGTTATCTTATTAGGTACTATTTCCAAGGTACTTAAAACCCTTATCTTCATGAGCCATTGCAAAGGACATGGCGATTCAGAAAGGATTTTATGTGCCTTTGAACTGAAAATTGAGTGGTGGTGTCCGGAGATGACATGAAGGGAAAGGGATACTGTACTGTATTAGCAACACGCTTTTTGCGACTGATTTAGCACTTGCATGCGATTGGAAGTATGTTCAAACTAGCACGTTCACCTCAACATGTCGCTTTTTACGATTCGTCGAAAACGGAGTCTACTGAATGCATGTTATGGTTTTAAGGCGATGATAGCTTAGTGGTAGTTACGTCGGATGCCGAGACGAAAGTCCCGGGTTCGAATCCTACATTGAGCTTGAGCTTTCAGTAAAGGCAAATCATCGTGAGGAAACCATATTATGGTGGTAGGGTACTTTGTAGTACCCGCCTGGCTACCACCCTCAAGTTGAAATATGTCGCCAAGCACCTATCGATGTATTCTGACAGGTGCACATGAGAGCCAGTTCCTTCTAGACTTTGTGTCCTTACTACCTTCGGCCACATCATCACTTACTATGGTGAGATTGCGTCAAATACAGGCCTATACAAAGTTAGAAACGAACTTCAAAATTCGTTAAGCTGAGGTACTATAAAAAACTACATTTACCCGCAAAATATGACGCTCGTTCCTGGGACAAAAGGAAAAAGTCGGGAAAAAAGACAGAATGAAATTACCGTGCTGCAATGTAACCAGGACAAATATTTTCTGCAAACAAACTTTGCCCTCCATTAATAACTGGCGACCCTTTACATTTTTAAATCGTTCTCCTTCTGTTTGTGAAAATGATTTGAGAAATAATGAGAGATTAAAGACTAAATTCTATTGCAAATTACTGCGCCTATTATTTATACCTATATAGGTATACAGAAAGTTTTAATTAAATCGAATAATACCCGTCTACGTAGTTTGAAAGCGAAACTTTTCGATCATTAATTCTGCCTGCATTAATTACAGGTTATATTCTTTGACGTCTCTTGGGCTATATACAAAGGCGTAGCTATCACCGTATTAGCCGTATTAAAGATACGGGGCCCCCGGGCTACAGGGGCCCCAGACGTGTGTTAGCAAAAATTCTGCTTTCCGCAGTCAGGTAGAAGCGGCCGCTAACAAACTTTGATACAGAGCCCGTCTAACCCCAAGCTACGCCACTGGCGATTACTAAGTCTACATAATATCATAAAATCATCATCATCATCTGCCTGCCCGGTTCCCAATCATTTGTGGTCAGTGCAATATGTACGCTTCTTCTATTCGTCTCTTCCATCCGTCATACCAGCATCAACTCCTTTCTTACCCATATCATCTTTCACACAATCAATCCATCTCTATTTCGGTATTCTTCTTCCCGTATAATAATCATCTTCTTTCATATTCATAACTCTTTTAGTGACGTGCCTTTCATTTCTCCTCATAACATGTCCATACCACGCTAAACGGTTCCCTCTCAACTTTTCAGTCACTGGCGCTACTTTTAAACTTCTCCTTATATATTCATTCCTTATCTTATCCATTCTTGTCACTTCACACATCCATCTCAACATCCTCATCCCAACTGCCCAACATTCCGAACCATACATTAAGACAGGTCTTACGACGGATTTATACATTTTTCCCTTTAGCTTTAAAGGCATCCGTCGACTTAATGTTATTCCTGTTACCTGTCGGCATTTCATCCAACCTGAGCTGATTCTTTGCTTTATATCTTTTTTTTTTTTTTTATTCCACTTAGGTGGCAAACAAGCATACGGCCCGCCTGATGGTAAGCAGTTACCGTAGCCTATGGACGCTTGCAACACCAGGGGTATCACTCGCGCGTTGCCGACCCTGAAGAAACCGCTTCACACCCTTTTTGAAGAACCCCATGCTGTACTCCATTGGGAAAACCATGGCAGGGAGCTCATTCCACAGTCCGAGCGTCCGCGGAAGAAAACTCCTTTTAGCCCGCACAGTTTGAAACAATTCTGGTTTCAATGTGTGTGAATGGACTCCCTGTCGATGGCGAGAGTTGCGATGATATCACGCACGGTCAATATACCCATCGCTCTGCAAATAATATCACAAATAAATTGCTTTAGATAAATAGGATTAAGATACAGTTTAGCATAAATCTAGATAGATCGTTTAAATAAAAACCGACACCAATACCTAACCTATTTCAGATCTTGCCCAGCCAAGTCCCTACAAATTAAGTACTTAGGTACGTGACAAGTCTTGCCCTTGAAATTTATTAGTTTTGGGCCAGACTTTCCCGAAATATACCGTCTGGGAACCATTATATTGTAAAATTTGGTAACCAAAATAAGATAAACAAGTTTACGTTTTTGCTATATAAATGATAGATACAACAACTAATTACTCACATATTTTGATTATATGAGATTTCACTATTGTGTTATAATACTAACGGCTGATGACAAGAGTGATGCGAACGTATCGGTCACAGTTAGATATAATAATAATACTTTTATTATCAGGCTACTAGAGGCCCATAGATAGATACCTTACAAACTAACATAAATATTATAATAAAACATTTTTTGTTAATATAAACACTTAAGCCTATGTTAGTAAACACTAAAAGCACTATGTGTTTGCGCGATCATAATAACAATCTCAATCAATCAATCAAGCTCTATAATAATAACTGTCCCAGTCCTTAAGAATACTTTCATTCTAAGCTATGTTTAATCCGCCAGGGACCGAAAATAATCTTCAGTAAAGGCACTCTCCATCTTGCATTCCTTTTTATTATACTATTTGGTTCCCGACAAAACGAGACAGTGGCCCTGATTCTGTTGTTCACAACTAAACTAATTTGAATCGCACTATGTCTCTTTCTAACAAAGAACATAAGAAAAGGATGCAAGAAATTTAGTCCTGTCAAATTAGTCCAATGCTTGTTTTCAATATAAATTTAGTCGCCATCTATCGCGGTTACGCCTAAATACACGCAAAATAAGACAGCAAAGATTAATTTGACAACTTAAAATATGTTCTATCCTTTTTCAATAATGTTCGTAAGAAAGAGATGAGATGTGACTAAAATTAGTTTAGTGCGATTTACAACAGAATCGGCACCATTAGGTATTATTTTAAAGATAATAAAAATGAGTGAAGAAACGAATCGGCCTTTTAAAACTATTTTGTTTTGTGTAACTACTCACTGGAAATCTCAGAAAATATCTTACCTTGTTTAACCTTGTTTCTCAACCAGGTTTTACAATTTTAACTAAAGGTTGTTAAAATATAAACGTTACAAACTTGAGATTTGGTAGATATATTCCTCGTAGGGTATCCGCTAAGAAAGGATTTTTTGAAAATTCAACCCCTAATTAGGTAAAGAAGGTACTGGCATTTTGTATGTTCTAACTTTGAATTACGTTATTCAAAGTTTTTCCAAAATTGACCATAGCAGATTATTATGAATTAACACATAGGGTAGGTACTATTTTTCTCGGAAAAACCGCGGGTTAAAGCTAGTTAAACATAAGTTTGATTCCATCCATCTTTTTTCTTTAAGTTTTCTAATACTCTGGAGAAGGCTCTTACGCAAAAGAAATTCGTAGAACTAATTCGTTGCGTAGATGATTAACTTAACGGCCCCACCGTTAAAGGTAGGATATCCCTCAGGTACGCGGGTGAAAATGCGGGGCTCAACTAGTATATTAAATAATCCTGTACATCGTATAGTATGGTGTTATGATAATAAGCATGGAGTGTGAGTGAGCCGATAACGTTCAGAATACTTGGTGTACCGATTAAATAAGCAGGGATCAGTCGTATCGGGAGAATATATAAATAAGCTACATATATTACATGCCAAAATATGCGATTGAGTGTTGAGTATTACGCAATAACTTTGCGGCAGTGTTGATGTTCATATCCGTAAGCTATCATCAGTTTCTATTACCATCAACTTGTTATTAGTTCCAGTTGCAATCAAGTTTCATATGGAGTTGTAGCTGTCAGAGAGTTCATTATACAACCGCCTAAGTTATAGGGACCTTTATACTAAACCCCAGCGGTTTGGTATGTGCGTGTGAGTTGATAGGTCAGCCAGAGGGCCAACCACAAGCTCTTAAAACAATATTATTCACCTTACTTGTCTTTTGTCCTTCTTTGACATCCGACGACAAAACAGGACAAAAGGCAAATAAGGTTATAATAATATTGTCCCCTAGTCAGGACAAGCGTTTATATTCAAACTATTTATAAAATCAAATTGTTAGGTAAGATAAACAGTTCTCGAGCAGCTGAACCACCATTATAAATGTTTTTAAAATGCCCATTGTGAAACAGGATTCATGTTTAAATCATAGACTTAGAGTTTGTTCGGGACGCTAAAGTTTAAATTGAATAAAATGTTCACAAAGAAAACCTATGAGAATATTTTTCCATTTGCAATTTTGCCACTGCCTAGCGCAGAAATCTTCCTGGCAATAAATACGTGCTTATCATACTTTTCAGCTCAGTTATTCCGTTGCCATACCAACTAAAAGGTATAAAAATAGATCTCAACCTGGTGGGTTTTTGCGTACAAATATCAATATGGAAAACGAGGAGCCTCCTAGGATAAAGGTAAGGACTTACCAGGAACTCCTATGGCAATCCACTGCACACAGCAACTATCACCACTATCTCACATCAAATCACAAGTCACTGAGTTTCACTGAGTTCAATTTACAAATCAACGCCTCCCGGTCGGCAGCGGTTTTCGTACTGTTTATTTATAAATCACAAAGTTTGATGTTTCCCGTTCGGTAGCGGATCTCGTACTGCCTTTTTGCGGCGTTGCGGGGCGCGCGCCTTACGTTTTGTGATGCGTCGCCGAAGTATGTAGAATATTCCCGAAGCTCTTGTCTCGCTTACACATATGAGGTGGGAAAAGGAGAGGAATCGGGAAGTAGAGGCTCGTCATTGATACTCAATATGAGTAGGTTTTACGATAGATATTATTATAGGTATTTTGGCCTAAACATCCTCCGCCGCCTTGAGAATACGTAGTGTTCTCAAAAGAAAGAAAAAATAATTAATTATAAGAACTAATTACAGATTATAATAATTACTAAAGTACTGAATATAAGATGCGGTATGATTAATTTTTATTGTGAGGGTAATGGACATAACTTGACAATGGGTCTTTTGAATGATCCATTTGAAGTTTTTACTAAAGCGACGCGGATATTTCCATCCTTGCCAGGATAAACTTGTGATATTATGCCCAACGGCCAACGTAAAGGGGGAATATCATCTTGATGTATAAGAACCACAGTACCAATCTTAATGTTATCTTTATCAATGAGCCATTTCTGTCTAACTTGAAGATTATGTAAATATTCTATACGCCATCTTTTCCAATGGCTACACACCATCTGATCTAATAATTGTTTCCGACAACGTAAAGATATGGTTTCCTCGGACACATTCTGAAGCGGCAATGAAGTCAATGGTGAAGCCATTATAAAGTGAGCGGGAGCAAGAGGCTCCGGGTAGGGATCCTCAGATAAAATGCAAAGCGGTCTAGAATTTAAGACTGTTTCAATTTGGGTAAGAACAGTGAGGAGCTCTTCATATGTGAGGAGCTGCGAACCGATAACACGGTATAAATGAGTTTTAATCGATTTTATATTAGATTCCCACAATCCTCCGAAATGTGGGGCGCGGGGTGGAATCATTTTCCATTCAATGCGGTACTGATCGGTAAGTAGTTCTTGTAATTGAGCTTTAGCTCCGACAAAGTTAGTTCCGTTATCGGAGTAAAGAAAAGAAACAGGTCCTCGACGGGAAATGAATCGCTTAAAAGCGGAAATAAAAGTATCTGATGACACATCAGTTGCCAATTCGATGTGTACAGCTTTGGTTACTAAGCATATAAACAAACAAATATATGCCTTTTGGCTCTTTTGACCTCTGCGTCTACATAATGTCACTTTAATGGGTCCAGCATAGTCAACGCCCGTATGCACAAACGCTTTGGTCTCCTGAACGCGGCAAGAGGGTAAATCAGCCATTTTTGGGCTGAGAAATGAAGGGGAATTTTTAAAACAAAAGTTACATGAATGTACTCTGTGTCTAATTACACTTCTAGCGGACAGTATCCAATACTTCTGGCGCAACAGCGAGCTCAGAAGATTGGCACCAGTATGGCAGTGAGCACGGTGAAAATAGTCTATAATAAGATGAGTAACGTGGTCATGTTTAGGTAAAAGAGCGGGATGCTGAGCTTCATACGGAAGATTTGCATTTGAAAGTCTACCTCCAATTCTAATAATTTTATCTTGATCTATAAAGAGGTCAAGTTTTTTAAGCGGGGAAGATACTTTAACGTTTTGAATATTATTAAATAAATTTTGAAAATGAACTTGTTGTACAGAGCGTATTAAATAGACTTCAGCTTTATTTAGCTCAGAAGCTGTGATGCGGCTGTGACCTTGATCACGAGAAAGAATGCGAGAAAATCTAAGTATGTATACTATTATGCGTAATATTTTATTCCATGATGAGTATTTTAGAGCAAGCTCGTAAATTAAATTAGGCTCAACAGAAGCGGACGCGGTACAAGTAACAAGCGTTTTACTATTAAACTCAGGTAGGTCCTCACAGCATTCGGGACTAAATGGAGTGATAGGCCATTCTGAAACTGGATCTTTTAACCATTTCGGGCCGTGCCACCATAAGTGATGTGACACTAGCTGCTCAGGTAAAATACCTCTAGAGAGACAGTCGCTAGGATTTTCTATACCACTAACGTGGTAGAAATGTTTTGGGTCAAGATTTTCTTGACATTTAGCAATGCGGTTACTAACGAAAACATTCCATCTATGTGGAGATGAATGTATCCATGACAGAGTAATTTTAGAATCGGAGAATGCGAATATATTATCAATAGCGGTTCGAGCACTATAAGTCTCATTATAACTAGCGCGTAGCTGTGGATCGCGTAGCTTGGTACGCTCCAAAGCAAGTAAACGGCGGTGAGCAACGGAACGGGAATCACCTAACACGTCAGGATCCTCACGAAAAGGTAACGCGGTGCAATATCTGCCTGCGGAGTCCCGTGAGAAGTTACGAGAGAACAGCTGTTCACACTCCTTTTCGGCCGAGCTCATAAATTTTTGCGCGGGAATTTCTTCGAGCTCCCAAAATTTAAGTAGGGAATCATCTAAAGAAATAGTAAGGTCATTGGGACCAGAAATGAAAAAAGTCGCGGTATTAAAATAAGTGGATGCATTTTTATTAATATTAGAGTTAGCGGGAACGTCACCCATAAGAATATAACCGAACACGGTTTCAAGGGCAGAAGGAGCGGGAGGTGCAATAATTTTTTGACCTAATAATAAAAATGGGAACAATTGTGCCCCGAGAACTACTTCGACCTCTCCGGGAATGTGCCACAGAGGGTCAGCGAGCGGTAAGTTACCTAAATGTTGCACTATAGAAGTCTCAACATATTCAGTCGGTAAACTGTCAGTAATGCAGGCGGCGGCGGACGGCGCGATGCGGTTATCGCTATTATCAAGACGCGCCGAGTGAGAGGGACGGGAGTCAGAAACTATTTGTTGCGATTGCGAATTGCTATCCAAATGCAAAAGAGAATGATGGTGTTTATTACAAGTTTTACAACTATACGACGACTTACACTGAGAAGCAGTATGCGTAAGGCTGAGGCAGTTTACACAGCCTCTTTTAGATTTAACAAAATCTAAACTATCTTTAGTATTAAGTGCTTTAAAAGAGGAACAATAAAAAATCTGATAGTGATCAGATTTATTACAAAATAAGCAAGTGCTTTTATTATTATTATCGCGTGCAAGGAAAGCATGGTGGACTGTATGTGAATTACGCGGTTGAGACCGAGAAGCGGGCGGATTATTAAGGTTGCTACCGACTGGGGCGGTTCGCGCGGAGCCAGCAATTGGCGTAGAAGTGCGGTCTAATATTTTTACTTGCGATTTAATAAAATCAACAAAATCCTTATAAGAAGGAATTTCTTTATTCCTCATAAACATTTCAAAGGAATTAGCGGTTGCGGGATCTAACTTATTTAAAGCTAAAGACAGTAAGATAAAATCTTTCATATCTTCAATACCTAACTGTTCCAAAGCAGATACAGAAGCGTGGAAAGTTTCAATGAACGTATTTAAAGACGCGGAATTATTTAATGCGGGTTTAATATTGAATAAATTAGACATGTAGTGTGAGCCTAATGCTCTTTTATCTTGATATTTTTGAACTAAGCTGTCCCAAATAGAATTATAATTATCACCGGACGGTATAATACCTGCCGTGATTTTTAAAGCATTTCCTGTTAATTTACCTACAAGATATTGTACTCTTTGAGAATTCGAAAGATCAGGATTTGAATGTATATTAGATTTAAAAGATTCAAAGAAGACGGGCCAATTTTCTATTTTTCCATCAAATGACGGAATTTGAATTGGTGGTAGTTTGATACGACCTTTATATTGGGACGGAATAGTATTCTGCGCGGACACATTCGACGTAGTATTTGTCTTACTGACGATAAGAGAACGAACCCTTTCTATTCGGGTGTACACTGTATCAAATGAAATCATTTTTTTATAATCAATCTTATATTCTGGATCAAGTTGCATATTTAACGCGTTAATTGTATCTAAATTGGCACTAAATTCTTGACGAATTGTACTAATAATTTCAGTGTCCGCCATGAATGTCTCTGAGGAACGAAGGTCTGCACTCGCGGATGTGGAAACATTCTTAGAAGAATCATATAAGAACGATAATTGTTCAAAAATAGCTTCATTTTTAGCTTCCAATATTTTAATTTTAGTTTCAATAGCTTCCATTGTGAAAGATTGCGTAATAATAAATTGCAAAATTACCTAATTAAAGTAAAATGACGTAGGTAAGTAGGTAGGTATATCCAACAGTTTAGGCACCTACCTATATAGGTATGAAAGTTTATTTCAAGTCGACAGACAAGGCTCATAGAATGCAATTATATGCGTAGTAATAGTACAAATAGTAAGTACGTATTGCGGTTATTAGTACACCATATGATTTCGTATAATAAGATACGAATCGGTACCTATAAAATCTAAGTCCTAAAAATATGGAGGAGCGGCGGCGGTATTGAATACCTAACTACTTTTTATCACGATTGGCGTGGTAAAAATGGCGGGAGTACGAAATATCGTATTTATATAGTCTAAAACCTATTTATGAGGTATAAGACTTGCGTATTATGAGGTATATACCTATTTAGAGGCATAAAACCTATAGAAAGCGGGAAATTATACGTGATTTGATATGAAATTAAATTACTGTAATGGCTGACTCAAAATGAATCCGGCTCGAAGGACCAGAAAAAATGGTGGGTTTTTGCGTACAAATATCAATATGGAAAACGAGGAGCCTCCTAGGATAAAGGTAAGGACTTACCAGGAACTCCTATGGCAATCCACTGCACACAGCAACTATCACCACTATCTCACATCAAATCACAAGTCACTGAGTTTCACTGAGTTCAATTTACAAATCAACGCCTCCCGGTCGGCAGCGGTTTTCGTACTGTTTATTTATAAATCACAAAGTTTGATGTTTCCCGTTCGGTAGCGGATCTCGTACTGCCTTTTTGCGGCGTTGCGGGGCGCGCGCCTTACGTTTTGTGATGCGTCGCCGAAGTATGTAGAATATTCCCGAAGCTCTTGTCTCGCTTACACATATGAGGTGGGAAAAGGAGAGGAATCGGGAAGTAGAGGCTCGTCATTGATACTCAATATGAGTAGGTTTTACTATAGATATTATTATAGGTATTTTGGCCTAAACACAACCCTTAAAATATAGAATATCATGTATAGTGAAACCGCAGGGTAAATATCTAGTTAACTAATAAACGAAATATCTTGGGATGTTCTACGCTCACCTGATCCCAAACTAAGCAGACAAACCACATCACTGATATACCCAGTACATAATAAAATAGGTGTATACTAACACCGTCGTCCTTTACTTAGAACAAACATGAGAGAATAATATTTCGTGTTGATTCTTTTACATAAAAAAAACTGATAGAAGATAAATATTGCGAGTATAAAGCAAATTTATTTGATATTTTTGTTTTTTTAAGCAAATTCAAAAAATACGCATCGATTGGATCCAATTATATTTTTGTGCCTTTTGCGGTCGAGACCATGGGACCGTGGGGGTCCGAAGCTCGCCGTTTTGCTCGCACCTTGTCATCAAAATTGATCGAGACCTCCGGAGACCAGCGGGCGGGGAGCTTTTTCAACACATCAACTTGGCTATCCAAAGAGGAAACGCTGCCAGCCTTCTGGGAACCCTGCCGTTAATCGGAAGCAGCAGGCTTGAGGAAATTTTCTATATATATATAGATTGTATTTTGTACATATTTGTTGTAAATAAAAAAAAAATGATTTAATTTATTAATTTAATTAAATTTGTCATCTTTTAACCGTCCGGAATTAACCACGTTAAATCCTGCGTGTGGTTTGACCTCTACGTTTATCAACGGAAAGTTTTCTAAGCCCCACGAAATAACAAGGCTTGCTCTAGTTGTCCGGTTACAAGATCAGAAGTCAGAACTAATACGGAAACTTGACTGCTGGTTGAATGGTGTAATACAAAGTGAGAAACCCACAAATTAGTTAATATTGGAGATTATTTATGTTACAGAGACGTGGTCTTTTACTGCTGGCCGCATAAATAATAAGCTCAGAGTCTCAGCATGCGATAGAACGAGCTATGCTTGGAATTTCTCTACGTGAACAAAAACGACGGACATAGCTCGTAGAGTTAGTATTTTGAAGTGGCAATGGGCAGGCCACATCGCTCGAAGAGCCGATAACCGCTGGGGAAGAAAGGTTCTCGAGTGGCGACCACGTACTAGAAAGCGCCGAGCGGGACGCCCTCCCACCAGGTGGACCGACGATCTGGTCAGAGTCGCTGGGCACCGCTGGATGCAAGCGGCCCAAAACCGTTCGAAGGGGAAGTCAATGGGGGAGGCCTATGTTCAGCAGTGGACATCCATAGGCTGATATGATGAAAGAATAAATAAAGGAACATAATAAAGGTGAGTTGTTTCAACTTACATTGAGGAACATGTAAATGTTAAACAAGAATAAAATAAAAATAGAAACTAGACTTTTTAATAAAGTTAGTAATAGTCGACCTACTCAATCATCAGACCCTAGAACCAGAGACCATGTCAAGACGAATCATACGACCCCAAAAATCGAAGGGGCTGCGTTGTTTTATAACAGAGTTGCCATGACCACTTTCCGGCTCCATAATCAGATCAACTCCATGTCATAATAATATTGCATTTTTATTCGATGGTACCGGGAAGTGGGTCAAATTTAACTTACAGACCCGGGACCTGTGAAAGTAAATAAAAGCTTGCAAAATGAGGTTAGGTTCATGATTTTTAATAGGAATAGACGTTAAGTCAAAATTAAGAATTTTCTATTCAAAACAAATATAAAGTTATTGTAAACGTTGTAATATCTTAGTTTTATTATTAACTTCGGATCACCTTGAATAGAGTATTTATTTTCTTTCATGTAAAAAAAAATTAAGGAAATTCGGTGGTGGAATCGGCGTTGGTAGATAACCTTTTTTAAGGGGCGGCTACGGCTCGGGCGCGGGAGAAAATTAGGTATTGAAACGCGATCGCCACTACTCATACAGCGATCGCGCTCACGCACACGACAGTCGCTTAACACAGTGGTTCCAATGACAGAAAGCGCGAACTTAAGATAGGTGTGGGAATAAGCGGTACATCGAGCGGTGCATCGATGAACGTACGGAAATTATTATTACGTTAGGTCATCTGGTAATGCATTAACTTTGTTTAGAATTATTTTTTGGAACTACGTGTTCAAATCAACCAAATTAAAAAGGAAGACATTTTGAAGAAATTTGTATAAACTTCAAGTACCTATCTATCTATATAAAAATGAATTGATGTTCGTTAGTCTCGATAAAACTCGAGAACGGCTGGACCGATTTGGCTAACTTTGGTTATGAAATATTTGTGGAAGTCCAGGGTAGGTTTAAACGATGAGAAATTAAATAATAATTAACGGAAATACTGTATGTTTGTATGTATGTATATTTGTCCTCGCATATCTCCGAAGATATTAATCGGATTGTAACCAAAATTTTTTTAATTGGTTTACTTTTACTTCAACATAGGGAACAGTGTAAGTTGTATCGAAATCGCTTCAGTCGTTTTCAAGATCTGGACAAATAAGTTTGACGGCCTGGCTTATTGGTACGAGCTACGGGTATGGGGTCAAAGGAAAAACATCTCAAAATGTTGGTCAAATTCTAGTTCATTTAAGAAAAACTAAAAATGACGGAATGAAAAAGTAATTTAAAAAAATTAAATCGACTTCAGAATACACTAAAAAGTATGAAATAACTCTAATCTGACACTGATTTAAAGTCAGCGAAAGAGCTCGACTAAACATCGAAATATTACATTGAAAATATTTCGTTGACTTCAAATCAGTGTCAGATTAGAGCTATTTCATACTTTTTAGTGTATTCTGAAGTCGATTTAATTTTTTTAAATTATTTTTTAGATTTTTTTTTTTCACATGGTTGTCAAATAGGTATTTATAGATGCGTTCAGATTTTTTTCTGTTTTTTAGCTGTAGCTGTGGCTGTAGTATGAGGTCCGATCTTTTTGGTCTGTTTTGTTGGAATGGAATACAAAACAGTTCTGTTTCAGAAATAAATAAAACCGGCCAAGTACGAGTCGTACTCGGACACGGAGGGTTCCGTACAATAATAATCATAATGTAACCTTACTCAAATTGACTGTGAAATTAGTAGTAGGCGCAAACTTTAAAAGTACCAAAACTTATATTAATTTTCAGCTTTTTTATATTTCGTGTCCTTTTCAGCTTTTTTATTTTCCTTTACTTGTGCTTTTTGCTTTTTGCCAAATTTCGTGATTCTAGGTCAACGGGAACTACCATATAGGTTTTCGACCCAAAACCTATAGGGTACTTCCGGTTGAACTAGAATTGTCTTTGGTAACAAGGTCTTACAGCACAAGTAAAGGGAAAATTCCGAAAAATTTAAATAGTTGAAAATTAAGGTAAATTTTGATACTTACAAGTTATCTCGAAAATCTATATTTGCCCATAGTTTTTTATCGTGTTGACTTAGGACCTTGACTTTATTTACCTAATAGGGACTATAGACCTCAGTATCTGGTATAAATTTTAACTTGCTAGGTCCACCCGTTCCTGAGAAAATCGGTGGTGACACACGGATAGACAGACAGACGGACAAGATTGTGATCTTATAAGGGTTCCTTTTTTACCTTTTGAGGTACGGGACCCTAAAAAGTAGTAAAACTCGAGAACGGCTGGACAGATTTGGCCATTTTTAAGTTTTTGAAATATTTAAGGTAGGGTAGGGCACCACGCGAACGAAGTCGCACCGGGCAGCTACGGTTATAACTACGTAGTATGGCAGTATGTAACTATGTAAATAAAATCTAGGAAGACAATTTTAAACTTTGCAAGTGTATTAGTTCGTTTGAAAATACAATCCCGAAAGGCTCTCTATAGCAGACCAACGTATCCAAATCGTGTTTGAGGTTGTTGGAATTGTCGTGAGACGAACTTTGACTATATATGGTTTGCAGGGTCTGATGATGGAGTAAGGGAGTACGTACTGAAACTCCATAGCGGAGCATCCTATCCTAGCCGTGTTTGGGGTTGTTAGAATTTTCGTGAGACGATCTTTGACCAGATATGGTATCCCGGATCTGATGATGGAGAAGGAGGTACTAGAAATTGTTATGGAATATCTGTGAAAACTTTTAATTAGCCTTTCATTTCCATATATTGATGTATCTTTATGTATACTTAGCTGTAAGTTTTCAATTGAAAAAAAAAAAAAAAAAAAAAAAAAAAACTTCATAGCGGAGTAACGTATCCTACCTAGCCGTGTTTGGGGTTGTTGGAATTGTCATGATATGCACTTTTACCATATATGGTTTTTAGGGTCTGATGGAGTAATACGACAGGCACTCGAACTCCATAATTGAGGAAATTATCCAACATACTGGTGTAATATTATGGCATAATTAGTTTAGTGCGATTTACAACAGAATCTACACCGTTTGGGTCACCGCTTACTGTAACAACACGGCTATGCCTCGGCATTTACCTTGCCATGCAAGTGAAGCCTTTATTTCGTATGCGTAAAAGTAAATTTTACAATGATTAAAACTAGATAAAATAGTTGACGCCTCGCGGCAAGCGCGCTTGCCGCTACAAGCCACTAGTCCTGCTGACCACACGCTTCCAGCGAGCGGTCCGCTCCCTTGCTGCGTGACGCCAGCAAGCGGAATCTTGCCAAAGCCGCGTCACTAATTTTCCAGCGCCGCGCCGTCCGCGAGCTGCCACCTCGCAGGCGGCGTGCTGGCAGCTAGTGGTTGGATTGAGTTGAGTGCCGGGCTGTTGCTGCGATGATGCTGATATAGGAGCGACGACCTTTATAGTATACCTATTTCAGTTTCTTTAGGTTCTAGGTGGTAAATAACATATGAGCTTGAGTTTTCGTTGAAGGAAAACATCGTGATGAAACCATAGCATGGTGAATTCCCGGGAAATAAGTCGTTCCCGAAGTCGGGATTTTTTTTTCGATTTCCCGGCAATGTCTTTATGAGATGGAATGCTCTAAAACACTTAACCAACTTTGACCAAGATATGCAGATATCTTGATTAAAACAAACGAAAAACCTTTGAAACAAAGATGTTGCATAAATTCTTAAAACAAATAGCATAAATTCTTAAATCTACATCCACCGTAATCGAACGAACTAAACTACGCAACTACGCTATGAAAGCAACATGTGGCAAATGGGTATTTACTGCGGGTTAGTGTTGTGTGCAATGACATGCACACAACATTCTGCACTCTCGAAAAGATTCTTGTTTTGTGACCCCAAGGACTCTCAAATATCGATTTTGAGAGCAATCGGACCGGTATCTAAAAAGTTCAACATGACGACACTTTTTGAAAATTTTAAGAAGAGATTCTTGTTTTGTGACCCCAAGGTCTCTCAAATATCGATTTTGAGAGCAATCGGACCAGTACTTAAGAAGTTCAAGATGGCGGACACTTTTTCCTAATTTTGACAAAAGATTCTTGTTTTGTGACTCCAAGGTCTCTCAAATATCGATTTTGAGAACAATCGGACCGGTATATAAATGTTCAAAATGGCGGACACTTTTTCAACATTCTGAGAAAAGATTCTTGTTTTGTGACCCCAAGGTCTCTCAAATATCAATTTTGAGACCAATTGGACCCGTATATGAAAAGTTCAACATGGCGGACACTTTTTCAAAATTTTGAAAAGAGATTCTTGTTTTGTGACCCCAAGGTCTCTCAAATATCGATTTTGAGAGTAATCGGACCAGTACCTAAGAAGTTCAAGATGGCGGACACTTTTTCCTAATTTTGAGAAAAGATCCTTGTTTTGTGACCCCAAGGTCTCTCAAATATCGATTTTGAGAGCAATCGGACCAGTACTAGAGAAGTTCAAGATGGCGGACACTTTTTTCTAATTTTGAGAACAGATTCTTGTTTTGTGACCCCAAGGTCTCTCAAATATCGATTTTGAGACCAATCGGAACAGTTTCCAAAAAGTTCAATATGGCGGACACTTTTTCCTAATTTTGACAAAAAATCCTTGTTTTGTGACTCCAAGGTCTCTCAAATATCGATTTTGAGAACAATCGGACCAGTACCTAAGAAGTTCAAGATGGCGGACACTTTTTCCTAATTTTGAGAAAAGATCCTTGTTTTGTGACCCCAAGGTCTCTCAAATATCGATATTGAGAGCAATCGGACCAGTACTTGAGAAGTTCAAGATGGCGGACACTTTTTCCTAATTTTGAGAACAGATTCTCGTTTTGTGACTCCAAGGTCTCTCAAATATCGATTTTGAGAACAATCGGACCGGTATCTAAAATGTTCAAAATGGCGGACACTTTTTCTAAATTTTGAGAAGAGATTCTTGTTTTGTGACCCCAAGGTCTCTCAAATATCGATTTTGAGACCAATCGGACCAGTATCTAAAAAGTTCAAAATGGCGGACACTTTTTCTAAATGTTGAGAACAGATTCTTGTTTTGTGACCCCAAGGTCTCTCAAATATCGATTTTGAGACCAATCGGACCAGTTTCCAAAAAGTTCAATATGGCGGACACTTTTTCCTAATTTTGAGAACAGATTCTTGTTTTGTGACCCCAAGGTCTCTCAAATATCGATTTTGAGACCAATCGGATCAGTATATAAAAAGTTCAACATGGCGGACACTTTTTCAAAATTTTGAGAAGATATTCTTGTTTTGTGACCCCAAGGTCTCTCAAATATCGATTTTGAGACCAATCGGAAAAGTATCTAAAAAGTTCAAAATGGCGGACACTTTTTCTAAATTTTGAGAAGAGATTCTTGTTTTGTGACCCCAAGGTCTCTCAAATATCGATTTTGAGACCAATCGGACCAGTTTCCAAAAAGTTCAACATGGCGGACACTTTTTCAAAATTTTGAGAAGATATTCTTGTTTTGTGACCCCAAGGTCTCTCAAATATCGATTTTGAGACCAATCGGAAAAGTATCTAAAAAGTTCAAAATGGCGGACACTTTTTCTAAATTTTGAGAAGAGATTCTTGTTTTGTGACCCCAAGGTCTCTCAAATATCGATTTTGAGACCAATCGGACCAGTTTCCAAAAAGTTCAACATGGCGGACACTTTTTCAAAATTTTGAGAAGATATTCTTGTTTTGTGACCCCAAGGTCTCTCAAATATCGATTTTGAGACCAATCGGAAAAGTATCTAAAAAGTTCAAAATGGCGGACACTTTTTCTAAATTTTGAGAAGAGATTCTTGTTTTGTGACCCCAAGGTCTCTCAAATATCGATTTTGAGACCAATCGGACCAGTTTCCAAAAAGTTCAATATGGCGGACACTTTTTCCTAATTTTGACAAAAGATCCTTGTTTTGTGACTCCAAGGTCTCTCAAATATCGATTTTGAGACCAATCGGACCAGTTTCCAAAAAGTTCAATATGGCGGACACTTTTTCCTAATTTTGACAAAAGATTCTTGTTTTGTGACCCCAAGGTCTCTCAAATATCGATTTTGAGAGTAATCGGACCAGTACCTAAGAAGTTCAAGATGGCGGACACTTTTTCCTAATTTTGAGAAAAGATCCTTGTTTTGTGACCCCAAGGTCTCTCAAATATCGATTTTGAGAGCAATCGGACCAGTACTTGAGAAGTTCAAGATGGCGGACACTCTTTCCTAATTTTGAGAACAGATTCTTGTTTTGTGACTCCAAGGTCTCTCAAATATCGATTTTGAGACCAATCGGAACAGTATCCAAAAAGTTCAATATGCCGGACACTTTTTCCTAATTTTGACCATAGATCCTTGTTTTGTGACTCCAAGGTCTCTCAAATATCGATTTTGAGAACAATCGCACCGGTATCTAAAATGTTCAAAATGGCGGACACTTTTTCAAATTTTGAGAAGAGATTCTTGTTTTGTGACCCCAAGGTCTCTCAAATATCGATTTTGAGACCAATCGGACCAGTTTCCAAAAAGTTCAATATGGCGGACACTTTTTCCTAATTTTGACAAAAGATCCTTGTTTCGTGACTCCAAGGTCTCTCAAATATCGATTTTGAGAACAATCGGACCGGTATCTAAAATGTTCAAAATGGCGGACACTTTTTCTAAATTTTGAGAAGAGATTCTTGTTTTGTGACCCCAAGGTCTCTCAAATATCGATTTTGAGACCAATCGGACCAGTTTCCAAAAAGTTCAACATGGCGGACACTTTTTCTAAATTTTGAGAACAGATTCTTGTTTTGTGACCCCAAGGTCTCTCAAATATCGATTTTGAGGCCAATCGGACCAGTATCTAAAAAGTTCAAAATGGCGGACACTTTTTCAAAATTCTGAAAAAGATTCTTATTTTGAGACCCTAAGGTCTCTCAAATATCGATTTTGAGAGCTATCGGATCAGTATCTAAGAAGTTCAAGATGGCGGTCATCAGACCCTCAAACCCTGATTATGGCCAAAGAACGTTTCGAGACGATTCCAACAAGCCCAAACACGACTAGGATACGTTGTGCCGATAAGGAGTTCCAGTGCCTACATTCAGACTCCATCATCAGACCCTGAAAACTGATTATGGCCAAAGAAGGATTTGAGACGTTTCCAACAAGCCCAAACACGACTAGGATACGTTGTGCCGTTATGGAGTTCTAGAGCCTACGCTCCGACTCCATCATCAGATCCTGAAAATTAATTATGGCCAAAGTAAATTTCAAGACGATTCCAACAAGCCCAAACACGACTACGATACGTAGTGCCGTTAAGGAGTTCCAGTGCCAACCTTCCGACTCCATCATCAGACCCTGACAACTGATTATGGCTAAAGAACGTTTCGAGACGGTTCCAATAAGCCCAAACTCGACTAGGATACATTGTGCCGTTATGTGGTTCCAGTGCATACCCTTTTTTATACCACTAAGGTAGCAAACAAGCATACGGTCCGCTGATGGTAAGCAGTTACCTTAGCCTATGGACGCTTGCAACACCAGGGCTATCACTCGCGCGTTCCAGACCCTGCAGCCTCTTCACAGCCTTTTTCACACCCTTTTTGAAGAACCCCAACCTTCCGGTTCCATCATCAGATCAGCTCGATGGTACAAAATTATAGTATTGTACGGAGACCATTTTGCAGGCCGGAAACTACATTATTGCAAAGATTCAAATTAGTACATCGACTTACTAGATTTGATTATTCTACTTATACCTTCAAGGAAAGCTATAATACGAGGTGTTAAAAAATCAACATGTTTAGTACAACAGTACAACCGATGATGAAAAATACCTCATCATTAAATTCTATAATTATCATTTTATTGTTATTACATAAATATTTACAAAAAACAATAATTATTTCGTAAGATGTCTTATCAACTGAAAAAGCATTAGAAAGTATATACATACATAAAATATTCCCCAAAAAATAATTATTATATTATGTTTCATAATAGTTATTCATTAAAATTATCATTATAAACAAAAACACATAAGTTGTAAATGTATGAAGTAAAAAATACTTCTGGTTCAAAAAATCAATGAACCGAAATTATAAAATTACTTGACTACCTTGTTTCTATTCTTTACCAACGTTTACCTAAAACCGACCACTGTGCGTGGATGTTGTGTATGTACACGCCGCCACCTACGTCTTATTTTTTTGCATAAAGTGACGTGCTCTCACTTCGAAGACGTGGGGTGGACTGAGCTGCGGAGTTCACCGAGCGACTATATATCGGGAAAGCGCGCCGCCATAGTAATTTTGTATGGAAATTTCGGGCGAAAAGTTTGCAAATTTTTTACTCAAAATATAAGTATGGTACTGTATAAAACAAAAATATTCGGCGGCTTCTCTGTTCTTTATTCTCCATGATTACGTACAGTTTATTAGGTTTAAGTTCTTAATTACGCCAAAGTTATGACAGTACGGGAGTCCCTTTTTCACGTTTTTAGCGATATTCTATATTTTTTTTACAGGAATCTAGAAAGTTTTTCTTGAATCGGTTTTTTTTGGCGGCTAGTTAAACTCTTCAACTAGGCAGATGTTTTTTTTCGTGGCTACTACTTTACGTTTTCTATATAAACTTATGACAATACGGCAACATGTTTGGCTAGTACCGAGCCTTAAGAAACTATTTAACATTCTACGAATAAATAATAAAATTTTCCATCGATTTTTTTAGTAAAATTAATGTGTTTCAAGACCTAAGCTTATTTATTGACCATCTCTTTGGTCAACATAAGATCCTGTAGTACAAATGAAATCCTTGAAAGGCGCCGGTCAAACCTATAAAAGTCAGTTTATTACAGGCTGAAAAAGTCTGAATAAAGATAAACATGTCAGAAAATCTAGATTATCAGTTCATGGGCACATTCATGAGTCAACTGAAAAAAGCTAATCCGAAAGATTTCAGTCACCCAGCCGCCTGCCTTAATTTTGTTACGCAGATAAATAGCAGCGCTCGCTCCCACTTTTTCAAGTTCCATGTACTGTGAGGTTCCTTCGTTTGCTATTCTTACCGATATAGCTGGATTTGTAGTTGTTGTAAATTTCTACCACTTTGTACCTGCGATTGTGTGATTGAGAATGATCAATGCATTGATTTCATGTTTTTTTATATCGTCAATTATCTTAAAAACTGCTTCTTCCAAATAAAAAATCATTCAATTTACTTTGTGTAATGACTAAATTGAATGATGATGATTTAAAATCAAACCTTGTATTGTAATATAAAAAAGATACTTTCTTTATTATTCAGTTTTTCTTTTATATTTTGTTTTTTTTTTTCAATCATGTGGTGTCACATTAAAGTATTATCTATCCATCTATCTATCTATCTATACTTTTCAATTCGAGAGGAAGTGAAACCTTACGGGTGTGGTCAATTTGTACTAATGCGAAGCCAATATAGACACACATTTTACCGTTCAAATACGTACATAGGACTAGTATATATATTATTGTAGTATAGGTCAATAATAAATACGAGACGTATTGTTTGTGTAAGAAAAATATTTTTCTTTCCAAATAAATGTTTAGGCCTCGAAGCCTTAATCTGATTATGATCCCTGTGTTTTAGTTTTTTAATAAAAAAGTAAAAAAAATGTTTGTCGAAGAAAATTCTCTTGATAAATAAACTAAAAACGTAGTTTAGTTAGTAATTTTAAAGCCTTTTAAAAAAATAAGCATCCGCTTGGGTCGCCAAGTTTAATGGTTTTCTAATCTTATTAGGTAAAAACCCGTTTCAAGTCGAGTAGATTTTCATAAGAATGAGTAAAGGAATTTCAACTCTAAGCATACTGTACAAGAGTTAAATATGAAATGACGGGTATAAGGGATCACAAAATAAGTAAGGAAACCTTTTCAAATATAATTATCTTAAACTCTGTTTAATCTTCTACAAGACTTAAAAGGCTCACACGTAAATTATAATTTTGTAAATCAACTTTTTTCTTTCTTTACAATAAAAATGGACAAGTGCGATTCTGCGTCGCACACGAAGGGTTCCGTAAAGACGTCTACCTTTTACGGTTAAGAGTGCGTACTAAGCCAGAAAAATATGGAAAAGTCAGATGAAACAAACTTATTTCTAATCTTCGCGTGAAGATGAGATGGAGATAGCGTGTTTCGCGGAACAAAAATGAACTAAGCGCTTTTTATCTAAATAACTCGTAAAGTATAGAATATTTAAAAAAATCGTTAGTAGCAGCCCTAGGTCATATGTTAGTGATATTATGTATCGAATTTTTATCTTAATTAGATACACCATGAACGAATAAAACCGAAAATTCATTATTATTAGAGGTAGCTTTGTGATTTTTTTCTATCGAGGAAATTTCATTCCATTATGTTTTTGCTCAGATAGAACCCTCGCGTATATAATGAAAATACCCATATAAAAATATTTTTTCATTTAAATACTATTTACTTGGGTAAATTTCAATTCTAAGATTGTTATTTTGCTTTATACGCACTCTTAATGAGATATAGCCCACTGACAGACAGACAGACGGACGGATAGCAGAGGCTTAGAAATTGGCCGTTGGTACCCTTTGGGTAAGGAACCCTATAAATGACGACCTTCACCTATTACTTGAAAGGAAGTTTATTTAGTCCATATTCTGTTAGTTTATAAACCACTAGCTTCCGGCCCACAGCTTTACATGAGTTTCAATTTGGTTCCAAGTCTCTCATTAGTTATTATTTTGCATCAGCCAGTTAATGTTGGCAAACAAGCATACGGCCCGCCTGATGGTAAGCAGTTACCGTAGCCTATGGACGCTATTATGGTATTGGTATAAGTATAATCTTTATTGATCGATCTGAGAAAGGAGACTCGTTCCGAATTATGAACGTAACAAATTAATAATTATAATTATAGAAATGCATGACATACAATAACATGATGAGGACATGTTTTTATTTAGTTTTAGTTTTAGGTTACTTATGGTATTGGTATGTTTATTTCGTCAAGATTTCATCATTTTATAAAGTTATTTAATTTGAAATACTACAGCGATATTCCCATGACCAACATGAACGTAGATTTTTTTTTTTTTTTTTATATTTAATAGGCTTGCGCTTGACCGCAATCCCGCCTGATGGTAAGCGAAGATGTAGTCTAGGGTGGACCGCGCGTACCCATAAGATGCCTGTTCACTCTGGCCTTGAATAGACCCATGTTATAATTGTTTGGAAACACGTTGTCTGGGAGAGCATTCCACAACTTAGCCGTGCGTATAAGGTAAGAGGAAGCGAAACGCTTGGTACGGCAAGACGAGATGTCGACGGATTTGGAAGTAGTAGGTACATTAGTTAATAGGAATTCGTATTCAAATAAATTGGCAAAGTGTTCTAGTGTTCTATCCACAGGTTCTATCAGCAAGAATTTGTTAACGAATAAAAAACATGGCTTCTCTACCTTACCTGCCATTTATATACTTTGATATACCGACCACGATCACGGTGTAATATAATCAAACTATATTGCAATAGGATTTAGAATTCAATGAGCATTCCGAACTTCAATGTGCGAAATCAAATGATTGAATTGAGCCCGGAGAAGTCCCCATGAGGATTACTATCCCACAGTAGTGTTTTTGCAAATAATTGCAGGGGATTTTATGTACACTAATTAGAAAACTATTTTAGTGGTCTTTTCAGTATGGATATCTCAAGAGAATTTGTGGAATAAATTACAGTTTTGAGTTTACGTTCTTCATACTTGGAGAATCCATCGGTCCAGCGATTTCTGTACTATTGCTATGGAATTACAGGTAGAAATTTCACTATAACCACACCACACTGTATTATATCTGCTTTGGTATTCTGAAACGTTTTTGACAGCAACCGACGACGACTCCGTTGTGACGGTTAGTCCGGGAGGTAGCGTTGCAAACACAAAAGTCATAGTAAGCCGGCTGACGTTGAAATGTATAGTTGATCTTATATGACTAATAAGTGAACCGACCGTCTGCTCAAGTAAGTGCTCAAGTCTTCTACATCCGTCATCAGCCACTCCCAGTAAAAAAAAAGACATAGTACGCCGGCTCAAACTTGTTTCATAAGTATTTGACATAATACTGAGCTGAAAAAAATCGTCTGCTGCATGGTGGAGGGGGGAACACGCGTCAGCTGCTCGCATGAATTTGTAAAAAAAAAAGTTTACCCCTGCCGTAACCTTCCAATCCTAAACCCACCGCGGGTGCATCGCTGATGCGTGGTTCACATATTAGTCATTCAAGATCTATTGAAAAAGATGGCCATCGATCGGCGTATTAATACTACCTAAAATGCATCAGTACCTCCCGGACTATTGCATGTCGAAACAATTGAATACTTGAATAGGTCAAAAGAATTAAAATGGGCTGGAAGGTGTATTGTAAACATCAACTGCGCTCTGCGAGTGGATTTCATTTATTTTAATGATCTGAGTCGTAATCCCAAGCTAAGCAAACTTATGATATGGAAACTAGATAAAGGCTAATTTTATTTCATATTTTAGTAAAACTTTAATGTACTGAATATACCAATTTTAAAGGTTTAATATGAAGGCTATTCATTGGTTTAACTTTATCTTAATATTACGACTTAAACTTCACAAAAAGAAAGCTAGATATAGCGCCCATATTTTGAAAATATTGAAACAATTAACATTTTTTCACGAATAATGTTTAATAACATATTTGTATGTAAGTACATACTACTAAATTGACGAGGTTTTTTTTTATAAGGAATAATAAAAATAAGCCAGATATCAAAGACTTCTATATAGAATTTGGAAGAATTTTAGCATTTCCAGTAAATAAAAATGCATTGACTTTGTAGTGCTGTGCACAATTTAATCAATGTTTATTTCAACAAGAATAGTTAAAGAATTACTCGCCAAAAGTCTCAACTGTTGAGCTTGACGACGTTTTTCCAAGATATCTTCATCATTGGCTGATTTAAGGATGCCCATAATATGACTTATCCGAGCTGCAGATATCTGAAATATGTATACCAACTCTGTAACCACTATACAATTAGTATCATCATCATATTCTGTCACGAGATGTCCTCTGCTGAACTGGGCCTTTGTTTTTGACTGATTTCGACAAAGAACAGTCTTGGATTTATAATAAATAATTTGTAATAAAACATACTTACTTCAAATATCATAACATTACACAGAAACTATCATAAATTAAAGTGATCCACAAAGTGACAGGTTTTTTTTTATAATGGATACATAATACGACCTTAATAGGAGCTTCCTAAAATTAAACATTAATTAATTGACCAATTGAAAAATGTAGCACCGCACTACGAATGTATAGAGAATAGACCGCGACGACGGACGTCGTCGTCGTCAGCTGTCAAAAAAGAACAGAATTGCACTACTGTTATGCAAAATTGTAAAACGGTATTCCAACAATATACCTCAGACTAGAACCTAGGGTATTTATGATGAAATTAAGGATCAAGGCAGACTTGCTACTTTCAGTATCGGTGATCGGAGATCTGCTTTTCGGACGTCGATGCAGCATCCGAACGATGCAATCCACACACAAACTTCAGTAGCAGCTTCATTTTGTATTTTAGACACCTGATTTAGCGTCTGAAAGCTAATTTCCGACCGATTTTTACATCAAAAATAAACACAGCAACTCGCCAAAACATTCACTGATCATAACATCGCAATGCTCGCCGACGATGTGAAGTTCATCCTCACATTCTCGAGCCGCTTCCATCGTCTACACAACGTTTTAGTCGGACGTTCTTACTGCGGACCATTAGGATCTGGAATGAGCTCCCCATTACGGTTTTTCCTCAGCGCTACGATATGGGGTTCTTCAAAAAAGGCGTAAAAAAGCTCTACAAGGTCAGCAACCCCCCTGCAAATGTCCATAGGTGGCGGTGACCAATTACCATCCAGTGGCCCCTCTGCCTGGCTTGTCACTAATGGCAGCGGCAGAATATCAGATCCGGTTTCAGAATAGCGTGTAATGCTGAGTCGCTTACCAATTTTGATGACACACTAATACTCTTTTTATTACGCTTTGTGAGCTGTTATATTTATCCCACCAAAAACATTTTTAAGTAAAATGTTGCCGCCAAGACATATGGCTCGTACTGTCAAAAAGTTATCAGATCTCATGTAGAGCCAAGCTTATAACTCTACATGCACTTACTCTACAAGCCCTAACTTCACAAACTCTACACCTTAGTCAAAATATGTGGCTTGGCCGTTTCGCTACCGTCACATGGGAGTAAGGTCAAAAATGTATTCACTGTTCATTACTTTTTTGTTTTTCAATAGTTCTTGTAGTATTGAAACGGCCAAGCCACATATTACACGGTGTGTAGAGTTTGTGAAGTTAGGGCTCATAGAGTAAGTGCATGTAGAGTTATAAGCTTGGCTCTAGATGAGATCTGATATCTTAATATGTTTAATAAGTTTACTATTGACATCATGTCCTGAGAATATTGTTTATCTGGTATAATCCAAACCCAAGTTATGAGGGTTCAAAAAAACGACGAAGCGCTTCGAGAAAAGGTAGGTAGTGCCCTTTCGCTTCGCTTGGCTGTCTTGGCGGGGGGCACTTCCGTGCCCCCAGATATAGTATTCCTACCTATGTAATATGTGATGTTGTACGTAACTTCAAAATAAACTTTTCTTTCTTTAAATTATAGGTTTACTACTACTACTACTATAAAAACAAAAGTGATTAAACTTTTTTACTCCTTTGCTAGGTGATTGACTTTAATTCAAGTCAATCAAAACATAAAAAAATACTACGATAGTGCGTCGACCTCTCATTTAGTAGGGACTCATTAATTGAACTATAGCCACTTTACGTTAATTACTGTACTTTAAGGTAGAACTATCGTATGAAGGAAAGACTTCAGTTTTATGAGGTAATACTACTTTTAAGGACACTTGAACTCAAGGAGGACCGTAGACAGTGCAATCAAGAACTTAATGTATTTTACTATGACTTTTATGTAGTTGAGAGTTAATTTTCTGTCTTTTTATGCTTACATTTGTATCTCTTCATCACTCCCTATATTGAATGTGGCTAAATAAAAACCTTACCATAAAAATACATTTAGTAGATGCTGACGTAAAATAGAATTAAATTGCCATCATTTTTTTATTGAGGCATACAGCTTTATATCTTAAACTACAAATATGAAACTACCGCCAATAATAGTTATTATAATTAACTCGTTATTAAAAGTATGAAAGATATATAGATATATTATCACAGACCTTAAACTAATGTTTATGAGTGAACGAAATAGAAGTTCCGTAGCATTTTAATTAAATTCGACACTTCAAGCTACATCCAATAACACTTCTAAAGAATTGAAAGCCGTCATTTAAACTAAATGAAAAGGTAAAATAAATAGAATAAGAACTTAGAAAATAATTTAAAACGAGGAAATGGTTTTCTCTCGATAAAAAGTATTTCAACTCCTTTTACTATGTCTATTTGCATTATAGAATGCAAATAAGTCTCTTAGTAACGAACTTAAATCTTGTCAGTGAAAAAAACTCTTTCTCATAAAAGTTATAGGAAAAACTGTTTTTATTATGTACTTCCGTATAGATAGAGTCTGGCAAACGAAAGTTGAGCCTGGCTGCCATTGAAACTCTTTACATGGCAACATTCTATTTCGTCACCCGGCATAAAAAATATCAACTACTTTACCAGAACCAGTTTTGATACTAACCCTTTATTCATAATGGCTTTATAGCTAAATCAGTGTTATAGTGTCCACCTTCTCATTCTTTCGGTCACCTTAATGTTCTACAATATGCTAAATGAACTTCTACGGTCGCTAATCACTGAAACATCTATCCATATTGTTCTACGAAGGTAAAATAAATATAAACTAGAAAAAAATAAAATTACCACATTTTTTTTATTTGAATATAATATAGTACGCTTAGTTTGGGATCAGATAACCGTTTGTGAGGAATATCCCAGGATATTTATTTATTTAAAAGCATTCTATATAAAAATAGAATATAACGAGTCTATGTAAAATTTTAACTCATTTACATGCAAATATTACTTAGGAAAATCAAACATAATTTAATATTTATATATTTTTTTGTTAAGTATCAAAACAATTTATTCCTACTATACTAAGTGATACCACATCTAGTCCTTTTTAACTTTGCCGCACTTTTTCAGGTTCTACTTTCGTATGCCAGACTATAGAAGTGTATAAACTGTGTGGTGGAGGTTTGCAAAGTCTAGTTTGCGCGTGCTTACTTGCACTTTTGGCCATATGTTCCGTGTTCCGTCTTTTTTATGTCCACAGTTTTTGTACTGCGCATACGCCAATTAGCCGAATGCCCCCTGCTGATAAAGGTTATGCACTAGTCCTGGATAAGAGGCGCCCTACTGACCAAGTAAAATACACCGTGTTAATACGCCATAGTAATATGCCCGCCGCCCTTCCCGCAATCTTTTTACAATCGTGTTCGCATGCAAAACTTTGATGATGTTGTGTCTATAGTTTCATTGGTCTATGGCGTCAGATTATGCACATTATTTCACAGGTGGCCGAAATACATTAATCTCTGTGGCTGTACTAGTATTTGAATTCAAATGAGTAATATATAAAGTATTTTTTTACAAAAGTAAATAACAGTTTAACACTGTATTTTTAACGAAGAATTCTCTTAACGATCATCATGGGTCCAATATTTTCTTTAACGGAAATGAAAACGTTGTAGGTATTACGGTAAAAACCCCGAGTAAAATGTAGGTCAACCTGTGGAATTACTTGGGATAAGGTGAGTGGGAATAAAGTACTTGTAACCAAACCACTTCTGTACGTGACATATTGTAAAATACGAGACGCCGAACGTACCTTACACACCTTACTTGACTTCAATATACAGTAAAGGGATACAAAAATATGTCTTGGAAAATCCTGCCCTGACTTGTTTTTGTCTTCTTGAATTTTTAACCTTGGTGTGTAGACAAGCATGAAATTAATGAACAAAATCTACTACTGAAATATTGTTATTCAAATAAGCCTTCTCAGGCAGTTTTGACAGAATTACGGCTAACGCACGATTCGGAGAATTGTCTTTGCTAAGAATAGCTAGTAATAAAGGCTGGAAAAAATACTAATATAATTTTCGTGATATATTTTATCAGGTTTTCCTTTTTAGTGTTCCAGACCTTAAAAGGGAATAAACAGAACCCTTACCATACGGATGGATGGACATCTTCCCCCCTAGACAAGATGGTTATCGACAATCGTATCGTTATTAAACGATTAAAATTTGTTATAGGTATATGATATTGAGATTTTAAATCGAAATATCACGTGTTTTTTAACAATCTCTTATGTGAATCCCATACAAAGGTTGATTGTTTCCTAACGACGACGATTGTCGGCAACCATCTTGCATAGGGGGGAAGATGTCCATCCGTCCGTTTGTCACAGAGCTTTTACTCGATAACCAAGCAACGTAGAATCTATAAAATTGGCATGGTGGCACCTATCACTCATAATAGTACATTATGATACATGTGTGCAAAGATGGTTATTAACACTCGAGGCGGTATAAGCGATAAGGGAGCCGAGACTGTAATAATCAATGCACACGCGAGTCATACGATGTTTTTCAACACACTTGCGAGGAAAAAAACAGACATGTATTTTGCAATAAAAGGCACGTTACGAGCGAATGTGTTGAAAAAATAATTATAAAAACAAATTGTTTCGGGTCAGTTTGGATTGTTTTTTTTTAATTAACATAATATCGATTGAGGAAACATATGAAAGAGCTTCAAGTAAGGATCCTGAAAAAATTACTTATTTAAGCTATATTTTTCAACCAGAATAATAACATGGTATTATTAAAACAACGTACAGAAGATACTGTTACCCAATAATTTATACTAATGAAGGTTATCCAGTACAAGTGAATACAAAATGTAAATATTATATTGTGTTTCTTGATATAACGATTAATTGAACTTGAATCCGAATAATTTAGAATGAATCAAATTAAAGTTGCTATCAACATGTCAGCAGAGTTTCATTCAAAGCACTTGTAGAGTCAGCAATAAAAGTAGCTTAAAAAGATATACTGAGCCTTATTGTCACTGTCAACGTCTCAATGCGGAACGACAAGCTTCCTATGCTGTATGTGTACGTGAGGCCATGTATTTACAAGGCCGGCTTCCTTTTGGTGCTTCACTCGTTTATTAGGCGACACTCCGTCTTAATGTTTTTATAAATCTATAGATTTAATCAGTATTGGAAACATTCAAAAATATTACTGAGCCTTTCATTAGCCTTTAGCTTAAATGAATAAATATTATGTATGAATGAATACTGAACAAAAAACGATGTTATTATACATATTTATTAACTATATTGAATTGGAGTTAGGGTGCCTCATATCAGCATACCTATTATACTTCCGTGAATTTATGATATTCATATTAATCAAAAGAAAACTTTGGTCATATTTTTTCAGAAAAGGCTCTATACAATGGGTGGGCAAAAATTTAATTTTCCACCCCATTAGATAACAATTAGGGGATGATTTCTCACCCGGAAATGACAAGCAATGTCCATCGTGAACGATTTACGTTTCCTGTAAGGCAAGATAACGAAGCTACGAACGGGGTCAAATTCTTGAAAATTATTGGAAGAAATTGGGGAACTTTCATGGATAGGATTTTGAGGCGATGATAGCTCAGTGGTAGTGACGTCGGAAACTGAGATGAAGGTCCCGGGTTCGAATCTTACAATGAGCTTGAGCTTTCGGTGAAGGAAAACATCGTGAGGAAACCATAGCACGGTGGTAGGGTACTTTGTAGTACCCGCCTGGCTGGCTACCACCCTCAAGTTGAAAATCTGTCGCCAAGCACCTTTCGGTGTGTTCCGATAGTTGCACTTGAGAGCCAGTTCCTTCTAGGCTTTGTGTGCTTACCATCTTCGGCCGCATCATCACTTACCATGGGGAGATGGCGGTCAAACATAGGCCTATAAACAATAAAAACTTGCCGGATTCTTCTCAGTTGAAGGCCGAGTTCCGAACCGGTGGTAACTTCAGTTTTGACCTTCATAAGTGCCCTTCTGGGGCCTAAATTGAATAAATGGCTTTGACTTTGACTTTGAAAAAAAAAAAAAAAAAAGGCAAAGTCAGTAATTTATTCAGTTTAGGTCATAGGCACTCGAGTAGATATTTATTTAGGCTAAAACTACTAAAGTTACCACCGGCTTGAAAATCAGCAAGAATCAAGTCTTTCCTTATAACCAACTAATTGTCCGCCTCCCGCGTTCCCGGGATAAAAAGTAGCCTATGTCCTTCTCCATACCATAGGCTATCTGCATGCCAAATTTCATGATGATCAGTAGTTGACGCGTGAAAGCGTAACAAACAAACAAACAAACTCGCATTTATAATATTAGTTAGGATTAAGATGAGGATTATTTAGGATGCAATATAACTTGTTGATATTCATTTTACTGTATTCGGATATATTGTATGGTTTTGGATATTTATAACATCACCAACCTACACTATTCGTTGATCAAAATTGTCTAAATTTATAATCCTATTTTAAAAGCCATCAGGTAATAAACTCGATTGGCCTGTGGAAACTAGATTGCCTTGGAAACGTCAGTATAATATCAGCGGCTAAAAGTGGATATTGAAATAAGTGGTCGATCAAAATCAATATTCCAACTACATTTAGCGTGTCATGTCGATAGCATGCGACCTATAAAAGGTGTTATTAAAGGGTTAATAATTAATATACCAGCCCTATTAAAGGTAAAAATAGTTATTCGTATTTCAGCTATAATGAGGAGGGAGGAAGAATATGTAATCAAAAAGGGACTCAAAGGCAGTTGGAATAGGGATAGGTCTTAGATAGGATTGTCGATAACCATCTTGTCTAGGGGGGCTGAAATGCGACTGTAAATCGCAACGCATTTTTTAAATATGCATTGAAATTCAGTAGGTCTATACAAAAGCGAAACACCACATTTTCCTCATGCAGAATAAGAGATTTTTGTGTGGGTTTTGTATGTAACATTCATGTGACCTATCCGTAGCTCATGGCATTTTCCATATAAAAATCTTTCCGGAAACAGGCACGCTGATACACAGTGGTTCTAGAGGGGTTGATATTGCAATGTTATAAATATACGATCTTTTTTATGGTGCGTCCATGCTACGCGAAGCGAGCACGAGCCGAGCCTCGAACGAACAGGATTCGTTCGTTGTTCGCGTAGCGTGGACGGACTTGCGAGCCTCGAACGAGCATTCGTCTCGCGCTCGACTGCGCTTCGCCCGATTGTCAGTTTTTTTCACGAACACAGGGATTCGCAACGCGCTCGTTGAAGGCTCATTGTAGGCTCAATGTATGCTCGTTCTATGCTCGTTATAAGCTTGTTTAGAAGCAACGATTGAATCCTGTTCGTTCGTGGCTCGGCTCGTGCTCGGTTCGCGTAGCGTGGACGCACCATTAGAGTCATGAATTTTGAGTAATAGTACAAGTTCGTTGCCGACTCCAGGCAGTAGCAGCAGGCGACATGTCGTCGTGACATTACTTCTTTTTCTTTCGTTTCTATGTATTACTATTGAGGTGACGTGTCGTTAGCAACGGAAGAGGTAGTGTCGCTGCGACACGTCGACTGCTGCTATTGCATGTAGTCGCTACTACACAGAGAAGAGTTCTGCGTTCCGAGTTCTGCATTCCGCGTTGACTTGGGGGGCTTTTGAAAGTAAAAAAGTGTATGATGTGTGATCAGTAGCGAATATTGCAGAACTATAGACTGCTTGCTGTGTGCACAATAGTCAACACGGAATGCAGAACTCGGAACTCGGAACTCTAGATGCTCCATGCGGTAGTTAACGAGTTAAATTGATAAATAACCAACTAGCAATCAAATTATAGTCGCTATAATTTCAAAAGCATACGAATTTATTCAATATCTCAACTAGCGTGTTGATTTGATATAATACCGTACAATCGAACTGCTTCCCCTCAGTTCAATATTATATAACATCAAACAAACTAATCAACTACACAAATTGGATAAAGATAATATTCAAAGTTCACTACAATTCCACTGAGGAAGTTTGTAAAGCGTACAAAGCTTGAATATACACTGTAATTTGCGCTATTACAGAGAAATCTCGGTATTAGGTAGGTAAATAACTTGATAAGAGTCTTATCAGGTAATTTACTACCTAATATATATATATATACTGCGGAAGTGTAGTTATTTGTTTGTTCTTCTCTGACGCAGCAACGGATCAACAGATTTTTTAATACAGAATATATTTTAGGAGCCGATCCCACAGCTAGCACTCCAGAGTTCTTCGGTCAGAGCATGGTCAGAGCTCTACATGCGTTCTCTTTGACCGCCGCGGTCGTTCTGTGCAATGATCAAAAACGCCGCATGGATTAAAGTGAACGCTAAACGCAGAACTCTAGACTCGTAAAGCACTTACAACCTCTCAGGGCTATATTAATAACATTATAAATATCAACTTTTGTTCTGACATTTAATAATTCATCAGATTTTCGTATAAAAATGAAAACATTTAAATTCAACCAATGTCAACATCGATATGATTATCTATACTATTTCGATGAAAGTCAATGTTTGTCTACCCAGGTATTGACATAAAAAAAACAAATGTTACGAACTATACGCGTAGCAAAATACTGAGTGACAGGGCACGGGAGGTGTATATAGGATATGTATATATAGGTATGTACTACAAAATAAGGAATTGAATTTTGTTAGAACAACAAAATCTTGAATGTTTGTTTTTGTAAAAAGTAATAAAAAAAATGTTTTTGTTTTTGATGTTATTAGTAGTTCTGTAAGGTTAAGTATTTTCCAATAACCTTGTATAAATAGACAGTTCGACTTGAGAGCCAGTTTTTATTTTTTATGTTTGTTACCTCATAACTCCATCATTTATTAACCGATTTGGAAAATTATTTTTTTATTTGAAAGGGTACGCTTCCCGTTTGGTCCCATTGTCATCAGATCAGGATTTGATTACTTCTTAGTGTACTTTGAAGTTGGTTTAAGGTTTTTGTAAAACAGTCCAATTATTGTACTCTGTTTTTATAATCGTGTAAACAATAAAGAATTTTTGTATTGTATTAAACCATACAATGGGACTATGCTATTGCCATGGAGAGATATCTGCTTGACAACATTCCGTATACATGTATGTACAGTGCTTTAATATTAATAATGAAATAAGACATTATACTTCTTCGTTTTAACATGGATTCGTACGCTGGTGTCAGACGATAATTACGTCCACACACGTAATTTGAGTTGGATTATTAAATAAAAATATGTATTCCGAGAACCTGAAAAACAATCTTCTTACTTCAAGCGAGAATTCGTGCGAAATTAATATTTGAACAGGCAACCGTTCCATGTATTGCTGTGGTATATTCTTTATTTATATCATTTTGAGGCGTAAGAAGGCAGATTAACTTTAACTGCGAGATAGGTTTATGGTATAACTTCGTATCCCGTGGTAAAAATACTTGCTAGCTTTAGAGCTATTTGATTATTGCAGTACCAATAATTAGTTTTGAAAACTTTTCGCTAGCAAGCAGTGATTAGCTCGTTGAGAATAAAACCCTTTAAAACTATTGTTTGCCTATAATGTATCAGCCACAGACAACCACTGCACAAAATTAAGCCTTTTAGCCTTATTAAAACAGATGCTTGCTTTAAATAGCAAGTTTAGTAAAACCAGTCACTTTCTAACGTCATATAGCAAAAAGAGACGTGGCTAAATTAAAATCTAGGTTTGCTTTAAAACAATTTTTGTAGTAAAGGGGACGAACTAACGTGTTAATTCCTGGAGTTTGTAGATTGTTCATAGGTACAATGCTTTGCAATATCCAATAGCAGTTATGACATTAAATTACAGACCTAGATAGCTCTATCGAAGTTCTCTGAAGTCTATAGGTATTATAAATGTTTCCAACTTGGACCGCGTTTCACAGGCACTTTGACCTAGAAGTAAGATCTTCGATTTCAATTGAGCAGTCTACCACCTTGCTCTATATTATATAAATACGATAACATAGCTGTGTTTCTAAATTAAAGGAAATAAAAAACCCGACTGCGTAAAACATAAAATTCAAGTTAAGTATATTCAAAATTCTGTAGATTTAAGAGCTTGTTTTTCTCTTTTCGGTTAATTTATGTTTTATGCAGTGGGGTTTTTTGTTTCCTTTAATAATTTAATTTATTTCAGACTTTTTAGTTTTATAAAGAAAGAGTTGTATGTAAGTAAATGAGCGGTACGGTAAAGGAACGCTGACAACCATTGCAAATCTGTGATTTACGTATGGTAACGGCTCAGTACCAACTGTCCTTGCATTAAACGTGGTTTTTTGCAGTTTACGTCAAAATGGTAGCATAAAAGTATTACAATATATACATATATGGAATGGTCTATTTACAAGCTTTCATTTGATACCCATATTGTTATAATAACGAAACTTTTATTTTTAATACCCCCCCCTATTTTTTATTCTTAGGCGCCATATAAACATAATATACCCTATGGCACTCCCCCAGTCAATACGAATCTAACGACACCTCACATGCTTAAATCCATCAAGGCGTTTAGGCTGCAGAGCGGCACAAAGAAATAGACATGCATACATACATACATACATACATACACTCGAAAAACATAACCCTCCTTCCGGGTCAGTCGGGTAAAAATATAGGCTTTGAATCGCGTCGCGATTATGTCAGCCCTATTGATTAACGTAAATAGATTTCACAACAAAAAATAAATTCTAACAATTAATAACATCAAAAATTATTTTATACACAGTAACAGCTGCGTCGCCCAGCGGTGCAGCCAGAATGCTTTGGAATACACCAATATCCCAAGGATTTATATTGTACTTATTTGCTAATACTACTCTAATAGACTCGCTCCGAACACATTCAGCTAGAAGATGATAAACATCCTCTGGCACTCCGCAAGATGAACAGTTAGGGAAGTCCGCCCGCCTCATCAGATGCTTGAATCTATTGAGAGGCATGTGTCCCGAGTAGAGGATTCGATCCCGGTCAATTTTTCTAATCCCGGGATTTCGGGATTATCTACAGTTTATCTCGGGATCCCGGTATAGTCCCGGGGTTGTATTGGTAATGGAAAGTGGTAACAAAAAGACAGTAAAAGATATCAAAATCATTTTTTTATTTATCTTTTAGTTTTGTGAGGACATAGAATATTTAAGTTTTAAATATTCAAAAAGTTTCTTCTTATAAAATAAACAAACTAGGCACTTCTGTAAATAATTTATGAAACTAACTTCAAAAAATCAACTTCTTTAGACTTATTTAGATAAACTATAAAAAATACCAAGTATATGCTAAAGAGATCAATGTTTATTGGTACTCATATTTTTAAATTAAATTGACCAGAAACTTTATAAATTACTTATTTAAACCACGAAAATAAAATCTAAGGAATAACAACGCATCCAACGTCTCATCTGCAAGCATACTTCTCAAGTTGTTGCACAAATATGAAGAGGCTGAAAAAGCGCGTTCAGGCTCGATAAAAGTTGGAGAAATCGTCAATAAATTTTTATAAGTCTTCTCCAAATTATAACCTCGAGTGGAACTAGCCTCAAAAAGATTCATATTAAAAAATGTATCAATCCCGAAAATCCCGGGATTCATTATATTTGATCCCCAAAATTTCGGGTCCTAAATATGACCCCGGGATCCCAAGATCCGGGATCCCGGAAGTCTATGCGCTATAACCATATGATGTCTCTTTATTGTACTGTCTTTACACCATGGTATTCGAGGAGGTTCTTGCTTCCGTTGTTCTTATAAATGTTTCCAATTTCATCACTCGGACCGCGTTCCACAGGTAGTAAGATCTTCGCTTTCAATAGGGATGTTGCCTGGGTAAAAATATAATAATTATAATTAGTCCGTCAGTTAGATTATCAAAAAATATTGGACACGTATTTTTTGCTTTACCAAATCATTAACAATTCACGAAGATAAAGCGCGACTAAGTTCGGGAGTGGGGGCTCGTGACGTCACTTGTTCCTAAAAAGTGTACCACACCGTGACGTCACGCGGAACTTCAACACACGATATCTTCGTATTTTTTTGTTTAATTGACAAAAGAAAAAAACCGTGTTTAATATTTTTTGATAATGTAAATGACGGACTAATTAGTTTTTTTCAGGAAAGTAGCCTATTGAGCAGTCTACCACTTTGCTCTATATTATATTAATACTATAATATAGCTTTGTCTCTACAAAAATATATCCTGGTTATACCTATTATATTCCGATGTTCCATTTCATTGATGAAATGTCACCTCCGCTTTGTAAATATTATTTTCATACAATATTTTTAAACGAAGGTTGAAAGCGATTCACTTTCAACGTTTGATGTCAAAGCATTTTTGAGTGCCGTGAATTTTTGGTATGTACACGTATTTGTTACGGGGTCATAGAGATTATTGACCTAAAAACGAGCCTCGTTAACCATTGAATAGACCATCAAGCTCATTGCGGTTTGGCAGATTGTACATGCCTTTGAATTTGGTTTCTCTGCAATGCAGACTTCTCACGATGTTTTCCTTCTCTTAATAACTAGCAGTGATCGACGAATTACGCATGGCTTTTGTTACCTCGCTATCCATGCCTCTTCAAAGCCTATGACGCTCCAGTTGAGATAACATACCAACCGATGAAGAAATTAATAATTATACCACATAATATACATGTAACACATACACTGAAAAAAATGATCTACAAAACTAGTTGTGTAAGTTGACGTTTTGTTGTCGGGAAACTAACTTTAGTTACATTTAATCAAATAATTTAGTAACGAACAAAAACTAGTTTTATTACTGGTAAGTTTAGTTCGCAAGTCACTCTGTTTAGGTTATTGATCGTGTACCGGCAAGGTACATTGATTGAATAATTGATAGAAAGATCTTACTTGATAGCTGTTGATGACTCCCTGGTGCACCACTTGATTGGTGCTGTAGAGAGCTGCCGACTGGCTTGACTGCCTGGCGTTGACTTCCTCCAAGTTCACCACTTGATTGGTGAGATGGGAAGCGGCTGAACGGTTTGATTGCTCAGTCCAGTGCTCCTTGATGAGCACGAGTTGAACACCACTTGATAGGTGTTATTGGGTTGCAGGGCGACTTGATAGCCCTGTCCAGCGCTCCTTGATGAGCACTTCCTTGCACACCACTTGATTGGTACTATAGGAAGTTGCTAAGCGACTTGATAGCTCAGCAGAACTGGATGATAAACCACAATTTTACTGATACACCTCACTCGCGATAGATCCTGAGTTAGACCAACACGCGCGAAAGGTCTTTTGCTCGAAGGACCATAAATGTACCGGCAAGGTACATTGATTGAATAATTGATAGAAATAATAGAGGAAAATTAACTGGAAACTATTTAATGATCTGAATTAATAATAAAATGTAGGTGAGTACACGGTATTGATGTTTGATGTGAACTGACTTGAAAGTAATATAAATTATTGCTACGTAAGTTAATGCTGACCGCGCAAGTGTACGGTCGTTAGCCCGTACAGATCGTTAAATTTTGTGTTACTGTTAAATAAAATTTTGTAGCCACTTGTAGTCCATTTTTTTCAGTGGAAATAAACCAACATACAAGTTATGAAGGTCTAGGTTTCCTTTGCTTGTTCGGAGTCGACTATCGTTTAAAATGTTGAGTTAAAGTCGTGAATAAATTCACTGTGTACTTAATCGTATTAAAGCCGTAAATATAAGCGTCATCAATATTACTCACGTTCTGAAATAATTACGCATATCTATGTAAATGGAAATTAATAAAATTGATGGTTTTCATAAATCGTTTGTATCATATAATTGAATTGGGTAGATTAGATTGATTGATTGAATAGACAAACATACTATACTATTGAAACTCCTTTTTTTTTTAAATCGAGCTAATAATTTAATCGTATTCGTAATGAACATACGCTTTAATTTTAAATACCTATTTGGCTTATTGTGGCAATTTTTTTTAAGTTATTTTTTTAAATAGTAAACATTGTTGTAGCAGAAAACAAAACAAGAAATAGTGTATTAAATTTACTTAAGAATGTTATACGTTCTTATAAATCAATTTAAGGATTGTCTACAGAACTTGGCACCCATTTAGATATCAACACAACTACACCATAATTATCATAATATTGAACTTGGCTCCCATTTTCACATTTATGTTTTTGGTGGGATACCTAATTTACGTAGATCATAGAAATAAAATAACTAAGTATAGAACGCGAGTATCGCACAGTTTCACCCAGTACCAGCGTAGGCAGATGAGCTATAGATATTTATATTGATGAATATGTGACAATAGGGACGTAACTGCGTTGTGCCCCGAGTTATCGATAGCCGCATAATTCATTGTAGTATGTATAGGTATGTATGTTGCTTACCTATTTAGTAAGTTCTGGCAAATATACCAACCGCATGTTAGCATACAATTAATATTAAAATTATAACGTAAAATATACAATTGGTAAATTTATTAGGTGCCTACGCATTTCGAATGACCCTGGATGCAAACATAAAAATACGAATTTTTGCTCATTTTGAGGTAACTTAGTACCAGTTTCACTGCTTCCTGATAACGTATCCAGCAGGGTTACATGCGCATGATGCGCGCCTTGAGATAATTTTCTTACCATATTATGTCGTGCGCGGTGAAGTTCAGTTTGAAAAAGCGCGGCATTTATTCATGTGATTTATACTATAGGTACACGAGATGATTCGATGACAAAATTATCTCACGGCTCGCATGTTAGCTTTTCAGAACTAAACTGACAGATGATGATGATGATGAGATGATGGATGATATTTCTGGCACATAAGTTCTAGATATGCTAATTGATAGGCCTCTAATCTCGTAAATTACTGAATGTAGATAGAATAATGAAATAGAACCATATCTGGTCAAAATGCATCTGAAGACGATTCCAAGAAGTCCAAACACGGCTAACATACGTTATTCCGTTACGGAATACCAGTGCCTACTTTCCGGATCCATCATCAGATCAGCTCAATGGTCCCAAATTAATGTATTGTCATCAGTACTTGATAAGCGTGCAAAATTTCAGTTTAATCTGACGTTTAGAAGTCGATGAAAATTACGTTTGAAGATTACATTATATGCATACACATATACCTACGTACATATATACATACAGGTGAAGCTTATAAAAGCGTGTTAAAAAGCGCCCCACACCATTTTGTCACAGTTTTACCAACATAATTTTGTCGTACGATATGGTGACTAGAAGTAGGTTAAATAAAATCGACATCATAGATGTGTTTACATACTTAGTTACCTACACGTGAAGCTAATAAAAGCTTGTTAAACAACTGACACTTCAGTATAATATTACCGAGAAAGTAATTTTACCCATTAGAATTTTTTGTTCAGTCTCAAAAAAGTCGTAAAACACAAATTCCGACTGAACAATTCAATTAATTATTAAAACCGAATAATTGCTTTAATATTTTGGTATACTATTAACATTCCATTATAAAAATAAAACATTTAGTTCTCAAAAGGCCTACAACTTGTTTATGAACTATTAGAATATTTATCGACTGCAGTATCCGTCGCGCTACATCACTAGTTGCGGCGCGGCAGTGCGGGGCAGCGCGGGAGGCCAAATCGTGCCCGCCCCTCGCGTCTATTTCACCCCCGAGACGCGTAATTTAATTGTTAGAAATGCATTAATATTTCGACTTACCGATGAAAAGTGACATTAGATTTATACTTTGAGTGTGTCCTACTATCATTACTGCACAATCGAACTGCACATTTAACCATTTTTATCGGTAAAAACAAAAAAAAACATCCGAGCAATTCGCACCTGACGCGCACAGCTAGTACTCGACAACGACTACTAGCGCTTGCGGTGGGATCGTTGCCTTGTTCAAACCCATGTCTACTGTTCTCACTTGGTTACTGCCACTCTAGTACATTTTAATTCTATGACGTAGATGAATCTAAGCTAATTTACAATAGTTTCAAATTTAAACGCTATAGCTAACTCGTTATAATACTGATTTATCTGTCTACGATAACAAATGAAAAAAGCGCCTGTAAAACAACTAAGAGCAATCCAAACGGTATGCACAATGCTCCAAAAGAAGAAAAAATTGAAAGGAAATTCAATAATATTTACCTACTATCTAATATTCTCTTCCTTCTTATCCCCAAAGAGATAAACAAGGAACTGAGACCCACATTTCACCAAAGATATTTTAAGTCTCAACGTAACATGTCGCATTGGGGCAACAGTTAATCATTTATAAACAAAGAAACGCCAATCATGCTTTAAGGAATATTTCTATTCCACACGATGTTATTTTAGCCATTTTTATATCAGGATGGCAACTCTGGATTCGCTTCTAACTTTATTGCAAACTTCCGACCGTCAAAAAAGTAGGTATAATGTAATCGAACTAAAATAAACTTGATTGAGAGCTCGGTCATTCTCTATAGACTATTTAAGGTGCTCCATTTTTAAAAGTTCACGATATACAAAGATTACATTACTATTGGTCCCCAGTCTAGGTCAAAGGTTTTGTGGCACCCACTCTCTCGAGGGAGCCACAAATACCTACTAACAATCGGGGGGCACGGCAGTGCCCCCGCCGAGTCGAGCGCGAAGCAAACACTGCCGTACCATCCTTTACTGGAACCATTTCGCCGCATTTTCAGGCGCCTATTTGAGAACCTCTGGATAAGACCAGAACGCAGAAATTTTCGTCATCCAGTAAGCTATAATCACATACTTAAAATCCAAAATTTCAAGTCTGTAGGTCATTTAGTTCCGAAGTTAAGCGAAAGCAAAGTTTCACATTTATGAAACTCACTCACTCACTCACTCACTTATGATCATCAAAATAGAACTAGTACTTCCCATAAACTCAGAGAGCTGAAATTTGGTACAGAGTTAGGGTTTAATGACCACATAAAGGGAAAACTATAAAAACTCGGATAATCGAAGATCTGGAGTACCTGGTGACCCTGATTAGAAAACACAAGAGCCCAACCAAACTATTAGAGATATCGACATACCGCCTTTACAAAAAATATTCAACTTGGTGGGCCGCATCATTTTCTACAAAAAGAAGTGAAATCCCATCAAAAACATTCTGTAAAAAACTAGCCAAGTCTCGATGAAATGTCTTGTTTATCTCTAAAAAGTAATGAAATCTAGACAAAGTCGTGCCAAGTCTAAGGTTCCTCACTCCGATTTCTTTATTATTATAGTTAATGTTGTGTGCCGTGTTACTAGCCGAAATTAAAAAAAAGTGTGAAACAAATTCAGTAAAAGCTCAAATTTTACCTGAACTTTGGCCATATCTAATGTACCTATAAATTTTAAAAGTAAAGAAAATATTTAGATACCAGGCTTGCAAATGTATTGGAGATTCTAAATAACTAACTTTTTTTTCACAAACTTGTAAGATTTTTTCACAAGAAGTATACGTCTGGAACAAGTTTTATGATATGCGAAATCATGAATGACGACCTAGCGAAGCGGCCGCGAGTGATCAGCGGAATTTACCGACTGATAACCGACGGCACTGATGCTGTCTCTCTTTTTTCGCAGTCAAACATTACGTTGGATGAAACAACAAGCTTTTAGACTATGCTTGCGTTGAAGTTGCGCCGGCCACAGAGGGCCGCCATAATGAACGAAATTAATTTTAGTACAAAAACTGTCAAAACTGACAACTAAAAGATCATTGTGGCACGATTGTAGTTTCATCGGAAAGCTATTATGGCGCCATTATGACGCTATTGTGTTAGTAGACTACCAAAACTGTAAAATGTGTCAATTTTGACACCACTGATAGTTCATTGGAACACAATTGTAATAGCAGTAGAGGTGGGTAGCTATTCTAATAACTAGCCAAAAAACGGCTAGTCACAAAATAGCCACGGCTATGTTATCTGTCAACACGATAATTGGCTATTAGCTACTGGGTGGCTACTGGCTACAGGATGACTACTGGCTACTCGCTAGCTAGAAAGAATGAGGAGTTTTCTCACCTGCCTAACTGTTGATAATTCGAACCAATTTGAACCTTAAGTGCACGTATTGACAAGTATTTTGACCATAGAGGTATCATAAGAAATTCTCCTCATTACGAGAAGTTTACGTCACACACAGCGGGTAGCCGCCTAGCCGCCACAGGTCACTAGCCGCCACTAGCTGGCCGGCTAGCCAAAGCCATTCTAGCCGCCACTAGCTGGTAGCTGGCCGGCTAGCCAAAGCCAATCTAGCTGAGTAGCCGGTAGCTGTGTGTGCGTGCGTGTAGCCAAATAGCCAAAATAGCTGACTAACTAGCTGGCTTTTACACCACATATAGCCGGCTAGCTAAGCTATTGAAATTTCGGCTAGTTACCCATCGCTAAATAGCAGACTTGGGCCCATGTATCATGACAACCAAAAGTTATTTTCACGAAAACCGTGATTTTATATAAATACATAAATAATCAGATATTCTAGGCCCACACAGAAAACTAAGAATTGTCTGATATACTACAATATTCCCTTTATTTTGAATGCAAGCCTTCGATTCAGCCGTATGTAACCTAATCGCGGGGTCCTCTGGCTCTGAAATTCAATTAGCAGATTAGGTTTGACCGTCTGTCTGTAGATGTACGTTCACATTCACAGTGTCATTTGTATGGAAATACGAGTAATTGGCTTGAAAGGTGCAACATTCTGTTTAATGTAACAAAGGATAACTCCAGCGTGATTTTATGGTAAAAACGAAAGTATGTAGTTGAAAAAACCCTATGATAATGAATCGGCTTCACTATGTAAATTCCCTCAGTAGAGATAAACTGGGGTGATTCCTCACACACGGCTCTGATCCCAACCTAAGCGAAGCTTGTACTATGGAAACCTGATGATATACTAAATTTTGTATGTAAATACATACTTAATATACATAATTACACCCAGACTCAAGACATGCTGACATGTTTATGCACACAAATGCATGTCCTGAGTGGGAATCGAACACACGACCTGCGGCACGATGATGGAATCCATATCAGTTACCTGGTTTCCGTATTACAAGCTCTGCTTAGTTTAGGATCAGGATGACCGTGTGTGAGGAATGTCCCAGGATATTTTGTAAAGTTAATTTATAACAAAGATTTTTTACTTGTTGCAAGGTTGAATCGAGCGAGATCGATCAGAAAGCGCCGCAGTAGTGTGAATTGCCACTAAGTAGTACGTAGTGGGGGAGAGGCTGTTGCGCCCGCGCAGCCAGTGTGACGCGGGCACCGTAGTACACCGGAGCGGTTTTAACGATTTGCTACCAGCCAAATCGAAACAGAACTGCTTTCCACCAAGTGAAAGTGCCAGGATGTTGTGAAACATGTGCTATGTGTTTTTGTGTACAATAAACCAGCATAGTTCATCATACGTGTTGTGATACAAGATGCTGTGATTGACTACATTTGTGGATGACGCTACGGTAGGTCAAGTTGTTCCGCATGCAAACTTAGTAAGAAACAAGAAGCGAGTTTACTGTCAGTCATTTGTCAAGTCATGAATTGTACGCAATCGCTACTTTTGACAACGCTTTAATTATAGCTAATGACTCTTCCGCTAAATATGTCATTTGCGTACCGACGAATTATTTCAGTCTCTATTTTGTGTGGAATACGGAAGGTTTTTGTCCAACGTGTTTGTTGTTCTTTTGCACTTCCTATAAATTATTATTCAAAGCAAACTAGTTTTATTCATAACTACTTTGTAATGAGGGACTTACGCAATGGTATTGCTTTGTGGAAACAATCATAATATTAAGAAATTTTATATAAGAGTTTTTCGGGTGCGCTTCTGATTCGGGTGACGTATCGATTGGGTCATCTATGAAATCGAATAGCTTTTAGTTGAAACTAGCTGTCGTGATAAAAAGTAGCCTATAATACTGGAGGATAATGTAGCTTCCTATTAGTGAAAGAATTTTTCGAATCCGACTGGTAGTTCCAGAGATTATCCCGTTTAAACAAACAAACAAAAAAACTCTTCCGCTTTATTATAGTAGTATAGATTAGCATAGATTGTATAAAATGAGACTCACCATCTTTATCTAATAAAATGATAGGATAAAAGGATAGGTCAAAGCTTAGGATAAAATTCAAACATTTGAATATTTTTATGACATAAACTTCATAAACTTTAGATTCGTAATAGAATATTAGATTTTTAGCAACGATTAATTATATCATTATTCTCTAAATTTTTAAGAATAAGTTATTTTCAATTTAATGAAAAATGAAAAATATTTTATTTCTGCAGGCCATTCGACGCATAAAAAACATTAGAAAAAAATTTAAACATGCAAAGAAAATTACACAGTACAATAAAAAATTATAATGCTAAAAAGTTAAAAACACGATCATAATGATGTTGCCAACTTTAGCTACATTTTAGCAATTTCAGATTTTAGTGATAATTGCCATAAAAAGTCAATGCATTATTTTGACAAGACTTCACTGACGTGTCTCACAAAAGCCTATCCAATGTAAATAATTGGACTGTTTTACAAAAACCTTAAACCGACTTCAAAGTACACTAAGAAGTAATCAAATCCTGAACTGATGACAATGGGACCAAACGGGAAGCGTACCCTTTCAAATAAAAAAAGAATTTTCCAAATCGGTTAATAAATGACGGAGTTATGAGGTAACAAACATAAAAAAAAAACCTTTTCCTTTTTTTGAAGTCGGTTAAAAATACTTATTTCCATACTATTTGGGCGCTATTTTCCTATGTCCTACCTAAATTTAAGTGACCTAAAACAGTTGTAGGTACGCAAATCCTTTTTTCCAAGATCTCTGAACATGTTTATTAATGTGGCTGAGTCACATTTTACACCGGTCAAGTTTTGGCCAGGTAATAAAACCTTTCGGTTCTTGAAGGTCGATCAGCTAACAAAGGCCATTGATACCATGATCTGACATTAATATTACAAGATCCATATTATAGAACGAGAAAACAAGAATCAAAACTTAACTGTCTCAAGCATATATTGTGCTAATCGAAAATAAACCTTATGTTATAGGGTCACGTTAGAAATTTAATTGTTTTAATTTTGACTCTTAACTTGGCTTTACCATTGATTGAGGATCTATAAATATAACCATAGGTAAGTGCCCGAAGCGAAACAATCGATTTAAAGTTGAAGGTAAAGATTTGAATACTTCCGTAATCATTGCATTGAAAACACGCCGTCTTTAAACTAGTTTTATCCCGGTTTTACATGAATCTTTTGAATTCTTGGATGTAAAAATATCCTGTATTTTACTCCAGAATACCTAATATTCTATGTACCAACTTTCATTAAAATCCGTGATAAACATTCACACAAGCATGCACCAAAACTGTTGTATTAATATTAGTAGAATCAGTAGACTAAAACCAGAAAACTATTTTGATTGAAAAACTTTACTTGCACACTTTTAAAGAAAATTAAGATCCTAAGATTTTTTCTTTTTATGAAGATAAATGCGATGAGCAAACTACATACTTTTAGAAATAGCATCCTTATCAAAGAAGTTTATTCTTTTATATTAAAAATTTACAATCGTTTAAAGTACTACAATCTTTAAAAGTAACTTACCTATCACATTGAAATTCGTAAAACTAGCTAAAATCACCTCTTACCTTCTGTCTATGCTTAAAAATATGCTTTTAGAGCAGCCGGATCAATAAAATTAAATATCAAAATAATGAAGGCTTTAATTTTGAGACAAGAAGCCTATACTTCCGTGTTACAGTGAAGGTAAGCGGATACGCGGATAGCAGGCAATTTCTAGGTACCTGTTTAATGTTTCAAGGTCTAAATCTTCAATAATTTGATCTTAAATAACCATTCGATTTGAAGTGCTGAGTTTCTTGCCGGAAGTCTTCTCAGTTCCAGTATATTACGAACCGGTGGTAGAATCAATTGTAACATTCGTAAGCTTTTCGTAAATTCGCCGCTGCCTACAGACATTTGCAAACAGTAGCCCGATTCTCATAACAAAACGTCAACGACTTCCAAACGATTTAAAAATCGAAACTGCTATTCGTATTCTCGTAGCACGTTTTGCGCGGTTGAAGAACGATCCTATCAAAGTTCGAGTAACGTATCGTTGTAAGCGTATTCCGGTAATTAAATCGACCTCAATAATCGAAAGAGTAACCATTTAAAAATTTTTTCTCCAATAAAGGTTATTTGGTAAATCAATTAGGATTAATATGGCAATTATTATTTTTTGCCCACATGAGTATTTAGGTAATTGCTTGCTTGTCGTTGAGTTTCAATCCTATTGAGTTATCGTTCGATTGAAGTAGCACGGGAATATGAAAGTAAAACTGATGTTTAGTTGGAAGATTTCTAAACTAGCGATATTTCGATCGTTTCGTATTACGAGAATCGGGCCACAGGGGGATTCCCAATGTGTTGCCGACATTATAGAGCTCTTTTTACGCCTTTCTTGAAGAACCATACATACACCATACAACCGCTGAGGGAAAACCGTAACGGTGAGCTCATTCCACATCCTAATGGACCGCAGTAAGAAGTGAGTTTGGACACAGATCCGCCCATATATAAATTATGCTCAGTTTGTAGAACCCTATTCTCCTTGACGTTGTAGGATTAAGAAAACACAGACGCTGGGAGCGACGTTTTATTGTAATTTAATTAATATTATAAAAGTGAGTGTAATGTCCTCCTGGTGTCAGTCGGAGGCCAAAATCAAGCCCATTTTAAACAATAAAAAAAGTGCAAGCCCCATTCAAATCCATTGGGTTTTTGCATTGTTCTCTTTTAATCTTTTACAGTACTTACTTAACTAAAACGCTCACTCTTTAATGAAAATCAAAGATAATTGTTTTTCATCGATTACGAATTTGCTGACTGTCTAGACTTTACCTTTAGTCTGAAATTTAAATTACAATAAGTACTAATTTAAGGGTATCCGAAATAAGTTTTTTGTTTATTAAAAATAATACAAACTAGAGGTGCTGAATTGCTGATGCTGAATTCTGAAAATACCGCGTTCCCGAGGGATAGTTTTCTTGGGATAGCAAGTATTCTATATGTTAATCCAGAACATATTGTATCTGTGTGCTAAATTTCAACCACATCCGTTTTGTAGTTTTTGCGTAAAAGAGTCACAAACATCTTCACAAATTAAATCCTCACATCCATACAAACTTTCACATTTATTATTATAAAGTAGTAGTAGGATTTTAGTAGGACAGGATAGGAAGTAGGAGGTCTGAAATTAAAGGACTTGTACGCACGGCAACAGATCTAGCTATAGTTCTCAAATATAAGCAGACCTCTCATTGTACGGAAATCCTATACAATGCGATATCAGCTTATACTGGAAATGTATAGCTTGATGTGTAGCCGTGTGTACACACTTTATGCAGAATATTTACAAATCCTTACTAATCTAACTCTGTAGGTATCCCAAAGCTACTTCACATTACTAAAGTAAATATAATACCTATAATTAGTAATCACGTTTAGTTAGCAAGCTTCAGCCAAACCACTTATGAGTCAAGAGGTGAGCAAGATTCCATCTTTACTTGTAGGCGACATTCCTTACTCGGATTGCTTAGTCTTTGATTATCAGGTTTTTTGTTACTATGCGTCATAAAATGCTGTTTTTAACAGCTTTTGTTTTGTGACAAGTTTGTCATATAAAGCTATGTATGTATCACATTTTATCTCTTCTTTTATATCGAAAATCAACAAGCATAAAATTAAGTCACACAGGTTTACGATATTTTTTCACCTTCCCGGAGAAGAACTGCCATCAATAATAAATTGTTAGCATGGTGCTCCCACGTCACGAAGATATTTTATTGAGTATTAAAAACGTTTCTCGAGAGGTTAATTATAATAATCAAAAAAATTACAATGACTGACAAACTTTTTATGCCTTGAGTCCCAAGCCCAAGAGTATGCAATAGGTACATAACAACGAAATTAAAGGTTCAATTAATAAAGCATTAAAGTATTATTATCAGTTTGAATGTCAGTATACAATGGAGTTTCTAACACCCACGGATCTAGTAGCCCAAGGCAAAAACAGCCTGCGTGGTAGCTTGGTGACTCGACCCATGGACCGAGATACATTTGGGTCGAGTGAGATGCCTAAAGACTCCCTACATAGACATCTCTTCTTCTTATGCGTTTCACTCTTGACAGAGTGGTCGTGGTCATCATGACGTGTCATTTGTGGCGCGCTTCACAACACGCCGCCATTCTTCCCTAACTGCTGCCCTTCTGGAGTTATTGATGGGACCGCCTATTGCGGCCTTAATATGGTCGGTCCATCGCATGGGTGATCTTCCACACGCTCTGGTGCCCTCCACTTTACACTGTATCACCAATCGCTCTATGGAGACATCATATAAAATAATTCGTATCTCGGTTCCCCTTTCGAGAGTTTTTATTTATTATCAACTCTTCAAGGATTTGGAGAGTTGATAATAAATAACTATTTTATAATAAATATAAAATGCTATAAAATACTAATTCACATTACAAAGCAAAATAAATCAGGTCATGCATCAGCAATCTAGTCCTGCGGTTTACACGCTTATATTAAAACGATAATTTAAATTTCAAATTAATTACACGAGCATCTGATTACAGCAGAACTAATGACTGTGGCATCCATATTGACTAAGACTGATTGCTCTACTGCAACATATGCACATTTTAATGAATAATTGAACTATCTATGTAAAAACTAGAATCAATTTATAGAATCGACGTATTTTTTACTAATCTATGGATTCATTTATCTTAATATCAGATCGTTTATTATTCTTGAAAGATTAGGGCTGTGTGTATTTGTGTCACTACTTAAATTGCAAAGGGCCCCAATTATAAGTTTAACATTTACGATTCCCATGATCTATAGTTTTATTTATAATATAACTTTATTTACAACAAATATGTACAAAATACAATCTATATATAGAAAATTTCCTCAAGTCTGCCGCTGCATCCGATCCAGAAGGTTGGCAACGTTTCTTCTTGGGATAGCCAAGTTGACGCGTTGAAGGAAAAAGCTCCCCGCCCGTTGGTCTTCGGAGGTCACGATCAATTTTGATGACGTTTACTTATTTATTTACTATCCAACCAACTAATGTTGTAAATGCGATAGTTTGTATGCGTGTGTTTTAAATGCTTGCTCCCTCAGCTCCGTAACGACTACATGAACGAACTTCGACCTTAGGTTGAAGGTGGAATTCCTTTTATCCCGGGTAACTCCCAGTACATAGTACGTATAACCACAGAGTAAATAGCAAACGTACAAGTATAAATATAAAATGTTAAAGTACTTTTCTTTTTTATTGTAACTAATAGGTTTCATAAAATTTCTCTAAAATATTTCACGAGTTTTAATATTTTAATGAGTATGATGAACTCGGTTTTGAAAAAAATATTCGTTTATTTGCTTAATATATTTTATTTTACATTATCGTTTATATAAATAATGAACCTTATCGTATGAATGTTATTTTTATATATAATTTCATATGAGAAAAACTGTAACTATTAACGATAAAACATAGCCTAATTTATTTGATTTTGATAAATATTTGATCGTTAATATTTAGAAATATCAAAGTAATTTATAGAAACATCATTCTCAGTTTTACACCCACTCACTAAAGATCTTTTTCTACAAAATCATTACCTATTTTTTATCCGGCGACAACCATTTTACTCGGATCTTTGGCACATAATAAATTGTGTGAATAGTAAAATGGTGATTTCAAGATTCTTTGTTGCAAAGGATTTTATGTAACTTACTAACTTTCCGCCTGCGGTGTTGCCTGCAATTCCCCTCTCTTACTCCCGTGGAAATTTTTTGAAAAACCCTTTCTTTGGCTATACCTATTGGAACCCTAGTTTCTGTACCCTGCGGTTTGAGCTGCATCTGCCAAACAGTTAGTTTCTCCTTATATACATATATTTATACTATATTATAATTATAGTAATAATATATCTATACTACTATAATAAAGCGGAAGAGTTTTTTTGTTTGTTTGTTTGTTTAAACGGGCTAATCTCGGATTCGAAAAAATCTTACACTAATAGGAAGCTACATTTTCCCCAAGTATTATAGGCTTATTATATTACTAGCTGTCTCCCGCGGTTTCACCCGCGTTCCCGGGATAAAAAGTAGCCTATGTTGTTCTTCATACCATAGGCTATCTGCATGCCATTTCATGATGATCCGTTGAGTAGTTGAGGCGTGAAGGCGTAACAAACAAATAAACAACCTCACTTTCACATTTATAATATTAAGTTAGGATTAGGATATAGTTAGGATGGTTAGGATAATTAGGATTACAGTAGTATTATACTTTTTATCAGGGGAATAATATATAAACGTCTGATTTTGCCAGAAAGTGGTAAGTGAAGGTAACTTCGGAAGTCAGAAGAACATACATCATTATACAGAAACTGGCTCTCGTGTTCAGTATAACAAGCTGACAGTCAAGGGGACTAGGGGACTGCAATATTATCTGCTACTAAACTTTTCTACTGAGCAAGCTTTTGACTGCAAAATCTCTAGCTTCAATAAATGCTAGAATTTATTCGCTTACCTTTTTATCGAGATTTTGAAATACACTTTAAGAATTTATATTATTTATATACTATATAAATAATATAGTATATAAGTATTTATATACATTTTATTATGTAGTTCAGGAGAAAGGTAGTCGACAATCATCTCTGGAGAGTTTTGGCTTTAAACTTGACGATTTGAGCTTTTTACTAGTTCCTATAAGGATACAGTACAGGTTTAAAAAAATACGAGAAAAATAATAAAAATAGTTGGGAATAGTTGGAATATTCGCTAATTACACACGTGTTGGACTATAGATTTCATTCTACTAATAGAAATGTTGAGGTAATGAAAATGGGAAATTAATTAAAAAAACTGTCCAAAGCGAGTCGGACTCGCATACTATCCAGCTCCATTTAATTATATTTTTCATCTTAATTATTAAATTTGTTGTTATAGCGCTAATAGAAATACACCTAGTCTACATATTACGGTTCATGAGATACAGCCCACTGACAGACAGAGGGTCTGACGGAAAGACGGACAGCTAGCAACGGACGCTTAGTAATAGGTCCCGATGGGACCCTAAAAAGGAAAAGGCGATGATAATTATGTAGTAGTCGTGAAACCATAGTACCGTGGTGGCTATATGGTATCCTACTGGCTATACTAACATCATGTTGAAAAACTAAGCGTTCTTATGTGCTTACCACCTTCGGCCACATCATCACATATCGTGGTGAGATTGTGGTCAAACCACAGGCTGATACAAACATTATTATGGAACAAGGTAACGAGGCTATCCAAAATCTGATCTCTATGCTAGTTTCCAACCTATGACTAAATCTTGTTCATGTAATCTTTATGGAGGCTATCCTCCTCGCGTCATGTGACCTCATGTCTGAGGATCGTGATGCCCCCGTGAACAATTTTATCACTTATAACGTTATGCCAGTTGTGTCTGTCCTTGCCAGCGTGAAGAGCGTCGTGGAAGTTCGTCTCCAGGGATTGGGGGATCTGGTCCGACCATCTGAGTGGGCTGCGCCCTCTTGGACATTGGCCATCAACTTTCTCGGTCACCATCAGCTGTTCGAGGTTGTCTCCAGACTTTCTGGCTAAGTGACCAAAGAATGGCAGGACTATGGAGCCTGTAAGAAGTCCTAAATAAAGATTGTACAATGGAACTCCTGCTTACATTCATATAAAGTTTGCGTCGATATATTGCACATTTAAATCTTTGAACCATAAAACCAATGACTGTAAAATTGAATACCTAAAAACCGAATCAAACCGTAACTGTTATAATAACCGTTACTGTAACCAAATAAATTCCGAACCGATTACTGTCAGCGTGTTTAAATTAAAATTGAGTTTTGTGATTAATGAATTATTGCATGAAAAAGTGATGAATAGATAGGTTAGCATTATTTATTGTTACAAAAATCTAGATCATCACCAACCTGTTTTGGTTTATGAATTAATTGTTGGATTTTTTAATTCAACACGAAGTAAATGTTTTTAAATTGTCATTTTGTTTTTGTTATATCTCTTGACGTCGCGCGTCGATGAGGTTTTGACCTTGTCCAGAAAGGATGAATTAGCTAATCGTTTCTCACGAATTTATACGCGCGTAGGCGAGGTACTGGTCACCAATCACTCACAAGCATTGCGCGAATTTGAAATACGCGCGTAAATCATCACATACTTGCACGTTAGTTACGTTACCTGCATGCAACGTACGCCGTGCGAGAGCTTCGAGGCGAATTCGTCCTTTTTGGACAAGGTCTTTGCGTTGCTCTGAAAAACTGTGATCCCACTCATGTATAATAATCCTTCTTATTCACTTTTGCTTAGAAGAAACACTAGAACCCTCTCAGACTGAATTGTATAAATCAAAGCCAGTGTATGTCAAGTAACGTAAGAATAAATTGACTGAATTGACGGATAATTTGTTAAGAAGTAGCTCAATAACCGATAATAGGATAAAATAGGTTTCAATTTAACTCAAACGGAACCCTAAAGTTCTGTATAATAAAAAACACGAATACCAAAAGGTACATGTTATATTTAAGGGCACGTATGCATGTAACTAGTCATTATTTTGGAAACCTGTCGACATGCAAGCACCTGCCGTCCGAGTGACCTAGTAAAACCTGTACTGACACTTAAATTGCTAGTTTTTCACATTAAGAACATGTTGGATAGCGCATTATACGAAGAATTGAGGAACCGTAGGGTTTTTGTAACTGGTCGGGTATTTATTAGTAAGTTATGTGGTATTTGTTCTCATTGTTAAAGACGTTTTGCATTTCTATTTTTTGTCGCATGTTCGGATATAACATACGGTTTATTTCTTGTAATTAGCTTGTTGGAGAGATACATTATTTCTTACTTATTTAACTACAATTTTAATTTTCAAAATATGTTGATGTTGATGAATTTAGAAATACCTATTGTATTTCTAAATTTTCGAATTATTTTTTAGAAAATGGTTCACAAAATTTCGACAATATCTAGAATTATTTCTGTTTGATGTCGATTGAAAGGTAGAGCTTCAATATTTTCGATTTATTCTTATCAAAAAGAAAATAGCTTCCAAATATTTTGATGAAAAATAAATTAAAAATATCTGAGCAATCATTTCATAGACAACACTAAAGCATTTCACTAAAACGCGTAGTGACACTCAAAGTACCAAACCATTACCAAAATAAAAATCACACACCAACCAAAACCCAACAAATTCAATCACGATTCACACCACTTCAAACTGTAGATAATAAATCCTCAAGTTCACTTTCACCAATAAACGTGTTCGAGTTGAAAAAAAGTATATTTGAGCAAGATTTAACAACTACGCGGTGAATTTTAGGTGGTCATAAAAGGCTGTGTCTACTTTATAAACGCTAGCGGTTATAGCGATACAACAGATTTCGAACTAAATTTTCGAGCCCGAAAAAAGGTCCCGGTAGAAAACTGTGACCATACTAAAAACTAAAAATACCAATAAATTTTACTATCTGTCTATCTATCTGAAAAAGGCCCCGCTTTTTACAAGGTTACAAGTTCAACCATCCAAACGGCAGATGCATATACGCAAGCTAACTGTCATTGCATTATCTAAAACGAAACTCATCTACAAGCCGTGAAACGATTCCGTAGACAGCAGTCTTCTCACGTGATTGCTTAGTTAACGATAGAGACAGAGCATAGTGACAGCATCGTAGAGGTTGTAACATTTACCTTACAGAATTAACCCTCTGATCCTCCATCAGATAAGAGATAGGCGTGTGGCTTAAACGCTAGCTTTTTTGGATAAAGATACTCAGCCATTACCTACCGATTTCCCAGCAAACGCAATAAACGACCCAAAAACCTTAGGTCCTAACATAATTTTTAGCGTATTTAAAATTCGTATGTTTATCAATTCTTTCAACCGCTTACATTGTGACCCCAACCTAAGAACTAGATTGTTTAACTTTTTTATCTATTTTTTTATGAAACCATCTTCCATCTTTAGGATTTTTGTAAACTCATGACATGTGTTTTTATTATACAATAATTTGTAATAAAATAGAAGTGAGCAATATACTCTTTCCTGTTCACTGAGCTTTGATAAAGGTAGGTACCTAGTACTTGTTTACGTTAGAAAAACCCATTAAGAGGAAATGCTGGTGGCGTTTGTTCCATACAAACGTAATCCTCAGTTTCCTCTCTGGATAATGACACTAGAGCAATGATTATTATACCATGCAATCTCTAGGTACCACTGTATGTCCCTCGGTTGTGTTTTCTCCATACATTAATTATTATAAGAATTAGGAGCCTTATAAAATCACAAAAACTTACCATTTTTGTAATGATAAGGGCGTTAAAAATGGTAAGTTTTTGTGATTTTATAAGGCTTTCTCATTATGATTCTTGTTATTTTTTTATCGATCCAGTTTTGGTGGAGGAGACCGGGGATTACGAAATAGCGATTTCGTCTAATTTAAATAGGTATAATCGGTCCAAGCTGTAGTTGTCTCTATCGCCCTCGGGTGGTATAGCTCGGGCACAGTGCGACAGCAATAGATATGTTAAAAACAAATTTCGAATTAATGTTTAATTTCAAATAAATTATGTTCTCAATTTATTTTTCATATAGTACTTACATTTTAATCAAATTATTGAATTTTATACTAATATTACAAATTTGAATTACAAAATATGTTTGCGTTGTAGAGCTTACTAACTATCACCTGCGCGGTTTCACCTGCGTTTCCGGAATAGAAAGTAGTAGCCCCTAACACTCAAATATAATGTAGCTTTATAACAAATCCTACAGGTAGTTCCAGAGATTAGCGCGTTTTAACAAACAAAAAAACCCTTCGACTTAATTAACGGAGATAGTACCTAGTAGGCTATATTATCACGTCAATCTATCAAATTAGGCAAGATTTATTTCTAGTTGTTGTGTTTATTTTATGCCAAATTACCAAATCTTCGTCCACATTAATTTATTTAAAATAATAGCAAGACTGCCTCTCATGAAATAAACAAGCATTCTCATTAAGGTTCTCCATTTCAATACAAATATATATTTCTCCGTAAAATAAATTGGCATATTTTACGTATTATAACCACGACACTTTGTAGGCATGTCTCGTAGTCACATCAAAACGATATAATATTTTTAATAAAATGAGAAACGTCTACTTTTCACAGCTTGCCAAATAATTACAGTGACTCTTTGTGCGCCCCATCTTTTATATCAAGGAGTTTTATTCCTCTACGTATATTTCCATTGAGCTTTGAAACATGAACAAATTGTTCCGCTGTCAAATGCTTTGAAATGCGATAACAAAATAATAGCATCAAAAGTATGGAAATCGACAGAATCCCGGAGACAATGGATTCAAAGAATATGCAACAAATATTGTTTATCTAGCTACTTCATAGCAAGGCACTGAAATCATTTTATGGTTTATGTATTACTTGAATAGCACACGACACGAATCAATAATTTAAAAAACTATTGTACCCAAACTGATATTTTATTTCTAATGTTTGGTAGAAATAGAGGCGATTTGTGTTTGTACCAAATTACAAAAATGGTATCTATTATCATAAAATATATACCCTACAATTTACTGAGCTAAAATACTGTGCGAAGAAAATTTCAATAACATGAAAACCCTAACTGACTTGAAAAATCTACGTTTCTGGAGGCACGGAAGTGCCCCCCGCCAAGACAGCCAAGCGAAGCGAAAGGGCACTACCTACCTTTTCTCGAAGCACTTCGTCGTTTTTTTGAACCCTCATAACTTGGGTTTGGATTATACCAGACAAACAAAATTCTCAGTACATGATGTTAATAGTAAACTTATTAAACATATTAAGTTTCAATAACATAGCTCTTATACTTTAGATTTTATTGATATCTAAAAAACCCCGATTTCGTCACTGACTCACTTGATGATCACCAAAACTCATAGGGTACTTCCTGAAGTCCTAGAAAGCTGAAATTTGGTATGTAAGCTTGTATTAGTACACAAACAACAAAAAAATTATAAAACTTGGAAATTTCAAACAAAAAAAAACATAAGCAACTTACAAAAAGAAGTGAAATCCCACCAAAAACATTTTTATGTAAAATGTTGCCGCCAAGACATATGGCTCGTATTGTCAAAAAGTTATCAGATCTCATGTAGAGCCAAGCTTATAACTCTACATGCACTTACTCTACAACCCCTAACTTCACAAACTCTACACACCGTAGTCAAAATATGTGGCTTGGCCGTTTCAATACTACAAGAACTATTGAATAACAAAAAAGTAATGAACAGTGAATACATTTTTCACCTTACTAGCGAAACGGCCAAGCCACATATTTTGACTAAGGTGTAGAGTTTGTGAAGTTAGGGCTTGTAGAGTAAGTGCATGTAGGATTTATTTTTCTTCTATCAAGAATAATAAGCCAGCATTTAAATTTCGAGGTAATACGCAATTAACCTTACGGAAATCCGTTACCGAAGGAAGTGTAGCAAAAAGGTATTGGCAGTCGTTTTTCACTATCATTAGTCACATGTTAGAAAAACGCTGACCTGGTGACTACATTGTAGGCTTCATAACGGATGTCACAAATGACGTTCGATATTCCCACGGCAAATGTTCCTCAGATGTAGTTCTGCCGTGATAACCACGGGAAAAAACCACTCGGCTATCATTTGAATTACTCACACAATTCTCACAGTTTATTCGCGCTATTGTGTTATTAGTTCACTATTACAACTACGCTAAGCGCTAATTTGAATTAATGAGCTAATAGTAACGTTAACACAATAATTTACAGATGTTTTTTGAAAACTTAGGCGCCGATCCGACAGAAAGGGTTCTAGAGTTCCGCGTTCCGAGTTCTGCATTTCGCGTTGACTATTGTACACACAGCAAGCAGTCTAGAGTTCTAGAGTTCTGCAATATTCGCTACTGATTACACATCATACACTTTTTTTACTTTCAAAGGCGCCACATTGCTGATAATCAACGCGGAATGCAGAACTCGAAACTCGGAACTCTAGAACTCCTTTCAGTGGGATCGGCGCCTTAATGATATTATTATTTCGATGTATATCACGAAATGACTTGTCATTAGTAAAATAAACGTTTTTGTTTAAGATTACATAACATTTAAACTAATATACATTAATGAAATACAAGAATCACCTAATGAAACCATGGTGTTAAATGAACTATGCTATATAAAATGGACATAAACTGACTAAAATCTTGTCTTATAATATGTAGAATATATATAGTCCATTTAGTTCTGAAACATAAATCTTTTGTGTCTACATTGTTGATAACTTTCTCAGCTTCAAACAATCTGTTGATATTTTATCCGTCTATAACATAGATTAAGTATGAAATATACCTGCTTATCTATAAATAATATTTCATTTATTCAATGGAAATAACTCAAATAACTCGTTAATTCAACCATTCTTGCGTTCTTTAATTTGAATCATGACTAGACCAATCTCATGGGAATGATTTTATTTGAATTGAATACTATGTTTTTAATAACTTTCTTGTCTGTCTGTTTGTAATTTGCAACAGTATATGCTGAGTTTATTGCCGGCTTTTCGCAGCAAAAAGGTTGCCTTCCGAACCGTAGCGTTAGACTGATAATAATTCATAAGGGCCTATTTGCATGATACAATATTTCATGTCACAGTTCATATCATTTGCAGTGCAATAAGATTGTGTTTTATACCACTGGAGAAAATCAAACATACGTCTTGGTAATCAGTTATACGCTTTCAACACCAGAAGTACCCTCGGGCATGGGCTACCTTGCAAGCCTCTCTTCACGTCCTTCTTAAAGAATCTATGCTGTAATTACTCCCTTGGTAAGACCAACCTCAAACCTCCTTGCCATATCCATATATTTCTTCATATTAATACCAAATATGTACTCACAATTTTGTCTTTTAAAGCAGTAACAACAAAATTCTGCGAATTAAAAAGTTTAAACGGCGAAAGTTGGTGCGTGTGTTGCGTTCGAAAGAGGTATTTAACACACCTGCTGTTGGCGTTTTCTGATCATAAAATCCCCAGAGCCAAGATGTATTTTGTGGGCGTCGTACGTGTTAAATATAAATTACTTTATTTGTACAATTAACTGAGTCCGCGTAAGGGTGCTAAGGCCAAATTTTGGGAAGGCTTCTTCATGTCCCTTCAAAAAAAAAAATCTGAGATACGTTTATTTATGGGGAATGTTAAATGTCAAATCAAACTGGTATGTTCTTTACGTGAAACATGAAAAAATATATTTAATATTAGATCATTTTAATTCATAGTAGATCATAATCATCATTATCATCATTAGCCTATAATGTCCCACTGCTGAGCACAGACATCATTTCACAAATGAGGGTGAAAGGGACTGGGAAATACTCCAACCAACACGTATGCCCACTACGGATTGGTGGAGGTAGGCTAGTGGTCAACCTACTGTCGAATTTGAATGATTTTGCAATAACTGTGTTGGTTAGAAACATACATCATAAGTAAAAAAAAAATAGGCAATACAAAAGAAAATAAAATAAAAACCTGTTTTGGATATGATACACTATTTAAACTTGTAGTACTTACATTTATATTGCATTAGGTAATTTTCATTTGCAATAAGATTGGGTAAGCAATATTGAATTATAAGAAGCGCTCGTGGTGTAGCATGATTAGCCGTTCTTAATCGATCGGCAAAGTTAAGCTACCACCGTCGTGGTCGGTACCTGGATGGGTGACCGCCTAGTGGTATTTCAATTCGAGCGTTTCCATGCTTCGGAAGGCACGTAAAGCCGTTGGTCCCGGTTATCACTTAATTGTGATAGTCGTTAAGCTAGTTGGATGCCTCCTAGGTGGCTTGAAAAATTCCAACAGTAGGTTGACCACTAGCCTACCTCCACCGATCCGCAGTGGGCACGCGTGGTGGAGTATTGCCCATTCCTTTTCAACCTCATTTGTGAAAGGAGGCCTGTGCTCAGCAGTAGGATATTATAGGCTGATGATGATGAAGCAATATTTAAAACTATTCCAAATTTCAAATCGTTATCATTAGTGGTTGCCAAAATATACAGCAGTTACAGATGAAAAGACATACAGACGGACAGATGAAATGGCTATGTAAGGGTTACTTTTTTACCTTTTTGGTTCGGAACCCTAAAACTAACAATTATAAAAAATAACGACTAGTTAAGTGATAACGTTTGTTTACTGTAAAATGTATGTACTGTGGCTAAAAGTCGACCTGTGTGTTACTCCAAATGTCATTGTACCTTCAAATACGGTAGAAATCAATTAAATACTTTCACTAGTTATGTTTTTATCTATTCATTACGATATATTGAATACTTGTCTAGAATTTAGAAAGTGTTCTAATAGGCACTTAGACACATAATAGAAAGCAATATGTTGATGTGCTGTACCTGCTCGCGCTATGACATTAATGATAGAGTAGGATGGCGTATTAAATTTGACATAATAGTTGCTAATGAAAGCCTACAGTTAAAGCAAATTGAAACAATAATTGCTACTTAACATGGAAATGATTAAATGTTGTGCTGATTTTAGTAGACTAAGATAGGTACTATTTTATACATCGCAAACTGAGTTACATTGTATGGGTAAAAATACAGTAGACTCTAGCGCGAACGAGATAGAAATATAAAATTGCGTTCAATGCACATAATTTTAGCTTTTAAGAATCAGAACTGCATCTTCCTATTTTGGTTTTATCTAAGGCCTACATTTTTATAGCGAAACACAAACTTTACGATTTGTTAGTTCTTTTATCCCTTTCGTTCTTCTTGATCGGACGTTATATACTAAACTTCATTGTCAACATTTTACGAAGTATGTAATATTTATCAATCCTTTGAACACAGAATATTCGATCTTTGAATCAACTCTGAGGAATCAACACGCCCTAAGAATTGTTTTTATAATGAGACTGAATGAGGCCTTGTAACTAGTTTGGCGTATCATCAATGTCGTGTTAATTTTGTGTAGGTTAGATTTAATTGTCTGTATTGATGTTGTAAGTTACGCGGAGATCCCATTCTATACGTTGTTTCCTAAATATTTTTGGCGCTGAAACTTCCTATACAAACTCCCCATTTGTCATCGACGTGAGACCATCCATACACATTGGAACAAAAATGGTCTTGAACTCAGGTTATGGAATGAGTTCCCCGCCGCCGCGCTGTGGTTTTTCCATGGATTCTTCAAGAAGGGAAAAGAGATTTCTGCAGGATCGACTCGTAAGAGTGATACCCCAGTTACAAACATCTAAAGGCAACGATAACTGCTTCCCATCAGGCGCTTCGTATGCTTGCTACCTTCTAGTATATAAACAGAATACCTAAATCATCATCAATCGGATATAGCTCGTAGAGTTAGTAAGCTGATGTGGCAATGGGCGGGCCATATCACTCGAAGAGCCAATAACCGCTGGGGAAGAAAGGTTCTCGAGTGGCGACTACGTACTGGCACGCGCTGAGCGGGACGCCCTCTCACCAGGTGGACTGACGACCTGGTCAGAGTCGCTGGGCACCGCTAGATGCAAGCGGCCTAAAACCGTTCCAAGTGAAAATCAATGGGGAGGCCTATGTTCAGCAGTGGACATCCATAGGCTGATATAATAAATAAATAAATAAATATCCTGGGACATTCCTCACACACGGTCATCGGATCCCAAACTAAGCAGAGCTTGTACTATGGAAACCAGATAACTGATATAATACATATACTACTTTTTGTTTGTAAATACATACTTAATATACATAATTACACCCAGACTCAGGAAATACAGACATGTTCATGCACACAAATGCATGTCCTGTGTGGGAATCGAACCCACGACCTGCGGCGCGTAAGGTGAACCTTAACCAACTGCGCCAACTGGCCCGTCAATGATGATGATGATGACCTAAATCATGTTTGATACTAGTATAAGAACAGTTACCATGTAATCAAAAGGTACTCATTAAAAGTAAATTTAAAGTTACATGGTGACCAACCTTGCTAACCCCAAATCAACTTTCGCAACAAGGCAAAAAAACAGGAAAACCTTTTATAAGTACCGACTAGTCTGACGTCACAATCGCCAAAAATAACAGCTATTTCATTATCATTGCATAACATTTCGGAAAGTGTTGTGAGAGGAATCGAAAATCGGATCCGGGTACCGTGTTTCATAACAATGTCTTGCAATTCGCGATGGTTGGTGGAGCAAAAACCGCTAAGCGCGAGACTGAATACTTAATGAGGTGGCTTACTAAGTGGACTCAGTAATTTAGATTTTATTTACGTCATGTCATTAAAAAAACTCGTGTGGGACGGCCTCGCACTTGGTCTATCGACCCTGCGCTGCGAGCATGGATGTATCGATAAAAAATATCGATTTACGTCGAGAAATCTGACATAACTCGATGAGAATGATATTGATAAAAACCCTAGTTTAGGTAACGATATTTTAAACTTATCGACGAACCATGCAGGCTGATTAGATTCGCTAGCTTAGAACTATATTATGGAAAACCATTGCCAAGGATATTCATTGTTCAGTATTGATATAGTATAAAATATCCTGGGACATTCCTCAAACACGGTCATCTGATCCCAAACTAAGCAGAGCTTGTACTATGGAAACCAGGTAACTGATATAATACATATACTTTGTTTTTGTTTGTAAATACATACTTAATATACATAATTACACCCATACTCAGGACATACAGACATGTTCATGCACACAAATGCATGTCCTGGGTGGGAATCAAACCCACGACCTGCGGCGCGTACGGTGAATATTAACCAACTACGCCTATTGGCCCGACAAATGGTATGGCAAAAATTAAAAAAAAAACCTTTCTGACATATAGTATAGTATGCTAAAATTATGAGGTTATCATATAATGGTGAATAAGTAATATCTGAAAATATATTTGTTGATTACTCAACTAGTTTCCACCCCGTGGTTTTCTACGTATTCAGGCTTTTTTTCTACTAAGTCGGTTAACAAGCACACGGCCTGCCTGATGGTAAGCGGTTACCGTAGCCATATAGACGCTTGCAACACACGGGGCATCACTCACGCTTTATCGAACCTTCCCCCATAATGAGCTCTGTCCTTACGCGCAGGAACACAATATAAAGTTATTTGGCTGCGGTATTCTGTAAGGCAACACGAAGATACAAATTGCTAGTCCAAATAAAATAAAAGTAGGTACAGCAATTCTTTTAATTGTTCCCGCTGTCATTGTAAATCCAATAAAATGATCTGAATTTCGACCTAGTTTTCTATTTGCAACGAGTCACGAATTCGTGACTTCAGATAAAATCCTTTCAAAGACCCGGTGAAATGTTGAGGTGGGCTCTTGAAACGTATCAATTTGTAAATCTCAGAATATTGCCTTAAGCTATCACTTCAATTTTGATAGACGATTATTATCTTCAATATTATATTTGATTTTATTTATTGGTATACAAATACGGGCACGACAAGTTAATGTAGGGAGAGAAAACACCTAACATACCGTGTAGTGGGAACTGGGAAGTACCTCCACAGAATACCGCAGCCAAATAACTTTATATTGTATTTCTGCGCGTAAGGACAGAGCTCATTGGGGATGGGAAGGGTCGGTAACGCGTTAGTGATGCTCCGTGTGTTACAAACGTCCATATACTACGATAACCGCTTACCAGCAGGCAGGCCGTGTGCTTGTTAACCGACATGGTCGTAAAAAGTATTGGTCAACCATATACAATGGTACTTTTTTGTTAAAGTCAAACTCGTTCAGTCTAGAATGGCACTTATGAAGGTCAAAGCTACTGAAGTAACAACTGGTTTGGACCTACCATTAATTATTCTGTGACGTAACTGATCAAATAGCAAATTAAAGCACAATCTGAAACTAGAAGGAAACAAGTTCGCAATTAGTTCGCGAAAGTTTAAAAATTACTAGAAGGAAACAATTACAAATACTATATACGGGTACACTGGAAACCAGAAAAAAAACAACTCTTCAAAATAAATTCATTGTATTTGCTTTGAAGAATATAAAAGAGTTAAGAAAGAGGCGTAATTATGTAATTTGTGTAAACCATTTTCCTTAAAAAGATATTACGTAATTAATTACCGAGGAAGGATGTTATAAAATGCTGGTAAATTTATTATACTTCCTAGATAAATAACAATAAAATTAATTAAGGAAACTTTCCTTTAAATAATTGGACTGTTTTACAAAAAACTTAAACCGACTTCAAAGTACACTAAGAAGTAATCAAATCCTGATCTGATGACAATGGGGCCAAACGGGAAGTGTACCCTTTCAAATAAAAAAGAATTTTCCAAATCGGTTGATAAATGACGGAGTTATGAGGTAACAAACATAAAAGAAAAAAAAAACATACGAATTGAGAACCTCCTCCTTTTTTTGAAGTCGGTTAAATATATAATATTAGGGTATAGAATAGAAAAGATTTATTGATCTTCCCTGTTACGTTAATAGGCAAGATACCAACAATAAAAAACATAATTGATTTATGAATACCGATAAGACATTTTCATAATTTATGTTTTTAAATAAAACATATGGTTTTATGATATTTTTGTGAGAAACTTTATGAAGCCAATTATGGGCCAGTTACACTTATCTTCTCTAAAATTCTTCTGCACGTGTGTGTGTCACTGAAGTCCTCCTAAACGGCTGGACCGATTTAAATGTTTTTTTTTGTATGCGTTTGGTTGGCGCCCTGGATGGTTTAGATTCACAAATCAGCCCGGCAGATGGCGCTGTAGTCGGTATCTAGGTTATATTATCGACTGCAGCGAGGAGCGTAGGAGGAGTTCTGTGACATACACACGTACAGTAGAATTAACTCCCTGGATGGTTTAGATAGGGTAGGGTAGCACCACAGGGTAGGGTAGCACCACGCGAACAAAGTTGCGCCGGGCAGCTAGTGTATTATAATTTTTTAATATATTAAATGTAGTTAATAATATATCTTTTTATGCCTTTTGCGGTCGAGACCATGAGACCTCGAAGGTCGTCGTTTTACGACTCTAGGAAATTTTCTATATAGGTATCGATTGTAATTTGTACACTTTTAAGTTACAGAAGCTAACTATTGATAATAAACTTTTTATTTATAATAAATTAAATTGTTTCTCAACATAAAAACTAAACCATGTCAAAGATAACTCTGGGGTGATACTTTTTTAATGAGTCACTACCATATCAGTCGTAAGTAGGTAAGACTCATTAACTGTCAACAAAATAAGTTCAATGTCTTCTTAAATATTCATATCCCAACTAGAATAATAACATTCATTAATTGTACAGAGGAATTTAAAATGTACTTAGGTATATATGTATGAAGGTGACAAGGCAAGGACACAATGCCTAAATGGAACTGGCTCTCAAATGCAGCTTCCGCAACATACCGTTAGCTAGGTGCGTGGTGACAGATTTCCAACTTGAGGGTAGCAGCCTGCCAGGTGGGTACTAAAAAGTACCCTACCACCGTGCTTCGTTTCCTCACAATGTTTTCCTTCATCGAAAGCTCAAGCTCGTTGTAGGATTCGAACCCGCAACCTACTTCACGGTATTCAACGTCACTACTATCCTATCATCGCCTTAAAAGTAACCTAATAAGTCATTACAACTACAGTGCGGCCGTCGATACAATGCGTTTTTAACATCTAAGAAAATACTGAAATTTCCTGTGAAAGTCCCATTGCAATTAGCCGACTCCGAAAATAGCCCAATATTAACCCCTGGTACACTTATCCCTACTAGGGATAGGTGCACATTTTGTAGATTTATTTCTACCCGTAGGGATAGGTGCACTGCGGGCCCAACGCCTTGATGCACTCATCTCTACCGAGCTATCCCTACTGGTAGGTAGGAGACTGGATAGGAGCCCTGCCCATTTCCACTATTCGCTACTGCGATTTTTGCAACATGTACCATGTCTTCTTTTTTGCTCACAGCTTTTTAATTAATACAAGGATTATACCTAGATTACATTAAAATAGGTTTTAACTACGTAATGCTCTTAAGTTAACTCTTCTTCTATATTTAAGAGATGTGCTGTTGTCGATGTAGCTTCTTCCATTCTGCTCTATCTTGAGTTAAGGCTGCGTATAAAGCAAAATAACAATCTTAGAATTGAAATTTACCCAAGTAAATAGTATTTAAATTAAAAAATATTTTTATATGGGTATTTTCATTATATACGCGAGGCTTCTGCCTGAGCAAAAACATAATGGAATGAAATTTCCTCGATAGAAAAAAATCACAAAGCTACCTCTAATAATAATGAATTTTCGGTTTTATTCATTCATGGTGTATCTAATTAAGATAAAAATTCGATAAATAATATCACTAACATATGACCTAGGGCTGCTACTAACGATTTTTTAAAATATTCTATACTTTACGAGTTATTTAGATAAGAAGCGCTTCGTTCATTTTTGTGCCGCGAAACACGCTATCTCCATCTCATCTCCACGCGAAGATTAGACATAAGTTTGTTTCATCTGACATTGCGATATTTTTCTGGCTTGGTACGCACTCTTAACAACTGACATGATTTACTTAGAAATAATTGGAATACTACGATCCTAGACACAACCTGACCTAGTTGGATAAACGCCAAAAAACCGGCAAACAAACATCACAAAGAAAGTCCGTTCAAAGATTTATCCACTTATGTGGATGTACACATAAAAATTCTAAGAGAAAATAGGTAAAACTCATGCCTAAAAATTGGAAATTCGGCACATAAGCACCTAGATCTAAAATAATATTGTATTTTTTAGGGTACGACGTTCAAAAAAATCGTAGTACCAAAAGTGTGAGATTTTCCTGTTTTTGTTTTATGTCGCTTTTTTACAGTTTTGTGATATAATACCTTTTTACATCGATACCTTTTGGTACACAGACTAAGTCTTTATTATCTTTATGTATATTACCAATCCCGCTCGAAAAGAAGCGCGTGGTGTAGCGTGATTAGCCCTTCTTAATCGATCGGCAAAGTTAAGCTACAAGCGTCGTGGTCGGTACCTGGATGGGTGACCGCCTAGTGGCATTTCAAATCGTTTCCGTGCTTCGGAAGGCACGTAAAGCCGTTGGTCCCGGTTATCACTTAATTGTGATAGTCGTTAAGCCAGTTGGATGCCTCCTAGGCGGCTTGAAAAATTCCAACAGTAGGTTGACCACTAGCCTGCCTACCTCCACCGATCCGCAGTGGGCATGCGTGGTGGAGTATTGCCCATTCCCTTTCACCTTCATTTGTGAAAGGAGGCCTGTGCTCAGCAGTGGGATATTATATGTATAGAGTATAATGGTAATTGGTAATAACCAATCAAAATCAAAATCAAAAAGTCATTTATTCAGTTTAGGCCCTAGTAAGGCACTTATGAACGTTAAATTGGTACATACAGTTGAATTTACCACCGGTTTGGAATACACTTAAACTGAGAAGACTCCGGCAAGAAACTCAGCAAGGTTTTTTTTTGTGTTTTTCTTTTAATATTACAGCTTTTTTTCCAAATAGGTACTTATACAATATATACATTATTATTTTATGCTTATTCGTACAATTGTCACTTAGCCAGGGGGATGCAAGTGCAGAGAGAAGCTACTACAACCATGTATTCTTGTCTTCCACGTAATGAGCCACCTTATAGTAGGCTTTGTCAATGTCAATGTATCTAATCACAACATCATCGGACTATCAAGCTCATTCCACACGCTGCGATACTGCATAACTCATTAGTTCATAATACCACCATCGATATTAGTATCTAATCGAAGTATCTGATATGTTATTAGTTAGTGTGCGCGGACACGTGCTCGGCTGGTCAGTGACTCCAAGCTAACGGTAGGCGTCATGCCACACGAGCACATCTCACTTGTGCCGAGCTCGATGCAACTAGCTTGACGGTATGGAAACCATTTTTGGTGGTCTATCTCGTTATCGGTACTACTGTGGAATGTCCGTACATTCCATTTATACCTTTTGTGTACTAGTATTGTGATATATGTGTGCAAAGTTGGTCATTACAGACGAGGCGGTAGCCGTAGGCGAACGCGATGAGGAAACCGTGAGTGTAATGATCAATGCACACGTGTCATACGACGTTTTTCAACACACTTGGGAGGAAAAATACAGACTTATATTTTTTTAAGTAGATGTTTTGATAATCAACCATACAATAACAATGAGAACATCAACAAATATGGCGCGCAGGTTTTTTTTTTTTACAGCGGTTTTATCCGTTTAAATGAAGAATGCTTCGTCTATACACTTGCAGTGAGGTACAAACTGAACTAATATTTAATACAGTTTGTAATACAGCTTGTTATGCTACTTGGGTAGTTCCTACAATGTTCCCACGTTCTCGAGGAATTTAATATTTTCCCATTATAACTCTTTTATCTTTTATTATTATTATTGTTCGTTGAAATCTATGAATGGCCTGCATATTATTAATTTACTATTCATTATTCAATTGTTGGTTTAAATAAATAAAATAAATTATTTTTCTGCACAAATCGCTTTACTCACTTTTTGAAGATCCCCAAGCCCCAGGCATGTACTCCATTGGGAAAACCACGGCGGGGAACTCATTCCACAGTCTGAGCGTCCGTGGAAGGAAGCTCCTTTGAATGAAACCGCACAGTACGAAACCATTTTGGTTCCAATGTGTGAGGTGTTTACCGATGGCGAGAGTTGCGATGGTAGAAGGCTATGCCGTGGGCATCAGGTCAAACAATTCTTCAGAACACTGTCCGTTGTACAAGCGGTAGAACACATATAAGGAGGCAAAGTCCTTCTACTGAATCTATCAATGTACTACCCACCCAATTCCTAGTATAATAGCATAATAGCCTGAATGGGTAAAACATACACTTACTGAAAAACAAATACTAACTTTAGAATAGAAGAGGATTTCAAATCAAATCAGGCTATCAAAGCTAATTAACAACAAGAACTTATTCTAGATATTATCAAATTCAAAGGTAGACTATTATTAGATTTTAGTAAAAAATCCAATTTAAACAAAAACTATATTCGGCACAATCTCAATGAATCTCCTCTAATTGGATATACTAGACTAGACGATTCAAGTCATAGAAAGTAATAGACAATGTAATGAATCAAAATTAAGATTGCGTAAGATAAATCGAATCCTAATTTGTTCCTTGTCATTTCGTTACTTTATTCAATTAAGCCCAATTTTATTTTAGCACTAAAGAGAAAAAACAATAGCAAAGGACAAAATATATATTCATAAAAAATAAGAAGTTTTAGTTGATAATTTAGATTTGTTTTTGTTGACGTACTTAAGTGTATATGTCCCACAGAATAAATATTCTTCTCATCTGTGAGAGACAAAACATAGTGATAGCGCGAATTTATTATCCATAATTTACCATATGGAATCAGGAATCACACGGCAGTTATCTTTGATACCTACAAACAAGAAAACATGAGAGAACAGTACTTTGTGAGAAGTAATGACAGTTTTAAAGCTAAGTATATTTTTTTTAATGTAGGTACCATGTGTAGGTCTGTTTTAGACTATAATCTCACCGTAGTAAATAATGATGCGGCCGAAGGTGGTAAGGACTAAGGACATAATGCTGGGAAGAAATGTCTCTCTAGTGCAGTTGTCGGAAAACATCGGTAGGTGTTGGCGACAAATCAAATTCAGGATGATGTTGCTGCCATCTTACTTTTGGTCTAATATTATTATAAGTGCCTGCGAAGGCCTATTTGATTCATAACTTAGATCGGCTAATAAAGCACAATAACCCCAAAAAGTTTCAATTCTGAATCGAATAGTTCTAAACCAGACAAAATCAAAAGAAATAGACAGGATGCAAAATTAGATAATACTATAGCTTCTGCAGGTGTTCCTGGGATAAAAAAAGATTCGTGTGCTATTCCAGAACATAAATTAACTATATTCCAAATTGTATGAATGTTTGATCAGTCATTACAATCTAATATACACAGCAATTTCTACGTAATAATATTGGAAAGATTCAAATGAGACCTAGATAAATACGTTCAGTCTAGCTGTTGCAATAAACTTATATGTACCAAATAAAATATATTCATTATTAATTCATATAACCTACAATATCTTCGAAATTGACTTTTATAAGTTTTACTAGTATAGAATAAGATAGTGTTTGGCGTGTTAAATCCACTGGGAAATTACTGAGTATTACTGTTTTATCAGTTTTTGCTGCTTCTCAAAATTGAACTCTATGTAACTACGTATTATCTATGTATGATAAGTTTTAATTCAATGTAAAATATACATGCACAGTGTTATGTGCCTACTTTCTTTCATATTCGTGCTCGACGTGATTGAATAAACATAAAGACCAACTTTCGCAATTATAATATTATGGATAACTGACATATTAAAAGAAAGATCTATCAAAATGCCTTGCTGAGTTTCTTACTGGAGTCTTCTCAGTTTAAGTGGATTCCGAGCAGATGGAAGATTCAACTGTAAAGTTTATAAGTGCCTTATCAGTACCTAAACTGATTAAATGGCTTTTTGACTTTGACCAAAGGTGTTTATACTTCCTCATTATGTTAGAGAAAATATTGCAAATATATTTTATTCTAATTCTGCGTAGGCACTTTGAGATGGCATCTTCTTTAAATCCTTTAAGATTGTTTTTTTTTACGATATCAGAATTGCACAAGTTAACTACGGCAACTTAGTAAAAGTTGTTCCGCAATACGAATCAAACATAGGTTTTGACAATATGCCATCTCAGTATCCACCTGTATTCTGCAAAATCTAGTGCAAGTACCTAGTGCAGAATTTTAAGTTTAAATGACAGTGCAGTGATAGCCCGCACTCGTTATACCTATGTTTAGAATCGTAATGTTAATACAAGTTTCATATGAGACCCTGTTTTGTAAGTTAGCCTGATTATACCATACTAAAGGAAAGACGTGGTTTTATTAATCTGGTCTACACAAGACCCCAGAACTGCTTTAGGGATTTGAGTAAAACTTGGAAAGTAAATGTAGTATATAAATATATATCTAGGTTACTTTTTATCCTAAAAAAAATACATATCTTCTTTGGATGAAACAGCGGAAAGGCTAGTGATCTTGCTATTTAGGAAAGAGAAAATCCGATTTATTCACTTATCTTTATTAACAGTTGTATTCCAGGAAATCTTGAAGCTAGGTATTTTCTTACTGTGAAAGCTTAGTAGAACATTTAATTTTCTAAGTGCATTACTCCAGCCAGCTTGATAGTCTATGTACTCGGGTAATAGTTTTTGATTTACTGAAGGTACTTTACTTTTTACTTTAGAGTTATTTTTATAAATTCACTTAATTAAAAAGTACCTAGTTGACAGGTGTAAAAAATAGGTTAAAAAAATACAAAAAGATTCGACCGGATCGGGGATCCAGCCCACGACCTACGAGACGGAACTCGCGTATGCACATGTTGCAGTGTTTACAGATCTTACCATCTGCGTGAAACGTGATAACTTTACCCATAGATGAAACCTAGCTAAATCGGTTTTTCGCCCCCAAAAACCCCCATATATCAAATTATATCGAAATCGTTAGAGCCTCTTGAAAAACAATATGTCAAATAATATGTTATATATGTTTGACAAACAAAATAGAAAGGAAGCTTGAATAATACATAAATAGGCCATTTAATTCACAGTATTACCACAGGATTACTTTAATAATAATCAATTAGGAACCAGAAAAAAATACAAAATTAAGTCTGTTGGCATAGTGAGGGGAGCGAGCGTTATAAAGAATAATGCCGTCCTAGAAAAATACTAAAGCCAAAGAGACTAACATTCTTTCAATTCTGCAAAATACTAATAATAAAAATAATACTTAGTAATATTTTAAATATCCTGTTAGAGTCAAACTGTCGTTTAAATCATATTTTAGCAATGCTAAACCAATTAACGTTGTTCATAAACTAAATAAAAAATAAATTCAGATATATATCATTCTTCTACGAAGGCTGACCATGTTCAGTTGATCGGTATTGTTTCGCCACGATAATTAGCTGTTTTAATTAGAAATTATGTAAAAATGCTAAACAGACCAAATCAAATTGTTAAAACAAGTTTCACCTCTTACATTACTCGATCGATGCGTTTCTGCAATCATCTAAACCATTTGCGTCAATTTAAAACTGATTTTGATGGTGATAACAACATCTTGTGTTTTCCCCAATACGACAACCACTTGTTAATTCACGATTCAAAACATTATTTGGCCATATGAATTTATACCTTTTGTTGCCAGTATAGAGTCGTGATTGAGTTGTATCGCAGCGTTTGTGGTGGGACTTGATGTCATTGTCATGAACTGCGTGAGTCCAGTCAGCCGCGAGATCCGGTGTGCACGCGCCGTCTTTGACTCCATCTTGTTTTGTATAAAACTTTCTGTTGAGTTTATTTTACAAGGATTTCACCTAAGTGAAGTGTTATGTGATATAACTAAAAATGATGTTTTCATGGATGTGCATATTAAATTTGAGGTCAGTAACCAACCTTATGAAGTTGATAATAAAGTTTATAGAATAGAACTGTTACTCGATTGAACTGTTGATGATGATATTGCTTCAGCCAGGTGTATCGGTAACATCAATAAACTTTCTACGTTGATTAATGAACGGATACCCAATGACGTTGCAGCTAGATGCCTTCTTGTGTACACTTTCTCTAATATAACTCACATTGCGTCACAGCTTTCACAGTTTCCCATAGTTTTTTGCATGAAAATGTTCATATGGAAGCCATTAATCATATGAACGTGCAAGTGAAGGCTCTATCTAATGGCCATTGGCAAAAAGCGAATTGACTAGTAACTAGACGATTAAAGTCCATTACTCACAAAATTTTATGTTTGAATTTTCAACGTTTGAATATAACTTTAGATTATTTTCCTTAAGATAATTTTAACGCGTACCGTACAATTATGTTACTCCTTCGATCTTTTAAAGTACCTATTTCCTTACTGTAAATTCAATTTATTAAAGTAATGGCACCATTATACAACAAATTGTAAAGATTACTCAACTGTTCGGTCATATTATAACATAAGATGAATTAGTAAATTTAGAAAACAGAAGTGACATCATCCACCCACTATATAATACAAAAGGCATAAACAATAGATTAAGAACTAATGACCGTAGTGTCAGACACAACAAACTTACAATAAGCATTAATACATGTAACTTAGTTGTCAGCAAGCTGATAAATTATGAGTAATTTTATGAAATATACTAAACCAAATATAGAAATGTAATCGTATGGAACGAATTTGAGAAGAAAATAATAAAAAAGACGAACATTGCAGTTATAAGAGTAAATAAATAGGGTTATAATATACGCGAAAATCGAGAACTAGAGCATGCAAATGATATTGTAAAATGATTAATAATCCCAAACAAACGCGTAATAGACTGGTAACTGTTTTCAAATGTAAGTAGCCAGCAAACAATTATTTCTGTTTGTAATTATTGTGTAAGAATAGAATGCAGAGACTATTCATCAACAACCATAGCAGTCGCAAAAAATACTCGTTACTTTGGAGTTTTTTGCTCCCATTATGTCCATGACGCCGATGTATAAAAGCAATTTAAAATCATAGTATGCGTGATGTGACTATATAAGAGTAATTACTGATCATTGGATGTTATGACGTTATTAGTACAATGTTTTTACTTTTAAAATTTATTTTGTCTTTAATCATACCGGTTTCTTCTATTCCATTTGAGACTACTAAATTTATTACTAGAGGTTCACATATTTTCGGATTATAATCTATCAATGTCGGCTCTATCTAAATATCTATTGCCGGCTCTTCTCAGCAAATGCAACCTTCCGAACCGTTATTAGAGTATTAGAGTCAGACTTTTCATAAGTGCCTGCAAAGGTCTATTTGAACAAATAATTTTGAATTTTGAATGTGCCAAATTTCATTTAAATCCGGTCAGTAGTTTTCGCGTGAAAGAATTACAAAAATCTTCACATCCATACAAACATTCATATTTGTAGTAAGAAAAAGTTGTTACTATAAAAAAAAAAACAAAGTAACACAATTTTCCAATGTTCACGTATTTTGTTACCCGTCTTCTTGTTATTGTCAAATAATGAGTCTTGTATTATATGCCAATTCAAATCTTACTTTAGCTGAATACCGTTTATGATAAAAGCCATAAATTGTAAAAAGATTTCTTCTACCTTAACACAATTTAAATTCCACAACATCGTTTCACGATCGAAGAAAAACCACAATTTCCAACCGAGAAAATCGTATCGTATTTTCACTACTATCACGTTGAAATGTTAAACATCAATGAAGATTTTAATCAATTACCTTGTTATTGAAAAAAAACTGAATATCAGAAGATCAACATTTATATCTACGTTGCTATAATCAAGCAATAATGTATAACCTATCAAGCACTTCCTGAAGTGTTCTCTTTGTGCTGTGGTTAAAAACCAATTTCCCTTGTAGAATTTGTGTGCTAAAGTTCAGACACATCATCACTTACTTTGTTGTGGTTGTGGTAAAACGCAAGTCTGTTCATACAAAAAGAAGATAATTTAAACTTTCGATTTAGAAGAAAATAGGGATATTGACCGATAAATCAAATTAGATTAAGTTGAAGATTGTTTGAAATAGATTTATGACTTAAGACGTTATAATTGTATATGTAAAAGATAATCTACTCTTTGTAGTTAGATTAGTAATGAAACATTGAGATGTTATAGAAACTAGTTCATGTTAGATTATTTGTGACATAAATAAAGGTCTTTAAAAACTTTTGTCTACTCCGCTTAGAGGTAAGCAATTAGCCCTGCGCATTCCACCGGTGTTTGTATGTCCGTCAATTGAAGTGAAAGCAGCCGGTCGGACACTATGGAGTGCACGCTCTACCGCGCTGTGATCAAGTGGATCACGTTTAGTTTTCAACTCCCAACTAGCTGTTTATTCCACTCATTGTACCGATCTGAACGCGATACATTTACAAGTCACCTAGTTAGTACAGCACAGTTCAAGATCATCTGAATCTTCTGCCAACTTGCGAACATTCTCTCTGAAATATCCGAATGAATCACGAAGTTTCACCGCAAAAGTAATTACTGTGACTTGACAAATAATTTCAGTGGCTACAAGTTTAATTCTAGGTACATACATTTTAAATCAAATCTACATAACCTTATTTGTCTTTTGTCCCGTTTTGACGTCGGATGTCAAAGAAAGACAAAAGTCAAATAAGGTTATTTTAACCTTGTTTTAAGAGCTTGTGGTTCGCCATCTGAGCTACATTGCCAAGTATTCAATGAAGTACCTAAAGCATGGTTATACTTTTGCAGGGACCGAATTACCGCGGGAGTTAACGTCAAATATGAACCTATAATATTATATCGCTAATGTGGTGAAATTTGGTCCATAGATCTTGACAAGGTATTGCCATTAGTATAATCTATATTTATAGATCTGACAATGATCTGAAAAAGTAGAAACTTGACTCAATTAGTAAAGTTTCTCCTCTCCTCTCCAGATGACATTACGGTTTTCCCTCAGCGCTACGATATGGGGTTCTTCAAAAAAGGCGTAATAAGAGCTCTACAAGGTCGGCAACACATGAGCAATCCCCCTGGTATTACAAATATCCATAGGCGGCGGTGACCACTTACCATCAGGTGGTGCGTCTGCCTGTTTGTCAACCTGTTGACATAAAAAAAAATATGAACGCACCGCTTAATCCACAGGGTCTAGAAATTTTAAATTATGTGTTTTTTTTTAAATTCCACCACATGATAACAAAGAAAACAAAATTTAAATTCTTGATAAGTTGACACCGGTGTATTGTTTGAATATCTCATGAGTATCCCTTGTGTGCAGTCAAACAGGTTATTTTACTTTTATAATTTGTTTACTCTCTCATAGTAAAACTAAAATATTTCAATGTGTTTTACTGCAAATCATTTTTTTTTTCAATTCGTCTCAAAGGCGCCAACTTCCGACGGAAATAGTATTTCAGCGCCATAAAGTATTTTCCATTCCATCATTTGGAATAACACCGAATAAATTCTGGAAGGACATACTGCGTGATCAGAATAGGTCGTAAAGATATTTTTCTCCTTCGAGGAGAACTGGATAAAATTGGAAAAGTCTCCAAATGTCTCCATGAGAGATTTTATTAAAAATTGAACTAAAATTAATATCGGCTATCAACTATCATAATATTAAATTTTGTAGAATTTCTATTAAAAATAATGGCAAAGTATTTTCTAATATTTAATGGAAGAGCAAATTCTTAAGATAATCATGTCATCTGCCAAAATAATTCATGTAAATTTTGTCAAATATACACAGTTGACTCACCAAACTCAATGACCTGAAATAAGGATGTTCGTACCTGATGCAAAAACAATACTGAGCCTTTGAAGAAAAACATCTTTGATACCATTAACGCTATTGTGTATTTTGCAGTAAGGTCTATATTCGATCGTAAAGCGAGGTTGATAAATTTTCTATAGATATTTTACATTTTGAAAAGTAGTTTATCAAGCTAGAAGTTAGCTTTTCTCCTGTTTTTATAGCATTTTTATAAACTTTTATCACGAATACATTCTTGTATCTTCTATTTACTAAATAAATATTTAAATGTAAATCTTTGATACAACGAAATAAACTTAATAAAAAACGTATTTTTTCAATTCATTTTATATATCTTTTTTCACACAAAAGCGCACCTAAATAAGGATCAGTTTTGTCATATTATATGTACGTGTTCAAAGCTAATATAATCAAATCTGCATATACAAAAGGTGTAAATATGAAAGACCGAGTAAATTGGTATGTTTTAGAAACCTTCTGTTTAAAATTCAGTCTTTGTCCCCAACGCTTATTATTAGACACTTGTATACGTGCATGTTTATTTTTCATATTCATTGGTTTTCTAAATAAATAACATGTCTTAGAATTGATGGTCGTTTGACATGAATGAGGGTGTCTGCAGCTATGCTATTCTGTAAAAGGTAAATCATCTCGAAAGTCATCTCGCAACTCACCTCGCAACTCACACTCAATTCGATTGTCATTATCTCTTGTTATTGTTTTGGTATTCTCAAGATAATATCAAGGCCAAGTGAAGTGAATTGAGTTTCGAGATTCAGCCTATTGAAAAACGTCAAAATACTCACCTGTCGTAGTTCTTCTCACTTCCATCATCGCGCACGGTGACGGTAGTGTCGAACTCGCTCATTTTAAGAATATGAAACTCTAATATGATCGCCGATTCAGAAGTGATATTGCATATGAACTTTACAGAATAGCACTGCTTGTCTCGCTATGCATGTCTCTTTTGGCTCAGATGTCAAAACAGCCATTATACCGTGCCGATTGTGTAGTAGTAAAATGGTATAACACACTGTGACTGCATCTCTGCTATACTAGAACAAATTCTCATGTTTATTTCCGCAGAATATTTATTAATCGAGATTTCTGTTCTTTTGTAAACTTTATTCGGATATAATAGATAAAGCGAACAAGCTTTATACTTGACAATATTGGCATTGTATGTAACCATATAAATAAAACAAAACTTGACTTGAAATTAGGATGGAACAAGCCTACCTAAAAATAAAACACAACTACAGATGTAAAATATATCTAAACACAACCATGTTTTATTTTTAGGTAGGTTATTATATTAGAAACAGTTTCGAAAACGACATCAAATTAAACATGGCGTTATAATTTAATACTCCACTAACATTAATGTTTGAGAAGCAATAACAATAGATACATTAACCTCACAAATATGTTTATCATTTTATCGCTGAGGCTGTAAAACTTTTACGACTAATGTGAATTTTCGTGACAGTACATTTGACCCTAAGAGAGATTGAAGGTTTTGGCCACAGATTACTGAACAAGGCAGATGGAACGCGCTGAATACGGTTACAAAATGTATGAGATTGAAATAGGATACGCTAGATCCTAGCATAACCAAATATCAATATCATACATTTTGTAACCGTATTCAATGCCCAAACGCAACGAAATGTACTTTGTCTAGCAGTGCTGGTATTCGCTTTTGAATTTGTATTTGCTTTGTTTAACAAACTTTAAGTATTTATCGAAAAATACTTACTTTTTTAATAAACTTTGTTTAAACAAAGCATTATATATTATATTATCTTATCCAATAATATTGATAAAGTTTGATTTTAAACGTCCATATATTTTGCAAATCAAAAATAGTTTTCATCTATTTCACGCTTTCCCGCCTCGAGTAGTCTGTCGAGAATCACTAATCCGTAGCGAACTACGGATGAGTGATAACCGAAGCGAAGCGAGCACATAAGTAAAGGTGTCACTGGTGGTAAGCGGTTCCTGTAGCCCCATTGACACCTGCAATACCCGGAGAATCACTAGCCTCACGCGTTTCTTGACCCCTCTTCACGTGCTCTACGCTATAAGCTCTACCGCTCCTAAATGTATGAAAATAAAAAGGTAAATACCAACGTAAATACCTAAAGATGGCTGAGACCTTTAAATAAAGAAGTTAATTAAGCACACCGATACGTCTCACCTAAATTCAGCTTGAGCTTATTCTTTCACAAAAAGGTCGTTTTAAGCAGGGATTGAAAAGATTCCCAAAATACCAGTAATCCTTATTTAGCGATAGAACCTGGGCGACCGAGCTTTGCTAGGTCTATAATGCCAAGTGCGAGTTGGTCGAAGGGTAAAGACGTTTTTTATATGGGGATGTAATTTTTAACTTTATTTCATTTTTATTATTTATTCATATAGTGGTAATAGAAATACACATTCTGTGAATATTTCAACTGTCTACCTATGTATATGAAATACAACCCACTGATAAACAGACGGACGAACCAACGGATGGATGGACAGCGGAGGCAGTAATAGGGTCCTTTTATTAAAATAAGGGTCAGACTACAGAGCGATTAGCCAAAGCGTAATGGTGCGTCCGCCTATAGCCGAGACTCCATTCGTTCGTTGCTCGCGATGTGTGTGGACGTACAACGAGCCTACAACACGAGCGTGATGCGAATCCCTGTGTTCGTCAAAAAACTGACAATCGACGGAGAATAGAAATCGCGCAGTCGAGCGCGAACCGAACGCTCGTTCGATAGGCTCGCAAGTCCGTCCGCGCTACGCGAATCCGTGCTCCAGCAGTCGAGTAAGCCTTCCCACGACCCCTTGCGGGGGCGGGGAATCATTTGAGGGGCCCGAAAGCCCCTGTGTTGAAGTCTTGTAATACGCCGCATGTGAATACATGTGGGGCCTTGGCCTTGCCTTGCCTTGGCCTACAAAACCGCACGGTTTTGAACCATGTTGGTGTGCTGCTGTGATGGCAGCTATTCTCATGCGTAGCTTGGACGCACCGTTAGAATTCCGTCTCGTTCGTAAGTCGTAGTTTCGCTCCCCGATACGGTTGAAACTTTTTGTATTTTTTTTACCTTAAAAATACTATAATTATCAGTGGAGTTTAAAAGAATATTTTATTATGGACTTTCAATGCGATTTAATACGACGTCTTTTAAAATGAATACGTGACGAGGGTACAAACTGTGGGACAAGGTACTACAAAATATTACTGCAGTTAATCTATACGCAAAGTTATTCCCCTGTCCATCTATTTTTAGAATGTGTATGTAGGTCAGTACCATTAAGGACGTCATCACGACATACACGGCAGTGCGCATTCCTGCATTTTAAGTATTTAAGATAGGTACTTGTCTATGCCCGCGTCTCTACCCGCATGGTTATTTTTGTCTCTGACTTGTTACACTAGGGCCTGCGAGTATCAAACTCAGATCAAGTCTCAATAGATCGTGTTAATCTAAAATAAACTTAATATAATGATATTAAGATAATGATATTAATGATATTAAAACTTTTGAAATTGGAATCCCTGCCAATGGGCAGGGATTCCAATTTCAAAAGTTTTAATCTCGACTAAAAACTTGAGCATTGCATTTTATTATTTCAGAAAAACTTACAGCTAATACAAACAGTAATGCCTACATGTAGAGTACCTATGAAGGCCATTTAAAAGTTCTCACATATAACTTAAATACTTCACAAACGGAATGAAAGTACATAGACCATACATACAAGAAATAATAGAATAAAATTAATTAAAGATTATTTACAAATAACATTTTTTATCTTTGATGCACCGGTGCCTTGCATTGCTTGATGTTCTAGAATAAGACTTAAAACAGTTGAGGCCTAATACTGAAACAACAGTGACATTTATTTACAACAAAATATGTACAAAATACAATCTAAATATAGAAAATTTCCTCAAGCCTGCCGCTGCTTCCGATTAACGGCAGGGTTCCCAGAGGGCTGGCAGCGTTTCCTCTTGTTGTGTTTAAGAAGTTATTTGAAAGATCGATTATCAATTATAGATGCTCTTTTTAAAGAGAGGTGTATACTGATACGCCTATCTTGGTAGCAAAACTCATGAAAAACGAGAAAATAAAAAAAAACATACTGTTATGTAGAGACCCAAAATATCCATATACGTCACATTTGATCTCCAATTAAGTTTGGACATGATCCGGTTAATGGCAATGAGGTAAATCCTGGTAGCTTATGCTATTGGGAAAATCTAAACATCATTCAATTTTATCTACAGTATACATTATTAAATAAAAAAAACTCTATTAAACCTAAAAATCTACAAAAGCGAGTTGGATAAGATTCAATTATGCAATAGGTATGCGAAGGAACCTAAATAATTCTGTAATTTTGCAATAAAAATGTGTGTTTTTATTGTTTCCAAACAATATTTATTACATTGCTCATTCAGTCATTATAGACAAAACTTTAACTATATGAATAATTGCGGTTACAAAATACACGTCAGTAATAAATTATTAATAAATTACCTATAATACAAAACACGTTACAGTTATTAATGTTTATTACCCATGTATTTAATTTATCCAATATTTACAACAAATATGTACAAAATACAATCTATATTTAGAAAATTTCCTCAAGCCTGCCGCTGCTTCCGATTCCCAGAAGGCTGGCAGCGTTTCCTCTTTGGGTAGCCAAGCTGACGCGTTGGCGGAAAAAGCTCCCCGCCTGCTGATTTTCGGAGGGCTCGATCAATTTTGATGACAAGGTGCGAGCAAAACGGCTTGCTTCGGACCCCCACGGTCCCATAGTCTCGACCGTAAAAGGCACAAAAATATAATTGGGACCAATCGATGCGTATTTTTTGAATTTTGAATTTATCCTATATGTATATTAGTCGATTGATCCACTACTAGATTTCGGAAAAAACAATGCATAACTTCAAAATCTTCTGTAACTCACTTTTAGTAAAACTAACTTTAACTAACCGTTTCTTTTTCGTTTCCGTGATACTTATGCTATCATTCTTTGTTTCAGATTCCAACAAGTTTTAACAAAATAGTGTTGTGAGCGTGAGGCGTGACAAAGCCGTAAAAATAAAAGTGTAAAACATATTAAATGCATAGTTGAGTGATGCTTAAGTGCAGTGCAAAACCTTCACAAATGAAGCGGCGTAGACTAGGTGCCTATAAAACATCGGTTGAGTGAACTTATCATACAATGTTGGCGAAAACTTGGATTGTCTTAGCAGGATGTTGTGCGTTCGGTAAGTAATTGAATACAATACAATATCGTCTGTAGAAAGTATACGTTGAATAAATTATAGTGTGTAGGATGAGTTTCTAGTAGGAACACTTATGATTACTATTTGTGAGTCTGTTAATTGTAAGGCTACCTTCGCATAGCTCGGTGCTAGGGTAAGAAAAAAGGCTAAATTTGATGCTTTGATGTCAAAGATCCAGTAAAGTATAAATTATAATTCATGTATACATATTTAAATAGTTCATACCAACATAGCTAATCTGACATAATAAAATTAATGAAATTTAAATAACTAACCTACTAGTAATCCACTTTGCATAGCATCCTGTTATAAGTTACTTAAAAACACTTTAAAATTTTAAGAAGGTACTTAAAATCTAGGGGCTTTCAAAGAGTGAATAGGTTTCTTCTGGGTAGCCGTGGTATATCTAAGGCTTAGTTTCTTTCAATATCAACCCTTAAAGGGAGCAAGGAAGGGGCAGGAGAAACTGCGGGGCGGAAAGCTAGTCCTACTAATATTATAAATGCGAAAAGTGAGTATGTATGGATAAAACGATGAACTCGCTCTTGGTCGGAACTTATAGCATTTGATAGATGTTGATTTGATGTAGCCTGGAATAACATAAAGAATACTTTTTATCCCTTAGGAGAAACTGCGGGGCAATAATTAGTTTAACATAAAGAAATGAAGTGTCATAGCCAATGGTATCGATATTGTTGCTGTGAATCACAAATGGGTTCACAGATTTTCTTTAAATCAGTGTTTTTTTACATAATAGGTCCTTTATTCGAACTACTACTACTTCTAATTTTAGATTTGCTAACGTTCTGAAAATATAAAGTAGGTACTGTAGTGTAGAGTTCCCAACAATTTCTTGTTAGCACAAAGTGTTACCAACCGTGATGAATGGCTTTTATCCATTTTCATTTATCTACGGAAACGGCCGTCTTATCTACAATTCTGAATCTATCTTTATTAATCGGCGTAACACCCACTATACTAACAATTTTGGAATATCTCTTTTAGAGTACATTCAACTTAAAATGGACCGCTTTTACATGGTTTCCGGATGAAAATAATGCGATAGTATAAGGAATAACCGATGTTTTTTCAAATTAGTTGAGCATTTGGTAGCATTGAGTTGGAAAAATCTTATTAACCTACAAATATTACACTTATTCATGAACATTTTAGTAAATCACCAAACCAAACTATGAAAACAACAATTGCGATAAAGATAACTTTTAAAATGACTGACAATTCATAGTCCAATTTCATTGTTCTCAAAATATTGTATAAGATTCAATAATAGAAGCAATACCTTACATCAATTTCGTTTGCAGTACAGAAATAGTTGCGTATTTCCATAGTTGTACAAATATTTAGATATTGGAAATGTTTCCCATTTCCTTCATTTATATACAGAAATTCTACGAGCATTAGGATTGTTCATTTATATCTAGATGCTTACTATATCGCGTAATCCAATGAACAACAGTCCGTGAATCCTTAATATCATGTTTGGATAGCCTCAACAGGTTTGGCAAGAAAACTTTTTTTTCTATGAATTCCTAGTATCTAGAATTAGTTACTTAGTATTTTGGTTTTTGTTAGGGTATTATATAGTCAAAGTTTATAAGAAAAACACCGGAATTTTGATTATATCTATTTCTTTGGAAATATTGTGAGGATATGGTAATAAAAACGAAATAAGATAAAACATAATTGGTTACTGGTAGTTTCATAGAAATGTATACGTTAATTTAAACCTAGATTAGGTACTTTATATAAAATATAACCCCCTTATTCATAATACTTTTTAACTAAATCAGTGTAATAGTATGCACCGTCTCACTCTTTCCATCACCAAATGTCACGTGTCAGATAAAGACTTCGGAATTTTAGCTAATCAACGTTTGATAACTTCATTATGAATAAGGGGGTAACTTTTTATGAACTTCTATTTAAATATTTCAACATTTTCATGACAATCTTCTAAAATCTCTAATTTATTTCAAACAACTAAGTAAAAGACACTTTAAAATAAGTCTATCAGGCCTGTGGAACTGAATAGAACAATCGAATAACCTTTCGTGCGATATTAGATACCAACTTAGATTAGGTACATAGTGCATACTTCCGTAACTTTTGGATATCTTGTAGTTAATTTCGTTGCAAATTGGAACTTACATAAGTTCCGCTGTAATTCACATAATTGATAACCTCTTCAAAGTTTAGTTGAATTCCTTGAATTGTTTGGAGTTTGGATCATTTTGGAACTTAGGTTTATGACTTAGATTGTATATAATTCAATTCTATTATTATAACTTTTCTAGGTTAATGATTTAACTTTATTTTACAAATTTCTAATTAATTTAAAAAACTGAAATAAAGGTACCTGATTTTCTAAAACATCTTAATCTTAATATAAATAACCCATTATTCTTCGCCGTACGAGTATTAGATTCCTTTCAGCATTAGATGTTCTTAGAAGGTACTAGGATATAAGAAACCAACAACAACTCTACGCTAGCCTTTCCATATATGCATCGGGCACGTATCCCAAGTCCAGGCACAAACACACGTGTAATATACCAATGTTAATAGGCTTTTCTATGATCCCTATATATGTTTCACTCTAACGTATAGAAAACAGGATATTGTCATGAGATGGCAAACAGGTGCGTATCTATGGTATCGCGTATGTGTGACAGTTGAGCTAGACTTGTTGAAATGAAATCTTTCCGTGCTCATTTCTCGATGTGTGAGAGAAAGAGCACACATGAGTATTTTGGTTTGTCTAGCAACTATGTCAGAGGGTCCACTGGCCGCGTGTTGTACTAAGGTAACATAACTATATAGGTACCGAACAGCATTTTCCTAAAGAAATATTTGTCATTGAATTTAAAATGTATAAGTTAGTAGGGAGCATAAAAGTGTGCCGTTAGTTACTTTAAAGATAGGGTTACCAGATGACAGAATTTTACCTGGCATGTCAGGAATTAAAGCTCTGTCAGGGAAACAGGAAAAATCTGAATTTTTCTGGCAGTTTTGAACCTGAAACATAATTCACCATCATCATCATCAGATCAGCCTAAGGATGTCCATTGTAGAACATAGGCCCCATTAAGTTCTATATCGAAGGGTTTTTGGGCCGTTTGCATTCAGTGATGCCCAGTGATTCTGAACAGGTCGTTGGTCCACCTGGTGGGAAGTCGTCCCGCTCGGCTCTTTCCAGTACGTGGTCGTCACTCGAGAACCTTGCTTCCCCATCGGTTATCGGTTCTTCGAGCGATGTGGCTTGCCTATTGCCACTTTAAATAATTATATTTATGTATTTATTAAGTTCCATTACTCTACACCAAAACTTGTTTGCTCGTAACCGCACCGATTGCATACGCGACGCGAACAAGCGTGATAAATATTATTATCACAAATGTCAACAATTTTGCTTAATAATCAGGGATTTTGTCAGGAATTTTTAGTTTTGGATCTGGTAACCCTAGTTTAAACATAAAGAATATTAAATGTATCATACCTAACGTTTACTTTCATAATAATACTATGTACTAATTGTAATGTTTGAAGTGTTTTCCTCATCGCGTCGGTTCATTATTTGTTTCGTTATTTCACTCTCCGAATATTTTTATCGTGCATATTATATGTACACTTTATATTATATTTTTTTATAAACGAATACCTTAATAAAATAATGAACGGTATTTCCTCTTAATCCACATTCTGTTCTAAGAATGATATTTCAGGAAAATTCTAAACAGTATAATATAAAATAAAAAATAATACCTACTTAGCACCACAGATTACATAATAAATTGCAGATCGCACGGAACACAAAAGTGATCCAAAAAAAAACAAATACAAATTCAAAATCAGATGCTTGGTTTTCGTTTTCCAGTTTGGATTTGCTTTGGTTCAAATGTAAATCCAATATGAATCCAATAAAAAATAAACAAGCGAAGATCGCGAAAACTAAAAGGTAGCCACAGAAATTTCCATTTTTGAATTTCATTTTATATATTTCACACTACCTGCTCGATAATGTCAAATTATATAGCATGCAAATCTAACCTAAAGTAAGTCATTAGAGCCCAGCATGGGATCTACCCGGACAATAATATTGTATAGTCCTAAACTTATCTGACCCGGTGAGAGAGGCGCTGTTATCGTTGGTGGAGCAAATAAGCAGGCAGCTTGACATTTCAAACTGGCGTCGTTAGTTCCTCTTTTGGCTGGGCCAGATAAGTTTGTTGCACTATAATGAATTTCATTATGATCGGCTGGTGCATTATGTGATTTGAATATGAAAATGTCAAGTCAATAATTCGTATGAAAACTCAAAGAACTATTTCAATACTTTTTGCAAGCAGCCAGACCAATCGTAGAAGCCAAACATCTCCAATGTCGCTTGAGTATTTGCTGAAAATATGGAAGGTCTGGCGGCACTGGGATCTCCTACTATATTATTTTGTAGTTACGAACCCTTGACGGGCCGTTCCTCTTGATTTCTTCAAATAGTCGGATCAACATGATAAACAAACAATATACTTACCTTTGTTTACTTTATTGCTATCACCTGTGAAGGTGAAGATGAGGCGAAATTAGTATGGTCGTGATATTTATGTCGTAATTTAAAATTGCTTCACTAAAGAGATCTAATTTCTTTATATAACGTACACCATCTCTTAAAGCAATAATATTTCTATATCCTTACTTTGTCTTTTCGTGTCAAGTGACGACACCAGGCAGTTCACCCACGCTTCTCATTAGATATTCTGGTTTTATACCATCTATTTTTAGCAACATTCTTATTATTTTGACGTGCTTTTTGTAGGATTCGAACCTTAGGCCTTTATTACCGGCTCTTCTCAGCAAATGCAACCTTCCGACCCGGTATTAGAGTCAGACTTTTCATAAGTGCCTGCTAAGGTCTATTTGTTGATTTTGAATTTTGAATAGGTTTCAACCTTCGTCTCTGTATTCGACGTCACTAGCACAGGAGCTATCATCGCCTTAAACTGTTAGCGTCTATTCACACGAACGGCAACGACACTACAGCGTCGCGACAAAATTAAGTCAGCTGTGGTTACATGTGAATAGTGTCGCTGCGGTTTTTTGCGGTTGCGTTGTGGTTGCCTTTTGGTACCCACAATTTTTTAAGAATATTTGTACCGCTAGTTCCCGGTGTCGCTGGTGGTTACGTTGTGGTTGTGACGCCCGCCGCGGTGTGGTCGTCGATAATGACGGCAAAATATGGTCCGTGTGAATTCCACTGTTAATTTTCATACAAATTAGCGCCCGCCGACATGGTGTCGTTGTGATGTGGTTGCGGTTATCGTGTGGTTGTCGTACGTGAATAGAGCCTTAAGCCGTGTTTTGACAGATTTTATATGGCATGTATTTAATGCTTTAACTATTAATTATCTCTATTCCAACACAACAAATCAAAACTAGAACCAAAAATACTGAGTATCAGTTTCATGGTTTATGCAAAACTGTTTGAAATTAATGATCATCTAGCGCGATAGTCACAGTTCTAACCTAACCTAACCAACTGTATTTGGAGTGCCCCGAGTCGGTTCTGGGTGATAGAACATGTTTTGATGAATAGGTAGTTTAATTGTACAACAGTAATTTTTCTGATATGCAATAAGTAAATTAGAGGAGAGAGAGTAAACAGAGGTGCAATTAAAAATATCCCTTTTTATATGCCGAAGAGTTCCATATGATCATATATGATACTTTTATACAGCTTTTTCAAACAATGTAGAGTTTTCCTTTGCAACTTTTCTTCCCGCTCTTGCATTAAAGGGAAACATATTTTCTCACAAATGGGAATTCTTTTGAGTAACTTTACAGGAATGTAGACATCACCACGAAACTCAATTTTATACTTACAAAGATTTCGAAAGAATAAACTAATAAAATAATAACTTGCATTTTTTTGTTGAAACAGCGATCATATTTCAATTCAAGGCATAAAAATATCCGCTCTCTGTCAAGCAAGAAAAGGACCAAAAAGAAATCAAAATATTATCTTTTGAAAAACAAACAAAGAGCTTAGGTTTTAAACTCAAAAAGTAATTTACAAGTTATTGACTTTGAAATAAAATCTGAAATGCAGTGTAACATGAGCTTTATTTGATATTTTAAATTATAGGTGGTCTGTTAGTGAATACAACACGTATATTGTACACACACTACGAATGAAGCTTCTAAGCGAGTTTAACACTATAACGATATGAACATACACCTTGAAGGCTTCGCTGGTGCCTTCAGTTTCTCCAACAAATCACAAGTCGATTACGTCTCTAAAACTATGAACGTACGGTTGAGTTTCAGCTCTACATACATTCCATATTCCTCCAACGCATTTCTGCTCGCCTGGTACTATCGAACGCACACACATCGCACTGGCGATATTCTCTCATTCCATATATCAAGGTCATTAGACTCACATGCAGCTGTCATTATCTATCTCTTTCACACGTGCTGTCATGGTGCGGATCTAACAAGGCTGTCTGTATACTATTAACTTCTGCTGTGATGTCTAGACGACGCTATGTGGAGCTTACTTGCGGTCACCATGCTTTCCATAGAAATTGTGAACACGATGTCAACTCGGATAGATTGCCTGGTTATTGAAATAGTTCCTAGATTTTTATGTGGCCCCAATTCGTGCATAGCTTGAATTGTTTCACAAATGAAAATCTTCACGAAATGAGGAGTTTTGGAATTTGTAGCCAGCTTTGTTTTTTTATGAATTTTCCTGCATTGAGGAGTTTTCTTATGATACCTATATGCTCAAAATGTGCCTGTCAAATCGTGAACTTAAGGATCAAATTGGATCGAATTATCAACAGTTTGACAGGTATTTTGACTAGAGGTATCATAAGAAAACTCCTCATTGCAGGAAAATTCATAAAAAAACAAAGCTGGCTACAAATTCCAAAATTTATTATAACAGTTAGGTACTAAATAATAAAGTACTGCGCATAATTACTCAACTAGATAATTATTATGATCTTAGTTTAATGACAAACAATATAACTGGGGAACTTTCTTCATTATTAAATTTTAATAAAAACTTTTTAACAAAAAAATTAAACCACCGAAAAAACTGAAAAGCAAAAAATAATTTTGAATATACTTAACTTGAATTTTATAAGGTTTTGCAGTCGGGGATAAACCAATAACCTATGTATGTATTTTTTTGTGGCTATAATCTACTAATTACTACAGATTTCTTTTGATGTAATACACAATTCAGCATTAAAATTTGAAGGTGAACACTAAATCACCCCTATTTTCCCACCCTTAGGGTAGGTTTTTAGCACGCAAATTTATATGGGACCAACCCTATCCAATAAAAAAAGAATTATCAAAATCGGACCACTCTCTAAAAAGTTATGATGCGTGATCATACATAAAAAAAAAATATGCGCGTCTACTTGTTAACCTCCTCCGTTTTTTTGTCGGTTAAAAAGTAATACTATTTTGAAGGCATCCAAAGAGGACGACGCGTTCAATAGAAAATTACCAATTCTACCAAAATGTATGGTCACGCGGATTTTTTCCGCTGACTTCAAAACAGTGTTATATAGGTTATATTAGAGTTCCAACTCCAACCTATGTCGTTATTTTATACTTTTTAGTGTAAATCCTCCTTGAATGCGGTAAATTATTTTTGTAAAAAAGTAAAATTATGTTATTATTTATTATCGAAGGCTATTAGTACGATTAAGAAAAAAATACGATATGAGTTCCTTTTCATTAGTTCTCGGTAAAAGTATCGATAAAAATGAGAAATTGACACTCATTCATTATAAAGGTCCTTCAAAGTCCTGAGACACTATTATTATGCGCTTATTTTTGTATGACAACATAATTAAAATACTTTATAGGCAAGTTTTTTTAATAATAACTGTGATAATAATATCGCTCAGATACGTACAATTAAAGTTATTTTTATAAACAACAGATGTCGCTGTACCGGCTCTGAATCGCGCTATGGTTTCGTTCTCAGCATTTAGTCTAGTCAAATCACGATTTCATACCAACTTGATTCTGAATGGATCAGAATCTATCCCACTTCTGATTAGGAAATTTTTGAAGGTGACGGCCTTTTAGTTGTCACTAATTAACTAATAAAAAAATTAAATCAATAATATGGCTTCACTTCACCTTACCTTAGCGATTGGACGGGTCGCTAATCGCTTTTTTTTACAAATCCGTTCACCCGAGATAAAAAAAAATTAACCACCTTTTAAATGTATCTACACTAAAAAATTTAAAATAACGATCTAGGAATTTTTATGACACTGTTTTGATTGCAGCGAATTAGCATGATTAGCTCCGTAGAAAATTACCGATTCTACCAAAATTTATTGTATAATAATGTAAGTTTTTTTCCGCTGACTTCAAAACAGTGTAATAGAGTTCCTACGTCGTTATTTTACACTTTTTAGTGTTTTTAGGGTTTAATATTTAAATGTTATTTTTTTCACTTCACTGATGCATTCGTGCATCTTTATTACATAAAATACAAAAAAACGCAACGTCGCAAGTTCTCGCCAAAAATACCTAAAGTAGGTAAGGGATCAAAGTAGAATTAGTTCTATATTCGATTGGTAAGCTGTGAAAGGTCTTTTACCATTATAGAATACCTAGCTTCTTTTGTGGTACTTCATTAATTCGACTGAGAATAAAAGGGTATTTTGAGGAGATCAACAGATAAACATACTTATTAGTAATATTGAAGATAATAAAATTACATGTAATAATTTTTACATTTCATTAGCTACATCATTAGTAATATTGAAGATAATAAAATTACATGTAATAATTTTTACATTTCGTTAGCTACATCATTAGTAATATTGAAGATAATAAAATTACATGTAATAATTTTTACATTTCGTTAGCTACATCATTAGTAATATTGAAGATAATAAAATTACATGTAATAATTTTTACATTTCGTTAGCTACATCATTAGTAATATTGAAGACTAGCGACCCGCCCCGGCTTCGCACGGGTGCAATGTCGTAATGAGGTGTCGATAGATTTTCGCGCCGTAGCCTGCCCTTCTCTGCCCTGCCCTGCCCTGCCCCGCCCTGCCCTGCCCTGCCCTGCCCTGCCCTACTCTACCCTGCCCTGCCCTGCCCTGCCCTGCCCTGCCCTGCCCTGCCCTGCCCTACCCTACCCTACCCTACCCTACCCTACTCTACCCTATCCTACGGGTATGAAAAATAGTTTACGTCCTATTCTCAGACCTACTGAATATACACACAAAATCTCATAAGAATCGGTCAAGCCGTCTCGGAGGAGTATTTTTACAAACACTGTTGTAATACTTACATTTTTAAACTCGTGATATCTTTCGAATGGAATGACCGAATTGAATAATTCAAAAAGTTATACAAAGGTATTGAAGCAATCTTGAATATGAAGTAATTTATTTTGATAAGGATTAATACCAAGATACAAATAAAGAGCTTTTTCTACCGGCGGCATTTCAATTAAATTTTTAAAATAAAAGAACACTTATTGTGGCATAACTATAATAGTTAGACATATACTGTCGCGACACTTTTTGTAAATAATAATATATTCTACAAAGTCGTAGTAGATTATTTTATTCTATCATCAATATTTTTCGCAGCGCACGCGATGAAATGAATATTTTAGGTAATTTTTTTACACCTTGGGTTACATTATTGGAGTTTTAGTAAGGATCCCTATTTTTTTTGAAAATATAATATAGCCTATGTCACCCAGGGATAGTGTAGCTTCCCAACAGTGAAAGAATTTTTCAAATCGGTTCAGTAGCTTCGGAGCCTATTCAATGCAAACAAACAAACAAACAAACAATCAAATCTTTCCTCTTTATAATATTAGTTAGATAATAAAATTACATGTAATAATTTTTACATTTCGTTAGCTACATCATTAGTAATATTGAAGATAATAAAATTACATGTAATAATTTTTACATTTCGTTAGCTACATCATTAGTAATATTGAAGATAATAAAATTACATGTAATAATTTTTACATTTCGTTAGCTACATAATTAGTAATATTGAAGATAATACAATTACATGTAATAATTTTTACATTTTGTTAGCTACATTATTTTAAATTCAAATTTAATTAATAAAATCAATTAATTAAAATAATAATAATTTACAAAACAATATACAAAAAATAGTCTATACAAAAAAAATAAAAAAAAAATTAAGCCACTTTTGTAAAAAAAAATATTCGACGATATTAAAACGCTTTCTCGGCGAGCCAACGTTTCAGACAGGATTTTAATGATAATAACGAACTTTACGGAGAACCGAGTCTGGCAAGCGGTTGTATACCGCTGACCGATGATGTGGGCCAGTCTGTCCGATTTAGCCAGTCTGTGCCTGACAGCGGCAAGTTTCTGAGCTACGCGAGTACAAATTTTGTACACCCCTTGGTTTTTTAAATTGTCTATATTGTCCCTAACATACACAGCTTTTTTTCTTTTTTTTATTTATTTACATAATAAAAATAATAATATAATAATAATAATTCATTTATTTCAGGCTACTAGTGGCCCATAGATATATACCTTACAAACTAACATAAATATTATAGTAAAACATTTTCATATCATAATACAAGGCAACGTAAGAATGCTACGGGAAATGTAGAAGGGAGGGTCTGACTGACGTTTTTTGCGACACCTGTGCTTATTATTGCTCTTACAGCGCGCTTTTGCATGCGAAAAACGCGTTCCCTGTCTGCAGCACGTCTCCACAGGGCCAGTAGACAAAATGGTTATCGATAATCGTCATCGTTAGTAAACGATCAACCTTTGTATGGGATTGACATAAGAGATTGTTAATAAATTAAATTATTAAAAGAAACAAAAAACCCGACTGCGTAAAACATAAATTAACTGAAAAGAGAAAAACATGCTCTTAAATCTGCATAGAATTTTGAATATAACTTGAATTTTATAAGGTATTGCAGTCGGGGTCAACCAATAACCTAAGTATGTATTTTTGTGTAATATTTGTTTATCCCCGACTGCAATACCTTATAAAATTCAAGTTATATTCAAAATTCTATACAGATTTAAGAGCTTGTTTTTCTCTTTTCAGTTAATTTATGTTTTACGCAGTTGGGTTTTTTGTTTCTTTTAATAATTTAATTTATTTCAGACTTTTTAGTTTTATACAGAAAGAGTTGTATGTATTAGTAATTAAATGAGCGGTACAGTAAAGGAACGCTAACAACCATCGCAACTCTGTTATTTACGTATGGTAACGGCTCAGTACCTAACTGTCCTTGCATTAAACGTGGTTTTTTGCAGTTTACGTCAAAATGGTAGTATAAAAGTATTACAATATATACATATATGGAATGATCTATTTACAAGCTTTTATTTGATACCTATATTGTTATAATAACGAAACTTTTTTTTTAATACCCCCCTATTTTTTTATTCTTAGGCGCCATATAAAAATAATATACCCTATGACACTCCCCCAGTCAAGACGAATCTAACGACACCTCATATGCTTAAATCCATCAAGCCGTTTAGGCTGCAGAGCGGCAGAAAGAAATAGACATACATACACTTGAAAAACATAACCCTCCTTCCGGGTCAGTCGGGTAAAAATCACGTGATATTTCGATTTGAAATGTCAATCCCATACAAAGGTTGATCGTTTACTAACGTCGACGACCATCTTGTCTAGGGGGGCTGATCCGCCCCATACTGAAGCAGAAACTGTACGATCGCAAAATAAGAAGCTTCGTGGAAACTACACGTGAAAGTCGATAGAGCGCATAACACGGAGGGACAATGGATAGCGATGAGGGAAATTTAATCATTATGATAAAAACAAAATGATTGACAGGAGATTGAGATGACTATTATGACTATAAAAATAATGGTATTGATTGAGAAAAGCTCAGTATATAATAGAAAAACATCCAACAAAATATTGCAAATTTAAAATCAAGATCTTCCATTTCCAGACAGAGATGCTGTAACGGTTTTATTGAGGTAATAATGGTTTCTCGTAAAAACATTATAACCACTTTTAGCGCAAAATTTAAATCCGGAGTTGTAAAATTGATTTTAAAAGCAGTTCCCTTAACTTTATTGGTTGAAGATAAATGCCATTGAAATTTCGACGATGGTAACTATCAGTAAAAATCCCGTATAACAATTGAAAGCCATTGTTTTACTGTTAACAATAACCATGGCTTAATTTGAAATGAAATATGTGACAGCCCTCAAATTTTTGCTAACCAAAAATATAATAACAAATAATACAGTGTGTAACGCGTTTTCACTTAAGAGCTGACACAGTTTGTGATTATGATGAGATGATTACTCTAACATAAAATTAATTCCTCAGGAATATCTAAAAATAGATCAAGACTCTGATAGGCTAGCCTATTTATAAGTTAGTTATATTTTTTTTAGTTTTAATTATTAGTATTTTATTTTTTAGTTTAAGTTATTTAGTATAGTTTTGTTTAAATTATTTATGGAGTGTTATTAAAACCTTAGCTAAAAGACTCTGATACCTTCATTTTAAAGCCTCAACGTAATATGACTTGTGCCTATTTAAAACGGAGATGATTTTAAGTTAGTGAAAGATAGTCGTATGGGTTTATTGAATAATAAGTTAACTTTAAAAAATATAAGTTAACTTATAGTGATGGAGACCTGTCTTCCTGAGACGATCCCATTATAATTCCATTGCCATTGAGCCACGTGCGTTGTTTACTAATTTCATAATGGCTTTCAGCTCTATTGAATTATTATTTGCGCCCCGCGGTTTTACCCGCGTACCCGCTTACCCGAGGGATGCTTTCCCGGGATAAAAAGTATCCTCTCTTAAATGTTAATCCAGATCATTTTCTATCAGCCCAAATTTCATCCAAATCTGTTCAGTTTTTGAAGCGTGTTTGATAAATATATTTTAGACTACCAAAATTGTCATATCTACACTTCTTATAGTTTATTGGAAAATAATAGAAAAGCAGGCTTGGGCCCCTGACCTGTCATTCGTGCTAGGTTTTTGTTTGAAATTAAAGGAGATTGGCAATGTAACATGTTACTTGGGACCCATTGATAACGTTTATACTGGAAACTTATTAATAATTGTAGAGTGTTATAAAAGTAACTAAAAAACAAATGGAAAGTATGTTGTAAAAGCTGGGAGAAAAAGATATGAGATGACAAAATATAAAATAAATTGCCAACTAACATTTTTAGCTGTTTACAAAATCCAAGGCACTTACAACTTGCAAAACGGTATCCGTAGGTATATCAAATGCATCTAAGTTGGTATGCTGAATAGTCGGTACAAACAGGTAAATCCGGGTCGTCCATTATCCACTAAATCAAAAAAAAAATGTTGCCGATGAATACGAACGATATGGACGCGCGGACGTAATGAATTAATGAATTGACATTTGACACTAGTGTTAAACTAATCGTGAAAATATCGATAGACTATCGATACTACCAGGATATTACCGGACCTTGATCAATAATTATCATTTATTATTATTTGTATCAATAATTATACTTCGATGTTACGTCCTCGAGATTTAATTAAACCATGTAGTATAAGTATTATTATTATTTATTTATATCCAACTGTGACTTCATTTGTTTTGCGTGATACGGTAAGTGGTGGCTAAAAACTATGTTAAATTATTATTGTAAATAATAATATCGCAATTTCTCACATAATCGATAGTACCTTCTATAGATAAGTATAAATAAATAAATTGTCGATAGCTTTCAACTCTTTGGGAGTGACAGATTTTATATGACGGCACGTCATGTCTTAATTATTAATAAATTTAAATCATTTATAACTTTTGAATCCCAGATTTTAACGCCTCAATATTTTTTATACAGGGTGTTGTTTTGGTCGGCAATAAGCGACCCAGGAGCGGTAGTACAAAATATATATTCCCCAAAAATGGACTTAATTCCATTAAATACTGTAAATATATTGAGAAATACCTTATTCAATTTGAAATAAAATTACCGCAAAGTATGGTTACTAGGCACGTGCACAGACTAGAGCTAGGCGCAAGCGTACGCGTACGCGTCCACCCCTTTACAGGGAGTAAAGGGGTGGACGCGTACTCCCGTTGAGTATTATGTCTACACGTTAGCTTATTACATGATTTTCAAAATTAAAAAAAAAAGTATTTTTTTTAGCACCAGGGGCCCAATTCTCACCCAATCGAAACTGATCGCTCGATCGAAAAAAGCACGAATTCTAACTTTTACGAACGTTACGTTATTCTGGCAATTTCAAGGCCGGCATATTTAGAAGGGAAACCAGTCAGCTAGAGCGTTGATTGGTCGGGACCGTTCGAATTGACTCCGCCCCTCGAAATTTTACAGTCGAATAGGACTCGAACCGTAAGTTCGATTCGAAGGCTAGTTCGAGGGAAGTGAGAATTGGGCCCCAGTATCATTTGTATTATCGACCCTGAGCCGCTCGTCGCTGAACAAAACAACAACCTGTATAAAGATCTTGTAAACTTTTCATTATAATTAATATAAACTTCTACTTGAACGGTGTCTTGTTATGTTTGGGTCCAAGACTGCCAGCCTTCTTTGATATTTTTACTGTAATAAAAGTTGTTGATATCAATATTCAAGCAACCGGTTCCTCTCTTTGCTAACATAATTTCTTACTCTAACATCACAATAATTTAATCAACATGCAGCTAAAATCAATGGCGTCTATTTGCCCAATAATTTGGCACATCACTATTTGTGTTTACATATCTCGTTCGCACAGTATAGAATTAGAAAGGGACCACTAGATTCTCGGTTAAACAAACACGCGTTTGGCTGGTACAGTCATCGGTGAAAGCAAAGAATTCGACCTCACACTTTCACTGGCAGATAACCTTGGGTTACGAGCGGACCACGTAACGTGTTACAATATTTCTTATTCAATTCTCTTCTTTCGTAATGGAAAATGTATTTTCAGTAACTAATAGCTTTAATAAATTTAATACTATTCATAATAACATTATTTAAATGATCACATTTATATCGACTCAAAGTCAAAGTCAAAGTCAAAGCCATTTATTCAATTTAGGCCCCAGAAGGGCACTTATGAAGGTCACATTTACTGAAGTTACCACCGGTTCGGAACTCGGCCTTCAACTCAGAAGAATCCGGCAAGAAACTCAGCAAGGTTACATTTTTTTAAATATTTTTTGGTCAATCTATGTTTGGCTTTTTTTTCCAAATAATTAACAATAAAAAAGATATACCTAAGCATAGATACAGACGAAAACAGCTATTCCGCATATGTCTTTGTTCAAAAGTGTACTGCCACCTAGACAAGATGGTTGTCGACAATCGTCATCGTTAGTAAACGATCAATCTTTGTATGGGATTGACATAAGAGATTGTTAAAAATCACGTGACATTTCGATTTGAAATATCAATCCCATACAAAGGTTGATCGTTTACTAACAATGACGATTATTTCTTTATGCTGGCAAACAACCTTGCAAAAATGTACACCAATCCATAAAATAGTGTATGCTATGCTCCCTTGGGAAATACCACAGCGGGTTACTTTCCCACAACTTCAGCGTCCGTGGTAGAATGCTCGTTATATTATTATAACAAAAAAAAGAGTTATCAGTTATATGTGTAATATTCTAACTCCCTTATTCATAACCGCTTTTTAACTAAATCAGTGTAATAGTGTGCCCCGTCTCACGCTCTCGATCACCAAATGTCACCTGTCAGATAAAGACTTCGGAATTTTAGCTAATCAACGTTTGATAACTTTATTATGAATAAAAGGGGGTAAACATTATTTTCCGATCAAAATGTCAGAAATAGAGCGATACAATAAGTTTAGCGTCAGTTTTAGACAAGTATATGAAACATATTATTTTTGGGAAATACTTTACCACCAAAATATAAGCTAAGGTTCAAAACTTCATCTGATTCTATGGAGTTTTCTATTCACTAAAGATTTACAAGTTTAACCTCTTATGGATGAAGAAATAAATTCTTTGTTATTCAATTTATCGCATGAGTAAAATTATAATTAAAAAAAAAAAAAACCATTTCTGTCTTTATAAAGATTCTACAATGATTTTAAGAATTTTGTTGATTTTATATTAAGTTGTTTAAATTCCAAGTACATTTTATTAGTTTTTAACAGAGTTATTATGTCCTGCATCAGTATTAACACACAATTTTAAATAATAATGTTAGACTTATTAATGAGTTCGAAACTTTAGACACGGCGTTAGTATTTACACAGTCAAAAGTTAATCCAAGTTACTTAGAAATTCATCAATATAATTATCATCGCTTACCAACAACGGGCCCCAATTCTCGTGATTTTGACATTAGTCACAAAAATGGTAGATATTTTTTTTATTGATTAATAACAATGCGACATCATGACGAAAATGGGAGAATTGAGCCCTTGGATGGAAGCTCGACGCTGCGCTGTAAAGTATGCGTGTAGAGTATAAAGCAAAATAACAATCTTAGAATTGAAATTTACCCAAGTAAATAGTATTTAAATGAAAAAATATTTTTATATGGGTATTTTCATTATATACGCGAGGGTTCTATCTGAGCAAAAACATAATGGAATGAAATTTCCTGGATAGAAAAAAATCACAAAGCTACCTCTAATAATAATGAATTTTCGGTTTTATTCGTTCATGGTATATCTAATTAAGACAAAAAATCGATAAATAATATCACTAACATATGACCTAGGGCTGCTACTAACGATATTTTAAAATATTCTATACTTTACGAGTTATTTAGATAAAAAGCGCTTAGTTAATTTTTGTTCCGCGGAACACGCTATCTCCATCTCATCTCCACGCGAAGATTACACATAACTTTGTTTCATCTGACATTGCCATATTTTTCTGGCTTGGTACGCACTCTTAACTAAATCTGACACGTTCAACACATTTACACGTTGCGCTTGTCTAGTGTCTGTGAATAAGCGCGCGGCGCGTGAGACGTCGCACTGCATGCGCATCATGAAAAGTCTGTCCGTCTCTCTCGCGCGCGGTCAAGCTTATGAGTATGAAGGAGATAGACATTGCATATGTGTGAGTAGGTACTGTGAACGTGCCAGCTTTAGTTAACCGACCTGTATGTGACCCAAGTTTTTTGATTGTGGAAATGTATGACGGAGGTCTAAAGGTCTAGTAGTACCCACGTACGCAGTGAACTCCTCAGGTTAAGATGTTGACAGCATTAAAAATTGCTTTAAAGAGAAAATCACGAAAAAATATTCATTGTTGAAATCTTTTTCCCTTTAAATTGAATCGTGTCCAATCAGCGATCTTTAATCAAAATTTGTTCAAAAGTTTATCAATATTTCCCTCGCGCTTAATATTTTCATCACATTTATCCGACAATAGTGAAATATATTCTCACGGTACACCAACTTTGCACGGTACATTTAATATTCAATGGCCCTTTCTTTTCCGGTAAAAACGCTACGGTATGTTTATGTTTTTATGAATTTATATTCTGCGTATTTGCGTAATTTGAGCAGTGCGGAAATGAAAATTCAACTGCAATTACAGTAGATATACATTGGTGCCGATTATGTTGTAAATCGCACTAAACTAATTTTAGTCACATCACATCTCTTTCTTATACACAGTATTGAAAAAGGATAGAAAATATTTAAAGCTATCAAATTAGTCTTTGCCGTCTTCATTTGCTGGTAACCGCGATAGATGGCGACTAAATTTATACTGAAAACAAGCTTTGGACTAATTTGACAGGACTAAATTTCTTACAACCTTTTCTTCTAAAATTAGTTTAATTGTAAACAACAGAATCAGCACCCTAAACTATCTGTTCTTTACTTAACCATAGCTTCCATTCTAGGGGTTTACTGGCAGTTTACTGGCAAGTGAGAGGGTGTAATGGACGGGAGTGTACTTTATCTCATTGTAGATTGGCTTTTAAACGCAATATAGTAGAAACATGTCTTTACTTATTATTAATAATAGAAATCCATACAGAGACAACAAATACCATAAAGTAGATGCAATGTATTTACTGAATCTACAAGGTAAACACGTTCTTGAGTACCATCATGTGAGTTAACATTCCTGACACCAATCGTATCAAGTTCATAAAGATGTCATAGATGACCTTTAGGGCTACGACAGGGAAATTAAATATAGTTTTTAGTACTTCCTTTTAAACTTGTTCTAATGCCTATTAGTTCCTCTTGTAGATAACGAGGTATTAATTACTTCTTGTCCAATTACAATATGTCATTTGAAGTTTCTGGATAGGGAGAATTTTGACAAGTAAGCATGGCTGGCCAAATTCTAAAGTATAGGTAATATCGAAAAATTTATAGTACTTGGAGAATAAAAAAAATGGATGGGAATTAGTTCTTGTTTCGTAAATGTAAGAAAATACTATTATGTCTTAAAAATTCGATCTTTTCTTTAGTTTTTCAGCTAAAATTACTTCCCATAATTTTATTCTTATAGCAATAATGGTGCCAGTGAAATGGCGACAGGTAACAAAAATAACATGTGATCCACGGATGCCTTTGAAGCTAAAGGGTAAAATCTATAAATCCGTGATAATGATAATACCTGTCTTAATGTATGGTTCGGAATGTTGGGCAGTAAAGAAGATGGATGAAAGAAGATTACATGCAGCTGAGATGAGGATGTTGAGATGGATGTGTGCAGTGACAAGAATGGATAGGTAATATAACGAATGATTATATAAGGGGAAGCTTGAAAGAAGCGCCAGTGACTGAAAAGTTGAGAGGGAACCGTTTAGAGTGGTATTGACATGTTATGAGGGGAAATGAAAGCCACGTCATTAAAAGAGTTATTAATATGAAATTGGATGGACATACGGGAAGAGGAAGACCGAAAAGAGATGGATGGATTGTGTGAAAGATGATATGGATAAGAAAGGAGTGGATGCTGGTATGAAGGATAGAAGAGACGAATAGAAGCGTACATATTGCGCTGACCCCAAATAATTGGGAACAGGGCAGGCAGATGATGATGAAGCGATAATAGTGCAACAATACAGGCTATATTGTTTATTTTATTTAAAATCAAAGCATTAGATACCCGGATCAGAAAATGTCTTTTTTATTCAACTATACAGTTTTAGTTTTTAACAAAATCGGCCTCGAGAATCTTTTGAGCATTTTTCGTTATTACCTATATTATACACCTTTAGGATTAGCCATCCATGAAAAAAGGAAGGTTGGGAAAGACGGCAATCTTGGGGCAAAATAGTAAGGTTCATTAGAAATTTAATCATGGTTGCAGTCTCGACTCTTAAGACTTTAACTTTGCTAGTTTAAGTAAAGCTAGGTAAACTAGAGAGAGCTTATGATTTTCCGAGATAAAAATATCTTATATATATTATTCTATCTAAGTTTTATATTAATCCATTTAGCAAATACAGCGTGGTTGAGGTAAAATTCATAGAAAACTACTTTGGGGTAAAATCAATTTCCCTAGTAAGTCATAGGGATGATAACATTGAAAAGGTTAGGAACCACTGAATTAGAATATTTAATTGTTAAATATAAAACTTAGGTATTGAGATTAGGCCCTAGAAATTATGGTGGTTACGATTGACTCTACTACACCCGGTCCATAATAAACTTATACTGACAAGTAACTTGTCAGTATAAGTAACGAGTTACTTGTCAGTACAAGTAACTTGTCTGTTTATTTTGTTTAGTTGAGTGCGACACAAGTGAAAATCACCAAGAAAGTGCAGGCAGATAGATCCCCTAGTTTATTACATAGCATACATCATCATAAGCTCTCACAGCGCTATAATAAGTAAAATGATTTTATAATTCACATCAGAGAAGGAACTGATAAATGCCATTAATACTTATACTAGGTATATCAGTTATCAGCTTATAGGGTGTAACATAACCTCACTTGAGCTCTTATAGTGCCAAATATCTCCTAATTTTTAATGATCAGTTTTTATAAACAAATACATATATCCTGTCAAGTTATCTTGTCCGAAACCTGCAAGCAAGTTATCTGTAAGCGGCAATTGCCGTGTCGACTATCACGGATTGCCAATATATGGCCAACTATTAAAAAAGCCAGAAGACAGCTGGTTCTCATAAGCCATGCTGGAACATACGGTCCAACTTTTATCAATTCCCAGAAATGTAAACTTTTCCCCATTCGTTGTGACATAATGACACGATCTATCTAGTAATAGTCTCGCAATTTGAAATACAGAAACATTCGTGGGTGTTTAAGAAGGGTTCCTAGCTGCGAGAAATTTGAAAAATAGGTATTTGAAAAAACTATTGCCGTCGCGCTATGCCGCTTTGCTATGCGCTATGTGCGATAGGGAAATCTGCAGTTCAGACCGATTTATTCACAAAAAAATGACGAAATCGACGAAAAACTGAGCCGATTCAATTATTTTTTACATTAAAATTTAAAAAAAGGGTTGTCTAGTTTCCTATTACTTTCTTTTATGTTAAAATCTTTTCGAATTTATCTGGTAGTCCTTTTAATCACGAGGCAAAAATAGAAAAATAGGGCATTTATTCAAATTTTTGGAAGGCCCTAATTTCTTTAATAATTAGTTGCTGAAAAAAGGAAGTAACAGGGACGTGTCCAAAGCAGAACTTGATTATATGAAAAAAAATGTGATGACTCTAGAGGCATAATTCAGGAAGAAAACAGGGGAATACATTTGTATGGAATAATCACAGCCGACTGCCGTCTTAAGGTCTCGATAATATCTAAAACCTATAATATAACTAACTAGATAATAGATAAAACCTTTGATGTACTTAATTATACATTCAGAAGGTTCAGTTATTTACACAAAGTTAAGTAGAATATTTAAGTTTGATGAAGGTAGGTTCATTTAATTATATATTTCTGTTAATATATTATATAATATGATTGCTTGCCAACTTAGACGTATAAAAAACTGCAATTTTAGGTAGGTATATTGGTAGTCCCCTAGGTGGACCGACGACCAGCAGGGCTATTTTAAAACGTCGGATTCGATATCGGAAACGGATTCAAATATTTCCGAGGCGAATTTCAGCAATTGCTATTTTAATTTCCGAAAACTTTTCGATGAATCGAATTGATATTTCCATTAAGAAACATCAAAAATATTCAAATACAGAAATTAAAAAAGCAATTGCGGAATATTGACTCGGTAGTTTTTGAATCCGTTTCCGATATCGAATCCGAGCGTTTTAAAATAGCCCTGCTGGTCAGAGACGCTGGGCTCCGTTGGATGCAAGCGGCCCAAAATCGTTCGAAGCAATGATATTATAATAAAAAGTGGTAGATATCGCATTAACGCACGCTAATTGTTGCAGACAAATTCAGACAATTGTCGTAATTTTGCTTAGCGGCTACATATAGCTATCTCTTTCTGTACCATACGTTCCGTATTATCTATCGCATTCACCTAGTTCAACAATAACTGAACGCCGCTTAGTATGAGGGTAGCATATCTCTATTATAATATCATTGGTTCGAAGTGAAACTTAATGGGATAGGCCTACAGATGTTCAGCAGTGGACATCCTTAGGCTGATATGATGATGGTAGTTGTTTAGATCTCACGTGTTTTTCATAAAACGTTCCGAAAATTAATAAATAGGTAATCAATATTCATTATTTTACTAGCTTTCCCCTATTTTTAACGCTTAAGGGTTGAATTTTGATACGAGGGAGCGCGTGTACGTAGAGGCTTTGATTATGAGCGGATTACGGTGATTGACGTAATTCCGCGCGGTAGTTTTCATTCATACATACTTTAATACCCGCTAAGGTAGTTCCCGGTGGAGTTTTCAAAAAGTAATAATGATCAACTGATTATTTAGGTAAGTAATCCTGCTATGTTTCAAATTTATAAACATAAGGAATAAGACAAACAATTTTACAAACAAAATCCCACCTTTTTTACCCCCTCAAAGGTTGAAATTCCGAAGTTATAAAAGGAATCTGTGTGCAAAATTGCAGTTTTGTAGCCCCAGCGGTTTAGGCTCTGCGTTGACGAATCAGTCAGTCAGGACAAGTAATTTATATCTATATGTATATATAAATATAACACTTCTTTCATTTAGACGCTTAAGACTGGAGTCGGCCAAATGTCTGTAACAACTATATCTAGAACAAGGATGTTAAAAAAAGTCGAATATATTCTCGCTAACAAAAAACTGTGTCACTCAAGTCGGCCACCACGCTGTACGTACAAGCCGGCACGCACACATTCACACATTAGTTGAGCGCGAGTAATCGACTCAGTGTAAACGGCGACAGAGTCTAGTTTCCCGCGGAAATGCCAACTAAGGTGTGCGTGAGAGATGGCCGACTCCATAGACACAGTTTTTTGTTAGCGAGAATATGTCCTCCGTAGTCTGTGATCTAGAATATTTTTCGATCACAAATCTATAATAACTATACTGTGTTTTGTTACTCAAGGATAAAAGAATATGAAAACCTGGCTAAACTCAACACAATCTTGGTTCTTAAGTACAAAATAAAATCTTACGTCATCTTTATTTAGTTGGATAATAGTGAACTTTCAATGTCAAGTTTGACAACCGACCAGCCGCCATTAAAATACTCTCGAACAACATTTTAACTCACGCATTTTGGCTCTCTAGTAGATAGTTATTCTTGGAAGAAGACTTGGTAAAAGGTAACGTTCAATAACTGAAGAGTAATTAGTGATTTAATCTCAGTATAAGACTTGATTGAATCCACCCTAAGCCAAATTAAGGCAATTTTTCTATAACAACTAATAAGATGGTTGACCTCTAAATTCATTTTTTTTTTTTGCCAATAGTCTTGGTTAGACATTTATGCCAGTGTGAATGTAGATAAAAACGAGGAAACGGAATAAAACAGAAAAATATGCCTAACTTCGGAAATTTGGAAGGAACAAGGAGATCAGGAAAGTAAGTGATTAATAGGATTAGAAACAAATTCCTTTATATTTTAGCGAAGAAAGAAAATCCTATTTACTCAAAATGTTTTCCTTAAGAGTGCGTACAAAGCCAGAAAAATATGGCAATGTCAGATGAAACAAACTTATGTCTAATGGTATAAGAGCTAGCAACGTCGCGAAAAAAAGAACTTTAGCATGGCTGGATTTTTGATATTTTCTTGCGCATTAAAACCTGATAGAGATGCGCCAAGTCTGGCAGCTGGAAGTGGTTGCGTTTCCTTTTGCGCATCCTATTTGTACTAGTGAAAAATTCGGCTTTTTAACCCATTAAACCATTTTAGCACGAATAATTTTTTCATCACCATTTTCTACAGCCTTTTAGCAACCTAAACTTAAATCGACAGAGCGTTATGTGGTTGCCATCTACGTGCCAGATGCTATTTTAGTTGTGAATCTTGTGAATGACATATTTTCTTCCAAACCATTTTCTAAAAGCTGAAATTTTAACATTATATAGTTATGCTATCAATGAACCTAAAACAAACCTTGCCAGACGGAAATCTGGTTGCATAAGGGTACAAAGACTAATTTAAGATCAGTTCAGCATACGGAAAGCAAGTACCGGAAGTGGAATTAGAGACCCAATCGATAGCAGCAATGAACAAAATGCTAACTCAAAAAAGTTTATTTTAAACCAGAGCCATTTGAAGGAAAGAATAAGATAACTTTATTTTCAAAATCCAAATAAAAAAGTTATTTATTCAGGTTAGGCCCTGATAAGGCACTTATGAACGTTACAGTTGAATCTATCGACGATTCGAAATACACTTAAACTGAGAAATCTCCGAAAATATTTTGTACTAGTTGTCCCCCGCGGTTTCACCCGTGTTCCCGGGATAAAAAGTAGCCTAACTCCTTCTAGGCGTAACAAACAAACAAATTCACTTTCGCATTTATAATATTAGTTAGGAAGTTAGGATTTAATCATTTTTTTAATATAAATTATGTATCGGGAAGCTGAATAGTTGGTCCGACTTATTTGGATCATTAGAAAGATTGATTAAGTGGCAACACTGACCATAAAGTCAATAGCAAAGTTAATAAAAGTTTGCGTGTAGCATATAGAGGAGGCAGTCTATCGTAAGCACTCAACCTAGCCCCCTAAAAAGGAAGCTAAGCAATATATACAGCAGAATTTAAGTAATTCATCAATTCCGAGTCTTTTAATGAATTGAATTGAACATAATGAATAACTATTTTACAAAAAGAAAATCGAAAAAATGGATTCCGTAGCAATGTTGCTTTAGCTTCCTTTTTAGCCCCCCTGTGCACACCTCTAAGTGCAGTTGCTATTTCACCCGTTACTAAAACTTTTAATTTATTAATACTGTAGGTGTAATTAAAGTGATAATTTAATTGTAAAATTACAACAATAAACATGTCGGGCCCATGAGGAGTTTCTTGCGTCGCTTCTTCTCCTCATTATTTTTTCATTTAGATAACACGATGGTTTTTACTTTTTAATATACTTTTACTTTATTTAATTCGTTGTTTTCTTACCCTGTTGCTAATTATATGGAGTCGGTGCAATTTTTGCGCTGCTTCAATTCGACCATTATATCAGCATTTCCTCCTTTCTTACTAATTTCATCTTTCACACAATTCATCTATCTCTTATTCGGACTTCTTTTCGGACATCCATCCACTATTATAATGAATAATAATATAATGAATTTACCCTCCTTGATACCTCCTTGAGACCTTATTATGGTCGATGCAATCATCTTTTAGGTCTTCAGTCACAATAAACTATGGCATGTCATGGTTAAGCACCATGTCATCGGCATAGCTCATGTTATTTACACAATTACCAGATGGTAAATCACTGATCAGTTGATCTACATAAATATTGAATAATCTTGGCGATGTCAGACCTCCACATTCCAGTTTGTATGGATCAGACATTGCATTGGACCATTTAACATAATTTATCTGTTTGTTATACCAGACGGATAGTGTAGTAACTAATTCCACAGGGACACCTCCCTTCCTAAGCTTATCCCACAGGATATTATATGATGCTAGATCAAAAGCTTTAGAAAGGTCCAGGAAACATGCATTTACGAGGGTTTTCAACATTAAAATGTTTTCTTGCTGTCTTTTGCTGATATATCTCTCCGTGGCATTGGGGCCTTAAGATTATAATTGCAAGGCTTTTAACCCAATTAGCGTAATATAGCGGGCGAGCGCAAAAAGTGAATTTACTTAGTGCTGTGCCATTTGTAGGAACTGCTTTAATTTTTTTTTTAAATATATCCTTAAGATAAACAATTTGGCAGAAAAAAACGCAAATTTCCAAAATTCCAAGTTAGCATTAGTTCATTTCTGGAGTCGAAACAATTTAAACAAAGAAATTTCATTGTCATATTGACAACCAAGTGACGCCTCAGGGGTAGTCAACATTTTTCTAGACAGTCTCATTATAATTTTAATAATAATTCATAACCTCAGTCAGGAGATACATGAAGCTACATGATGCTCAATATGGTTTTCGTCAGGGGCTGAGACTGAGAGTGCTGAGAGTACTGAGAGTGCTATATTTTACCTTAGAACATACGGTTAAATACTACACAGATAGGAAAACTCTCGTGAATGCATGTTTCCTGGACCTTCCTAAAGCTTTTGATCTAGTATCATATAATATCCTGTGGGATAAGCTAAGGAAGGGAGGTGTCCCTGTAGAATTAGTTACTACACTCTCCGTCTGGTATAACAAACAGATAAATTATGTTAAATGGTCTAATGTAATGTCTGATCCATACAAACTGGAATGTGGAAGTCTGACATCGCCAAGGTTATTCAATATTTATGTAGATCAACTGATCAGAGTGCTAATTTTGGCTGTCATATATCTATACTAGCTTTATAGCCCGCGACTTCGTCCGCGTAGATTATTTCTTTTTTCTAGATAATATGTATCATCGTAACAATATAGAGCTTTGTTCATAGCTATTGTCCGCCACTACGTGTGATATTGACAAAGTTCAGGTAGATTGAGAGCTCACATGCGAGGATGCCACATAAGACTGAACCAGTCCTGACGCAAATCAACTCTAGCAAATTTCAGAGTCTTTAGTCTTTAGTCCCTGTGATTTATTAATAGCCATCGCGAAACAACCCTTAATTAGGAACTGTTATCTTTTAAATTCAAACGGAAGGTGATTTGGGATCAATGGTATACGCGGCAAGAAGACCAGTAAATATTTTGGCCTCAATAACATTGCGGCGGAGAGCTGTTACTTGTAGTCTAGTTCCACAAAACAATTTTGGAGGCCTTATCTCTCTTTCTCTCTATAGTCTTTCCCTCATGTCTGAGGATCGTGGTAGGCATCATCTAGAGCGGATGATCTGCCTTCACCGGTTTCTGTCCAACCCGTCCCTTACGACCGTGTAAAACTTGGAGGACGAAGAGTCTTTTACTTGATCGGACCATCTAGTTGGTGAACGACCACGTAGTCGTATTCCTTCCGTGTTTCCAACTATGATCAGTTTTTCCAAACTTTCATCGTCTTTGCGCACCATATGGCCGAAATACGAAAGAATACGTTGGTGGCATATGGTGGACATACCCCCTTTTAACTACTGAGATTTTCTATAGTGGCCACCTCTACCAACCTCTCGGTCATAAAAGACGGCACACTATACCAGGCAACCCCATATGCATATGGCATATGGTGGACAATCGGGTTTTAATTTGGAGCTGCGATAGCTGCGATCCGTCTCCAGCACCACATCTCGAATGCATCAATCCTTTTTCTTTCTGGGCCAGTACAGTCCACGCTTCCACTCCATACATAAAAATGAGGAATACCAATGCTCGTATTAATCGGATCTTTATTTTAATACCGATTCCTCTCTTTTTCCTGATGTTGTTTAGGCGAGTCATTGCATCCTTTACCATTTCAATACGCCAATACCATAAGCCGAGTGAAAATTACATAATAAATTATGTAATTTTCACTCCGAAAATAAAGAACTTCATATACTAAATTTAATCCCCCTTTTCACTCCTTAAGGGTTCAAATTCGAACAATACCGATATTCGTTACGTTAGTTTATAACCATACGCATTAATAATAAATTTAGTGTACTTCCATACACAAATTCATTCCCCTTTTACCCTTTCGGGATCGGAATTATCAAAAACGTTGAGGCAAATATAAATAAATTTTCAATCGTCAGCCTAAACACAAAATTTGAAGGTCCTAACTTCGAAACTGATGGAATTTCATATAAACTTGCATCCCCTATTTTACCCCCTTAAGGATGGAATATCCAAAAACCCTTCCATAATGGTTGCCTACACTGTGTAATAATATATTAAGTGACGTTTACTTTGAAGCTGAACGACTTACATACATCCCATACCTTTTCACCCTGTCGGGAGTGGAATTGTCAAAAAAGCTGAAACATGTATAAATTAATTTTCAATTGTCAGCCTAAATACAAAATTTTTAAGATCTTAACTTCAAAACTGACGGACTTTCATACAAACTTTCATCCCCTATTTTACCCCCCTAGGAGTGGAATTTCCAAAAATCCTTCCTTACTGAATACCTACACTGTATAATATTAAATTTAGTGAAGTTTACTGTGGAATTGAAGAACTTGCATACTCAACTTCACTCCCGTTTTCTTCCCGTTTGGTGGAATTATCACAAACGCTGAAACAACTATACATTCATTTTCAATCGTCAGCCTAAACACAAAATTTTAAGATCCTAACTTCAAAACTGTCGGACTTGCATACAAACTGACATCCCCTATTATATCCCCTCTAAGGGGTGGAGTTACCAAAAATCCTTCCTTAGTGAATGCTTCCACTGTATAAGGTATCTTTGTGCCAAGTTTGGGCTGTGCGTTGATATATTGCATACAAACTTTCATCCCTTATTTTACCCTGTTAGGGGTGGAATTTCCAAAAATCCTTCCTTAGTGGATGCCTACACCGTATAATAATACATTTAGTGAAGTTTACTTTGAAATTGAAGGACTTGCATACCCAACTTCATCCCCCTTTTCCTCCCTTCGGTGGTGAAATTATCACAAACGCTGAGATAACTACACATTAATTTTCAATCGTCAGCCTAAACACAAAATTTGAAGATCCTAACTTCAAAACTGTCGGACTTGCATACAAACTGTCATCTCCTATTTTACCCTATTAGGGGTGGAATTACCAAAAATCCTTCCTTAGTGGATGCTTCCACTGTATAAGGTATCTTTGTGCAAAGTTTGGGCTGTGCGTTGATATATTGCATACAAACTTTCATCCCTTATTTTACCCTGTTAGGGGTGGAATTTCCAAAAATCCTTCCTTAGTGGATGCCTACACCGTATAATAATACATTTAGTGAAGTTACTTTGAAATTGAAGGACTTGCATACCCAACTTCATCCCCCTTTTCCTCCCTTCGGTGGTGAAATTATCACAAACGCTGAAATAACTACACATTAATTTTCAATCGTCAGCCTAAACACAAAATTTGAAGATCCTAACTTCAAAACTGACGAACTTGCATACAAACTTTCATCCCTTATTTTACCCCTTAGGGGTGGAATTTCCAAAAATCCTTCCTTAGTGGATGCCTACACCGTATAATAATATATTTAGTGACGTTTACTTTGAAATTGAAGGACTTGCATACCCAACTTCATCCCCCTTTTCCTCCCTTCGGTGGTGGAATTATCACAAACGCTGAGATAAGTACACATTAATTTTCAATCGTCAGCCTAAACACAAAATTTGATGATCCTAACTTCAAAACTGACGGACTTGCATACAAACTGTCATCCCCTATTTTACCATCTTAGGGGTGGAATTTCCAAAAATCCTTCCTTAGTGGATGCCTCCACTGTATAAGGTATCTTTGTGCAAAATTTCAAATGTCTAGGTCCAGCGGTTTGGGCTGTGGGCTGATATATCAACAATCAGTTTATCATTTTATATATTAAGATGACAGCCAAAATACACATACACTACAACAATACACTATGGCAAAAAGTTTTATTGTGACTGAAGACCTCAAAGATGATTGTGATATAGAAAGGGAGCGCAGAGCGTTGGCAGTGCGGGCAAATATGCTGGCTCGTAGGTTTGCTGGTAGCTCAGTCAATATCAAGATCCCACTCTTTAAGGCATATTGCCAATTTTTTTATTCCAGCAGCCTGTTGGCTAGTTATACCCAATAAGCATACAACACTCTGCTGTTGAGGCTTCATCCTTACTGTAGTGCTTCAGGCATGTTTCCAGATGCGAATACGGTCGATTTTTTCGCCATAATGCGCAAACAAGTGGCCTCTATTTTAAACAGGGTGAGAGGGAGCACCAACATCATTCTGAACATGTTTGCTGTGAGGGCAGATGAGCCTACTTTAGGCAAGTTTATGAAGCTGCACGTCATGCGTTATGCTTCATAAACTGCCTGTCGTTCTTTTTCTGTTGTTTTAATGTTTAAAATTTGTACTAACTTAGCTATTTTTTGTGTATTTACTAACAATCTATGGACCCTGTTGTCTGAAAATAAATGCATTTTATTTTATTTTATAATGAAACTAAAATATTTCGATTTTTATTACCAAGTTGTTTATGTGTCTTTATTTCAATTGTTACCGAATAAATAGCTCATTCAGAATATTCTTTATATTGTTGACCGTGTATGAGGAATGTCCCAGGATATTTATATTTATTTATTTATTATTATTAAACCCTCTGATTTGGGCTTTGACGAGCTTGATAATGAAGAATCTGAATATGTAATAAATCTTAATATAAACTGATATATTATGTAAGCCAATTCTTATAGACGTGCTTGTAGGCATTCGTTAATTGTCATGACTTTCTCTGACAAAGCAGTTTGTTGTCTATTTTTAGGCAGTGATGGAATCCTCATACTTCTTGGTCGAAGGTAATCTAAACAGATATTCGAGTACCACAATATATTCTTAAGCCGATCTTAATCTTTGGATTGCGGTTAAATGATAACAACGAAAAGAATTGTTATTATAGGATGCGCGTCTCTCGCGAGAATCAACACTATTGGTCTGTATACTCTTATGCAACCAGATTTCCACCTGGCAAAATATTTTTTTGTTCTAGCTTAACTTTATCATATTAAGATTTCTGCTTTTTGAAAATGTTTTTTTTTTCACAACTAAAATAGCATCTCGCACGTAGTAGTAATCACATAACGCTCATCCAAAAAAAAATGTATTTGCTAAGAGGACGGAGAAAGTGATGAACAAATTTAAAAAATGTTTCAAACTCCGAAATTTTCACCAGTACAAACAGGATGCGCAGAAGGAAACGCAACCACTTCCGGCTGTCAGAGTTGGTGCATCTCAATCAGGCTTCTATGAGCAAGGAAATATAAAAAAATCAGCCTTGCTAAAGTTCTTTCTCGAAAACGTTGGTAGCTCTCGTACCATAATCTTCGCGTGGCATGAGAGAGCGTGTTTCGCGGAACAAAAATGAACTAAGCGCTTCTTATCTAAATAACTCGTAAAGTATACAATATTTAAAAAAATCGTTAGTAGCAGCCCTGGGTGATATGTTACTGATATTATTTTTCAAATGTTTGTCTTAATTAGATACACCATGAATGAATAAAAAAGAAAATTCATTATTAGAGGTATCTTTGGTATTTTTTGTATCGAGGAATTTTCATTCCATTATGTTTGTGTTTATATAGAACCCTCGCGAATTTAATGAAAATACCCATATAAAAATATTTTTTCATTTAAATACTATTTACTTGGGTAAATTTCAATTCTAAGATTGTTATTTTGCTTTATACACAGAAGCAAGCTTTGAACTAATTCGTTATGTAATCTGATAGGATATTGGATTGTGATAGATTGGTTGAGGGATTTGGTCAACGGTTCATGATTCGATGCATAAATTCATTTCAGTATTAGTTAAATGGAGAAGACTATTTGAAATCACTGAAAATAATAATAGGATTATTAAATCTGGGTCAAGCGCTGTATTAGAGAATTATTGCAACGTGTAGTAACTAAATGATATTATTAATATGAAAGTGAACGGATATACGGGAACAGGAACACCGAAAAAGAGATGGATGGATTGTGTGAAAGATGATATGGGTAAGATGCTGGTATAACGGATAGAAGAGACGAATGGAAGAAGCGTGCATATTGCGCTGATCCCAAGTGATTGGGAATAGGGCAAGAATATTAGCTGGGCTAAGAGGGTGACGAATGAGGTGAGGATGTAAAGTATTATGGAGACGATAGAGAATAGGAGGGGAAAATGTTTGGCCATCTTATACGACACGACGTATTTATCAAAAACCTAATAAAATATAGAGAAACAGAAGGAAACATACAGGGAAAGCGTGGAAGGGGAAGACCAAGGATAAGTTATATAGACCACGTGAAAGCAATCTGGGGGCACGGAAGTGCCCCCCGCCAAGACAGACAAGCGAAGCGAAAGGGCACACAAACACAACACACTGTAGTCAAAATATGTGGCTTGGCCGTTTCACTACTACAAGAACTATTGAATAACAAAAAAAGTTATGAACAGTGAATACATTTTTCACCTTACTCCCATGTGACGGTAGTGAAACGGCCAAGCCACATATTTTGACTAAGGTGTAGAGTTTGTGCAGTTAGGGCTTGTAGAGTAAGTGCATGTAGAGTTATAAGCTTGGCTCTACATGAGATCTAATAACTTTTTGACAATGCGAGCCATATGTCTTGGCTACATTTTACATAAAAATGTTTTTGGTGGGATATTGATGTCGGGTCGTATAAGGAACTGCAAAAAATTGCTAACGAAACAGCAGAATAGAAAAAGCTACGCTGACAAGACCACGATTCATATTCTCCCCTCAGCCATACAATATTGTTACCAGTTTCTATGTATGTAAAATTATCTATACATACGTGATTCTCAGAAAATATTATACCTATAGTGAGACATTCTTACGATGTTCAAAGCTGTATTTACATTTCACCTAGTTCCTAAGTATTGTTCGTACCGCAAGTTATTTTAACAATTTAAATGTATACTATTAGCACGTGAAATCTTTGTGTGATTTCCAATAACTCAAAACAATAGACGCGACGATATCTACCAAATTAGGTAACCATCTAACTTCTCATTATAATTGTTACATGTTTTTGTAGACGTGTGAAATACATAATACTTTGATGTTTATGCATTGAAACATTTCGGATAAATTTCATCATATTACGGCCTGTATCAAAAAGGTAAAACTGGAACCGATACCGCGCGACGCCGTGGGCCACAACGGAATATTCAAAAGCGATAATAAAAAATCAAAGAATAATGGACTAAAATTATTGGTTGACATTTTCAAAGTGTGACTTAGTTCAAGTGTGCTGTCATACATTGCAATGTCTTCTTCTGATGAAATGATAGTGCATCCAAAGTACCAACCGATGATGGTTCTGTTCTATCGTAAATCTTGAATGGACATATGTTGTCCTTTTGTTCGTGATTTTAGATATACGTAGTAAGTTATTAGACTATCAAAAGCTTTTTTTAAGTTTATTGCATTTTTAAAAATAACACGTTTATACAGTTAGATTACTGGTGGTCCCCACACTAGGTCAAGCCTGTCTCGTGGGGGCCACATATCCAGGATATAAAAAAAAAAAGATTTACAACAGAGCACTTCATGCAATACATTAAACACATTACACGTACATTACTAAAATACACAGAAAATATACAAATAGTGCCTAGAAATAGCCTCAGGAGCAATCACGTCACAATTTTCACAAACCGTTCAGTACTATCATAGGACAGGGCAAGGAGCCACTTTCGGACAGCTTGGTGGACGCTGCAAGATTTAACGTCAAGAACTTTGACAATTTTGTTATAAATAGCTAAATGTTTACCTAAATTGTAGAAATAGAACCAAAACAATAAAGTCCGTTGAATAATTTGTCACTGTCTACGGTCCTAGATGAGTCATTTTAACTTAACTCACGATACAAAAGTCAGACGAAATAAATAAACATATTTTATAACTTCCTACCCAAAGATTTATTGATCTCCACCCTATTGTTATTTAAATCGAATGTAAAATTTTCTATCCAGTAGTATTTCGTGCAGTTAGAACTCCAGAGCTATCATAAATCACGGTGACAATTCTGGACAGTAGTCAGCAACGCTAGTCTTTTGTATGAGTGTGCCATAAAATAGCCGATAACTCTACCGAGTTGTAAAGATACCCTCGCACTAAGCGTCCTTTAAATTTTTCAGTAAAATCCTTAAAGCACGGTCCTCTTCACACACAGTATGGATGGTTGCTCCAAGTATATAAAATGCATTATACGAGTACGTCTACTAAAATGATTACTTACGCATTACTTTCAGTCTAAGAGATCGACGATCATGGGATAAAGCGGTGTAGGTATTTAATTTGGCAGGATCTACGCAAACAAAAAAAGAATACGTTGCCAATTTAATAGTTTCTGTAATTTATAGCACAACCCAGCATTCTTGATATAATTTATTATGCGGAGATTCTTCCCAGACAAGATTAGTTACAGGTCCTGGAAAGTCATAGTTTAAATTCTAATAAATGTGTCTCGTCTAGACGATGTTCCTTGTAAGGCTTGCTGCCGTGATTTAGTGTTGGAAATTTATAGTTAAACTTTATTGAAATATCATCAAAGCATATTATTATTTTCAATCTATGAAACTTAAATAAGGAACAAAATGATTATGCACTAAAATTTATTAAAAGCAAAGACGTCAAAAATATTTTCTAATGTAAAATCTTCGGTTTTATATCAGCAACTTTATGCCTATAAAAGTTTTAACTACTAGCACGTAACTAATTCATAATTGAAGAACTATCATAGAATATCGATCTTAGCAGAACAGCTCCTACTCTAAGGTCCAGATGCAAAGTGAAGTAATGGTGTAATTTAGAAGTTGAACTTGAGAGCCAGTTCTCTTCTAGAAATGATGTGCTTACCATCTTCAGATTATAGTAAATCACAGGACTGACATTAGTTTTTTTTTTTTAATAGTTTATAGACCTGTGTTTGACCGAAATCTCACCATGGTAAGTGATGATGTGGCCGAAGGTGGTAAGCACACAAAGCCTAGAAGGAACTGGCTCTCAAGTGCAGCTATCGGAACACACCGAAAGGTGCTTGGCGACAGATTTTCAACATGTAGGTGGTAGCCAGCCAGGTGGGTACTACAAAGTACCCTACCACCGTGCTATGGTTTCCACACGATGTTTTCCTTCACCGAAAGCTCAAGCTTATTGTAGGATTCGAACCCGGGACATCATCTATCATCGCCTTATCCGTTTTGATTGAAATACTATAAATAAACAAATAATATTAATTAAGTGAAGCTCTTTGAGTAGACAATTGAAATTTGACTTGTTTGACTTTAAATGTTATTGTTCATTTATTATCATGAAATATTAGTTACATAAACTCAATTTAATCTTGCCTAAATTCTAATAGTAGACTTCTCTTAGCCTCGTACCTCGAATTAATCTTAGATAGGCTGATTTATTTTAATTGTCGGCTTTGTGTACACCTCAACACTTTTGGGCCAGACTTAACTTCCATCAATATGAAAGTTCGGGAGATTATGTTGATTATTTGCTCGTAAAAGTCATGCATATGTAAAGACTTCAAAATAAGATTAAATCCGTGAGTTCTCAATGGAGTAAAGCATGTGGTTCTTCAAAAAGAGGTTCGGCAACGCGCGAGTATTGTAAGCGTCCATAGGCTACGGTAACCGCTTACCATCACGTGGGCCGTATGCTTGTTGCCAACTTAGTGGTATTTAAAAAAAATTAATCAATTATTCTCTTTTACAGCGTCATCACAACTGCCACCTGGTTTCAATCTACCAGCGATCATGCATGTGGATCGAAATTGGTACGTGACACCTTCGGATCCTGTGGGTACTTTGGTTACGAAGGTCTATAGGGAGAGGACAGGGAATGAAAATGTTACCTTTGGCTTGGAGACCACAGGCCCCCCAGCACCTTTCAAGATTGACCCTCGAACTGGTGTTGTAACTGTTAATGATACACTTACTGATAAGGTAAAGATATTATCATATGTATCTATATTATAGCAACATGAGCCAATCTAAAGAAATTCATATTTATTTGTTTCAGGAGAATCTTTCATACTCTTTATGGGTGACAGCATACGATGGTTCTATACCACAGCGAACAGAAGTGTATGCAACCGTCACAGATGGCTTGGGTTCAAGACCAAAGATACCTCATCCACCATTCCCCACGTTTCCAACCATACCACCATCAATAGTTGTGGGTGTAAGAACTACTCAAAGAACCACCGAAATAACTGAAGAATACATTTCAGACATCATTGTACCTGAGAAAATAGCTACTACAACTTTAAAACCACCTAAAACACCTGATGACATTCCAGAGGTTGATAAAGTTGATAATGAGGATAAGAATAAAAGTTCAGTAACACATGAAGCATCCATTCCGAGTAATGACGTTCCACTAACAGTAATACCTCTAGTTGCAATTGGTGGTTTAGTTGTTATTGTTGCAGCAGTTATAGTATTTGTTTGGAAGAAAAATAATTCTCAAAGATTGGGAAACACTAAGAAAAATGATAAGGTTGGTCGAAATTATATTTGCAAACAGTAGAGCTTTTCTTCTAGTATAGTTTAACCTATCTTCTATTAGTTATTGAACACCTTTCAAGTCATGTAATTTCAATAGCACCGAGTCGTTCATATCAATAATCCCTATTGTCAACAGAGTAAAGACTCAAGTGGCATCGTCCTCCAAGATGCATCTCTCAATATGTGGAATCGCCCACGTGCCTACTCCAACCGTTATGAATCCTGGGACACCAACCATTTGCAGGTCAGTTAATGACCTTTCTTTCTTTGTATCCGTTATCTTTTTAACTTTAAGTTCATCATCTCATTCATAATCTTCATCAATATCCCTTATTATTAATTTATGCACTACTATATTATTCTGCTGCATGCCGTTCACTAAATATTTATGTAACAATTGTAATCTGTCCATTGTAATTTGATAAATACGGTCTGAAAATGCTTCTGTAATATGTACGCCCTATTATTAACAATTGAAAACTTTAGAACAATTGCTTCATATCTATTAACTGTTTCACAATGATCTTGGAAACTGGCCTTTAGCATCTGCATTAGAAGAACGTAATTAGAGTAATCAATTATACGTCCCACTTTCATTAAATATTTTTTACCATAGCAATTAGATTTAGCAAGAAAATTAGTTTATGTAGACTGATTAAGATAAAAACGCAGATTCATAAATTCTGACAAACCTCAGACTGCCATTGCTACCATCCTAGCTAATATTATAAATGCGAAAGTGAGTTTGTTTGTTACGCCTTCATGCCTCAACTACTCAACGGATCTTCATTAAATTTGGCAGATAGCCTATGGTATGGAGAAGGACATAGGCTACTTTTTATCACGGGAGCACGGGTGAAACCGCGGGGGACAGCTAGTTTTTATATAAAGCTTCGCAATTACCAGAATAGCATATCGCAAATATTATGATGCTTTTTTGAACTAAATTGATTTTCCGCGAACATGTTCATTTGATATTAGACTCTTACTTAATGCAATTAGCGTATCCAGTCAGTGGTAGAATTTGCACGGAAAGATTGCACCGTCAAATCACGCGGTTTATCGTGGAGAAGCGCAGAGGCCATGACTGTGCGGAAGAGCAGAGACTAGGAATGCTAATTGATAATATCATTGGTAGCACCGCGTGTGCTAACGACCTCGCAAAAATAGTAGTGCGCCTCCATGCGGTGAAATAATTTAATATTTCTTCACGACAACATTCTAATGACAGAAAATACGTTTACAATTACAAAAACTTGACTATTTTAATTGAGAATCTAAAACATTGTTATTCTTACCGAATTTAGTTATATTAATTCTATAAAGTATCTAACGTAGATATGAGAAACGACTTTTAGTTTTTTATGTTTATACTAGCAGCGAATCCCGGCGTTGCTCGGGTTAAAATACATCGCATATTTAGTGGTATAAAAAATATATAAGGATACATTTTTAACAGATATTATAGATTTCTATTTTCGATTTCGATTTGGTTCTTTTAGTTAGATCAATAATATCACTCGTACACATTTTGGAACTTTCCAGATCAATCCAAAAAAATTTAGATTTTTCTCTAACTTTTTAAATTGCACTCATTTCTCGATCATTCTAAATCGATCATAATAAATTTCACTCATTTTGGAACATTCCAGATCATTCGGGAAATTTCTAGAACGTTCTCGTACATTCTAACTCGATTCGATAAAACTGTTATTAGTTTTGGATATTTTGGAACTTTCTAGATGAAGCCAGAAATTTGTAGAACTTTCTCAAAACATGCTATATCGATTATAATAGTTTGCATTCACTCTAGAATTTTCTAGATCATATTTGTTGAACTTTCTAGTACATTCCAAATCGATTATAATAGTTTGCATTCACTCTAGAATTTTCTAGATCATATTTGTTGAACTTTCTAGTACATTCCAAATCGATTATAACCGTTTTACACATTTTGGAACTTTCCATTCCAGAAATTTTGAGATCTTTTCGGAAGTCCTCATGCGTTAGAAAAGGACAGCAATATGTGTTTTAACATTTTCGCCACCCACAACCACCCCCTTCCACCCACCGCAACCAAACTCCCTTACTACCACCTGGAGACCAAGGGGTATTTACCACCTCAACGGGAAGTTGATTGGGGTTGGTGGTGATTGAGAAAACTGCGTATTTACGTACCCACAAAAGTATTTTATATATATTATTAGATTAGATTTTTAACTTTTATATTTTAAGTAATAGGTTAGTAAGTTATTTAGGTTAATAGGTTACTTAGTCTACTCAAACTCAAAACTCATTTATTTAGTTTTGGCCCTGAGAACTTATAAATATTTAAATTTGATTGGCTCTACAACCACTAAATGTTATTTAAAAAAAATGTGATGCTCGAAATCGTGTTGGATGAAAACTAAATTGTTATTATTTTATTATTCTACAGTTATCGGAAGAAACATCGATCACAAAGGAAGAACCGTCTGATGAATGGGAGTTTCCTCGGCACCGACTGAGGATCTTTAACATCGTTGGAGAAGGTGCTTTTGGACAAGTGTGGCGAGCTCAGGCCATTGATATTGACGGTATGCTTAAAACCTTAATCGTCAAGCAGTGGTGCCGATTCTGTTGTAAATCGCACTAAACTAATTTTAGTCACATATCTCCTTCTTTCAAACATTATTGAAAAAGCATAGAACATTATTTAAATCTGTCAAATTAGTCTTTGCCGTCTTCATTTGCGGGTATTTACACGTAACCGCGTTAGATGGCGACTAAATTTATATTGAAAACAAGCATTGGACTAATTTGACAGGACTAAATTTCATACATCCTTTTCTTATGTTCTTTGTTAGAAAGAGACATATCGAGAGTAAAAGTAGTTTAGTTGTAAACAACAGAATCAGGGCCAGTATTTTATAATCTATTTATAAACTTTAATGCAAAATATGGACATTACTATCAGCCTTCAGAGAGATCTTTCTCTATGTGTTTTACCATCACGTAGGTACATGTGTGATTTTTAAAAGGACGTACAAATAACTCTATGAGATTGGCAATACGTCGGCAATCACTCTGATATTGCAAATGTGCATAGGCGGCGATGACCACTTTATCTCCTCTTGCAAAAAGAATTTACTTTGCATAATCTATCTCCTATGGAAAATAATCCCCCTAAGTTATCGATTGCCAGTTATTAAGTGACGGGAGAAAGATTTTAAATTAGGAAGTATTACCAGTTCTTTCGAGTTGAAGGCTAATTTCTAAACAAATAGTAAATTTTGTAGCTTTTTGGCTTGTCTTTGATATTGACCTTGATACTTTATGATCCATTTATGTATTATTACTATTATAATTGGAACTACTTCGCTTTTCGAATTATCTAAGCATGAATATAGTATCATATCCAATAAATATTACATAGATTTATTGTCAGTCTTGACAAAATTAAAAGTTTAAATCCATATATACTGACTTGAAACGTCGTAATGCTTATATATACTTTGATAGACATTCTTTATTGCTTATGTTTTTTTAATTTATTTTCTGCCAATCGATGTAGATTAGTAATATGGATATAAGTGAAGAAAATCCTAAATAATCCTAATAATATTATTAACCCCGAAAGTTTGTGAGAGTGGATGCATAGATGTTTGTTACTCTTTCACGCAAAAACTATAGAACGGATTTTGATAAACTTAGCAAACATCCCATGAAAACAATGAATCTCTTGGGAACGCGCGTGAAACCGCGAGCGGAAACTAAAATATAAATATCGTAAAAAAAGTATTTAATGAACACTTTTGCTAAATATTGTATTCACATATAATACGGGTAATGCCTTTTACTGAAAATGAAATAAATAGAGATATCGATGCGGGAAACACATTTATCAATCAGCTTACGTACGCGTTTATTATAATTAACGTAATGTTGTTAAATGAGATAGAAAGTGCAAAAATACATGTTTGTTTGTTGATTACACAAAATAAATTTTATGAATAAAAAAATCCAAACAACTTTTAATAAAAGTCCTAATTCGTTTAATATTTTCGAGACCGTTGTTTTCAAATATTTGTACAGTATATTAAAATTTAAAAAAAATATTCGAGTACTTTTTGTTTGATTAAATTTATATTTTAAACCTTTATATTTTAATAAACTTGCATATTGTTGCAGGAAAAAAGGGTGAGCAAACAGTGGCTGTAAAGACACTCAAAGAAAATGCCGCAGAAAAGGAGAAAACAGACTTGATTCAAGAGTTACTCGTAATGAAAAATTTGGGAACGCATCCAAATGTAGTTAGACTTATTGGCTGTTGTACGGAAAAGGTAAGAAACCCAACTCTACTCAACAGCTATCTACGAGAAACGTAGTGTTAGAGCTTATTTACATCAAACAAGCCCTAAAAATAATATTCATCATCATCATATCAGCCCATGGATGTCCACTGCTGAACATAGGCCTCCCCCATTGATTTCCACTTCGAACGGTTCTATGCCGCTTGCATCCAGCGGCGCCCAGCGACTCTGACCAGGTCGCCGCTCCACCTGGTGGGAGGTCGTTCCCGCTCGGCAATTTCCAATACGTGGTCGCCACTCGAGAACCTTTCTTCCCCATCGATTATCGGCTCTTCGAGCGATGTGGCCTGCCCATTGCCACTTCAGCTTACTAACCCTACGAGCTATGTCCGTATAATATATTATGTGTCTATAATATATGTAAAAATAATATTATAGACACATAATAAAACTCTTCATAAAACGCGGGAAACCATCTTGTTTCGATCTGTCAAACTCTTAATAGTCCTTTAGTGACGGGACACGCTGATGCGAGAGTCGAGCTAGTGTTGTGACAAACTCGACTTAACAGTAGCTACATAGATAAGTAAGTTTAATCCGTTCATTTTCACCTCAAACGAATCATGCAATATACGTTCTATCGACTTTTGTGGATAAATCTTTGAAGTTACCTGTATTAACTCATACTACGGATACTATTAAATTTTTTAAAGTATATAGGGTGACTGGTAATTAGTAAACGACACTTAGACACATGATTGTACTCATGATAAAAAACAACTTCCCCAATTTTTTTTTTTAATTTACTCAGCTCTACGGGTCGGGAACCGGGTCAAGCAACTAACAGCTGATAGCGCGCGCGCGGTCCGTACGGTGGTTACATGAATAAAAAATATGTATTTATGGTAATGCTAGTTTTGTTTGTAAATAGGGATAAGTAACTAAATTAAAAAAAACTGATGGTGTATTCTTATTCTTGTTAGTTACTAAATATTATGGGGTCAAGTGCTTAGTTTTAAAACAAATGTTTCTTTGGGAAAGTTGTTTGTTATCATGAGTACAATCATGTGTCTAAGTATCGTTTACTAATTACCAGTCACCCTATATTTAGTTGGAACAACACAAACGATACAATAATCCAACAAACAACGATGCTGTCTGCAGAAGTATGAAAACTGTGTCACAGACTCCTACGCCCTTCTCTGTTACATGTTCCAAACAAACAATAGAAATACAAAAATAGTAAAGGTTAAAATTTTAACTTTATTATAAAGCCTGTGATTAAAAGGCAACGATATGATCCATACTAAGCAGTGCTTAGTACGGATAATATGAACATGGATAATGATGAAACATTTAAGCGACAGATTTGAGAAAATGTTCTATATATAGATTGTAATTAGTACATATTTGTTCTAAATAAACTCAAATTCTAATTATGAAACTTAATAATCTGTGTTGTTTTTAATATTATTTTAAGGGACTCAGTATATTTAAATATAACAACTCTGTGTATCCTCATTGAGCTATTATTACTACGTATAGAGAAGACGCCATACATCACAACTATGTTCCGTTCAAGTGAGGCCATCCGGTCACACTTGTTGTTGTAGAACGATGAACGAAACGCGGAAGCACCGTGAAAATCACGGTGTTTACGAGTAAATACTCCTAAAAGCGCTCTGATAGCGCTACGTGTTTCTACTGTCTGCTTACATGACTAATCATTGTTTCAGCGCTAAAGAAAACTTTAGTTGACTCTAAAAAAATGGGACATAATCTTTGCTTATAATAGCTTCTCTATAAGTAGTTATAATAGCTCAATGTGTATCCTAAGGATAGCTCATCCTGCTGATATGTTTTTATTGAAGTTCACAATTATTAGGTATGTTTATAATATAGTTATTGAACAAAACTCATCAGTTCCTTACTCTATAGCGTCCTCCGACTCCATCAACCCGTCAAAAAATATGCGCGATATCAATTGTTATTTTTACCCGAATGTGCGTGAAAGACGTAACGAGATCGACACCAAATTGCAAATAATTAGGGACAGCATGTTTCATGTAGACAAATAAATATATTAGCCTCAAGAATAGGATTCTTTATACACGCCGGTATAAAATAGTTTTAGTGGCTATAAGAGAGGTAGAGCGTAGCGTTTATTCTCTTAATAGCAGCTCCACTAGATGTAGATGTACCTCCAGCTTACATTATACTGCAGCCAAATAACTTTATGTTGTGTTCCTGTGCGTCAGTAAGGTCGCCAGTGCTCATTGGGGAGGGGGCGCGGAACGGTAACGCGTAAGTGATGCCCCGTGTGTTGCAAGCGTCCATATGGCTACAGTAACCGCTTACCATCAGACGAGCATTACGCTTGTTTACATATTATTTAATTATTTAAATAATATTATACCTTTTCTTACCTTCAGGAACCCACCCTAGTAATCATGGAGTTCGTAAGTCTCGGCAAGTTGCAGCAGTTCCTCAGAGACTCAAGAGCTGAGCGACACTACGGGAACACCCATGGAGGCAGCCAGTTCCTGACGTCACGAGACCTAACTCACTTCGCCTTCCAAGTCGCTAGGGGCATGGACTTCCTCAGCTCTAAAGGAGTGAGATAATTTTGATAACCATTTTCTTTCTTGAGAACTTGAGAACGGCTGAACTGATTCGACAGTTTTTGTTGTTGTGTTCGTTACTGTCTGTTGGTTTAGCTATTATTTTATAATATTCATAAACATTGGCAACCCTGTTAAAAAAACATCACCGGTAGGTCACTTAAGCATGTTATTTTTTAATTGGTGATGATGATGAAGCCTTGTAACTTATTTGGAGCTGTGATCAGCTGTGCCTTATAATATGTGATGCATCCACGTATGAGACGAACTTCAAAATGGCCCGTAATATATGGGCCTAGTAAATTCCTTACTATATAAAAATTTAGGTAGGTCGTTTTTTAGATTATTCTGTATATATAAAAGGAAACCGTGACTGACTGATCTATCAACGCATAGCTCGAACCACTGAACGGATTGGGCTGAAATTTGGCATACAGATAGTTGTAATGACGTAGGCATCCGCTAAGAAAGGATTTTTGGAAATTCCACCCCTAAGGGGGCAAAATAGGGGATGAAAGTTTGTATGAAAGTCCGTCAGTTTTGAAGTTAGGATCTTCAAATTTTGTATTTAGGCTGACGATTCAAAATTAATTTATAGGTGTCTCAGCGTTTTTGATAATTCCGACCCTGAAGGGGTGAAAAGGGGGATGAAGTTGTGTATGAAAAGTCCTTAAATGTTAAAGTAAACATCACTAAATTTATAATTATATAGTGAGTGTTTAGAAGGATTTTTGGAAATTTCACCCCTAAGGGGGTAAAATAGGGGATGAAAGTTTGTATGAAAGTCTGTCAGTTTTGATGTTAGAATCTTCAAATTATGTGTGTAGACTGACGATTGAAAATTAATTTATAGGTGTCTCAGCGTTATTGATAATTCCACCCCCGAAGGGGTGAAAAGAGGATGAAAATGTGTATGGAAGTCCTTCATTTTCAAATTAAACGTCACTAAGTTTACTACCAACGTATATCGGTATTGTTGGAATTTCAACCCTTAAGGTATTTCAAGTTTCAAAGTAAAATTATTTATTTAAGTTGTTTATGCACATCTATATATATAAAATTCGTGGAGATAATCGAGATAATCTGATTTTCATCAAATTTCTAATTGACATCTCTGAGTATGGTTGAAAGAGTGATAATTTTGTTAACTATTCATAGAATACGTACATTAAAATGTATATTTAGACCGCGTGTGACTACCACGAATGCCGTGGTCTTTATATTTTCTATTTGTGGTAACGCTGTGGGATATATAATTAACCCGTTGGTTCTCGCGAGGGACGCGCATCCTATTATAACAATTGATATCATTGTTATATTTTTAACCGCGAGCCAAGCGATTAACTATAATTATTACTATAAATAATTGTCATTGTATATCTGTTTGTTTACCAAAACGAATAAAAAAAAAATTCAAAGTCCTGACTGACTGACTGATATATCAACGCACAGCCTAAACTGCTGGTCCTTGAGTCATGAAATTTGGAGGGTGTATTCTTTGGGAAGAGTAGGTATCCACTAGGGAAGGGTTTTTCGAAATTACTCCTCTAAGGAGGTAAAATAGGGGATGAAAGTTTGTATGAAAGTCCGTCAGTTTCGAAGTTAGAATCTTCAAATTTTGTGTTTAGGCTGACGATTGAAAATTAATTTATACGTGTCTCAGCGTTTTAGATAATTCTACCCTCGAAGATATGAAAAGCGGGATGAAGTTAGGTATGGGAACTCACTGACTGATATATCAACGCACAGCCGCTGGTCTTAGAGACATGAAATTTGTTCATGTCATGTGTTCTTTGTGAAGTGTAGGTATCCAATAAGAAAAGGTTTTTCGAAATTCGACCCCTAAGAGGGTGAAAAGGGGTTTGAATTTAGTTTGATCACGTGTGTAAGTTGTTGGTTTGTTACTAAGTATTATACTTTATTGTGTAAATAAAAACAAAATGTTGAAAAAAAAAAATAGCCAATCCTTTAGCCCCAATTTTTTTTTAAATTTTTTAACCTATAAATTGAAGGCCGACTTACGAACAGGTAGTAGCTTGAGTAGCTTTGACCTTCATAAGTGCGCCCTATAAGGGACTTAATTGAATAAATGGCTTTGACTTTGACATTGATTCTCGGTGTCGATTAACTCTAAAATTGGTACATTGAAATTTCTTCGAAACTTATCGATTTGTATTCATTTTTTTAGTTTTATTGTTTGTATCCTTTGGATCGATTTCAAAATCGTAGTAGTAGCTAATCGTAGAAGCAAAATTTATTAGTCCCAAAATTTACCTTAATTTTCAACTTTTTTATTTTTCGGAATTTTCCCATTACTTGTGCTAAGACCTTGCTTTTTGCCAAATTTCGTGATTCTAGGTCAACGGGAACAGCGATATAGGTTTTCGACCCAAAACCTATAGGGTACCTACTTCCGGTTGACCTGGAATTGACAATTTTGGTTAAAAGCAAGGTTTTACAGCACAAGTAAAGGGAAAATTCCGAAAAATAAAAAAGTTGAAAATTAAGGTAAACTTGGGTACTTACAAGTTTTCGCGAAAATCTAAATTTACCCATATCTTTTTATCGTGTTGAATCAGGACCTAGATTTTTGTATAATAGGGACTATAGACCTCAGTATCTGGTATAAATTTGAACTTGCTAGGTCCACCCGTTCCTGAGAAAATTGGTGGTGACACACGGACAGACAGACAGACGGGCAGAAGAGTGATCCTATAAGGGTTCCTTTTTTACCTTTTGAGGTACGGAACTCCAAAAAGTATATTATGATATAAGTGTGACTTTAGTAGTCTCTTTCACGCCGTGCAAAGTGTGTGCGCTTAAGTCAAGAGTATCGTATAGGTACTATTTTATAACACGTGTATAATATAAGTGCGGGTTTTTTACACGCAGTAAAACAGATAATTTTAAAGCTTTTATATAATTTGAACTGTTTTACAAAAAAAATAAAGCGACTTTAAAGTACACTAAGAAGTAATCAAATCCTGATCTGATGACATTTCGTCTCATGACAATGAGACGAAACGGGAAGTGTACCCTTCCAAACAAAATTATTTTCCAAATCGGTTAATAAATGACGGAGTTATGAGATAACAAACATAAAAAAAAACGAATTAAGAACCTCCTCCTTTTTTTGAAGTCGGTTAAAATACGTAATTGGTACTGTAAAAGTATTAAAATGAGTCCAGACTTCATCATTCTATGTTTAGTCACTGAGAAGATACTTTGTCTACCTTCCGTCTCCATCCTCAGTTCAGCTCGCTGTCACCATAATATTGTATTGTCATCGGAATTTGACAGGCGTTTCGTTGTAATCAATATAAATTATTTATTATCCACTTCTGGCTGTCTCCTATTTAAGTATTTTCACACACGCTTCGAGTACTCTCATCCCAGAGATTAGTTTAGTTTTACGGAGAACTTCGTCATTATTGCTTTCTTTGGGATAATGATAGTTTGTATATTCAATTGAGAGGGAATGAGAGCGCTTATAATGTTTGTTTGAGAAGAAAAATATGTCATTTGTTTCCTGTAGGCCACGCGGGCGAAGCCGCGAGAAGAAGCTAGTAGAGGAATAAAGACGAAGGTCAAAAGAGTTTAGCATTTTCCTTTGATATAGGTAGACTAGTATGCGAATGAAATTTTTCCACGCTCGGATTCCTTCTTTGTGATCCGAGAGAAACTGATAAACCATCTCTACGGTAAAGTGATTTCAAAGTTTCCAGACACTTTACTCATCGATAACTTGAATACTAAATCATGACTTATCCAATCCTCTTGAAATAAATCTGTCTGTTAGAAAGTAAGTGTGTGCAGTAAGAATACTTACTACTATCTTCTAGTACGAGTAATTAACTAAAAAAATATTATTATTTTAATTATGCTCTTTTACCAACTTTGGTACTTTTTACTTACTTAAATTTAAGAGAGCGTAAAGCATTATTGCTATACGTTATTACATGAACTAGAAAGTTATACCCACATATGGCTGTATAAGTATGCTTTAAGACCGACAAAATCTTCTATTTGTTGCCTATAATAATGTCAACAGTTATCTGGTCTCCATAGTACAAGCTCTGCTTAGTTTGGGATCAGTTGACCGTGTGTGAGGAATGTCCCAGGAGGATATTTTATTTATACTGACTCTCGTACTTTGATACATAAAAAAACACAGATCGTCTATTTATGATTTATTTCATTCATGCGTTTCATTACGTTTTATTATTACTTCTGCTAAACTAAATTTGGAAAAGACCTAGGTCACGTATTTTTTATAATTGATCTAATATAGCTTAACTGTTTGATTCAGAATTTATTGTAATTTTTGCATGTTTATTCAGGCACACGTGCTCTATATCTACTAAAAATCGGTTAACAATGGCAAAAATGAATTAAACTAGAAATAATGTACTGGAATTTAGCAAAATGCCTTACATATCTATCATGTAATTCATCAAATAGTTATACAAAAATGATAACGAAATAAATTAACTAACAAGAAGTAATTAAATCTTAAATTATGTAAATGTAGGTTTACAAAATTGCTTCGAACTAACACGTTTTACACATTTCTCTGCGCAGCAATATTCCAACTATATTACAAAGATCCTTCTAAAGGAATAAGAATTCTATTTTACATATATCGTAGAGATAATAATGTCATAATAACTAACATAGAGCTAAGCTTTGTCAATGAACCACCTACTACAGATTTGATCTAAAGTTATCCATCTAATATTACCACTCCTATCTTATTTCTTCTCCTCTTTACTTACCTTCAATAAACATACCAACCTACTAATAAAACCATAATATTATTATTATCTCTTTGCAGATCATCCATAGAGACTTGGCGGCTAGAAATGTTCTGATAACAGAAGAGAGGACGTGTAAAGTGGCAGACTTCGGTTTCGCACGAGACGTAGCCGGCACACATGTTTATGAAAGAAAGAGTGACGGTCGACTTCCTATAAGGTAAAGTGATTATGTAACTGATCCCACAGCGAGCGGTCAGTGTTCTGCGTTTCGCGTTCACTGTAATTTATGCGGCGCTTTTGATCATTGCATACAGCGACCGCGACGGTCCAGGAAAATGCACATAGTACTCTAGACCGCTCGATGTGGGATCGGCCCCTATGAAAAAAATGGTATTGACTCGTTGTTAGAGATGCATAACATAATTATTCAATTTGTATTAAAATATATATAAAATATTGGACTCTTTCAGCACAATTTCGATTAGGAATGGTTATCAAAACAAATTTTGTTGTATGACTTTTTGCAAAACATTTACCAAAAACAAACTTTCAAGATTTTGTCCTTTCTAACACATTTCAATACTGTATTTAGTTGTAGGAACGCCTCCATGCACTGTCACATAGTCTTTCTTTATGCGTAGAGTAAGTAACAATTAGAACGTTGAATTTAAATATTTATATTTTCGTGTGAAAGTCTGATGAATTATTAAAACTCATAGAACAAAAGTTGTTGTTGATAATGTTAGTAATATAGTCCTAAGAGGTTGTTAATGTTTTTACAATAACACTGTATAGCTAAGAAGAAAAAAAAACAAACAATGTCTATGACAAAAATATTATAATTATATTGTGTTTCATCAAAATTGGAGAGCGAGTCAGTTGCAAACTGTAAGGTAATGTCTGACATTGGCCCTGATTCTGTTGTTCACAACTAAAATAATTTTAATGTCACTATGTCTCTTTCTAACCAAGAACATAAGAAAAGGATGTAAGAAATGTAGTCCTGTCAAATTAGTCCAATGCTTGTTTTCAATATAATTTTAGTCGCCATCAATCGCGGTTACGCCTAAATACACGCAAAATAAGACGGCTAAGATTAATTTGACAACTTAAAATATGTTCTGTCCTTTTTCAATAATGTTCGTAAGAAAGAGATGAGATGTGACTAAAATTAGTTTAGTGCGATTTACAACAGAATCGGCACCAATGTAATCTAAGTTATTCTTATTTGAATTCCAGATGGATGGCACCCGAGTCGCTCTACGATGACATCTTCAGTGTCAAGTCAGATATTTGGAGCTTCGGTGTACTTTTATGGGAGATAGTAACTCTCGGCTCCACACCGTATCCCGGTCTCTCAGCGGGAGATGTAATGAGAAAGGTATTTAGATTCAATTATTTCTTGTTCTCCAAAATCATTTAACCCTAAATTGGGCGTGAAAAAGTTACATAAGGTAGGTAACTCTCGGCTCCACACCGTATCCCGGTCTCTCAGCGAGAGATGTAATGAGAAAGGTATTTAGATTCAATTATTTCTTGTTCTCCAAAATCATTTAACCCTAAATTGGGCGTGAAAAAGTTACATAAGGTAGCGTAGTGCGAAAAATGCGAGTAACTCTTCATAAAATACAAATTTCTTATTATTCGTGCTACGATATTCGAAATGCAAATGGAGGACGACGCGGAGAGTGACAATTTTGTCACCCGTGCGCGCGCGGCTATGGAAACCTAGAGGCGCGGTCATGGATTTAATATACAAACAGGATTGAGCTCTTGGGCCAAAAACGCGAGCAGAGAGAGATAACGCATACCGAGGCTGTTTATCCCATTCTAATAGGGTGACCAAACATTTTTATAACGAACAGGAAAGTTGGATTTGAGAGATAATTTGTGTCCGGTTGACACTTCTTCTTCCTAGTCGTGCACTCTTGGCAGAGTGGTAGTGGTCATTGTTAGTCCCTTTCGCGCACAATCGCTGCATTGCAAAGTTCCTCCAATTTTGTCTGTTTGTGGCGTTTTGACACTAGTTGATTTCAAATTATTGTTTGTATTACAAAAATATTAACATTATGTTACTTAAAATAGTGAAATAATAATTTATAGAAAAAAGAAGAGATAAAACCATAATGAAAAACTATAGATATCGAGATACTTTTTCGCGAAAACCCATTATTTGAAACTGAACATTGTTATGTTCTATGTGGGTGTTGAATCGTGTACGCACGATTAATCAAGATATAAATTTCCAATATTAGCTGACCTCTCATTGTACAGAAATCCTATACAATGCGAGATCAGTTTATACTGGAAATGTATAGCTTGATGTGTAGCCGTGTATACCCATGTTTTTGAGAAAAGTTATGATTAATTTTTGAGTTACGTTTTGTGTCGAATCATCAAATATTACGTATGAATAGGCAAGGGTGCATGCAGAATTTCGTTCCGGGACCACGGCTTTTCCCCTTGCTCTTTTTTCAGTTTGCTCTACAGAGCTGTTATTTGGGAATTAAAATAAAGCAAAGGGAAATAAAACTCGAATGTGCTTGACAAAGTAGGTATTTATTAAAATTAAACACGGCTAAACAAAATCGTTTTATTTAGTTTTTGCCTTAGGCCAATCTCACTGCCTAAGTTTCTGAATGCATTACATTTCGCGTGGTGAATAGGTACGAATTATTAGCCAATGCTTTTACTAGTTACAGTTCGTGCGGTTCTTCATCTGTTATGCATTGGAAAGGATGCGGTGGAATAATAAGATGTTTCAATCTTGTGGTAAACATTTGTTTTAATCGCATCAAAATTGCATTTTTGCTTCATTTCTTCTTTCGATGGAAAGCTGTAACAAACATAAAAAATAATGCTATTTCAATGAAGAATGTTCACTAATTTAGAATTTTAGCTCTCCGCATTAACTGTAGAAAATAAAAAATATGTGTGAAAGAATTATTTTGATAAGTCAATTAGTTTCTGAGATATGGAATTTTAAAATGAGCGCGCGACGCGGGATTCCACTGGCCCGGTACTCGATGCGATGACGTCATGTTACACCGCTCGCTCAGTCAATCGCGCTCACAGAACAAATGCCCTGACGGGTCGCGCTCTTCCGTATGTTTCCCTAGAAGATTATGACTTTTTGGGTTTTTAAATAGCCAATACAAATACTAGAAAATCATGTGTTATACCAAAATGTAAAAATACAACCACCAGTCCACCGGAAAAGTTGATTTTACTCGTTCCAATGGATGTCCAAATGCGAGAGAAATGGATAAAAACTGTGAAGGGGTTGGATCTATTTAGAAATAAAAGCAAAGTTTAATCCTGTGAAGAGCGTTTTGACGTAAGAATAGTGACAGTCTACTATGAACCTAAATATTGTAGTGTGGAGTTATTTGGTACCCCAGCGCAGCCGCGGTTTTACCCGCGCGTAGCGTTTTAATTATTTTGCAAGGAACTCCTTATAAATTATCTGAAATAAAAGTAGGTTAAGTTATTCCTTATAACATCCGCTATCCATCAGTGAAAGTCTCGTCTACCAGCCGTCTTGTCCAGCCGTTTTTTTTGCGGGGAAAAATATTTATTCTAAAATAAATGTAACGTATGTTACTTCTTATAGGTACCATAAGCTAACTGAGAGTAAAAATCCAGTAAAAATCGTTCCAGCCTTTCGGAGATTAGCCGGAAAATTAATAAACAAAAATTTTAATAGCGTGGGAAAATCCTCGTAGGATACCCGACCATATTGGGGGGTGCGACCAGATTATGCCGAACTTTTAGCGGCTAAAGCACTATCGAGTGTCGCCAACCGTATATAGGTACTTTCATGTGCGTTTAATAAAAAGCTGTTATTTTGATATTACATAACAGACACTTCTATTTTATTTATTTGGATAAATAAAGCTCATTGAGGAGGGGGGAAAGGTCGGTAACGCGTGAGCGATGCTTCGTGTGTTGCAAGCGTCTATATGGCTACGGTAACCGCTTACCATCAGGTGGGCCGTATGCTTGTTTACCGACTTAGTTGTATAAAAAAAAGATAAGACATAAAAAAGGTTAAATACATCTATTCAACTCGCTGCATTTGCAATATAATCAATGTATTTTTTTAAATTTACTTAGAAGAGTATAGACAAACATTACTAATTTATTGTCTATAACATGAAACTTAAAAGGTTCAATAAGTACCTACTTGCGTTGCAGCTATAAAATCATTATTTTAGGTATATTAGACAGGCAGGAGAGTAAGCATTTGCATTCTTTCTTCTCGCTTTTCGGCGGCAACAAAATAATAACTATTCGTCGATAAATAATAAAACTTATAAAATAATTATATGATTTGGACATCTTATTTAATTATATTGCTTTATTATTTATTACATTAATTATTAGATTAAATTTAAATTTATAAATTAATATTGCATGCTATTTTGTAGCGAAATGTGAAGACCTTATTTTAAGATTCCACCTAAATTGTACGACATTTCTGGCGAAATAAACAATTTCATTTCATTTCAACCTATTGTATGTAGATTTTACGGTTGCCCTTTTTCAAATCCATAAATCGAATCCAAAATACTTTCTACTAATAGCGTAAGATACCTACGTACCACCGTTAGCGACTAATATGAGTGAACGGAGCGTTGAAACATGACGTCACCCGCGGTCACGTGACCGTTAGCGAGACTCGATATTTAGGGGAATTTGAAATGTCTGTAAAATCATAACTACTTGGTTTTTTTGAACGAAACAAAAACTAATCTATTTGTATACATAATTGCTCTACTGTTACAAACTTTCAAGCCATTTTGCATACCTATTAACATTCCTCATTATGCGATACATAGGTACAAATAATTTATACAATAGGTACACATTACAACACACAATAAACATTATACTTAGTTTTAAAAAGAATTACACTAACCTTCTTCCGTCTTCCGTCTACAATTTTTTTTAATAAACCATGGTCAAACTACTTATGACTCACCATTGTTAGTAAATAAAATCATCGTTATTCCTTACTTGTGAAATAAAATCCCACAACCAGCACATGATTCACTTTTACATGTCTTGATACAAATTTTTTTCACCATTTTCACGATAAAAAGTATAAAAACCGTAGCTAAAACTTAAAATGCGTTTCTACAAAACAACAGAAAAAGTCGCCATGTCGCCATGACACCACTGATATCAGATTTCAGTGCTACCAGAATAATTTTATGATAGCTACCAAACAATCATATTATTTTGATTATTTTACTTAAATACAATTATTTATTATTATGTACAGATGTAAACCTACAAAATAAAATGATTTAAAACTAGTTTAATAGCAAAAAAATATTTATACGTAATATATTTTACTTGTTGTGGTGAAATATTTTCTACCATCTTTAACATTTTTATCTTTTGGCAATTGAGGAAAAGGGACAAACGGCCTCGGTTCGGGCTATCTCTCTCGGCTCGTTTTGCCTCGGCTAAGATAACTAACAAAAGTAAACCCTAACGTGCATGACTTATGGTTTATTTTTGTATGATAAAATTTTTGGAGAGTTCAATCCTGTTTGTATATTAAATCCATGGGCGCGGTGACAGCGGGTGACAGTCTTGTCACGGGCTTGTTCACCGGTCGTCGGACAAGAATGTCACCCGGCTGTCACGTCGTAAAGTGCGCGCACCTCCATACATCCACGGACTTGATAAGAGTGATGAAACAGTCATGTTGACAAAAGTCACTCATCACGCGCGCTAGCTCTTACGGTTCATGAGATACAGCCCACTGAAACACAGACGAACGGATGGACGGATGAATTTTGGGTACGGAACCCTAAAAACTAGTTTCTTTTATTCTAATTAAATATAATTTGGATTTAAATATTAATATATCCTTTGTTTTGTTTCGAAAATATGTGCAATTAAAAAAAAACATTTATTCTGGCTGGCGTTGGGTAGGTGTATAACGTAATTCTGCAAGGTGACAGCGATTAAAAATAAATAGAAAAGAAACTTATTTATTTGACGAACACATTAACATAACAATATTTAAAATTATAAATAAACCAGAAGGTCTGTGCCGTCAAATAGGACACAGCTCAGCATAGTGCTACTGACTACTGTCAGCAGCGCTGATTTTCAGCTGACGCCCTTAGTGATGTCACGGCCGTAAGTACACGAATAAAAAATAAAAAAATAATAAAAAAGCTAAAAATGATAAACAATAAAATAAAATAAATATATGTTAGTGTGAGTGTAAATCTAAACAAATATAATGTAGCAAAGCATAAATCTAGAAAAAGGTAAAATTATACCACAATTACACATAGTCTGTCGCTTATAATTATAATACAATGCACACGCACAGCACAGCTGTGTAACTAATTAGCATTTCACGCTACAAACATTTGTGGCTATTTGGTTGTTTGATATCTGTATAAACTTTCTATTTACAGTTAGAAATCACAATGTAGTTAAATGGAAACAGTGATAATAGTAATTTGGAAGTTAAAACACTAATTCCTGGTTATTTTTAGTTGGTTTGCGAAATAATACGTCATCGCGAGTGGCGTTTTGCAAGAAAACGCAAGTCACGAACACCCGGAGTAAAGAATTGACGAGAGAAATAAAAATATTTAAATAAGAAACAGTAAATAAACCACTTTGTCGGTTTGTACAGACACAAGCAACGTTTTAAAAATCCAAATGTATGTTTATAAAGTATTACCCAAAAACATATACCTACCCACACTGCCATACTAAAAGTAAATCAAAAGATCCAGTTCCAAATGCGCAATTTGAGACTTTATCGTTTGAACAAATAAATAAACTTTTGCATGAAAGATCAAAACTAATATCAAATAGCCTAACGTCTTATAATGAACCACGATATAAGTTTTCTATTTTAATCAAACTAAGCTGAAGTTGACTAATTTAAATTATTACGAAATTACTTTTAGTGCAAATAAATAACTAAACTAATAACTTTGTCAATAAACCGCCTAAATTGACATAAGTAACGCTACACCAAAATATCCAGTATCCATTCGTTGAAGATTTATTTTTTAAATATTATAATTTTAAATTATTTATTCACAAAGAAGAAAAAAAAATGTAAATAAAACTAAGTTGTCAAAATTATGTATATTTTTAAGAATTTCGGTGTTATGATTTTCTTGTTGACAGATATAGCTTGATTATTATTTAAAGTAAATTTTGTTGATTTTAATATTAATTTACAATCAACGCGTCAGCTTGGCTTTCCAAAGAGGAAACGCTGCCAGCCTTCTGGGAACCCTGCCGTTAATCGAAAGTAGCGGCAGGCTTGAGGAAATTTTCTATATATAGATTGTATTTTGAACATATTTGTTGTAAATAAAGATATCATACATATTCAATATATTTATATTCAATTTAATATTGAAGCATCTAAATGAAACAACACGTATAATATCTTCAGCTAAGTTGAAATTGTGGTTTTAATATAGTAAACGGCAGAGCTTTATTGGTAACCACAAATCCCAGCAAAAGTATATTAAACGTCTGAAGTTAGTATACCTTCATAAATAAATATGACTTCATCAATGAAATTTCATTCGTCTTAATAAATACTTCTGTGATTTGCCTCTGTGGTTCAACCTTCAACTACTTGCGTAACTAAATTAACTACTACTCACTAAATTGCGTAATTAAAATTCTCCGTACTTAAAAATATCAATTTTAATCTCCTTATATTGTATTGTTTTTATTTCAAAAAATATTATTCTATTTTTACATATATTATAGCTGTCCTCGGTTTTACTCGCGTTGTTCATAAGAAAAAGTAGTCTATGCCTCTCCATCTAGGCTACTTGCGTGCAAAATTACATCCCGATTGTTTGTGCAATTGAGGGGAAAAGTATGTAACAAACAAAGAAATATTACTAGTGTCCGTGGTTCCACCCGCGTTCCCGGGATAAAAAGTAGCCTATGTCCTTCTTCCGTCCATACCTATATTGCGATCTTGGTAGCGCTACGCCTCTGCTTCGCTGTCAAAGAATACAATCGCCCCATCGATATAATCGCTATACGACACATAAATCTTGCGGAAGAAATTATGAAAAACCGCGAGCGAAAGCAAATTTTTTATAAATCCAAGAATCAATTAAAAATATTTACCATGTAAATTAGTCACGCAAATGTAAATGTGTCATCATCATCATCATCATCAGCCTATAATGTCCCACTGCTGAGCACAGGCCTCCTTTCACAAATGAAGGTGAAAGGGAATGGGCAATACTCCACCACGCGTGCCCACTGCGGATCGGTGGAGGTAGGCTAGTGGTCAACCTACTGTTGGAATTTTTCAAGCCGCCTAGGAGGCATCCAACTAGCTTAACGACTATCACAATTAAGTGATAACCGGGACCAACGGCTTTACGTGCCATCCGAAGCACGGAAACGCTCGTAAATGTGTATGTAATTACAAACCTGGAAGTTTATAAAATTACTTTTATGAAAATAAATCTGATTATAGTCATAGAATAAAACATTAACCTATCAACCAAAACCGTCAAACTTATCAACTCCAAAATTGTACATATCATTTATTGACATTTCTTTATGTTCAGGTCCGAGAAGGCCATCGCCTCGACAAGCCAGAGCACTGTCGTCGAGAACTCTACAATATCATGTACTACTGCTGGGAGGCTGAACCAGCAACACGGCCCGATTTCAAAGAAGTAGTCGCCATGTTAGAACGGCTATTGTGTACAGAGATGGACTATATCGAACTTGAACGGTTTCCTGATCATTCGTATTACAATGTACAGCATTTAGATGGGGAGAAACTTTAGCGGAGTTTTTCTGTATTAGTTATTATTTTTCTTTGTGTGTGATTCTTTTGTGATTCGGAGTATAATTTGCTGACCCTACGCCAATATTCGCTGAACTGTCTCAAATAAAAAAATATTTCGTATTTTGGCTGTATCTTTATACCTAAGGAAACTCACGCATTTCCATTATTATTTGTTGTCATTGAGCTATTATTACTACGTATAGAGAAGCTATCATAAGCAAAGGTTATGTCCCATTTTTTAGAATTAACTAAAGTTCTCTTTAGCGCTGTAACAATAATTATTCGTCTAAGCAGATAGTAGAAACACGTAGCGCTATCAGAACGCTTTTAAGAGTATTTTTCTCACAAACATCGTGATTTTAACGGCGCTTACGCGTGTCGTTCATCGTTCTACAACAAACAAGTGTTGCCGGATGGCCTCAATTGAACGGAACATAGTTGTGATGTGTGGCGTCTTCTCTATACGTAGTAATAATAGCTCAATGTTTGTTGTTGAAATATCTTCTGAAGTATTGAAAAGGTATAATATTTTTATATGTTATTGAATGGTAATGACGTAGCAAAATATTTTAATCATCACGAAATAAAGACAGTTTTAAAATTTCAATGTCGGTTTGCAATTTTCGAGTATTTAATTTAATTTAGAAAAAACCGAATGGTTTTAATGCCAATGAATCTTTTATGTAGCCCTGAAAGGTACTGGAAAATATAATTTATCTTAATGTACAGAAATAATTAAATAAATAATATGCTTGTAAATAAATTATTGGTTGTTATATTTTTTGTATTCAACATTATATTGTATTGTCGCTTTAGGAGTAACGTTTAATAATTTAGGAGTAATCTACCTTTGAAATTAGTAATATGAGATCTGAAATATTATTCCGTCCATAGTGTAATTATGTTTGTATAATCAAACAAAATAGCACAAAATTGAAAAAAAAAATTAAAAATACAAATACATCACCGACGGAAAAAAATCTGTTTAAATAAATATTTTAAAAACTTTAGTGAGATCTCAAAAAAAATATTATGAACGAAAAATTAATTAAAAAGAATAAAAAATATGCATGTTAATGAATATAATTATGCAAGAAATGCTTGAAATGAGATTAAAATAGAGTTTGGCAATAATAATTTTAAGTTAGATTTAAGCTTTGGTTCATAGTAGCTAGTCTTTAGGAATAAAACGAAAACATAACTTTATAATAATTTTATTCTATAACATTCCCGATCATTGTATAGTTGACGAAAATTTCAATGAAGCACTTTTTGTAATAAATGTTCTGTTTTTAAATACACGTATTGTTATTTTACGTATTCCTTTTCATTGAGTTTTTACATTTTGCAATATTGATTTTCATAAAATTACTGTTTATAAATAATTCAATGAGCAAAACTAAAATACCACTAACATAACCAAGGGCAAGAGCTATAAAGCCACCTTGCAAATGTTGCGCCGACAAAGTGACTATATCGCTTTCCTCACTATTCAATGAACGCAACAACTTTGCCCTCCTTCTCATATTCAATGTTCTGAAATATCGCCTCACTGCTTCATTTAAACCATTCTGCTTGAATACATTCAGAGTGTTTGAAAAATTCCTCATAAAAGCATATCCTCTTAATGCCACCATTTCCAATGGAACTGTAAATATATTTGTATCGAAAGCATAATATCTGTTATTTCCTGAACTATCGCTTAGTTCTGGTAATACTGAGGATATATGAGCTAGCTGAAGACGACTGCACAAAACAGAAAAGTTTCTGTGAATAGCAACATCTATCAAAGCATTTGACATATCATCCACATCAATCCACTTCTCGCCAATATAATTATCAAAAGGATCACTTGAATTGTAAAATAGATCATGTAACTCTTCAAAACCACCAAATTTTAGACCACTCTCTGCCAACTCTTCGACAGTTCTCATTTGATATTCAAATGTTGGATTTTGCAGAACGTCAATTAATTTTGTTTGATATGCAGTTAGAAATAATAAACTGTAAAGATTAATGAATACGAAAAATATACGTAAACTTTTTGTAACTGGGCGAATATAGGCGGAAAATCCGAGAGAACATATCCATGTGTTGAGAAAACAATGTTTCAAGGATTTGTTGTAAGACGAGTCACCACTTAGTTTACCTAAAATGGTCCAACTTAATCCACAAATAATGAATCCAACAATCGCCGAGTACCAAACAAATCTTTTGAAAATAATTATTAGAGAAATCCACCGTGGTGATGGAATTGCTCGTGGTACTACCCATGTATACGAATCAGCTAAATAAGTGGAGCTGCATTCAAAATCTTCGTGAACATCGAAATCTGGAAAAATACCACCTAAAAGAATTTGTGCTCTCTTAGAAACTAGTTCCTTTAAAGCTCCATTCCATTCACCAACATTTTCTCTTTCACCTCTAAAGCCATTCACTATTTCGTAATTAGTCTCAAGCTTGTATTTAGTCAGCATCTGATTGATAATTAATTTTTCTATATTAGGATCTTCTAAATGTTTACTCACAAAAGGTTGTCTTTCTAAAGCCATTATGTATAAAGTGCAACCTTTCATTGAAACTGGAATTTTGCTTTCAAAAACACTTTTTTCATATTTTGTAAATCCCCGATCACACTCGTTTTCAACAAATATTCTATCTTTAGCTGTTTCGTTAAAATACCCACAATATTTTGGTGGATCATATGGGCTCCAGCTGTATATTAAGGCTTTTCTAATATCATTTGCTTTAGGAACTATAACCACAATATTAATAACGTTAAATTTAAACATACAATTCAATATTTTTTCAACTCTCTCAGTATTCAATGCGTCATTAACTGCGAATTTAAATAGTAGTACGATAAATTTAGCTCGAGGATTCCAGCTTCGCGATCTTATCAGTTTACTGGCAAGATACGGAAAATCCTTAAAATCATCAAGGATAATGATGAAGTTTTCTGCAGCCGGTATTGGTTCGAATTGATCCATATGTAATACACCTGGTTCGTGGATGTCATCACAAATTGCCACTTCGTTTTCGGGGCTCAAAATCTGTATAGTAAACTTAACATTTTCGTTAATCCTCTTTAAAAGCGCTTCTTGAATTTTTGAGACTGATGCACTAACATTATTTGTAATTCCAAAGATTAGAAGGCCTGATTTTTTGAAGTTATATTCTATCAATTTGTCTATACAATTTGCGAAATCGTTCACTACTGTCGGACCATATGGATTAATAATAGCTCCAGATTTTAATATTAATAATAATAGTACGAGTATTGGAAACATTTTATAAAGCTTATTTCAAAGTGTAGGTGCAATAATAAAATTGTAAAATATGTACTATAATGTTTGCATGTTCACAATATCATGCTTTTAGTCAATAACATGATATTTACTTTAAATGTTTGGTATAAATAATTACAATACACAGATAGAAGTACATCTATCACAAAGCTATATGTATTATTATTTTATTTTTGTGTCAAATTGGGTAAAACGCGTGCTCAATATTTGTTAGCAAGCAACTATATTTCGAGATCTTTTTAAATATTACGATAGAAAAAGTTATTGATTTAAGAGAATTCGCGAGAGAAATCACAAATTGTTTTGCTTGTAACCATGCTAGAGTTGGTAACGCGATGACCAAAAGCCCGATATAGGCACTTCACTGAACAATGTTTTAACAATTTATTTATAAAAACACACATAACAAAATGAATGCACACAGAGTATGTATTTGTTGCAAAAAATATTGACAATGGCACCCAAGCTAGGCAAGAGCCTATATTATGGGGGACAGGATTCGGTCAATGTATTTAAAACATACAATGAAAAATTACAAGTTAAAGTTGTTTCAATAAATAAGTTAAAGTCATAGGACGGGACTAGTATTATTAACGTATTATCCTTGTACAATTTACATTATTATTATTAATCACGTAGGTGTAATTACCAATAAAGTCATTACAAGGTTTACAATAATTAGAGATAATTACATACATGCACGTAGTGAGCAGCTAGTTAAAATTATGCGATTAATATTGTGGTTATACATATACATAGTAAAAATAATAGTTATTTGTTATACAAGAGTGCAAAGTTGCATAGCAAGCGAAGGATTCTAAAATTAATTCGCGAGCGAAGCGAGTGATTCAAAAATTAGAATCCAAAGCGTTAGCGAGGGAATCAAAAGAGCACGAGGTGAAAAATCTTCAATTGAGAGCAACACGTAATTTTTCATCCCACCTCATCGAGGAAATGACTAAATGCAAAGAAAAACATTTACAACCACACGATACTTTTATTTCAGTACTACATTATGATAGGTAAGTATTACAGAATAATCATTAAATTATAACAACTAATACTTAGGTATAATTAAGAAAAATTGTAAGCTATTTAGGATAGGTGTCGATATCATCTTAATTGTTACTTATCATTGAATACGTACCTACTCCATAGAGTGCTTGATTTCTTGGTCTCGGCTAATGCAATAAAATATGCCAGCAAAACGTTTCTGAGAAAGTTTTGGCTCCTTTAGCTAGTCGACATATCGTAATGTTTCAAATACTTCTCGCGTGATTGTTGAAGGAGAAAGCTCATTTGCTCATTATTAACAGTTTCAATCAATTTTGTTGGCGTCAAATAAACTGCCTCGTCGCTAGAATCACTCATTTTAGGTTTTTCACTTGTTTTTAAGTTTCTTGTTTTTAACCTAAGGCTTTAACAATATGGCGTGACGTGAAAAGAAAATGGCGCGCGCAAAGCAAATATAAAAAAGTAGGTACATCAAGATGGTTCAGAGCAAAGGTTCAGTCTGAGTTTTTAACAAATTAAAGAAGGTATGATAAATTCGGCACCATGGAGGTAGAAGTAAATAGGTTTAATGATGTTTTGAATTCACAAACTTAGAGTGCACACAATGTTCTAAATTCAATTTATTTTATCCTCTACCGGATTAAAACGGCTTTTGCACTCAGATATCAAGAGCATAAATACTCTTTACGAGATGGAGGGATGAAAAGTATGCAAATTTTACCGTTGATCCTAAAATTTTAGTTTCAACTACAGGAATTTCTTTCCAATTTTTAGCCGAAAGAGCCGTTAGAATTTTCACCGTCGAAGCGTACAGACGTTGTTTGATTAACTTTTTTTATTGGAAAACTTTGGTAGTTTTTTACGTAGAACTTATTTTTGGATAATAAATATGTTTTTTAGTTTTTAGTCACTACTTTATGCCTTATGTTAAGTTAATACCTTATCCAAATCCTTATCCATGGTCCATGTATAAAAATAAGTACGATTGACACTGGAACTAGAATTTCTTCCAAAAGCCGCACCGAGGTAATAGAAAATGCACTCGTGAATGAATTCGAAGGCCCATTTTTAGTAAACATGGGCGAGAACGCCATCTTTATGCAAGATGACGTTCGTCCCCATACAGCGGGGATAATGTTTGACTACCTTGAAGATGATGCGCATGGAGTGACCAGCACGCAGCCTAGAATAAAACCCCATCGAGCATACTTGGGACGAACTGAAACGATGTGTACGCAAGCTAAATTCCCCTCCTATCATGCTTCGTGAACTGAAAGAAGCACTGATAGAGGAATGGGAGAATATTCCTCAGCTTCGGCTAAGAAATCTGGTGGAACGCATGCCAAACATACAATTTATCGTATAGCAGCTGACACAGCTGTATTAACAGCTGGTAGTGTCGATACAAAATACAAAAATGTGTAAAACTTTTCGAAATCTCGTGAAATATTGTAATTTTTACTTAACTTACTTTTTTTACTGTTTATAGACCAGTGTTTGACCGCAATCTCACCATGGTAAGTGATGATGCGGACGAAGGTGGTAAGCATACAAAGCCTAGAAGGAACTGGCTCTCAAGTGCAGCTGTACCATGGTGAGATTGCGGTAAAACACAGACCTATAAACAGTAAAAAAAAAGAACCTGTCGGAGCACACCGAAAGGTGCTTGGCGACAGATTTTCAACCAAAGGGTGGTAGTCAGCCAGGTGGGTACTACAAAGTACCCTACCACTGTGGTATGGTTTCCTCACGATGTTTTTCTTTACCGAAAGCTGAAGCTCATTGTAGGATTCGAACCCGGGACCTTCATCTCGGTATCCGACGTCACTACCCCTGAGCTACCGCCTTTAAAATTTTATTAATATTTAATCTAATCTAATAATATATATAAAATGCTTTTGTGGGTACGTAAATACGCAGTTTTCTCAATCACCACCAACCCCAATCAACTTCCCGTTGGGGTGGTTGAATGTTCGAGAACGTTCTAGAAATTTCCCGAATGATCTGGAATGTTCCAAAATTAGTGCAATTTATTATGATCGATTTAGAATGATCGAGAAAGTTCTAGAAATTTTCCGAAAGATCGGGAAAATTCCAAAATGAGTGCAATTGATTATGATCGATTTAGAATGTTCGAGAAAGTTCTAGATATTTCTAGGAAGTTCTAAAATGAGTGCAATTTAAAATGTTAGAGAAATTTCTATTTTTTTTTGGATTGATCTGGAAAGTTCCAAAATGTGTATAAGTGTTATTATTGATCTAACTAAAAGAACCAAATCGAAATCGAAAATAGAAATCTATAATATCTGTTAAAAATGTATCCTTATATATTTTTTATACCACTAAATATGCGATGTATTTTAACCCGAGCAACGCCGGGATTCGCTGCTAGTAATATATATAAAATGCTTTTGTGGGTACGTAAATACGCAGTTTTCTCAATCACCACCAACCCCAGTCAACTTCCCGTTGGGGTGGTAAATACCCCTTGGTCTCCAGATGGTAGTAAAGGAGTTTGGTCGCGGTGGGTGGAAGGGGGTGGTTGTGGGTGGCGAAAATGTTAAAACATATATTGCTGTCCTTTTCTAACGTATGAGGACTTCTGAAAAGATCTTAAAATTTCTGGAATGGAAAGTTCCAAAATGTGTAAAACGGTTATAATCGATCTGGAATGTTCTAGAAAGTTCAACAAATATCTGGAATGATCTAGAAAATTCTAGAGTGAATGCAATCTATTATAATCGATATAGCATGTTTTGAGAAAGTTCTACAAATTTCTGGCTTCATCTAGAAAGTTCCAAAATGTCCAAAACTAATAAAAGTTTTATCGAATCGAGTTAGAATGTTCGAGAACGTTCTAGAAATTTCCCGAATGATCGGGAAAATTCCAAAATGAGTGCAATTGATTATGATCGAATTAGAATGTTCGAGAAAAATCTAGATATTTCTAGAATGATCTAGGAAGTTCCAAAATGAGTGAAAGTTATTATGATCGATTTAGAATGTTCGAGAAAGTTCTAAAATGAGTGCAATTTAAAATGTTAGAGAAAGTACTATTTTTTTTGGTTTGATCTGGAAAGTTCCAAAATGTGTATGAGTGTTATTATTGATCTAACTAAAAGAACCAAATCGAAATCGAAAATAGAAATCTATAATATCTGTTAAAAATGTATCCTTATATATTTTTTATACCACTAAATATGCGATGTATTTTAACCCGAGCAACGCCGGGATTCGCTGCTAGTTCAAAATAAACTTCATAATCTTGAACTTTTATGACTTTGATTAAACACCATAAAAATTATTATAATACAGTATTTATTTCGTAAAGCTAGCTCGAATTTTTTGGATGTTATTGAGGTTTTTGTAACCGACCCGTTTTCTTTGCGAAAAAGAAAATCGTCGAAAGACAAAAATTGCACGTTTATTACATAATTGTAATAAACGTGCATTTTATTCTTACGTTTATTCAACGATAAAATATCTTTTGATGTTGTTAGTTATTGACAAAAGTAATAGTGTGATCATAGTATCTAAAGAATAAAATAAAATAAGAGAGTTGACAAAGTCCAATATGAATAAAATTTTCATGGTATTAAAAATGATGCAGAATTTACAGTTAGACAATTCCGAAACAATTTGGACTCTTGAAAACTTATTGCGGAGCAAGACGTGCATTCAATATTAATGCGAGAATGTTTCAGAAGATCAAGTTTATGCCTTCAGGGTAGGTACTCCATTTGTGCATTTAAAATTAAATCTTTAAAAGTAAAATTATTTGTGAACAAAATAACTAGCATTTTAAATCAGATGAATATGCATTATTATTTTATATTTAAACAAGTTTATATTAGATTTGTAGAGTTATTATTTTAACAAAGTTAAATGAAAATGATTATCATCTGGTGTTTGGAGGAAAAAAATCTTTAACTACCTTATAATATATTTATGTGCCTTCATTCAAATTCGGTACGCCGTGACAGACAAACAAACATGTGTGGTATGTTGGTCATTATACACGACGGCGAGCCGCAGGCGAGTGCGATAAGGGAGCCGAGAGAGTAATGTGATCATTATTATATTTACTTTTTGTTTATAGCATTGAAATGCACACGCGATTCATACAACGTTTTCCAACACACTTGCGAGGAAAAAAACAGACTTGTATTTTTTGATAATAATCAACCACACAGCGCACCAAATATTTATGAATGAATAATAAAACATACGCGTCGAACATAGAACCTCTTACTTTTTCGAAGTAAGTTAAAAATGGCGCGCATCATAAAACTCGAGGGTGGTAATTTAAAGCAAAAAGCATGGGTACTTTTGCTGCATTATGAACCTAAAAACGGTGTAATAAGAGTCACTTTTCGAGCAAATGTGTTGAAAATACATTACTAAACTATATTTAAGTTAAGTAACAATCAAAATGTTCGAAATAAAATTCACGAGGATACAAAGGTTTTCCTGCTTCTATCACCTTTATATTCTGACTTAAAGTTTCGAAATAACAAACTTAACGAAGAGATCAATCCAACAAACACACCAACAAACTTCTAAAGTTGTTGTTTCATGTTAGTTTGAGTTAATGGCCCTGATTCTGTTGTTCACAACTAAACTAATTTTAATGTCACTATGTCTCTTTCTAACAAAGAACATAAGAAAAGGATGTAAGAAATTTAGTCCTGTCAAATTAGTCCAATGCTTGTTTTCAATATAAATTTAGTCGCCATCTCTCGCGGTCACGCCTAAATACACGCAAAATAAGACGGCAAAGATTAATTTGACAACTTAAAATATGTTCTATCCTTTTTCAATAATGTTCGTAAGAAAGAGATGAGATGTGACTAAAATTACTTTAGTGCGATTTACAACAGAATCGGCACCATTGTGTCGTTAACTAGGATGCAAAAGAACAATACATACGATTATGTAAGTACTTATTTGAAAATTGGGCTGTTCCATACCAACACTGCATAACAGATGGTCTACAATCTACAAGAGCTAGTGTTGGAAGCTCTCCGTCATCCACCGTATTCACCAGACCTTGCAACAACCATATGAAAAAGAAACTACTTCAACGATTCATATCCATTACTTTGTTACTGGCCATAAAGCGTCCATGAAATAAAAAATATGACTGTTCATTTTGAGGTTATTTTTCATGTCACTTTATTATTCCGTGAAATCACTCGTATTTTTACAAATGTGGATTGAATAAAAATATAAACATTGAATTGGTTGTGTTCTGTATAAAATTCAATTTTGTGGCTTTACTGTGACCTGAATAAATAAGTATGAACTATAAAAAGATCAAAAGCATAACGTTATGCTTTCTATTCATATATTTACATGCTGCCGGATCCACAGGTTATTATTTAGATATATTTTTAGTATTACAAAAGTGAAACCAATTCATACAAATAAAGGGCTGAATTTTGAAAAGCACCTCAGTGGATGCAATACATTAACCCTCATTACTTATGTGCTAAATTTCCCTATTTTTTGAGCTATGCGTGCATCTCTTAATCGCTTGGCTCGCGGTTAAAAATATAACAATGACATCAATTGTTATAATAGGACGCGCATCCCTCGCGAGAACCAACGGGTTAAGACTGCGTATAAAGCAAAATAACAATCTTAGAATTGAAATTTAACCAAGTAAATAGTATTTAAATGAAAAAATATTTTTATATGGGTATTATCATTATATACGCGAGGGTTCTGCCTGAGCAAAAACATAATGGAATGAAATTTCCTCGATAGAAAAAAAATCACAAAGCTACCTCTAATAATAATGAATTTTCGGTTTTATTCGTTCATGGTGTATCTAAATAAGACAAAAATTCGATAAATAATATCACTAACATATGACCTAGGGCTGCTACTAACGATTTTTTTAAATATTCTATACTTTACGAGTTATTTAGATAAAAAGCGCTTAGTTCATTTTTGTTCCGCGGAACACGCTATCTCCATCTCATCTGCACGCGAAGATTAGACATAAGTTTGTTTCATCTGACATTGCCATATTTTTCTGGCTTGGTACGCACTCTTAAGAGGAATGGATGGCTGCAAGAAATTTGAAATAGATTTTTAACATATCTATCCTGTCGCGCTGTGCCCGACCTATCCCGCCCGAGGGCGACAGAGACAACTACAGCTTAGACCGATTGATTATACTCATTTAAATTAGACGAAATCGCTATTTTGTAATCCCCGGTTTTCCCCTCCAAAACTGGATCGATTTAAAAAAAAACAAGAATCATAATAATAAGGGTTTTGGCTATGTCTGCCGGTTTTCCGTTGTTTTTTTATTTTCGTTAAATTTGTTCGCTGTACGTCTGATAAGGGCGTTAAAAATGGTAAGTTTTTGTGACTTTAAAAGGCTCCTAATTCTTATAATAAATAATTAATGGAGAAAAACACAACTGAGGGACATACAGTGGTACCTACAGATTGCATGGTAAAATAATCATTACTCTAATGTCATTATCCAGAGAGGAAGCTGAGGATTACGTTTGTATGGAACAAATGCCACCAGCATTTCCTCTTAAAAGTTCGGTCTGAGAACCGAATGGTGAGTGTTACGAAACACGTACATACTATACAGAAAAAATGCTCCATACCGATGACAGAATAAGGAAAAACAAACTCTTTCGCATTTATTATATTAGTAGAATAGAATTAATACTTTGTACAAAGAGAACAGACCTCATTTTTTAGAAAGATCAACAATTAGATCACGTTTGACAATTTCGTAACCCAAAGCTGTGACACGTGTAAACCAGATTCATAACAAACGTTTAATCCAGTCAATATTATTCACAATCCTGGAAATCACTGCAATTAATGTGGAGCCAAATTGATTGAAAACGCTGCCCGTTTATCAATATCTTCTGGATTACCAATATTGTTTACGTTACGGATGATGTATTGTTCGTTGTTTGTGGAAAGACCTTTATTACTTAAGCTCAATAATGCTTGGTCTAATCTTCATCCCTATATTGATGGCTATGGAATATTATTATGGTGTTCACATAAATAACACAGCTAGTCAAACTTATGCAAACAAAGTCTGTGCAAAAGCTCAAATTCAACTCTCGCCATCGACGGAATCAATCCTCATACATTGGACCCGAAAAGCTTTCTAATGTGCGGTTTCTAAGGAGCTTCCTACCGCGGACGCTCAGTCTGTGGAAATTGCACCTCGCCGTGGTTTTCTTAAACATACTGGCTTGGGAAAACCACGGCAAAACATGGGATTCTTCAAAAAGGGTGTTAAGAGATTTTTCAGGGTCAGCAACGCGTTTGTTAACCCTGGTGTTGCAAGCGTCCATACGGTAACCCTTAAGAGGAAATGCTGGTGGCGTTTATGCTGGTGGCGTTTGTTCCATACAAACGTAATCCTCAGTTTCCTCTCTGGATAATGACACTGGAGCAATGATTATTTTACCATACTATCTGTAGGTATCACTGTTTGTCATTCGGTTGTGTTTTTCTCCATAAATTAATTATTATAAGAATTAGGAGCTTTATAAAATCACAAAAACTTACCCAACTTTTAAGGCGGCCCTCTGTGGCCGGCGCAACTTCAACGCGAGCATAGTCTAAAAGCTTTTTGTTTCATCCAACGTAATGTTTGACTGCGAATAAAGAGAGATAGCATCAGAGCCGTCGGTTATCAGTCGGTAAATTCCGCTGATCACTCGCGGCCGCTTCGCTAGGTCGTCATTCATGATTTCGCATTCATAAAACTTGTTCCAGGAGTATACTTCTTGAGAAAAAATCTTACAAGTTTGGGAAAAAAAAGTTAGTTATTTAGAATCTCCAATACATTTGCAAGCCTGGTATCTTAATGTTTTCTTTACTTTTACAATTTATAGGTACATTAGATTTGGCTAAAGTTCAGGCAAAAACGCTGTTTTTCGGAGGCTTTGACTGAATTTGTTTCACACTTTTTTTAAATTACGCCAAGATACAAGGCTATATATAGTACACAAGATACTAATTTGTTCAAAATATCTAACGAAAAATGTTTAACAACGCCATAATAAGTACAGGGGTTTTGTATGAAAAGTATGACGAATTGAGTCCTCTTAACGCCCTTATCAGACGTCCAGTGAACACATTTGACGAATATAATAAAACAAAGGGAAACCGACAGACATGGCCAAAGCCCTTCTTATTATGATTCATGATTTTTTTAAATCGATCCAGTTTTGGAGGAGGAAACCGGGGATTACGAAATAGCGATTTTGTCTAATTTAAATAGGTATAATCGTTCCAAGCTTTAGTTGTCTCTATCGCCCTCGGGCGGGATAGTTCGGGCACAGCGCGACAGCAATAGATATGTTAAAAACCTATTTTTCAAATTTCTTGCATCCATCCTTTCCTCTTAACATCAAGCGGACCGTATGCATGTTTGCTACCTCATTTGCACAAACATCGCGATTTAAGCATTTTATTCAAAATTGTTGACAATTCATCAATGATGCATGCACGTCCTCGGTCAAATCTTGAGAGGTATTTAAAACGCATATTATGAAACATAAAATTGATAAATTAATTAACTTTTCAACAAAAAAAACGCCTTCAAAATACACTAAAAAGTAAGAAATAACTCTAATCTGACACTGTTTTGGAATATGGAACACGCCGTGTCGTTCGCTGAATTCAAAACAGTGTCAGATTAAAGTTATTAAAACGTAGTCTTTAAATGGGTTTTCTAGAAACCGTATTCTTTATTTTTAAGTGCTATTCGATTGTTTCACGCCAACGTTCAACATTGAATAGTTTATGAGATAAAAGGTTTTTCAATTGCCATTTATTTCGTTACCTACTAGCTTTCCGTTGTGCGGTTTCACCTTCGATCCTCTGTTTTATCCCTTACGGTATGAATTACGGGAAATCGTTTCATAATGTAGGGCAGTTTAGAACTATAATCAGATATTTTTGTCCATAGTCCGCCTGTCACCTATCTCGCTATCTCGATGTCCTCCCATCTCTTAACTGGGACCTCTATTCTTTTTTTCAGCTCTCAGACCATTGCCCATGTTTTCTCGCATCATATGACCCGTCCTTGTCATTAGCTTCCCAATTGCTATATGCTTAATTTCCGTTCTTTTTCTGATTCTTTCAAGTTTATGTTATGTTAATTTTTCCTTTTGATGTTTAATATACTCCTCCTCAAGATACCGAACTACGTACCTATTTATCTAGCTAAAATGTTGAAAGTAGGTAATATTATTTTTATATACTTTTCAATTACACAACTCGGTTGGTTTCAAACTGTCTATATATTCGGTGCGATACAAATGTTGGACGTTTGCCAAATAGCAGAGTTCGACCCTTCCTGTCGCCGACAATATACACCTATTACATTCCGAATACTTCAACACGGCCTACATTCTAAACTATTATGCCTTTAATGGATACCTATCGTATGTCTAAGTAAACTGATACATCAATGTCATCTCAATTCCGTACGTTTCTATTTAAGACACTATCGATGTTCACCTTTGAGAAGGAATATCAGCGGTGCTAGTACGTAGCTTTCTTGCAATCAGTTTCAAATTGAAACTGATTGTAACAAGTTACGTAACGACATACGTGACGATATTTGATTTGGAAGTCGGATTGGAGTACTGATATCAAAGTCACCTTTAATAGGTAATAAAACTAATATTCTTTCAGTTTCTTACTTTATAAAAAACTTGAAGGCACATTTTCTTCGACTATATATAAAATATTCGTATAACACATCCAAATTGTTCACATCATGAAGACTTTTCTCATTGTCATAAAAATGCAACATTTTGCAAGCTATAGCGACACCGGTGTACATTAATACACTTTGTCGTAACAAAACATTGTCACAGAGTTCTAGGCTAAATCATAGGTAAGTTACTCTTGCGGCATAAAGTAATAATAATCCAAGCATCCTCCAAGCTGAAAACTGTCTTTTAAATTCATGCTTCGCAAACTTTCTAAACACTAAACGTTAAAACTTATTTAGGTAAACCTGGATTGTAGCTAAAATTGTAGAACATTAAATTAAATAGTCAACGCTCACAAAAGATTTCGACTCTAAATTGTATGTGCGTAGGTAACTTAACATTTTGAGATCCGTAGACTACTTTCCTAAATCGTCTAATAAAATATTAGCTTTTATTGAGGCATTACCAAAACCAATTTTATCATCAGTTTACACTCTTCTGTGAACGAGAAATATGAATTTTACTTTATGACTCGAAGCGAAGTCCTATATAATTTTGGTTACCTGTTCTTGCAAATCGTCGGATACATAAAAATGAAATTATAGTATTTTTATCGATGTTGAAATATTTTCTTTCAAAATGGTCTACCTACTTAAAATTAGACGAGCAAGATAAAAAAGCATCATCATCATACTCAGTGCAATGTATTTAAGTATGTCCACTTCTAGTTATATTACCACCAATTGTTTTCCTCATCGAAGATCGTCTATCTTTCTATGTATCTGGTGGTAGGTCATCTCACTCGACACTTTCCGGTACATGGCCGCCATAGATAACATATCTACCCGGTTCCGGTATCGGTTGTCGGCTCTTGGAGCAATATGTGGCCTGTCCATTGCCACTTCAACAACATTATATACTGGGTGTAGCGGAATGGGTATATCCATTACAGTAATCATAGAGATTGATACAGTAATCCACTTTTTTGGTACTATACAGGTGTTTTTTTTTTCTAACCAGTATGGGCAACTTATGAACTACAGGTCTTAGAGAAAAACGCTGAAAGGAACCCCGAGCTGAATTTTAAAGAAAATAAAACTGCCATTAAAATTTATTTAAAAAAAATTGTATTTTCAAAGACATGGTTTTTTTTCAAAAATTTTTTTTTTCAAAATTCGTTTTCTACTTCACAAGACGAACAAAATTATGTATGACAATCTTGCTCTCAAGTTGCTAGAAGTTATCCAAAATATTATTTTATATTTTCCTTGACCATGGTTTTAACCTACGTAAAGTTTGACGAGGTGGAGCAAATCTCGCAGGGGCCTAACTATGTTTAGCCATAAAGAATTAGTTCTTAGCATTCTGAAAAACAATTAGAGGTCAAATTTGATAACTTCTAGCAACTTGTGACCAAGATTGTAATACATAATTTTGTTCGTAATTGTAACGGAGAAGAAAAAGAAAAACAAATTTTGAAGAAAAAACGAAAAAACATTTTTTTGTTCTTTTTTTTAATGGCATTTTTATTTTCTTCAAAATTCAGCTCGGAGTTCCTTTCAGCGTTTTTCTCTAAGACCTGTAGTTCAGAAGTTGCCCTCACTAGCTGGAAAAAAAAATCACCCTATATAGGCGCACAGATCACGGAAGAGAAAATTGTATATGAATAACGTTCCGACGGTCGGACGCCGTTGTTTTCCCGGAATAAAGGTATCCTATGTGTCAATGCAGAACATATTCTATCTGTGTGCTAAATTTCATCGAAATCCGTTCATTAGTTTTAGCGTGCAAGAGTAACAAACATCCATCGAAAACTTTTGCGTTTATAATATCAATAGGGTAGGATTTTGAGATCTTGATTGAGAGAAAAATCAATTGCCACATGTTTGACGAAAACTTGAGAACGGCTCTACCGATTTGGCTGTTTTCTTTTTGTTTTGTTCGTAAGGTTTGTATGAAATATTTTTTCTGGAAAATCCACCGGACAAGTCGGTTTCAAACAGGTGTCACCGGGCACGAACAGTTGGTGTAAAATAAAAATAACATGTAACATTTTTTGTAGATGACCTCACAACTTCAAGACCCAACACATTATTCGATGATGCTGATGATCTACAGAAGCAGTTAGATAATGAAGCAAGGGACAAAATCAAATATGGACGGGTGAGTTATGGAAAAAGCCTACTGTTAGAGCGGAAAACCGAGAATGCTTGAACTTTTCCAACGTATATAAATGTATTAATCTTATATACCTACCCAATTTAAATAGAGTTTACGCAAGGGATAAGTCGCTTTTTGGTTCCTTATTTGCTTTTGCATAGATAATGTAGGCAACTGAATTAAAATATTATGGGTAGTCAAATAGAATTTTGTCAGTACTACTCTAGAATTTTGGTTACTATGAAATAAAAATATCGAAAATGACAATGTTAAAAAATACGTAAATATTTGATAATTTCTTAGGGTCAGCTCTCACTGAAATGTGTACCTTTTTGTGTAGCAAATAAAGTTCTTCGCAATGTTAAAAAGTGCGCACCGCCTCGCGTAGCGTCTCGGATCCTAGAAAATACTTTGGTACGTTCAAATTAAGTATCAAAAGAGAGTGCACCAATACGACCCAACTCAGTACTGCTAGTACGGACACCAAGTACACAGGGAGGCAAAAAACCGAGTAACTGTGATGTGTGTGGTGATAGTGCATACTAATCATCATAGTATATTTGCGCCCTAGTTCAATTTCAATCAAATAAGTTCTTATCTGCTCTAGTCTAGGTTCTTTGTTATACAAATCTCTCATGATTATTTATACTGAAAGCTTTTAAAGTAAAAATCTACAACCGACCAAATCCTCTCACAAAACCTAAAAATGGCCATGAAAATAGAGACACTATTGTCGTGGAAGCTCAAATACTCACGGGGATTTCCTCCGGGGCAAATAAGCAAGTAAACTAGACTATAAAATGTAAACCATAGAAAACTGAAAAATCTTGTAATATTTAATCGCCCATTGTAGCATGAATAGGTATAGTAATAAACACAATAAAAGTAAAAATATGTATAAAATATAATGAATATATAAATGTAACAAATGTAAATGGTGCGTCCATGCTATGCGAACTGAATACGACCAGCGGTAACGTCCACACTTGACATTGCGAGCAACGAACGAATTCTGTTCGTTCGTGCTTAGTTCGCATTGCATGGACGCACATAATAAAATGTATAAAGCATAATCTAAAAAGAGTGCGGAACACGAGTCTGTGGTACGTATTTTTTTTATTCCACTAAGGTGGCAAACAAGCATACGACCCGCCTGATGGTAAGCAGTTACCTATGGACGCTTGCAACACCAGGGGTATCACTCGCGCGTTGCCGACCCTTAAAAGATATATCCCACCAAAATCATTTTTATGTAAAATGTTGCCAAGACATGGCTCGCACTTTCAAAAAGTTATCAGATCTCATGTAGAGCCAAGCTTATAACTCTACATGCACTTACTCTACAAGCCCTAACTTCACAAACTCTACACACCGTAGTCAAAATATGTGGCTTGGCCGTTTCGCTACCGTAACATGGGAGTAAGGTGAAAAATGTATTCACTGTTCATTACTTTTTTGTTATTCAATAGTTCTAGTAGTAGTGAAACGGCCAAGCCACATATTTTGACTACGGTGTGTAGAGTTTGTGAAGTTAGGGCTTGTAGAGTAAGTGCATGTAGAGTTATAAGCTTGGCTCTACATGAGATCTGATAACTTTTTGAAAGTGCGAGCCATGTCTTGGCAACATTTTACATAAAAATGTTTTTGGTGGGATTTCACTTCTTTTTGTAAGTTGCTAAAGTTTTTTTTTTTTTTTTGAAATTTCCAAGTTTTATAATTTTTTTGTTGTTTGTGTACTAATACAAGCTTACATACCAAATTTCAGCTTTCTAGGACTTCAGGAAGTACCCTATGAGTTTTGATGATCATCAGTGAGTCAGTGACGAAATCGGGGTTTTTTAGATATCAATAAAATCTAAAGTATAAGAGCTATGTTTAGGCCAAAATACCTATAATAATATTTATAGTAGAAACCTACTCATATTGAGTATCAATGACGAGCCTCTGCTTCCCGATTCCTCTCCTTTTCCCATATCATATGTGTGAGCGAGAAAAGAACTTCGGGAATCTTCTACATACTTCGGTGACGCATCGCTGAACGCATGTGTGTGAGTAAACGTAACGCGCGCGTCTCGCAATCCCGCAAGATTCAGTACGAAATACGCTACAGATCGAAACGCATGTGAAATTTGTGATTTGATAGTGCTCATAATCATTGGATTGCCATAGGAGTTCCTGGTAAGTCCTTACCTTTATCCTGGGAGGCTCCTCGTTTTCCATATTGATATTTTAACGCAAAAACCCACCATTTTTTCTGGTACGCCTTCGAGCGGATTCATTTTGAGTCAGCCATTACAGCAATTTAATTTCATATCAAATCACGTATAATCTCCCGCTTTCTATAGGTTTATGCCTCTAAATAGGTATATACCTCATAATACGCAAGTCTTATACCTCATAAATAGGTTTTAGACTATATAAATACGATATTTCGTACTCCCGCCATTTTTACCACGCCAATCGTGATAAAAAGTAGTTAGGTATTCAATACCGCCGCCGCTCCTCCATATTTTTAGGACTTAGATTTTATAGGTACCGATTCGTATCTTATTATACGAAATCATATGGTGTACTAATAACCGCAATACGTACTTACTATTTGTACTATTACTACGCATATAATTGCATTCTATGAGCCTTGTCTGTCGACTTGAAATAAACTTTCATACCTATATAGGTAGGTGCCTAAACTGTTGGATATACCTACCTACTTACCTACGTCATTTTACTTTAATTAGGTAATTTTGCAATTTATTATTACGCAATCTTTCACAATGGAAGCTATTGAAACTAAAATTAAAATATTGGAAGCTAAAAATGAAGCTATTTTTGAACAATTATCGTTCTTATATGATTCTTCTAAGAATATTTCCACGTCCGCGAGTGCAGACCTTCGTTCCTCAGAGACATTCCTGGCGGACACTGAAATTATAAGTACAATTCGTCATGAATTTAGTGCCAATTTAGATACAATTAACGCGTTAAATATGCAACTTGATCCAGAATATAAGATTGATTATAAAAAAATGATTTCCTTTGATACAGTGTACACCCGAATAGAAAGGGTTCGTTCTCTTATCGTCAATAAGACAAATACTACGTCGAATGTGTCTGCGCAGAATACTATTCCGTCCCAATATAAAGGTCGTATCAAACTACCACCAATTCAAATTCCGTCATTTGATGGAAAAATAGAAAATTGGCCCGTCTTCTTTGAATCTTTTAAATCTAATATACATTCAAATCCTGATCTTTCGAATTCTCAAAGAGTACAATATCTTGTAGGTAAATTAACAGGAAATGCTTTAAAAATCACGGCAGGTATTATACCGTCCGGTGATAATTATAATTCTATTTGGGACAGCTTAGTTCAAAAATATCAAGATAAAAGAGCATTAGGCTCACACTACATGTCTAATTTATTCAATATTAAACCCGCATTAAATAATTCCGCGTCTTTAAATACGTTCATTGAAACTTTCCACGCTTCTGTATCTGCTTTGGAACAGTTAGGTATTGAAGATATGAAAGATTTTATCTTACTTTCTTTAGCTTTAAAGAAGTTAGATCCCGCAACCGCTAATTCCTTTGAAATGTTTATGAGGAATAAAGAAATTCCTTCTTATAAGGATTTTGTTGATTTTATTAAATCGCAAGTAAAAATATTAGATCGCACTTCTACGCCAATTGCTGGCTCCGCGCGAACCGCCCTAGTCGGTAGCAACCTTAATAATCCGCCCGCTTATCGGTCTCAACCGCGTAATTCAAACACAGTCCACCATGCTTTCCTTGCACGCGATAATAATAATAAAAGCACTTGCTTATTTTGTAATAAATCTGATCACTATCAGATTTTTAATTGTTCATCTTTTAAAGCACTTAATACTAAAGATCGTTTAGATTTTGTTAAATCTAAAAAAGGCTGTGTAAACTGCCTCAGCCTTACGCATACTGCTTCTCAGTGTAAGTCGTCGTATAGTTGTAAAACTTGTAATAAACACCATCATTCTCTTTTGCATTTGGATAGTAATTCACAATCGCAACAAATAGTTTCCGACTCGCGTCCCTCTCACTCGACGCGTCTTGATAAGAGCGATAACCACATCGCGCCGTCTCCACACGCGCAGGACGCGCAGCTTTGCGCGCAGACGTCCGCCGCCGCCAGCGCCGCGCCGCGACCGCTCCCGTGCGCAGCCTCGCCCGCGCATCCGACCGCGTCTCCTTCTAACGCTACGGACGCTCCGCAACCGGTGTCGCTATGCACCCGAGCGCGAGTTGATAAGAATAATGATAACGAACGCGATTCTTTTAATAAATTAAATCCTTCCCATACTACTGTACTTTTATCAACCGCTCAAGTTTATGCGTCTAATAAGGACAATAAATATATTTCAGTTAGATGTTTAATAGATAACGCGTCTCAAAACAACATAATTACAACTGCCTGTTGTAAACAACTAAATTTAAATATAATACCGCTTAGCAATTCTTTTATAAAGGGTGTAAGATCCACTTCGCGTCCTATTCACGGCAACGTTCAGTTTAAAATAACCGCGAAAAATAAAAAATATTTTTATAATATTACCGCTCTTGTCGTTGATTGCATTACTGACAGGTTACCGACTGAATATGTTGAGACTTCTATAGTGCAACATTTAGGTAACTTACCGCTCGCTGACCCTCTGTGGCACATCCCCGGAGAGGTCGAAGTAGTTCTCGGGGCACAATTGTTCCCATTTTTATTATTAGGTCAAAAAATTATTGCACCTCCCGCTCCTTCTGCCCTTGAAACCGTGTTCGGTTATATTCTTATGGGTGACGTTCCCGCTAACTCTAATATTAATAAAAATGCATCCACTTATTTTAATACCGCGACTTTTTTCATTTCTGGTCCCAATGACCTTACTATTTCTTTAGATGATTCCCTACTTAAGTTTTGGGAGCTCGAAGAAATTCCCGCGCAAAAATTTATGAGCTCGGCCGAAAAGGAGTGTGAACAGCTGTTCTCTCGTAACTTCTCACGGGACTCCGCAGGCAGATATTGCACCGCGTTACCTTTTCGTGAGGATCCTGATGTGTTAGGTGATTCCCGTTCCGTTGCTCACCGCCGTTTACTTGCTTTGGAGCGTACCAAGCTACGCGATCCACAGCTACGCGCTAGTTATAATGAGACTTATAGTGCTCGAACCGCTATTAATATATTCGCATTCTCCGATTCTAAAATTACTCTGTCATGGATACATTCATCTCCACATAGATGGAATGTTTTCGTTAGTAACCGCGTTGCTAAATGTCAAGAAAATCTTGACCCAAAACATTTCTACCACGTTAGTGGTATAGAAAATCCTAGCGACTGTCTCTCTAGAGGTATTTTACCTGAGCAGCTAGTGTCACATCACTTATGGTGGCACGGCCCGAAATGGTTAAAAGATCCAGTTTCAGAATGGCCTATCACTCCATTTAGTCCCGAATGCTGTGAGGACCTACCTGAATTTAATAGTAAAACGCTTGTTACTTGTACCGCGTCCGCTTCTGTTGAGCCTAATTTAATTTACGAGCTTGCTCTGAAATACTCATCATGGAATAAAATATTACGCATAATAGTATACATACTTAGATTTTCTCGCATAATTTCTCGTGATCAAGGTCACAGCCGCATCACAGCTTCTGAGCTAAATAAAGCTGAAGTATATTTAATACGCTCTGTACAACAAGTTCATTTTCAAAATTTATTTAATAATATTCAAAAAGTTAAATCATCTTCCCCTCTTAAAAAACTTGACCTCTTTATAGATCAAGATAAAATTATTAGAATCGGAGGTAGACTTTCAAATGCAAATCTTCCGTATGAAGCTCAGCATCCCGCTCTATTACCTAAACATGACCACGTTACTCATCTTATTATAGACTATTTTCACCGTGCTCATTGCCATACTGGTGCCAATCTTCTGAGCTCACTGTTGCGCCAGAAATATTGGATACTGTCCGCTAGAAGTGTCATTAGACACAGAGTACATTCATGTAACTTTTGTTTTAAAAATTCCCCTTCATTTCTCAGCCGAAAAATGGCTGATTTACCCTCTTGCCGCGTTCAGGAGACCAAAGCGTTTGTGCATACGGGCGTTGACTATGCTGGACCCATTAAAGTAACATTATGTAGACGCAGAGGTCAAAAGAGCCAAAAGGCATATATTTGTTTGTTTATATGCTTAGTAACCAAAGCTGTACACATCGAATTGGCAACTGATGTGTCATCAGATACTTTTATTTCCGCTTTTAAGCGATTCATTTCCCGTCGAGGACCTGTTTCTTTTCTTTACTCCGATAACGGAACTAACTTTGTCGGAGCTAAAGCTCAATTACAAGAACTACTTACCGATCAGTACCGCATTGAATGGAAAATGATTCCACCCCGCGCCCCACATTTCGGAGGATTGTGGGAATCTAATATAAAATCGATTAAAACTCATTTATACCGTGTTATCGGTTCGCAGCTCCTCACATATGAAGAGCTCCTCACTGTTCTTACCCAAATTGAAACAGTCTTAAATTCTAGACCGCTTTGCATTTTATCTGAGGATCCCTACCCGGAGCCTCTTACTCCCGCTCACTTTATAATGGCTTCACCATTGACTTCATTGCCGCTTCAGAATGTGTCCGAGGAAACCATATCTTTACGTTGTCGGAAACAATTATTAGATCAGATGGTGTGTAGCTATTGGAAAAGATGGCGTATAGAATTCAAAAATTCAAAATTCAAAATCATTTATTCAAATAGACCTTCGCAGGCACTTATGAAAAGTCTGACTCTAATACTCTAATACCGGTTCGGAAGGTTGCATTTGCTGAGAAGAGCCGGCAATAAACTCAGCAATTACTCTTTTCAAAACAAGCTTAGATTCATTACATAATATTTACATTCTAATCGCACTGACAACAATTGCGTGCCCCGGCGCGGCGGCAAAACTACAAAGTAGACTGAATCTATATTTAATAAGTAAATAAATAAATGGCAAACTTAAGCAGACCAACCCCCACAAGCAGCACCTGTTCACAAGTATGACGCGTGTGGCAGCCATCGCCCTCCTCGCCATATTGGAGGGAAGTGAGCGACCCGTCACACGACGCCGCCGCAAGCAAAGGCCTTAAAGTGAGCATGACTTATTTAAGTCTGCCTTAGAAATAAAAAAAAAAAAAAACTAAAAGGAAACTACTGAACACGCAATTTGTTATCACTATGACTATTGACAAGTTTATACTAAATATCATTTAGGTATATAGAAAATATAACAATTTATTAGACAGACATAATATATCGATGAATTTAGAAATAAATGAAAAACATTAAATTGAATTAATTACTATAAGTAATAATCTGTAAATTAAACAAAAAAAAAAGATAACATATAATAATAATAGCATACTCTGAATTAAAATGGACCTTGAACTAGCTGCTAAGTGAAGCAAGTGCAGAGAGAAGCTACTTCCATACATCCTTGTCGTCAATATAATGAGACACTTTATAATACGCCCTACTCAATAACCGCTTTTTGATATGTTCCTTAAATTTAAAAAAGGACATACTGGTCACGCTATGAGGAATTTTATTGTAAAATTGGATACAATTCCCAAGAAAGGACTTATTTACTTTAGCTAATCTAAATCTAGGCACAGTTATTTTGTCTTTGTTTCTAGTGTTTCTATCGTGATAATCACTATTGACTGGAAACAAATTAATGTTTTTACGAACATACATAATATTTTCAAAAATGTACTGAGAGGGCAAAGTTAATATATTAATTTCCGGAAATACCTTTCGCAGAGATTCGCGAGAACCCAAACAGTAGATGGCGCGAATTGCTCTTTTTTGCAATACAAAAATTGATTCCAAGTCTGCGGCAGAGCCCCACAGCAAAATACCGTAAGACATAAGGCTATGAAAATATGCAAAATAAATTAATCTGGCTGTATTAATGTCCGTCAGTTGCCTTATTTTGCTGACTGCAAAAGCAGCGGAGCTCAGTTTACCACCTAAGGCTTCCAGGTGAGCACCCCACTGCAATCTACAGTCTATGGTCAGACCAAGAAAAACAGTCTTATCTACTACATTAAGTTTAGTACCGTCCACAATAACATTGGTATCAACTTTTGGTACATTTGGTAATGAAAATCTTATACATTTAGTTTTTTTAGAATTTAGCATTAGATTGTTGGTAGCAAACCATTGAGACACAGTTTCCAGAGCGTGGTTAACTTTTAAAAGGTCTTTGTCTTTTCTATCTACTTTAAATATCAGAGACGTATCATCTGCAAACAAAACGACATCTGATAGTTCTTTCACCATGTAAGGTAGGTCATTTATATAAACTAGAAACAGAAATGGGCCTAAAATCGAGCCTTGAGGTACGCCTAATTTGACTAAGGAGCCCGATGACACACTACCATTGATTCCTACTTTTTGTTGGCGCCCTGAAAGATAGGAAACCACAAGATCGAGGGCCACTCCACGAATTCCATATAACTTAAGTTTAAGAGCTAGCGTTTGGTGATCTACGCAATCAAATGCCTTGGAGAGATCACAAAAGATACCAATAGCATCGTGTGAGCATTCCCAGGCCTGAAAAATATGCTTAATAAGTTTAGCTCCCGCATCCGTAGTGGACTTACCTCTTGTAAAACCGAACTGATCATCATGGAGTATCTTGTGGTTATTAAAATGCCTTAACATTTGGTTTAGCACAATCTTTTCAAAAATCTTACTTAATGCAGGAAGTACTGAAACAGGTCTGTAATCTGAGGGATTGTTTTTACATCCCGATTTAAAGATTGGAACAATTTTGCTGTATTTCATTAAGTCAGGAAAGTTGCCCTGTTCGAGACATTGGTTAAAAATGAGGGCTAAAATAGGGGCAATATTGAAAATAATTGACTGTATAACCTTAACTGACAAACCCCATAAGTCTTCTGTATTTTTCATATTTAGTGACTTAAAAGCCGTGATAATGTCATAGTCATTAACCTGGGTGAATGCGAAGTCTGGAATGTTTTGTTGAAAATTATTCTGTAAAATCGATTCTGCTAACGTGGAAGACGAAGCAAGATTTTTAGTAGCCTCCATAGGTATATTTGAGAAAAAAGTTTCAAAAGCAGATGCTACTTCTAATTTACCTGAGATTAATTTATCATTAATTTTAAGAGAAAAAGTATTATCTTTGATTTTATTTTTACCAGTCTCTGTATTAATAATCTGCCACACTGTTTTAATTTTATTATTAGAACTATTTACCCTATTGCCTATGTAGATGGCCTTTGCTCGAATACAAACCTGTTTAAATATCTTGGAGTAGTTTCTAACATATATATGAAAGTTTTCATTACTATTGTAAGATCTCTGATGGTAAAGATCATACATGTTATCCCTACTCTTCCTGATTCCTTTAGTTGCCCAGTTACAGAATTGAAGTTTATTATTATTTACCTTCTTAGTTTTGATTGGACAAGATACATTAAATTCGTTGCAAATATCTTTAAATATTTTTCCATAGTTTACATTTGGATCATCAGAATTATATGTAGTGTTACTAATTTTATAATCTATATTGACGCTGAAATTATTTAATCTCGTTTTATTAACTGACCTAAATGTTTTCGTTACGGATGAACTAAGTTTTTTATACGGAAACTTTACTAATTGAGCCAAATGATCCGAACGGACGCCACTTATTATTGACTTCTCTAAAACGTTACTGTTGGTTATTATGTTATCAATACAAGAGGAAGTAGTAGCCGTCACTCTCGTGGGCTCATTAAATAGATGAGACATATTAAATGATTTAAATAACGTAATAAAGTTATTTCTATCTAATGAGGGTATTAGGATGTCAATATTAAAATCACCACAAATAATTACTGACTTATTACACTTTGATAATTTACTAAGTATTTGTTCCATTATGGAACAAAACAAAGTAAAATTTGACGCAGGAGGTCTATACACACATAAAATAATGGAGCTTTCAATCTCTGCACATGCCACCTCGCATACGCGTTCCACAGAATGACAAGTAATATCAGTACGATTCTTATATTTAATATTACTATTTAGCAAAATGAGGGTGCCGCCACCCTGAGCAGTCACTCTGTTGTACGCACTGGCAACAGTGAAGTTATTTACATTAAAAAGCATTCTGTCTGGTTTTAGCCACGTTTCTGTAAAACATAATATATCGATTCTGATTTCATCACATAATAATTCAACGTCAAGTATTTTGCCAGAGAAGCGATTAATATTCTGATGTAGTAAAGTAATGCCATGAGTATGCTTCTCTGTTGTCGGAGTTACAAGTTTAAACAACTAATCACAGTATTATTAGTACTACTAGACAATACCGTTTTGTCACTAAGGCTACATTTAGTTATATTAGCTATAACCGTGTTAATATTGTAAGCTATCAGTGTAGCAATCAAGTTTTTACATTTTTTGGGCATAAACAATGAGTCCCCAGTAAATTTTAGTCCACTAACAAATTTATTAGTGTCGAAGTAAGAAAAAACGTCACTATGACGACATGTCAAACTATATATAAAATTGTTCAAAAACAATATATACCTATTTTGTTTATCCGTATAGTTGACGGAGTATGGCAAAGCACATAGAAAAACATTCATCACCTTTAGTTTGAGGAATGTTTCAAAACTATTAATTAATTCTTTGAATTTCACGTTCAAACCATTTCCTATAAGTATCACAACAGTGGTTTGTTTGTCAAACTTAGTACTTACAATTTTATTCATTATATCAGTATAGGAAGCTCCCGGCATACAATAATTAATAACTGGCTGATCCACACGATTATTTAAAATTGGTCCAAAATTGACCCCAATGTGGTCAGAAAACACAACAGTTTTCATGATTGATGCCTCAGAGCTCCCCACAGAAATATTGACACTGACATGTGGTTCAGTGCTTGGAGCACCCGGAGCGCCCGGAGCACTCGGAGCGCCCGGAGCACCCGGAGCACCCGGAACACTCGGAGCACTCGGAGCGCCCGGAGCACTCGGAGCGTCCAGAGCACTCGAAGCACACGGAGCGCCCGGAGCACTCGGAACGCCCGGAGCACTCGGAACGCCCGGAGCACCCGGAGCGCCCGGAGCACTCGGAGCACCCGGAGCACTCGGAGCGTCCAGAGCACTCAGAGCACACGGAGCGCCCGGAGCACTCGGAACGCCCGGAGCACTCGGAACGCCCGGAGCACCCGGAACACTCGGAGCGCCCGGAGCACTCGGAGCGTCCAGAGCACTCGGAGCGCCAGGAGCACACGGAGCGCCCGGAGCACTCGGAACGCCCGGAGCACTCGGAACGCCCGGAGCACCCGGAGCACTCGGAGCACCCGGAGCACTCGGAGCGTCAAGAGCACACGGAGCGCCCGGAGCACTCGGAACGCCCGGAGCACTCGGAACGCCCGGAGCGCCCGGAGCACTCGGAGCACCCGGAGCACTCGGAGCGTCCAGAGCACTCAGAGCACACGGAGCGCCCGGAGCACTCGGAACGCCCGGAGCACTCGGAACTCCCGGAGCACCCGGAACACTCGGAGCGCCCGGAGCACTCGGAGTGTCCAGAGCACTCGGAGCGCCAGGAGCACACGGAGTGCCCGGAGCACCCGGAACGCCCGGAGCACTCGGAGCGCCCGGATCACTCGGAGCGCCCGGAGAAGAGAGATCAACACATGGTAATGGATTAGTAACATGACAATTACATATCTTTTTCAATGTTAGGGAATCAAACCGTTCTTCATGATTTTTGCACATGTCCACCAGTTTTGTGACTGCAACTATGTGCTCGCTGATCTCTTTCTTAGCACTGTTATATCTGCATGCTAAACCATTAATTAAATCCTCTTTGTGCTTCAGATCTGTTTGTAACTGCAGCATGTCAGTGTCATATAATAACCTCATATTTTGCAAACTACTATTACATGTTTTTAATTGAGTAATTAGTCCTACACGTTCTTTCCTAAGTTTTATATTTTTACAGAAACTTTCTTTACATTTTATGAGTTTCCTGGTTTTGGTAATGAATTTATTTATTTTGATGTACTTTTTGATTCTATTATGACTATTCATCAAAATCGGTTCATTAGTGGTTGATACATCATTTGTCAAATCAATGGTCTCAATAAGCCTAGAAGTAGGTAAATGACCAGGACAACTCACAACAAGTTCATCAAATAGGCTAAGTGTACTTTTTTCCTGATGACAACTTTTCTCAAGTTCATACTTAGTTATAATGCCATTGGCCCGGCTCAAGCTGAGTTCAAGTTCAGAAATGCGAGTCAAGGCCATTTCATGATTGTCACTACATTCTTGGAACTGTAATAATTTTTCCTGCAATTTACTTTGGCGATCATTAGCCTCCGTACAATGTTGGTGAAGTTCAGCCATTTCACTTTTCAACTGACTATTTTTGTCTATGATTTTCTTAATTTCCTCCTCACTTTCCTCTCGCTCCTGCAGCAACTTAGTGCAGTCATCCTGGGAGACCTTGAGTTCTTGCAAGGTCTTCTTAAGTTTTTCCTCCATGTCACGAGCGGTGGCTCTGCGAGTTGTCATTTTAATTGAAGTGGACCTGGAATACACACAGGACGGTTTAAGCAAGTGGGAAGATAAGGATTAATATTTGAGAACCTACACCACAGTCTATACAGTAAATTGAGTTGTAATTAAGAGAATTATTCACAAATAATACAAGATGAGGTACTACTAAGGATTGTGTAAATATTTAATTATTAGTATTACTTATGTTTTTGTGAACTTGGTATATCTATATAATAAATTATAATGTTTAATTTAGTGTTTCTCTTTCAAGATTACTGTAATAAGTACTACTTGGGATTGGGTGTCTAATGGAATGCCATAAATGTTAAACATTAAAATGAAAAGTTTAAAGTGAGGGGATTGCCAAAATATTGAGTTTATATATCATCAAGGATACTGCAGTGTTCAGTATGTTAAGTTTTTAACTCTTAACACAATTTGGCAGACAAAATAAGTTGTGATAATCCCTGCTGATGCATTTGCATCTGTATGATATAAGTAACTCAAATTGACAAGGAATCATAAAGATATGATTCCGATTCAAAAGATTTAGCTACTATTGATATTATAAGTATAAAATAAGGCTTATTATCACAATACTCCCCAGGTTTATTGTTGGTTTTCAAATTCCTTCCGTTGGCTGTCACTTCGCCGGTGAATATCACAGCTGATTTTCGTTATTTTTCGTAAAGACACTTTATGTTTTTATTTTTCAGGAACATTAATCATAAATACTATTTAATTACAATGAAATATAATGTATTTTACTAAAATTAGAATTATAAATTAATTAAAATACAGGAGACAAACTTTTGACAAGTTCACTACAGTGTTGCCCGTCCCGTATTTTTTACATAATCTTCAAGTTAGACAGAAATGGCTCATTGATAAAAATAACATTAAGATTGGTACTGTGGTTCTTATACATCAAGATGATATTCCCCCTTTACGTTGGCCGTTGGGCATAATATCACAAGTTTATCCTGGCAAGGATGGAAATATCCGCGTCGCTTTAGTAAAAACTTCAAATGGATCATTCAAAAGACCCATTGTCAAGTTATGTCCATTACCCTCACAATAAAAATTAATCATACCGCATCTTATATTCAGTACTTTAGTAATTATTATAATCTGTAATTAGTTCTTATAATTAATTATTTTTTCTTTCTTTTGAGAACACTACGTATTCTCAAGGCGGCGGAGGATGTTTAGGCCAAAATACCTATAATAATATTTATAGTAGAAACCTACTCATATTGAGTATCAATGACGAGCCTCTGCTTCCCGATTCCTCTCCTTTTCCCATATCATATGTGTGAGCGAGAAAAGAACTTCGGGAATCTTCTACATACTTCGGTGACGCATCGCTGAACGCATGTGTGTGAGTAAACGTAACGCGCGCGTCTCGCAATCCCGCAAGATTCAGTACGAAATACGCTACAGATCGAAACGCATGTGAAATTTGTGATTTGATAGTGCTCATAATCATTGGATTGCCATAGGAGTTCCTGGTAAGTCCTTACCTTTATCCTGGGAGGCTCCTCGTTTTCCATATTGATATTTTAACGCAAAAACCCACCAAGCTATGTTATTGAAACTTAATATGTTTAATAAGTTCACTATTGATATCATATCCTGAGAATTTTGTTTATCTGGTATAATCCAAACCCAAGTTATGAGGCTTCGAAAAAACGACGAAGCGTTTCGAGAAAAGGTAGGTAGTGCCCTTTCGCTTCGCTTGGCTGTCTTGGCGGGGGGCACTCCCGTGCCCCCAGATTAGTACGTAATATAATCCAAAAAACTTTAAATACTATACAGGAAAACTTTGAAAATCTGGAATCAGTAATAGCCGTGTAATAAAATATCTTTCATTCTACAAAATCATTATAGACTATTGAATATTGAGTACAAAAGTTCTCTACTTTTTGCGTGCGTGAAGCTTAGCTTAAATTTTATGTTACGATGTTTATGTTACGATTCTCAAACCCAAGGACGAACGGTATAATAGCGGCACAGCTTGTCACGCACAGTGACACGTGAAAATCTGGAAATATGAATACTTTCCCATTATTTATGGCAGCAATCTTGGTATAAAAATATTGTTAAAGCGACCAAAAAAAATATTTCCAATTTTTGGATACAAGTGTCGATATCTCAAGGCGAATGATGCTCCAAAAATTTTTCAGACAGTTATCCAATCGACTTTTACACAAAAATATAGGCTCATGACTGTAAAACTAGTTTCATATTGCCATGTCATGGTGTATTGTCGTATAGTTTGTCGTGGCAACACAACTAATGGGCTCATATTTTTGTTGTGTCGTGCCACTTTCTAGCGTTACGTTAGATAATTTTCTCAGAATAACCTAATACCACGTTTTTTTTGTTCCGTGCCTGATACTAACAGTGAATGAGGTATATATTTAATTTCTTTAGTTCGCAAGGCTTCTTAAACTCATTATGACAGATATTAACGTTGTTTTTCAATGAATGTCGAATATGATAATGACTATTATGATAGTGAATTGGAACCCAAGTGATGAACGATATCACCACGACATAACTCGACACAACAATATGAATCTAAAATAATCATTATACCTTTCTGGCACGCCACGACACACAACATTACCCCACAATAGTATAAACCTAGCTTTAGGTTAGGTGATACATTAGTTAAGGCGCGGACTGACTACGATTTTGACAGGACTCGTTCTTCACTGGAATAGGGTTGAAAATGGTAAATCATAAATGTGTCGACTCTATGAAATGGACTGTTATTTACGGGTTTTCTTTAGATTATACAGAATATACTCATTAAATTGAATAAGTGTCCGGTTAACATTCTAATATAATTCTGTATCTTATATATTCTTAAAAATAAAATTGTTGTCATCGCTGAAAATACGGAGAATTTCGACGCGAAAGATTTTTTTAGACGTAACTTAGGATTTTTTTATTGGGAATATCAAAGCACTTTTTAATATTCTATTCGGTTAACATTTTTCTCAAAACCCTCTTCTATCCACAGTATTTTTTTGTGTTAGGTATTTCATTGCGTTACGTCATACTCGACGCTCAAAGAAACCCATTTTTGAGATTTGAGCTTAGACCCGGCCTTAAAATCAGAACTTCATTGATTAGCAAAGCCAAAATAAACTTTATTGGAAATCCAGCCTGGCTATCGCGTATCTTTGGTGGATGTGTACTGCGAAGACCATTGTTAGGCTCAGGATTGGATGAAATTCATTAATGGTGTTAGTTATTAAGCGGTAGAGCCCCAGATCGTTTTCTGGTATTTCTATAAAAATATGTTAGGTATTATTCTAGCTAGTAAGAGCTACGAATACGTTACATAGTAGGTACATCTATGTTCAGCTCTTTGCCTTCTGGCTTAACAACTGGATTATGTGTACCCACATAAGAAAATCCTCGACGATATCTTTTCAAACAAAGTTGTCCTAGTATCACAGCTGTTGAAAGATTATATTTATTTGTCCTGATCATATTACATACTAAAATTTCTATCTAGGGTAACGCTTTCTTAAGAAGTTTATTTCTATATACGTAACTCTTGAATTGTTTTCTTTACTTCACTTAAAATACTTTTTAAGAGTAACTATCCACGTGGTTTTCCCAAAGGAGTACAGCATGGGGTTCTTCAAGAAGGGTGTGAAGAGGTTTCTTCAGGGTCGGCAACGCGCGAGTGATACCCCTGGTGTTGCAAGCGTCCATAGGCTACGGTAACCGCTTACCATCAGGCGGGCCGTATGCTTGTTTGCCACCTTAGTGGTATAAAAAAAAAAAAAAAAAACTATATCAGTGCCGGATTAGTCATAGAGCTATCAAATGAAATGATTGGTAAAGAATAATGATAAACTAAAATTACGCTATAGATGGTATAGTGGTCTTTATACCAAATGTAGAATGTCTTTATTTCAAAAAAATGCGGTCTAACACAGGCCTGAACAGAAAAAAAAGATAATAAAATCATTAAAATTTAGATATGTGCCACTGATCAAGAATCTGAAAGCTGGATCTGCACCTGAACCATAAGATAAGACAGCTTGAACCAAGGAACCTTGAATATACATTTGCTACAGGCCCCACTCTGTCTAAATCCGGCACTGATCTTCATTCATATTATTTACTATCAAATAGAAAAGGACAGCATTAGCTCGAAGTTTGTCTCGCATATGTGACAGGCGGCATATATTATTTTAATTCCTTGTTTTTTCTTCAGCCAAAAACAATCTGGGTGTTTCACATGCCAGCACACTTCCCAGGAATCAGTTCAACTGGTGACTTGCTGAGGCCACCTCGAGATTTGGTAAGTTTTTCTTTTTATATTCAATCTTGCGATCAGTTATTAAGAGCAGTTGACGTGTAGGCTAGTAACAGGTAGAGCGCTACTCCCAGTGGAGGCAACCCTTTCTTATATTTAGTCAGCCTTCTTACTGATTGGTATTTTAGTAATTGGTAAGTTATAGATCCGTGTCTGTATAATGCGGGATACTGTAAAATTTTTACTTAGTTTAGTTGTCACCTATAACATTTTGTACATTAATCTGACCATAAGCCGCGATGTTGGTGAATATATTGAACAAAACGCCGAAGGTCCCTCTATAAAATTCAAGTCATTAACAAAAACGGTACTTTTAAGTACCCATTTAACTGGTTTTAATATTTGCTTTTCGTTACTTAAAATAATGCCTACCTACAATAAAACAAACGATAATATTATTATAAATATGTAGACTAAAATTTACTTAGCAATGAAAGCTGCTTAAATTGTGGTCGCTATAATTTTACTTAATCTATTACATGTAGGGTTTTGTTACTGTTACTTTTTAGTTTTATATCTAGTGTTAATAATTAAGTAATTTCTAAAATAAAGTATCTATTCTAGACTTAAATTGAAATTAAATTCATGTTTGAATAAAACTCATTCACGTAAGCCGTATTAAGAACACAATCACAGAATAGATAATCCTAACTATTATATTAATATTATAAATGCGAAAGTAACTCTGTCTGTCTGTCTGTTACGCTTTCCCGCTAAAACCGCTGAACCGATCGCGATGAAATTTGGCATGCATATAGCCTATGGTATGGAGAAGGACATAGGCTACTTTTTATCCCGGGAACGCGGGTGAAACCGCGGGGGACAGCTAGTACATAATAACGCTTTACAATAGCTAACTACTTTCCCTCTTGCATTAGTTTGGGGAAATATAAGATATACGGGAAAAAATGAACTCCATAACGAGCAAAAACCGTAAACCTATGGAAATATGAGAGAAATTTTCTTTGTATAAGATGATTGATGAAAAACAAAGAAACTACCGAAAAACGAGCTCACTCTTCAAAGGATTTCGCGGATATAGTATGTTTTTGAGAGCATGTTTTTTTTTTGTTATCTACTGTAAATATTTGATTTATTTACCATCTTGAATGTAAAATAACGACTTTGATTATGTTATTATGAGCCTATTTTACCCGACTACGGCGAAGAAAAGAGGAGGGTTGTATTTATGTACATCTGTTCCCTCGTAACTTTTTAACTATTAATCAATTAGTCAAATGATCGTTGGACGCGATTTACTACAAGATTATATTGCAAAAAATTTGTTCATTTTCATGAGCATATAAGTACCTTACACACATTGAAAAAGGGACTATAAAATAAACAGACTATTCGATCAGGAAAAGTTAGACTTTCGCAATTTCAAGGAAGTTTCTATTGTAAAAGTTGGTCATACATTTGAGGGTACTTCACCCCTATCTGTATATCTCTCGTTCAAGTTTTTTATAAAAGCTGTAAAGAAAACCTACAGTACATACAAAATAAAAACTATAAACGTTGTTTCAGCATGCTTTAAATGATGATGCGACGGCTGATTCAAAACCGGCAAAAGTTGCAGGTATTTTTTATTTTTATTTTTTTTATTTTATGGCTTGCGTTTGTCCACTGACCCGCCCATAAGGGACGATGACGAAGCCTAAGATGGAACACGCTTACTCAGAAGAAACCTATTCACTCTGGCATTGAAAGTTCCTAGATTGTAAGAGTCAGGAAACACAGACGCCGGAAGCAAGTTCCATTCCCTTGCTGTCCGCATTATAAATGAGGATGCAAAACGCTGTGTCCGTATTTTCGGTATGTCAACAACGTATGGGTGAAAATTTTCTCGGCGTCTTGTGGTTCAGTATAAAAATGGGGATGGTAGAATAAGGTTGAACAATTCCTGCGCACACTCTAACTAACATATATCCTGCAGAAAACCAATAAACAAGCAACTTTTCTTCTATGGTCGAGAGTCATCTCCAATCTATTAATAATTTCCTTTTTAGTTTAGGCTCAGTGATTTATATTGGCCCTGATTCTGTTGTTCACAACTAAACTAATTTTAATGTCATTATGTCTCTTTCTAACAAAGGACATAAGAAAAGGATGTAAGAAATTTAGTCCTGTCAAATTAGTCCAATGCTTGCCAAAATCATCCTGTATACTTCGCGTGTCAAAATCTGTGCAAAAAGGGAGAGCAATGCTTTTCTTTTGAAACTGTTTCGCGTGGACAGGGAACTCGCAGAAGGCTGCATGTCCACCAGAGATGCGAGGGATATGTTTAGCTGACTAATAGGATAGCTCCATTTTCAAGTTAAAAATCTAATGCCAGTTCAACTAAATCAATCTTGTGACATTACGGTAGGCACAAAAAAAGTTATCATACCGATGGAGGGACTTGCGTTATCTGTTTAGATTTATGTCACTAGATATAGGATTGTTGAATTTTGAAGACCAATGACCATTTCAACTCTTTCCACATGAGTGTGACTATAATAATATTCACACACAAAACTGATCAGTTAAGGCTGCAGTAGATAAGGATTTGCATATGAATGGAAAAGGACGAACGAAACGTAAACACTAACTTTGAAAAGTGTAATGCACTTTAGTATTCTAAACTTTAAACATTCATTAGAGAGGGTTCAATGTTGTTTGACTTGCGGAGTGTGCTCAGTTTTAGTAAATCTCAGTGGTAAAGTAAATAAAAGATAGTTATGGACATTTATTATAGTTGACAGCAATTATAAAATAAATAATATTTTTTGCAAGATGTATTTCAGTTTAAATGGCTGTGGTCTTCGTAATTTTAAAGCCTTTTCATGCTTAACAATATTTAATTTTATTTATTGAGATCATTAAATAAATTGCAATTTTAAGTAACGTCATATTTTTAAGTGGTCACTTTGAAATAATCTAAATAAATAATTTAATTTAAAACAGAGCAATCTTTATTAACTTATTATCTGGTTTAAAATAAAATAGAACCTATTTCACCACATGAAATTAAGTGGTCATCGTATATCAATACCGCATGTGACAGCTTTCCCGTTACGTGATAATTACAGCTAACCACAATTCCAAAAAGTTCAAACACTTGTTAATTTTTGATAAAGCCCCTCTCGAGGATTAATAGCACATAAAAAATTGCAATTGGTATTAACAAATTAAGATGAAACGGTAATGGTTTTTCGTTAATAACTCCGAATGTATTTTAGCTAAGAACTTTAATCTAGAAATCTAAAATGAAGACATATTTGTCGCAGAATGGCTGGATAATAACCTTCTTACCCTGAACCCAAACAAGACAAAGTTCATTTGTTTCCACAAAACGAAGGCTTCTTGCCCTCCGACGTCACTGGGAATTAAGATTCATAGATGTAGTGCGAATGCAGGGTCGTTAGGTCTTTGCGGCTGCCCCTCCATTGATAGGGTTGACTCGTTAAGGTACTTGGGTTTGGTATTGGATGAGAATCTTTCATTTAAGGGACACATTTGCGAACTGGCTAGTCGTTTGAGAAAATTTATCCATATAATGAAACTACTCCGTGTAGGAGCTGATAAAGAGGTTCTACTTATGGTTTATGTCACACTGTGTCAGGCTGTACTGTCCTACTGCATTACTGTTTGGGGTGGAGCTGCTAAAACATTCATGATCTTCGTTGAAAGAGCACAGCGTTCTATCCTCAAAGTTATGTTTAGAAAACCCTTTAGATATCCTTTAGATTTACTTTTTTGTACACAATAAAGTTTTATTATTATTATTATTATCCCACACACATTCTCTATTCCGAGTATCAAGTACTGACTGTGCGACAACTTTATCTCCAAAAAGTAATTACCTCTTACCACAGAGTATTATTAAATTCTCCGGAGTATGTGAGTTCTATGACTTCAAAGCGTCGTCCTTATATGGTTAGCCTTCCTTGCAGGACTGCTTTCGCGAAACGTTTCAATCTCTTTAACTCTTCTTTTATATATAGTCAAGCCATGAAATGCTGCGATATTAAAAACTGCACACTCAGGGAAGTCAAACTCAAAATACGAAATTGGCTTCTAAGTCTTAATTATGACCAAACCGAAAAGATTTTGATCGTTCCGAGTTGACAGTTCACATATACACTCACTACACACCCCACACTCAACCTCACTAACACATAAATACACACACCAACCCTTTTTATAAAGCTTAATTTTTTGCCCATTACTGCAACTGTTTTTAAGTTTATCTAACATAGTTTTGAATTTATATAAATTTTAAATTATTTATTGATTAATTAATTATTCTTGTACCTACTTATAATTTATTTAATATTTTTTTAGAAATGTATAACTTCCCCCTATTAGTTAATCATATTGGTAAATGCTTAAGGTCGCCCGCGATACAGGTTTATCCTAGTGCGGGGGCCATTGCTAATTATTTTTGTTAATATTTTTGAAAAATAATAAATGATTTGATTTGATTTGATTTAATTTATTATGAAGTCAGCCAAGGTATGAAACTTGATTCTGGCGCCTGTACGTTTCCTGAATCCTACAATCTAAAGAGCATCTAGATTTGAGCGTAGGTACAGTATTACCCAACTGATATGGCGAGTCGTGAATTTTCGTTCGCACAGAAAAGAAAGTATGGCCCTGAAGATTAACGATATGTTTATGCTATTATGCTTAAAACTTACAATCAACCTTAGGTCACTACTATAAGGTTCATAATACACTGCAATTGTTAGTTCCGTTTCACTCGCAAGTCACGCTCCTCCGCACAGCACGCGCTAACATGGCGGCAGCTGCCGACCAATAGCGTTTCCCGCGCTTTGAAAATATATCTTCTGCGCAGGTACATCGGTAAGCCATATCAGTTGGGTAACTGTACATGCTTTTTCTAGGAAGCTTAACATCCTTGGCTTTGTCTTCTACATTTATGGGCGAGTCTGTGTGTGTAAACTAATTATATGAGAAAATAATTACTTAATTAAGATCTAAATTCCGTTTCAGTGACCGATATCAAAGAGTGGAGCTACAAGGGTAAGTCTCATTTCAAATTTCAATAAAAGTAATTGGCTGCAAGTCCGTCATCAAACCTGCACGTGAGAACCAACTTCGGTGACATCTTCAAAGTCAAAGCAATTTATTCAATTTAGGCCCCAGAAGGGCACTTGTGGAGGTCAAATTTACTGAAGTTACCACCTGTTCGGAATTCGACCTTCAACCGAGAAAAATCCGGCAAGAAACTCAGCAAAGTTACATATCTTAAATATTTTTTGGACAATCTGACTGTTTGGCTTTTTTTCTTCATGTCTTAAAACTAGACTAACCTTACAAAAAATCTTAATTAACAAATTGACATAAAAAGGTTTAGTATCAAGACAGCCCCCAATTAGGATCCCGAGCTCTTCCGTGAAGTAATTTGCATAATTAATTATGGTCCAGCACAAATGGACTATACTGACCTAGAGGCATAGAGTAAAGTGTCCCTAGAGGGTAAAATTAACATTTTAAGAGCTGTGGTTATAAAAGTTTAATTAAAAAATGCTACAATCAATTAAAAAAATTTAAGTCAATCGTGTGCCACAAAAATAAAGTTATAATGGTTACTCCTGAATGAAAAGCACCATAAAATCACTAAATCAATCCGAAAGGGGTGAAGACTACATCAAGTATAGACTGTATAATATAAGGTTAGTTTTAATTAAAACCCCCCTTTATGTCATAATTTTTTTATTACGTCTAATTTTTTACTGTTTAAAGGCCTGTGTTTGACCGCAATCTCACCATGGTAAGTGATGATGTGGCCGAAGGTGGTAAGCACACAAAGCCTCGAAGGAGCTGGCTCTCGAGTGCAGTTGGAACACACCGATAGGTGCTTGGCGACAGATTTTCAACTTGAGGGTGGTAGCCAGCCAGGCGGGGACTACAAAGTATCCTACCACCGTGCTATGGTTTCCTCACGACGTTTTCCTTCACCGAAAGCTCAAGCTCATTGAAGGATTCGAACCTGGGACCTTCGTCTCGGTATCCGACGTCACTACCACTGAGCTATCAAATATTTGTTTATTTAGAAAGTGACACTCTTTTTTACAGATCAAAACAAATGGTATAAGATGTTCCCCGAATGCGGTGGCCGGTCGCAGTCACCCGTGAACTTACCTATCGGAGGGTTAAATAAAGTCAGGGGTGCTAGAAAACTGCAGTTCTGGAACTATGATGAACTGCCCACGAGCCTCTCTATCATGAATGATGGGAAAAGAGGTTAGCCTTAATATTTATTATATTGGATTTCAGGGACTTTTTGGTAATATTAAAAAAAAATACATTAAATGTACCCTGAATCTTATATTGCAAGATCCCAGGGCTACCAGAGCCAGACCTTATTTTCTGATGGTAAAGAAATACAGAACTGATGTAGGAAAATGGATGGACGTTAGATGACAAATTAATACCAAAAACAAAAAAAAACGGCCAAGCGCAAGTCGGATTCGTTCACGGAGGGTTCCGTACAATAGTAATATTTTTTTTTTCATAACTCAACTTTGCTATGAAAAAAACGCCAAAAAATAACGTTTCTTGGCGCCCCCTTTAATTTAACCCCCCCTTTAACGGCAATAGAAATACACATTCTCTGTAAATTTCAGCTATCTACCTATTACGGTTCATGAGATACAGCCCCCTGACAGACAGACGGACGGACGGACAGCGGAGTCTTAGTAATAGGGTCCCATTTGGCACCCTACGGGTACGGAACCCTAAAAACGATCTATTGCTACTTATTATTAATTAAGAACTGTAAATACCTGACGTTCTGTTTTTATTATTTTGTATTTATTGAAGTACGTACTAACACTACTCAATTCTATACTCAATATTTCTATATTGAATTTCAAAGTAAAATTATTTGGATTAAGAATCAATGGGCTAATTATGAATAAATTATTCCACCAGGTTGGTTAGAATTCATAAATAGGCTACCTACGTGACATAATTAGTTATTTCAAATCGCGGAAATTGAGACATTATTATGCAGAACACGTATTTCATAGATTGTAAAGCTTATAGATATATCCATTCAGAAATTGATACATAATTCATGTGATTTTTCAATTTTGTTTTTATATTGAGGGTAAGCTTTCATTACGGAAACACGCATGCGAAACAAGGTTGTATCAGTATTATTTTTAGACTTGCTGACCCCCGGTTTTACCCGCGTACGGGTTTTGTTTTTTCAGCGGATCCCTAATAATTTTTCTAAAATATAAGTAACCTTAGCTACTCCTTATAATATCTTCTCTTTGCCAGTGGAACATCCTGTCAAAATCGGTTTAGCCGTTTCGGAGATAAGCTGGAACAAACAGACACATTTTTATTAATTAGTTTTTTTAAGGTCGCCTGCAACTACAGCTGTTAGTTTTTACATTACAGATACTACAATTTTATTTACTATTTGTTTCCTTCACATCCGTTCTTCTCACGCCAAAGGCTAACAAACATCTTCATCTTAGTTTTATGTTAGGCAAAAATCCTTTTCGTAAGGACTAAGTCCTACCTGACGTTCTAGTAAGTCTAATATGTTTTAGTCACACTAAATTACGTTCACATAGTCCACACTGTCAGTAAAAGTCATGTTTTAGTAAAATGGTGGCCATTGTATTAAAAATATTCATGGACTTTTTGAGACAACTTGAAAAGTCACGACACACGTAATTTATTTTATTTCACTTCATGGGTGCACGCACATCTATTGATCTTTATTGGATAAAACCACCAATAAAACTCAAAATACATGAATTTATGAAAAAAAAAACGCATTATGCAGTTTAGGCATCAACGTCAAGTGAGTGGTGTGTTGCAATATGGCTATGGTAACCGCTTACTATCAGGCGGGCCGTAAAAAAAAGTATGACAATGTAGGACCTCTAATCTGACTGGGTAATTAAATTAGGCACTATTTAAATAGTCAACGGGAGAGTAGTATGCGTTTTATAGAAAGTCTTATATTCCACCAAAGTGAAAAGCTTTCTTTTATTATGTCTGAAATGATGAATACTGTCCTGACGTAAAATATTAAAAGCAAAATCTGTAGACAGAAATAGATAAAATTCCCTAAGAGATGTGAACATTGGCTAACGTAAATTCAATTTAAAAGTTATTTAATCACATAGTGTTGACGAACCCTACCAGGAGTAGAGGTCTGGACGGGTACGAGCAGCTTGAAATGAAACTCGATTTGTGCGGTGAAATAATCTTGAAACTTGTACTGCAGTATTGCCTCTTTCTGACTTGTTCATGTAAGGAGAGTGCGTAGAGAAATGAGTGCCGTATGGGCCTGACTGCGCTGTTTATATTGTAATTTTAATCTTTGCGCATGCCTATGTCAGATTTGTAAATGATTACAGTGCAATATTATTATTATTAGCAATATACAATCGGTTGCTATGGCAACGGATCAATGTTGAAAAGTGGCAATACCGTGCGAGAGCCCTATCAAAATTCTTTATTTAAAAATGCTTATATCTAATACAAAAAACAATGTAAAACTATCAATAATTATAAAATAATAAACAATAAATCATCCTAGTACATAAACAATAGCCTAAAACCTTAAAGTAAACAATATAAAATTTCTTATTCTAAACTTAGCTTATGTAAAGTAGGTATATAATATAATTATAAGATCTTTATTTACATTGGAGTGGGCAGGCATACATAGCATAATGTGTTATGTGCGGGTCGAGGGACGATAGAGGCATGTTAAAGGGTGTAGTCGTGAACAGTCTCCCCCTCGTGCGAAGATGAGTTTCTGAGCACCATATACAGAGTTTCACGACGTCATGCTATCTTCACTATGCGGGATGTGGGTCGTCGTAGCTCTCCAGCTGTGGTTCTAACGTCTACTACTCGAACTTTGCCATCGGGGCCTGGGTAAGTATGGGTAATCTGCCCTCTCGGCCATACTCCTCGAGGTAATGATGAATCGATGATGAACACGATGTCTCCGACTTCTGGGTTGGTGAATCCCTTGGAGTTGGCACTATACCTAGGTGTTATAGTAGGTAGGTATTCGGTGAGCCATCGATTCCAAAACAAATCAGTCAATCTTTGTACAGTTTTCCAGTTGGCTGTACCTATTAGATTTTTGTCGTCGAATGTACCCATTATCACGTTGCCACTCGATCTTCCGATTAAGAAGTGATTTGGAGTCAAACTTTCTTTGTCTTGAGGGTCTAATGAGACGTCGGTAAGTGGACGTGAGTTTATTAAGTGTTCAGCTTCCAACAATATTGTATGCAGGACTTCTTCACGTGGCTGACGAGATTTTAAGGTGGCAGATAGCGCGACCTTGACAGAGCGTACTAAGCGCTCCCAGGCTCCACCCATGTTAGGTGCCCCAGCAGGTATGAACTTCCATTTGATGCCTTTCTGTTGAGCCTTATCAGTCAGTTTTTTCAGTTCCATTTGCATGTCCTTGTTAGCGCCTACAAAGTTGGTTCCGTTATCACTGTACATTATAGATGGCGCTCCTCGCCGTGCTATCATTCGGCGGAGTGATAAGATCATACTGTCGGCAGACAGAGACGGCACTATCTCTAAGTGCACTGCGCGTGTAGTTAGGCATGTATAGAGTGCGACCCATCTTTTTTCTTGTTTGCGGCCTACTGATATGATAAGAGGGCCAAAATAGTCAACTCCGGTGCATGTGAAGGGCGGTTGATGTTGTTGTAGGCGTTCTGGTGGTAAGTCGCCCATGGGGGCCGGTATAGGTAGGTACTTGTGCGTTCTGCACCAATCGCATTCTCGCGTTATAGACTTCAGCGTGTTTCGTAGCGAAGTAATGTAGTACTTTTGGCGTATTTCATTCATAACTGTATTATGATTGGCGTGATTGTAGTCGCAGTGATATTGTTGTATAAGCAACTTTGTAATCGGGTGCTTGCCGTCTAGTACTATGGGTTCCTTGTATGTGTCACTCACACAGTCAGCTGATGATATACGAGTTTCGATTCTTATTATGTCGTTTCTGAGCGTCAATGTTAGCCTTTTTAGGCGCGAATCTTTTTCGTTAGGTACTTGGTTATTTCGTAGCGATTTTAATTCGCTCGCCCTACTTTCTTGTTGTATGGCTTTGACGAGCAGTGTCTCGGCATACTGTAGGTACTCTACGGGTAAAGGTACGGTACGGGTGGTAATCGTCGGCGCACGTTCGATAGGAGTTTGTTTACGTTTTCGTTCGTATTTTCTCCATGATTTGTCTTTGACGGTTTTCTTTATGGCGGCGACGGGTTCCGGTTTTTTCTTGACCTTGACTTTGAATATGTCAACGCTGTGTAATAATCGTGCCGTAGCTCGTTGTAGGCGTTTCCACGAAGAAAACCTCGATACGTCGGGAATAGGTATTTCGGTCCGTCGTATGGTGGCTACGATTTTAGACTTTTCTTCGCCTGTGGTAGGTATGGAGCGGTCGCTCTTATCTTCCGGCCACTGATTAGAGTTGTATTGTAGAAATTCGGGGCCGTTGAACCAACGATGATGAATGGTAAAGTTTCTCGGGGTTGATCTGGTGGCGTCGTCGGCGACGTTTTCGTCGGTGGGTATCCACCGCCATTCTGTTGGTTTGGTTGAGTCCTCGATTTCTGCCAACCTGTGCGCGACAAATGGTTTGAATGTACGCGGATCGGCTTTTATCCATGCTAAAACGGTGCGCGAGTCTGACCAAAAATATCTCTTTGTGACTTTTGTTTGGATTTCTTTTTGAATATTGGTCGCCAGTCTGCAACCTAGGAGCGCTGCTTGCAACTCCAATCTAGGTATTGACGTGGGTTTCAGTGGTGTTACTTTAGCTTTTGCTGCTAATAATCTCACGCTGGTTTTGTTGTTTTCTGTGGTTTTCCAGTATGTAGCCGCTGCGTAGGAGCTCTCGCTCGCGTCCACGAACGTGTGCAGTTCTCCCTCTTCGCACGAGCTAGTGCACCTGGGTATGTCTAGGTGTTGCAGATATTCCAGGCTGTCGAGCCACCTCATCCAGTCTTCCATGAGTGTGTCGGGTATGCTTTCATCCCAGTCGGTCCCAGCTCGCCAGAGTTGTTGTATAAGCTTTTTTCCTTGTATAAGGACGGGCGTGGCTAGTCCTAAGGGGTCGAACACTGACATCACCGCACTGGTGACTTCCCTTTTTGACGGTGGTCTGACTCCTTCTTTCACCTCCTGAGGTGTGTTTCGCAAGTTAAGTGTGTATTGCATTGCATCCCTTTTGACATTCCATAACATGCCTAATGTTTTCTCAGTCTGATCTTGCCCTAATGGGACCTGATCGGTTTGAGAGTTCTTCTCGAAGCTTTCAATTGCTTGTGTGTCGTTCGATGCCCATCCTCGCAGCACGAATCCGCCGGCCCGGTGGATACGATCGACTTGTTGTGCCGTGTTTTTGGCTTCGGCGACAGTTTGAAAACTTTGTAGGTAGTCATCCATATAGTGACATCTTTGGATAGCATATACAGCGTCCGGTTGTTCTTGACTGAATTCCTGGGCATTTCTGTCCTTTACATAGATAGCTGAGCATGGAGACGACGTTGCACCGAAAATTAATGACTTCATTCGGTATTCGCGGGGTTCGGAGTCTGTCTCGTTTTCTCTCCATAGAAAACGCAAGCTATCTCTGTCTTCTTCGCGCATGCCTACTCGCAAGAACATTTCTTTGATATCGGCTGCGACGGCGATCGGTCCGCCTCGAAAACGTATTAAAACGCCGAATAGTGATTGAAGTAGGTCTGGGCCAGACAATAATGCGTCGTTAAGGCTCTTTCCGTTTGTGCGCGCCGCTGCGTCAAATACTAAGCGCATTTTGCCCTTCTGTGGGTGTACGACGGCGAAATGGGGTAAATACCATGTTCGAGATGATGTCGGTTGACTCGTTGCTGGTTCCGCATATCCACTTGCTAATAGGTTTTGAATTTGTTCAGTGTATTTTTTCCTGAAATCTTCATTTTTTGCAATTTTCTTCTCAATACCTATCAATCGTTGCATAGCGTTGGCGCGGTTGTTTGGCATCGTTTCATTATCGGTTCGCCATAATAACCCGCATTCGAATCTTCCATCGGAGAGACGTTTCGTTGTCTTATCAAGTATTGCGAGCGCTCGTTGTTCCGGGTCGCTTGCTGGCTTCTTGGGTGTTATACCCAAAGAGTCAAGGTCGAAATGTGACTTGATTAAGCATTCGATGTCCTCGTTTTTCTTTTGTAGGTGACCCACGAACGAAACTGGCTTTGGTGCTTCCGACCTGCATCCATGTAGTATCCAGCCGAGGCTAGTTAATGATGCTACCGGCTGATTGCTGTTTCCTGATTTTAACTCCCTTGTGACAATCAAGTGCCAGTTGTCTTGGCCAATCAAAATAGCTGGTTTCATCCTTTCGTATTGGATCTGATCTTGGATGTCGTAAAGGTGGACACATCCAGCGATATCGTCTTGTCGCACTGATTGCGATGTGAGGTTGAGTTCGTTGATAGTGTAGGCTCTCAAGTTTTCGTAGTTTCTAGCGAACAGGCCCTTTATACGTAGCTTGAGTTGGCGCGAGTTGTTCGTCTTCATTTGCTGTCCACTAATGCCCTCTATTGTTAAAACTTCTGTGGGTCCGTCAGCTCCTATCTCGTCGGCAACCTCGTTCAATAACAATGTTACGGTGGATCCTTCGTCGAGGAGGGCTGCCACGGTTTTAGTACCGGTAGGTCCGCATAACTCCACAGGAACGATCTTTAGGTATGCCTTTGTTGAGTTTAGGTGGTTTACAGACGCGATTTTCAGTTCTTCTTTTTCAGGTTTTTCATGAAGTAATGCATGATGTTGCCTCGTGCAATTATTTTCTCCACACGGGTTGGCTTTGCATGTTGAGTGTCTGTGGTTCGATTTCAGGCACTTGAAACACACCTTTAGTTTCTTAACAATTTCCCATCGATTTTTCACGGTTTCCTTGAGAAATTGAGGACATTTCACTAGTCCATGTTCTTTTTTACAGACGAGACATGTGATTGGTTGTTGTTTTCCTCCGGTAGTTGCGAGGACAATATCTTCTCTCTCTTTCACCGGTGTCTCGTTCAACGTAATAGCTCTCTCTCTCTCGAACTCAGAGTCGCTATCGTAGTTGTTTTCAGTTTCAGTGTCGCTCTCGCTGTCAGACTGTGTAAAGTTGGTGGTATTGACCTTCTGACTGCGTAGTGGTCGACTGCGGAATGGTTCTCTCTTTTTCTTGACGAACTCCGTAGTTGACACGTCGTATGCCTCGAATTGATCCGCAATGTTGTTGAGGAATTCTGATAGTGAAATCAGTATGGGTTCGTCTTCTTTGCTTGATCTGTACTCGTACCATCTGAATTTCACGTTCATGTTCATTTTGTCAATTATTTTTTCTGACAAATCGCTTGAGTATAGATAATCCTTGCGATTCATTTGCTTGATGACGTTGACACTATTTGCCACTGCGCTGGCAAATATGCCTATGCCCTTTATGTCGTTGGACATGGGCGGCAGCTTGTTGATAGCTGCTATCTCACTCTTTATGAGATGTGTAGGCCGACCAAATCTTCTTTCCAATGCTTCCAATATTTCCTTAGGATGCGTGTTGGTATACAGAAGCGACTTGACGGACTCTCTTGCTTGATCTTTGATAGCCCTTCGCAGTCTGGCTACATTCTCGATGTCAGAGAAATATTTTTCGGTATCTCTATAGATAGCCTTGAAAGCTATCCACTCTCTCGGGTTGCCGTCGAAATGATGCAACTCGTTTATGTACTTCGGTGCAGGAGCAGGCTTGCTTTCCTTCACGCTCTTGATCGCGCTCACGATCGCGGATGCAAGGGTTGACACGTCCCCTTTTGCCGGCATCCCATTTTTCTTGAGGTTTCCCTCGCGCTGTCGTTGAATGGATTTCTGTCGTGACTTCTCCACCCAATCCGATACGTAATCGCCGTTGTCCACGTCACTCGCATCCGATGAGTCTTCCTCGTCCTGAAGTTCGATCAATTCCAGCTTGGTCTTCGCCATTGCAACAGCCGCATCTGCCTTCTCTTTCTGGCTTCGCTCGAGTTCCAATCGTGCTTCTAATGCGGCTCTCCTTTGCGCTGAACTTGATGAAATCACCGAATTTGATGCTCTTCGTGGCCCGGTCCGATTTACCACCGTACCTTCCCTTGACACGCGTACCTCCTTGGTTTTGGACGTTCTGTCCTTCCGTGACTGCTCGGATCTCTCTGTACTTTCGGTACCCGTACCCGTGCTGTCTGTGTTCTCGGTGCTTCCACTCTGCACCGTGCTAGGAGTCTCCTTCTGAGAACTCCTCATGCTGCTCTCCGGAGCTGACTCCTCTTCCTCCCTGGACTGCGTCTTGTTTCTTCTTGCTTGACTCCTGGTGCTCATCTTCGCCTGGGGGAGATGTTCCATGCCGTCTTCCCTGTTTTCCTACCTCCCTAACGTCCCTACAACCCTATCAGCCTGTTTGAGTGGTTCTTCGGAACACGCTCTCCCAGGAATGGAAACGTGCAGGATTGGAAAGGTGGGAACCGCCCGGCAGAGGGATATGAGTGAAAGTAGCGTGCTCAGGTATGGGGGGATCGTCCACACCCTCAGCCGTGCCCTCAAGAGGCCGTCTACTTCACCCACACCGTACTGGCGCGATCAGACTGTACAGTGCGCCTTGACAAAGGCACTACTGGTAGTGTCGTCCGGTCCACTACTCCCGCCAACAGGCGTTAACTCACTCTACCGTTTGTCACCGTTAGGTGGTAGACGTGAGCCGCGGCGCACCGCGTAAGAAACAAAGACGTTTGACTGTGTCCGCCACTCTTCCTCGGTGAACCCGAAGTCTCGACCGGCTGTGTTGTTCACTCGCTGCAGTGGTCACGACGATACCCGCCGTGTTGTTCACACGCTGCAGTGGTCTCGATGTACACGCCGTGTCGTCCACACGCTGCAGTAGTCTCGATGATACCCGCCGTGTAGTCTCGCCGCTGGGCACCGATTTGCGTTCGTGGCTGTGGCTTGCCCCTCGAACCCAACGTTCGCGGCCGTTGCCTGCCCCTCGAACCGCGCCAATCCCAATGCCCTTGAGAACCCACAGCTTGCACAATCTGCCCCGATCTTCCAATGTTCGTTGCTAACAAGCCCGACGAACCGAAGCGGAAGAATACCGAAGCTTCTTGCACTGATTCTTGATTTTTCTTTTTTCTATCCGACGTCGATGGACCAAACGCTGTTGACGAACCCTACCAGGAGTAGAGGTCTGGACGGGTACGAGCAGCTTGAAATGAAACTCGATTTGTGCGGTGAAATAATCTTGAAACTTGTACTGCAGTATTGCCTCTTTCTGAGTTGTTCATGTAAGGAGAGTGCGTAGAGAAATGAGTGCCGTATGGGCCTGACTGCGCTGTTTATATTGTAATTTTAATCTTTGCGCATGCCTATGTCAGATTTGTAAATGATTACAGTGCAATATTATTATTATTAGCAATATACAATCGGTTGCTATGGCAACGGATCAATGTTGAAAAGTGGCAATACCGTGCGAGAGCCCTATCAAAATTCTTTATTTAAAAATGCTTATATCTAATACAAAAAACAATGTAAAACTATCAATAATTATAAAATAATAAACAATAAATCATCCTAGTACATAAACAATAGCCTAAAACCTTAAAGTAAACAATATAAAATTTCTTATTCTAAACTTAGCTTATGTAAAGTAGGTATATAATATAATTATAAGATCTTTATTTACATTGGAGTGGGCAGGCATACATAGCATAATGTGTTATGTGCGGGTCGAGGGACGATAGAGGCATGTTAAAGGGTGTAGTCGTGAACACATAGACCTTAGCAGGCACTTGTGAAAAGTCTGACTCTAATACTCTAATGCCGGTCCGAAAATCAGAGATAATACCAAAAATTCATGTTAAATTTAATAAGAGCTCCATTGTGTAAGAAGAAGTCATAACTTAATATCCTTTTGTTTGATTGCACTTAAGGGCGGTATGTAAGCTAAACGTCATAAACAGGGTTCGCTATTTTAGTGGTTTATGAATGAAAACATGAAAGAAATAGTATTATATGAACATAATCATAAAGCCAAGACACCAATTAACAGATCGGTGTTGGCCCTTTTTTTTAATTTTACTTTTATAAATAGCAAAAACCTTATGAATATTACAAAAATCATAAAATCGAGGTTTTCCTCTTTAGTGATACCATCAAAATAAGAATCCTTTTTTTAATAAATTTATATTAAATCGAATCACAAATATATGTACAACAGATCCGTGGGGCCACATTTTAATTTTTTTGTACGGGAATAACGTAATTTATTAATTAATAAGCATCAATTTTGCGACGCCATTTGTCCATACATTTTTCTATGAAATGTCATATGAAGCTTTATATACAAGACGCAATCGCGAAAATATTCAGTTCCCCCCAGTGTCCCAAGGTGACACCACGTCGCTTTTTATTGACACCGGAAATTACGTCATCCATATATCTGTATACATGCGCTTGTCAAAAAGAACATAATAAGTGCATTTTTATTTTTTACATTATTAGAGTTATGAAATGGACATTTTGATAAATTTATTGTTCTTATGGTAATCGGTATCAATTTCATGATTGGTTGATAAGTCCTTAGTCTTTTTGAAAAAGTCCCGTATGCCAAAATATTTTCCTTGTTCTCCCTCTCAGCCATTGATTGCTTATTTTGTTACTTACTTATAGATAGACTAGTCTTATTAATAAAATATAAATAAGATTCTATTTTTAATCATGTGGCTTTTTAATGAATCGTCTATGCTGAACAAAAGGTTAGGATACGGCCATCGATATATTATATGTATTTTATTAGATTTCACGTTCCGAACAGAAAATCCGTCGAGCTTGATGACAGCGGGGGTGAGGCGGGGGCCTGCGAGAAGAGAGTGTGCAGTGGACTGACTGTTGCAGTACAAGCTGTGTCTAACCAAACTATACAAAAATGTAGCGCCAGCGGCTTATAGATTATAGTTTTTGCGCGACCAAAACATCTTAAGCGCCGATGAATTTCATAGCGCCTACGCGTTTCGTTCAACGTGTCGTTCCTATAGAATTTACACCGCAGTCGTGGCATTTAAATGAAGAAATATTTTTTCTATTGTGATATTACGATATTATTACCTATTTATTCACTTGAAAAACAAATAAGTTTACTTACTTGACTTTGATTTCTTGTATTATTAATGCCGCTCCGTACGCGCCCACACTGCATGAATGTCGAAGGCACACTAAAGTAAGGTGAACGGAACGCAGTTCAGTTAATTCGAACCGAGTGAATGTTGGGAACGCTGTGTATATATAGTAGAATGCTAGTAGAATAAAATTATATCGATGGATACGGCCATTTGTAAATAATTCACTGTTCTTATATTATATTCTTTAACTATATAGCTTTTATTGTCACTAGATATTTTCTTTGTAGGTTTTATTTTATTAAGCATAACTTAATAAGCCTCTTTGCAAATCTTTACAATTTAAATTCTTATAATTTTTAATTCTCGTCGTCACACCTAAAAGTCATTGTGGGCATTATCCATATTAATAAAAATTCGATATCTCGGCACCGGTGCATCATATATAACATTATTTCTAGAGCTAATATACCAGGTTGTTCAATAAGTTTTGTCGTTCGATACGAGAAACACGTTTTTATTATTTGAAATACATTTTATTATGATGATGATGATGATTAGAACTACTCTCAGCCAGTACAACGACCGACCCATGTCCTATACAACCATTCAAACATCAACCACCATGTAACTAACTTAGTTTATAATGACTGGTACCTGAATAGTTGTATCGGAATAGCCATGGAGAAACCAAGGAGTGCGTCTTATATAGGATTGACACGCTCTGGGGTGGGAGAGGACGGCCAGCTAACCGCAACCAGCTGACCACAATCGACCGACTGTTTAGCCTATAGATGAGGGATGAGCGTTGATGTATGTTGAGTGCTGGGGTTTTATTGTCTTCTTTCTTATTTTGATTTTTTGTCCCTGGGTTGGATTTTGTTATATCTTTGTTATTCATTAGATTAACCTCCTCCATGCACGGGTATAGCTTCTGTGGTTGAGAGGCTCCTTGTCCATTTCAGCTTCGGTATGTGCTTGCATATTTCTTGTTCTTCGTTATTATTCTAGAGTCAATTTGGTTGCCTCAGGCACAACATTCAGCAAGGTTTTTAGTATAGTAGTCAAAATATTCTATATCATGCGCCGATTGATTTTTAAAGTAAATATCTGTTTTCTGGGCTTAGATTTTGGTGTACTGTAGGGCCGTAACATGGCCATAATATATGGGACTGTATTCTATCAAATTTTTGTTTGTAAACTTAAGTATCTTGGTTAATGGGATGAGAAACATCCAGGATAACATATCTTTTTGTGTTCCCGAAAGTATTTTTTTTGGTTTTCTATCCTGCTGGGTGTATGAAGTTCCGTGATTTTAATCTGATCATGTATGAGCATTTTGTCCTGGTTTAATTAGTGTTCAGCCTCATTGTTTATCAGTTAGTTTATCACAAGCGCTCGAGCTGTACACACCTCAGTGCAATAATTGTTAGACCCGGTTCTGATGCCTATAATTATTTAAGACATTTTACATGTGTTAAGTGTAGTGAAGTGATTATTTAATTGTAATATTACGACAGTAAACACATTGGGCTCGTGAGGAGTTAGTTGCGTCGCTTCTTCTCCTCATACAGGGCATTTCCGAAGCGACGGTTTAACGTTGTTTTACCCTGCGGAAAGCTGCTGTTTTGAAACCCTGCGGAATAATTGCATATGAAATACTAAAAAATCATCGAACGAGTCGTAGTGGGTTGGGGGGGTGCTCCCAGAACTCCCTATCAGTCGCCGCTATACCGAATTTAATAAATGTTCGTTAGCTAATTATGAAGTATCCAGTACTGAATTGGCCATTGCAGGATAAATGGCCTGCGTTCGCGTATACTAATAATACAAAGTAGTAATACAAATATACAAAGTAAGGGATAGAACCGCTGCATGGCCAATAGTATAATAATCATTGAAAAGGATTTCTTGGCATACTTAACCCTTTGAAATTGCGATTTTTTTTTTTTGACAGCTGCCTTTGACTTGCGGTTTTCGCGGAATTTGCTGAATTTGCAAATGGCCTCCCCCCCGCATTGTCAGTAAATCATAAATATCTGGGTATTTACAGTATTAATCAGGAAACAGTAACTTACAGCGTCATCCTGAATAAATGTTCTTATTGGAATCTTATTGGAATTGGAATAAAGTATTACAACATTCCAATAAGAAACCAGGAAAAAATGACAACTGTAAAAAAACTGCACTTCATAAACATTTTGAGTTTGCACTTCAAGACGAATAACTCTGTCCACATATTACACACCTTTATATCAACACGAATAAACGTTATATCTAATAAATACATTTGTTTTACTAGTCTCAAGTAAGCAAAAAAGAGAAATTCGATGCTAAAGTTAACATTGTGAACACAATGTAAACAACCCAACTTTTTTTTTTATGTGACCATAGTTCTCTCATTTTAGGCTACTTTAGGGTCGGTGTTGCCTCATATCCCAACAAAAAGTAGCCAAACTCGTCGAATGTTACTAGATTTAAATAATAATCGATGATAAATAAAAAAAAACCAGCTAGATTAGTCGGACTATATCTAAAAATAGACCACCATTTTGAGGTCATGGTACTCACACATCGTAAATGAATTTCTAACCATTATTGATATTATTAGCTTGTATGAGTCCCTAATTATTAACTCTTAAAGGTATTGGCATAAGGTTCAAACAATAATTTGTTGAAAAATGCAGTGGAATTACGTGAATGTTAACCTCGTGTCGAGACTCAAAACAAATTACGAGTGTGAATAGTGATATTTAATGGATTGCCTGTAAAAGGTGAGTGATTTGTATAGAATATTAGTTTATCTAACCGTTTTAATAATGATTTATATAATTACTGATGTGTGAAATAAGATTTTCTTGATTATAAACACATGAGTACTTTGAGTCATAAGTATGTGTTTAGATTCAAGGAATTCTCGTTTCACACATCAATAAGTATATAAATTATTACTAAAACGGTTAGATAAAGTAATATACTACACAAATAAGTCACCTTATACAGGAATTCTGTTACTTTATCACACCTAAACTTTAATTTTTGGTGAGACTCGGAGTGAGAAAACTCTTTCAGCCCGTTCACCACAAAAAACGGGCAATATTTCTTTTTTTTTGTTTTGGTCATAACATAATTCTACCTATTCACGGGTGTGGTATTTAATGCTCTTTATTCACGTACCAAAATTGGGGCACTTTAGTTACGTAATCGTGTAACAATAACATGAAATTCGAGCGGTAATATGAGACGTAAACAAGGCGATCCGCGCGGATCGTCAAACAGTCTAAGGTTGTCATTAATAATAAATCCGCGCGGATCGCCAAACAGTCTACAGGTTAAATTGCACGCATTGTACGTGACAAATATTATAAACATAATATAGAATGGCTTCCAAATCTTTTAAAAGAGTAATAAAGTCGTGAAACGTCTCTGTGCAACCATCTCTTTTAATCTGAAAGCTAGATCCGCACATAAACCATTAAAGTAGATAACCTGAGCTGAAGGTCCTTGATAACATTTGCTAAGGGCCTCGCATTGGCTTAATTAGGCACTGTACTACATGATATTTATGTTGCAAATATATTGAAAATTAGCCTAAAGCATTTGAGGATAATGTAGCTTCCTATTACAACTCAAGTGGCTTCCTATCCGCCTTCGGCGGAATACACACAAATTGCCACTCTTATACACTGTTTTATTTAATCCTAAAGCCCCTCGCTATCTCAAGGAACGCTTCGAGTACTACACCTCAACATCATCTTCTTCATAGTCCCATGGAACTTAACTTCCAAACTCCCAGTCACACTTCTCACTCTTATTCAAAATCTTTTACTATCCAAGCTGTACGTCTCTGAAACTCTCTCCCTCAGACTATAAGACGGGCCCCGACGTTAGACTCTTTTAAATCTCTTGTTATTTCACGCTATCACACGCTATAAACTTCCTCATTTCCTGCCTTTCTTTCTATTTTTCTAGAGCTGTTATTTTCACGTTATGAAAGTGTATTCTTATCTGTTAAACCTTCCATATTCTCATATATCCTGTTACCCAAAGGTTGTCTACAAGAAATCGCTTAAGCGATAAGACCACTTATTTTGTATCACTTCTTTATTGTATTGTTTCGTCTTCTACTATATGGTGTACAAATAAAGCATATTTATCTTATCTTATTAGTGAAAGAATGTTCAGAATCGGATTAGTAATTTCAAAGCCTCGTACATGCAACTTACAAACTTTACCTTTTTATATGATACTAGTTGTCCCCCGTGGATTCACCCGTGTTCCCTCTATAAAAGTAGCCTATACCCTTCTCTATACCATAGGTATCTGATTGCCAAATCTCAATGCGATGGGTTCAGTGGTTAAGGCATGAAAGCGTAACAAACAAATGGGCCAGTTGGTGCAGTTGATTAATGATTCCACCTATAGCGGTGCAGGTCGTGGGTTTAATTCCCACCCAGGATATGCATTTGTGTGCATGAACATGTCTGTATGTCCTGAGTCTGGGTGTAATTATGTATTTACAAACAAAAAGGTTTCCATAGTACAAGCTCAGCATAGTTTGGGATCAGATGACCGTGTGTGAGGAATGTCCCAGGATGTTTATTTTATTTTATTTATTACTAAACTTATTACTATTTATTATTATTACTTATTAAACAAACAGAGTTACTATGGATTAGTTCTAAAAAACAACCTACTTCTAAAAAAAACGTTAACGTAAGTACCCCCAAAGTACTAATATAAGGCATAGCACTGAATTTCCTTTGCTTATAAGTAGTGAATCCATTCTGCTTAATAATTATGTAAACTTTGGTTGCGCTTAAATAAGCCACTAGAAAAGGTATTTAAATAGAAAATTAAATATAATGTTACTTAATAATTTTGGAAATTTATCGGCTGGTACCACGTTATGCGGTACGTACCTAACTTGACGCAACGTCAAGTTTGGATCTGATGCATGTGTGCGTGCCTGTAACACAACTGCAAAGTAACAAATGAATGCTGGTTTTGGCGCGCAATCTAGCCTACATACTACCCTTAATTGGGATGATCTGCGTAAACGCTTTGAAGCATTTTTGTTGTAATAGAAGATCTTCTAATTCAGCTTGCTAATTCGAATTAGCAAGCTGAAGTGGCAATGGGCCGGTCACATCTGCCGCAGAACCGACGGTCGATGGAGCAGACGAGTCTTAGAGTGGAGACCGCGTCTTGGCAAACGTAGAGTGGGGCGCCCCCCAGCCCGATGGACTGTCGACCTCTAAAAAGTGGCCGGACTGGGCTGGATGCGGGTGGAACGAAACAGGAAGGAGTGGCGCGCTCTGGGAGAGGCCTATGTCCAGCAGTGGACTTAAAGAAGGCTGATAATGATGATGATGAGAAGATTTTCTTCCTTATTTGAAGTTATTAAAAAGATGTGGGAGGAGAGACTCATTTCGACACGATTTGCTTGTAAGTTTAAGAATCTGTTTCCCTTTGAAAATAATTGGTGTATGTCAATGGTGGGGCTCGGCTTGGCTCTAAAAATGGTAGATGCCAGTACACACCACAAATATAATTTATTTAATTTAATTTCCTCATCGCTGCCGCTGCGGAGATCTCGTCAACGAGCTCGGCCACCATGGGCTTTCGTGCTCTCTAAGTGCTGTTCGAATATCACGACACTCGGCTATTAATGAGATTATCCGCAGGGCTCTTGTTGTCGCTAACGTGCCTTCCGTACTGGAACCAGTCGGTATTGCGCGGGGCGATGGCAAGAGACCGGATGGTATGTCTTTGATCCCTTGGAGTGTCGGCAAGTCGCTGGTGTGGGATGCCACATGTGTCGATACACTCGCGCCATCTCACTTACCGGCGACTTGTAAAGCTGCAGGGGCAGCTGCGGCCAGTGCGGAAAATTCAAAATTCAAAAAATACGCATCGATTGGACCCAACTATATTTTTGTGCCTTTTGCGGGACCATGGGACCATGGGACCGTGGGGGTCCGAAGCTCGCCGTTTTGCTCGCACCTTGTCATCAAAATTGATCGAGACCTCCGGAGACCAGCGGGCGGGGAGCTTTTTCCGCCAACGCGTCAGCTTGGCTATCCAAAGAGGAAACGCTGCCAGCCTTCTGGGAACCCTGCCGTTAATCGGAAGCAGCAGCAGGCTTGAGGAAATTTTCTATATATAGATTGTATTTTGTACATATTTGTTGTAAATAAAGAACTCACTGTCCAAAATTTATTTAAAATAAAGCTTATTATTATTTGTAAGGACCACAAAAGCGTAATGACGATCATTTTGTTACAAGCTTTTATTTAACTTGCAATGTATGTATGTATGTATGTTTGTTCGGGTGGAATCTTGCAGGTCGAATTTCATCCACTTTCAGTGGTCGGATTGACTTGATATTTGGTATACGTTAGTATATTGGATGACAATGCAAGTACAGTCAACAAAAACTACAGTCACACAAAAAAGCTTTTATAAAAAAATATTTTTTTAACAAAGAACTTATTTGAAATCTATTCCGCCAACTGCACATCACTGATAAAGCACTCTGATTGGATAAGTCAAGCTCACACTAAACTTTTCATGCAGTGATTCGTTGATACTATTATTATTAACTGTGCAAAAACACAATAGTTGCGGAATTGGGTGATATTATTACTGTAAAGGGTTTATTTAGTAGATCAAAGTTATTTGATATAGAGCTACATAAATATCCAAAAGAAACGTACGTTATTGAACAAGGAAAAGAATTATAATCAGAAAACAATCAAAATCATATTACGGTAACAGAATAACAGGATATTTCATTCGAGGGCAGTTTTTCCTCATTCATACTTTAGTTTTTCGCTGTGAATTTAACGAATTACCAACATAAATCTTAATTAAGATAATCTAGTCCAAACTCACAAAAATATCTATTAGACTCCCGTAAAGCAACGTTAGAATACCCTTTTCAGCCTGGAGTATCCGATAATGGCTATCTAAGCTCACTAAATTAGTCTCCAAAGAGCCATCTGAATACTTTTCTCTTATGTCACCTAAGAACCAAGGATGTAGGTCAAAGCAATAAATTTAGTGAAGAAAATTGATGCGAAGGCTACCGTGCAATTTTTTTCCTACTTTACGTTTGAGTATAGATAGAACAGACAAATTACACGGGGAAGTCAGAATTGTGGTAATTTCGTTGCTTGATGCAATTTTTTACTTTACTGTTCACAAATTACCCAAAAGAAAGGCGGTGGATTCAATGTGCCACTTTGGCGCTCTCAAGTTGTTAAGTTAAACGAGTTTTGTCCCTCCCTTTTATAAACCTTTTTGGGAAGATTTAGTCTTTTGTGGTCCAAATGTTGTTTCTGCGTTCGCTTACGCCAAATTGAATTTTTTCAATGACATTACGTTGAAATACGCCTCATCGGCGGTATTAGCAGCTTTTCTAACCCTCTTAGCTGGTATCACAATAACACAAATTATGTAAAGTGATCTCATGCAATTTTACATACAAACAAGAGTATGGTGCGTGGCAAGGAGGCTGTCATCCCCCAGGCTATGTAATATGTTATGTAGATTAGCTACTTAGTGAGATTAGGTGCACTCATGTTGGCGTGGTTGGTTGTCATAAAGATAGTGTATGCGTAAAGGTCATCGCACACTTTATCAGCACCGCTCCATTGCAGCAACGCGGCAACGGCTCGGCGACACCGCCTCAACTCAATCCAACCACTAGCTTTCAGCACGCCGCCTACGAGGTGACAGCTCGTGGGTGGCGCGGCGCCGGTGAAATTGGTGGCTTGGCTTTGGCAAGCTACCGCTTGCTGGCGCCACGCAGCAAGGGATCGGGCCCTTCGTTGTGTATGCATAAAGGTCATCGCACACTTTATCAGCACCGCTCCATCGCAGCAACGCGGCAATGGCTCAGCGACACTGCCTCAACTCAATCCAAACACTAGCTTCCAGCACGCCGCCTACGAGGTGGCAGCTCATTACGGCGCCGCGCCGGTGAAATCATTCAGCCGCATGCATTCGTTCTCATTCAGCCGCATGCATTCGTTCTAGTCGTACGCGTGTCGCTTAACACATCGTTAACAAAAGTCATTACTTATCTACTTCGATTCGTAATAAACAGTAGTGAACGTAACTAAAAGTGTACGGTTAAATAATAGCTTTATGTAGTGTTGTGAGTGCCATCGTGTTTATTAATAAAGACGCATACATAGTTCTTATCTATTGCATTCCAATAAGTTGTTTACGTTTAAAATGTCTTCAACTAAGTTTCCGTCGCAACCGGATTTATCCCGTGATGGCAAACGAAAGCGACTAGAATGTGATACTGAAATTCAAGCCGAATTTAGTGTTCTACGTAGCAAGCTGGACTCAAGCATAGCTGATATAAAAGATGATATTAATAAAAGCATCTCCGACTCGATCAAAACTGCTTTTGCATCTTTAGCCGAACAACTAAGCAACATGAACTCGTCTATTGTGCAGTTAAACACAAATATGCAGAAAATTGATTCTGATAACGTTGAGGTAAAAAATCGCCTGACCCAAATTGAAGAAGCATTGAATTTTACTGGCGATCGGCAAGAAAAATTGGAGAATAAGCTGCAACTACTGGAAGATAATTCTAAAAATACTATGTGTACTGCCACTGAAGTCACAACTTTGATAAACCGCATTGACTCGTTGGAACAACAAGCCCGAAACACAAATATTGAGATTAATAATATGCCTGAAAAGCGAGGTGAAAACTTGGTTAGCATTATGAATGATATTTGCGTAGCAATTAAATATCCAATTACTCCAAAGGATGTACTATCTGCACATCGTGTTCCTCATGCAGATTCGAAAAATACTCGTCCAAGAAACGTCATAATAAAACTATCGTCGAGATTGCTACGTGACAACATTTTGGCCTCGTTTCGTTTATGTAAAGGACTAACCTCCAATCAAATATCTATGAGTGGCCAACCGCAAAAAATATATTTTAATGAACACTTAACACTTAAAAATAAAAGTTTATTTCGAGACAGTCGAGTCGCTGCTAAGAAACATAGTTATAAATATGTTTGGATCAAAAACGGCACTATTCTGGTACGTAAAAATGATACATCTTCCGTATTTGCCATACGTTGTGCAGACGACGTTAAAAGAATCATTGCTTAATGTTAACCTCAACTTTATTATAATTAAATATATAGTTGCCTCATTAATATCTTACACTCATATTTATAACAATGTAATTGCTCAAGTTCTCAACGTATGCGTTGCACTTTCCTACCTTAACCAAATTATGTTTACAGTGCTGCACTGCTTGGCATTCCATTCTCATATTATCAGAAACACATTTTTTATACGCCATCTATTGAAAAAATTCCACACCAAACTTATTTTTATAATAATGTACGATTTTTCTCAATTTAATTGTTTTAGTAATAAATGCTACGAGTATTATCACACAACACGAATAACTGTGGTCTGTCTGTTAGTGTTATTAAATTCTAGCAGCTCTCAAACAATTGGATATGGTATTTTACGTTTAAACTTGTTATACTTATTTATCTATATTACTTTACACTTTTTACTTCTTAACAATGCTTGAAAAACTTTCTATATATTATCAAAATTGCCGGGGTATCAGAACGAAACTACACACTATGTTTATGAATATTCTTGCGCATACTTATGATTTAATAATATTAACAGAGACCTGGTTATGCCCTAGTTTATCAGACAGTGAATTCATAGATTCACGATACGTTGTGCACCGATGCGACCGCGATCGCGCAGCCACAGGTAAGCGCGCCGGCGGCGGTGTGTTGATTGCGACGCTGCGCGGGCTCGGTGCATCTGTGCACGTTCCCCGCGTGCTGCGTCCCGGCCGCGGCACCCCCACCGTGGACCACGTACTGGTGGAGTGGCCGGCTCGGCGGCCTGGCTCAGCCAACGCGAGACGGACGAATGCGCGGTTAGTGCACGTTGTAAGTGTAGCATATATACCACCGAAACAAAGTCAACTTGTATATTCAGATCACTTTGAATACTTACAGGATGTATTGCAGTCCCCTGACGTATGTAGTTATTGGGTTGTTGGCGATTATAATCTTCCCTCAATTGAATGGGTAGATCATGGCTCTTATTGCTTACCAGCGATATCAAATAGTTCACTCAACAAGTGTTTAGTCAATTTTATTTCTACCATGGCCTGTATTCAACTCAACAAATTTAAAAATAGTAATAACTCAATTTTGGACTTGTTTATGACAAACCCAACTGATTTCATTTGTTCTCTGTCTTCCTCCCCCTTGGTACCACCTGATAACCACCATCCCCCCTTTTACGTAATTATTAATTCTTATACGGATACAAATATTCAACGCAAAAACCTAAAGAAGTATTGTTATAATAAAGCGGACTTTACTATCATAAACAGTGAAATCCTAAATATCGAATGGGATTTATTATTTCAGGGTTTGCCTGCTGAAGTTGCTGTAAACAAATTTTATGAAACTATATTTGAAATAATAAAAAAAAATGTCCCCCTAAAAAATATCAAGTCGAATAAACATCCTGTGTGGTTTAACTCTGCTTTAATACATTTATTCAATGATAAGAAAAAATACTGGATTAAATGGAAAAAGTATCACAATATATCAGATTATGAGATTTTTTCAATGTATAGAAATAGATTTAAAGCCTTGTCTGAAAAGTGTTACAAAAACTACATAAAACTAGTAGAATCTAGTATTAAAAAGAATATGAAATATTTTTGGTCTTATATTTCTAACCAACGTGGGAAATCGGACATCCCTCTAACTGTATTCTATAAAGATAAAATTGCCAGTACTCAGGACAGGGTTTGTGATCTATTTTCTTATTTTTTTGAGTCTGTTTTTGAACCGTCTGATGTTACGGATGATTTCGACTTAAGCAATTCTAGTAGTGCATTTTCTGATTTAAATTTACATCATATCACAATATCTAGTTATTCTATAATAAATGAATTACGATCTCTGGACACATCTAAAGGGTCAGGTGCGGACAATATTCCTCCTCTTTTTCTTAGGAATTGTTCTAAATCTATTTATAAACCATTATTTATTCTGTACAATAGGTGTCTCACGGAGGGCATTATGCCAGTTATTTGGAAGACTGCCAACATAGTACCGGTTCATAAGGGTGGCTCAAAAAAAGATATCGAAAATTATCGGCCAATATCTATATTGTCTGCCCTGTCGAAGCTCTTCGAAAGACTTGTTCATAATCATATTTATCCCAGTATGCATAGCTATATTTTATCACAACAACATGGATTTGTCAAACGGCGCTCTACAACTAGCAACTTACTTATTTACACATCGTATATATTTGAAGCTATTGATAATAACAAACAAGTTGATAGTATTTATACAGACTTTCGAAAAGCTTTCGACAGGGTAGATCATAGGATTCTTTTAGAAAAAATTGCCTTCAATGGGATAAGGGGTAACCTTTGGAGATGGTTCAAATCCTATGTCACAAATCGAACACAGAAAGTGGTTCTTTATGGTCATCAATCTCAAACTATCTGTGTTACTTCGGGTGTACCTCAGGGGTCCATTTTAGGCCCCCTTTTATTTTTGATATTTATCAACGACATTCACACCTGTTTTGAATTTTGTAATTTTCTCCTATACGCGGATGATTTAAAACTATATAGAATAGTTGATGATCATAAAGACTATTGCTTATTTCAGCAAGACCTGGATAGGTTGTCTAATTATTGTTTGGTCAATAAACTAAGTTTAAGCGTTAGTAAATGTAAAACTATCTCCTTTACTAAAAAAAAACAGGTTAAACATTATAATTACGTGTTGTGTCATACTGCTCTGGATAGGGTTAACTTTATAAGAGATTTGGGAGTTATCTTAGATTCCAACCTACACTTTAGTTTGCATATTGAAAATATTATTAGTAAAGCTTATAAATTGTATGGTTTTGTCATGCGTTGCAGCACTGGTTTTACTGAATCATCAACATTTGTTTATTTGTTTAAGTCTTTAATTAGATCCCAACTAGAGTACGCAGTACCAATTTGGAATCCATATTACCAAAAATATGTTCAATCAATAGAAAAAGTACAAAAGAAATTTTTAAGGACTATATACTTTAAATGTTCTGGTGCACGTATGCCATACCCTCAGCTTCTAATGAAATATAAACTTCTTACTTTAAATTCCAGACGTCTACTATTAGATGCTATGACTTTGTATGATATATGTCATAATAAATATGATTGCATGCATTTAACTAATAATATAAGTTACCAAGTACCTAGAACGGCGGGTATGCGCTCCGCACGTCCGCACCGCCTCTTTGCTACATCTCGGTGTCGCACAGTGGCGGGCATTCGTGTGCCACTGAGGCGCATGGTTGATTCTTACAATGAGTTATTTAATAATATTGATATTTTCGCCGTCTCGATAGGCAATTATAAAAAGTGTGTTATCTCAGAAATTAATTGACAGGGTAAGTTCTACGGAATATTTGTTCCATAGAACTTATTTTGTTAATTGAGTATATTGGTGTTTTTTTTTTCTCCTCTATTTAGTGTTTTAAAAAGAAAAAAAAAATGTGAAATCTTAGCCAAGTTTTTACTACTTTTGTCATGTTTCTTTCTATTATTATATTAACTGTCGCACTCAGAGACGTCAATTAATAAATATTACTTTTGCATTTATAATATTAGTTTGGAGATAATTTGATTTTCATCAAATTTCTAATTGACGTCTCTGAGAACGGTGGAAGGAGTGATAATTTTTATTATACATTGAAATGTATATTTAGACCTTGTGTGACTTCCACGAATGCAAATAACATTATATTTTATATTCCCTATTTGTGGTAAACGCTGTGGGATATATAATTAACTATATTACTACATCATTTCTGTTCATAATTATCATTGTATATCTGTTTGTTTACCTAAATAAATTAAAAAAAAAAAAAAAAAAAAAAAAAAAAAAAAAATTGGTGGCTTGGCTTTGGCAAGCTACCGCTTGCTGGCGCCACGCAGCAAGGGAGCGGGCCCTTCGTTGTGTATGCATAAAGGTCATCGCACACTTTATCAGCACCGCTCCATCGCAGCAACGCGGCAACGGCTCGGCGACACTGCCTCAACTCAATCCAACCACTAGCTTCCAGAACGCCGCCTACGAGGTGGCAGCTCATTACGGCGCCGCGCCGGTGGAATTGGTGGCTTGGCTTTGGCAAGATACCGCATGCTGGCGTCACGCAGCAAGGGAGCGGGCCCCTCGCTGGAAGCCGCTGGAAGCGTGTAGTCAGCAGGACTAGTGGCTTGTAGCGGTAAGCCCGCTTGCCTCGAGGCGTCAACTATTTTATCTAGTCATTGTAAAATTTAATTTACGCATACGATTTAAAGGTCTCACTTGCATGACAAGGTAAATGCCGAGGCGTAGCCGTGCTGTTATACTGAGCGAAGACCTTTAATAACATAAGCTACACAGATGACATAGCAATGCTGGAACCTTGGTCATCTAAGAAATATATTATCTTACTTCTGGCTTAAACTGTCACGCAAAGGAAATTATACTGTTGGTGTTTAGACGTAGAGATAAAAGTTCATATGTGGGTTTGTTATTATGACCACCTTAGTGCATCAAGTATGTTTACAGATTCAAAAATAAAGCGCAAGAAAGCTGCCTCCATTTTACACAAAGTGAGGAGAAACACCAACAGCGCTTTAAAAATGTTTGCTTAAAAGGCTGGATGGTTACTTTAGGCAGATTTATGAAGATGCAATTTATATGTGGGAGTAGGTTATGTACCTTCGGTATTTTATCTGAGTTACCAACGCGCTAAAGAATTATATTAGTACTTCTATAATTTATTTACTCAGTTATCTGCTAATATAATTTTATTTATCGACGTATTTAAAGTACAAGGTATTTCAACAATTTTCTTTTCATCTCTACTTTCAAATAATCTGCTAAGTTTGTCTACAAATTACTCTCCATGAAAGAATTCTGCCAGTAATAATAACATCACATTTTACTTTCCGAAATGGTCCGAAAAATTTACTCTTTCATGGAAGACTTAAAGACGGGCGGACAAACACATTTTATGTTTTAATGAAAATATTATCATATTCAATATTATGATATTGAATATTGCGTAAAACAACGCATTTTTAACAAGAGAAAGAAAAATAAACTACTTTGACGTGTATTTTATAAGTTTCCCGAAAGTTTAAAAATTTTAATTGCAGATAGTTTTACATCAATATAAATTTTACAAAGAATGTTTTTGTATATATTTCTGAAATCTTATTTTAATTGCAGATAGTTCTACTTCTATATAAATTTTAACAAAGATTTTCTATTTTAATATTTCTAAAATAAATTCAATATTTATTCAGACTAGTCTTCGCGCCGTGGTTTCACTTGCGTTACCTAGTGTGTTATGTCCTGTAATAAACAAACTCATAGTCATAGATCCAGTATTAAATACAGGTCGTTGTTTTGGTCAGCGACGAGCGACTCAGGGTCGATAATACAAATGATACTGGTGCTAAAAAAATATAAAAAAAATACTTTTTTTTAATTATAAAAATTTTGAAAATCATGTAATAAGCTAAAGTGTAGACATAATACTCAACGGGAGTACGAGGGAGTAAAGGGGTGGAGCGATGGCGGCTTGCGCCTAGCTCTAGTCTGTGCAAGTGCCTAGTAACCATACTTTGCGGTAATTTTATTTGAAATTGAATAAGGTATTTCTCAACATATTTACAGTATTTAATGGAATTAAGTCCATTTTTGGGGAATATATATTTTGTACTACCGCTCCTGGGTCGCTTGTCGCCGACCAAAACAACAACCTGTATAACGCACCGCGTGAATTGAATATAAATTTATGCCAATTTTCCATTATACAAGTGCAAGAGAATAGAAAGAGCTAGTTGCATGCGACATGAGCAGTGTACAGGTCGGTTAACGTAAGCTGGCACAAGGCTGGCACGTTCACAGTACTCACACATATGCAATTTCATGATATACAGGTCGTTGTTTTGGTCAGCGACGAGTGACTCAGGGTCGATAATACAAATGATACTGGTGCTAAAAAAATTATAAAAAAAATACTTTATTTTTTTTTAATAATAAAAACAAAAAAAATATTTTTTTTTGAAAATCATGTAATAAGCTGAAGTGTAGACATAATACTCAACGGGAGTACGAGGGAGTAAATGGGTGGGGCGATGGCGGCTTGCGCCTAGCTCTAGTCTGTGCACGTGCCTAGTAACCATACTTTGCGGTAATTTTATTTGAAATTGAATAAGGTATTTCTCAACATATTTACAGTATTTAATGGAATTAAGTCCATTTTTGGGGAATATATATTTTGTACTACCGCTCCTGGGTCGCTTGTCGCCGACCGCACCGCGTGAATTGAATATAAATTTATGCCAATTTTCCATTAGAAAAGAAAGAGCTAGTTGCATGCGACATGAGCAGTGTACAGGTCGGTTAACGTAAGCTGGCACAAGGCTGGCACGTTCACAGTACTCACACATATGCAATTTCATGATACAGTATGTTTTATTACATTATTGCTTCTAATTAGTTCGTCAATTCTAATGGACGAATGCAAAAAAAAGACCACTCCATATTTATGAGGAGTAACAAAAGCAAAACAATAACTGCCTCCTTCACACTCATAAGCTTGACTGCGGGCGAGAGAGACAGACTGACTTTTCATGATGCACATGCAGTACGACGTGACGCCGCGCGCTTATTCACAGACACTACACAAGCGGAACGTGTAAATCTGTTGAACGTGCCAGCTTTAGTTAACCGACCTGTAAACGTAAACCTGCAGAATAATACAGATAGACTTTAAGACACTCGTAACTAACGTCATACCTGTATGCGAAAACAAAGGAAACACGGCTTTAAAGACAATGAGAGCTGCTGTATGCAACTGCCTCATGATCTTTGTGGAAATCCACAAAGCCTCCCTTGCTCAGTACAGGACATTCTAGGCTACAAATAACATAACATAGTCGTTTTTTTTTATTAAAGGGAGGACATCTCACTCTTTAAAGATAATTAAGCTCTGTTGCATAAATAAATGTATTTCTTCCTTCTTCTTCTTTATAATTACTTCCTGGTAGGATTTTGGGGTTCTAAGGGCGTCAACATATTGGCAACTCCACCTAGTGTTGCAAATGTCAATATATGACGGTAGCTACTGACCATGAGGTACAAAACCTGTCTGCTTTTCAGCTATAAAAAGTGCACCACGATAGAAATATATCAGATATATCACAAATAACCATTATTTTGAAGACTGTTAGTGATATGGTCATTGTAATATTTCGAGTTCATCATCATCATCATCATCATCATCAGCCTATAATGTCCCACTGCTGAGCACAGGCCTCCATTCACAAATGAAGGTGAAAGGGAATGGGCAATACTCCACCACGCGTGCCCACTGCGGATCGGTGGAGGTAGGCTAGTGGTCAACCTACTGTTGGAATTTTTCAAGCCGCCTAGGAGGCATCCAACTAGCTTAACGACTATCACAATTAAGTGATAACCGGGACCAACGGCTTTACGTGCCTTCCGAAGCACGAAAACGCTCGATTTGAAATACCACTAGGCGGTCACCCATCCAGGTACCGACCACGACAGGCGTAGCTTAACTTTGCCGATCGATTAAGAACGGCTAATCATGCTACACCACGAGCGTCTCATATTTCGAGTTATTTTTTTATATATGACTAAGTCGATAAACATACGGCTCGCCTGATGGTAAACGGTTACCGTAGCCTATGGACACTTGCAAAACACGAAGCATCGCTCACGCGTTACCGACCTTTCCTCCCTCCCCTATGAGCTCTGGCGACCTTAATCACGGGCAGGAACACAACATTACACAATAAAGTTATTTGGCTGCGGTATTCTGTAAGATGGAGGTACTTTCTCAGTGAAGCTGCTCATAGAACGAATAAACGCTACGCTTTACCTCTCTCAAAGTATTTTTTTTTCTGTTCTTGTTAATTTAGTTTTTCTAATTCAAGAGTTTTTCTTTTTTACATTCCAGTGATCCTCTTCGGTGAATGGAAGAGTAAGCGTCGACCCCTGATATACGGCGGTGCGGGCCACAGCCGTCGGTACTTGTTCCATTCACTAGTACTGCACTGGCCTTCAGAACATGCAATAGGGGGTCTACTATACCCAATGGAGAGTCAAGCCATTCACATATCAGCTGATTATCCTACAATGGATGAGGCTTTGAAAGCTGCACCGAAAGACCCGCAGGCGATTCTAGGAATTTCAAATATCTATAAGGTATGCGTCTTATATTATTATAGGTACTCGTGTAAACGATAAGTGACCTTAGGTAGAGCAACTCTACTGGGGAAAGGTACCTCACCTCACAGAATACCGCAGCCAAATAACTTTGTTATGTTCCTGCGTGGGTAAGGTCGCCAGAGTTCATTGGGGAGGGGGCACGGGTCGCTTGCAAAGCCTTGAATGGAATAAGTTATCAATTATTATTAGTTTCTTTTTTAGGCCGAAGGAGATAAGCACACACAAAACAAAGCTAGTAGCTCCCCCTCTTTAATGCACACATTGGACTAACATTCTTCAAAGGGTACCTAAATCTTCAGTAGATATTCCGCAAATTATTTTACTATAGCACCAATTATGATATCGAAAAAAAAAAAAACAACTTTTAAACAAAAAAAAAAACGAGATTTCAAAGTTGTTTTCAACTTTTCAAGTCATGATAACTAAAGTATCCTGTGATAATTTGGCTACCTACCCTTTTAAAATGACCATGTATACCTATTATCTTTATATATAGAATTCTTCTGCACGTGTGTATGTCACTGAACTCCTAAACGGCTGGACTGATTTTTTCTGTATGCGTTTGGGTGGCGCCCTGGATGGTTTAGATTCACAAATCAGCCCGGCAGATGGCGCTGCAGTCGATGTAGGGTAGGGTAGGGTAGGGTAGCGTAGGGTAGCACCACGCGAACGAAGTTGCGCCGGGCAGGTAGTTATTTACATAAAATTAAATTCTTATAAGGTGCACCCTCTATGAAAGGATTTTCCGAAATTCTACTCCAAGGGGACAAAATGCCGCGGGTGAAACAGCAGGGCAGAATATGTACGCATTATTTACTGCAAACCCGTAGTGTGCATATGAATACAAATGGAAACAATGTTACGAAAAAAAATCTGATCAAAGCCACGGTAGATGTGTGTGACTTGATTAAGTATTTTTTATTATATAATACCTCGTAAAAGTACAATAAAAAGTAAAGGTAGATGTTTTAAAATTGTGCGGTTTTTATTTTTACTCGTAACGTTTTATTCGTTGAATGTTTATGGATGTTTGAAGCTTTTAGTTATTCATGTTTCATGTTTTTGATTTTTTTTACCACAAAATCTTTAAATAAAGCAAAGTGTTTGAAAATTCGAGTTGTAAGTCCAATTTTTTTAAGCGTTGGAAAAATATCGTATATCTGTTTTTCTGATAGGTCTATACAAAACAGTTTTAATTTCAAATTAATTAGCCAGAGACGGATTTAAATTAATCATCCTGGCTTTAATTATATAAAGCAACATACGTTTACAACACACTCGAAGTATTCCCATTTGCGTACCGAATTTTTGAGCACCGATCCTATTCCCTTTTCAGCACCGATTCATATTTTGGATCGGTGCTCAAATGGGAACAAAAATTAAATAAAATTAAATTAAAGCTATCAATTTGGAACCTTAGAAGCGCATTAAGTTCGAAATAACATCAAGGCTTCGCAACCCTTTATATAAACGGTGCGGTCTTCAGCCGATTAGGGAAATTAAATACCGTACCGGAAATCAAATTGGGTTGACTGATCTTAACAAGATTGTCAGTCAACCCAACATTTATAAATAGAAAATAGTGGTTGTGCGTGACTGTACGATATTTGTTGAAAACTTTTAGCGATTATATAATAATGCCGTGGTTTTCCCAATGGAGTACAGCATGGGGTTCTTCAAAAAGGGCGTGAAGAGATTTCTTCAGGGTCGGCAACGCGCAAGTGATGCCCCTGGTGTTGCAAGCGTCCATAGGCTACGGTAACTGCTTTAAGTTCTTGCAACAAATAAATAAATATCTTGGGACATTCAAAGTCAAATTCAAAGCCATACTCAATTTAGGCCCTTAAGGCACATTTACTGAAGTTAACACCGGTTCGGGACTCGGCCTTCAACTGAGAAGAAACTGAGAGAAGAATCCGGCAAGAAACTCAGCAAGGTTACATTTTTTTTTATATATTTTGGATTCATTCTTCTCACACGGACTTTTGTACTTTATGAGACTTTTAATGCTTTCAAGTATTCTTTTTCCCAATTAGACACGCTATGTAAACTGTAGGCAGACAGCGCGGGCGCAAACTTTAACGTGGAACGTTGTTCATAGATCCGACCAATCCAAACTATGTATACTGACTACTAGTTAAAAAAACAGTGAAAAAACTTTTAGTGGAAAAATTACGGCGACCTTAATGCGGAGCTTCTCCGCATTAAGGTCGAATGGATTTTCAAAACCACATCGGAATTGATTTTGTTTAACTAGTTTTATATAGTAACTAGCAGCGAATCCCGGCGTTGCTCGGGTTAAAATACATCGCATATTTAGTGGTATAAAAAATATATAAGGATACATTTTTAACACATATTATAGATTTCTATTTTCGATTTCGATTTGGTTCTTTTAGTTAGATCAATAATAACACTCGTACACATTTTGGAAAATTCCAGATCAATCCAAAAAAAATTTGAACATTCTCTAACATTTTAAATTGCACTCATTTTAGAACTTTCTCGAACATTTTAAATCGATCATAATAAATTTCACTCATTTTGGAACTTCCTAGATCACTCTAGAAATTTCTAGAACTTTCTCGAACATTCTAAATCGATCATAATCAATTGCACTCATTTTGGAATTTTCCCGATCTTTCGGAAAATTTCTAGAACTTTCTCGATCATTCTAAATCGATCATAATAAATTGCACTCATTTTGGAACATTTCAGATCATTCGAGAAATTTCTAGAACGTTCTCGAACATTCTAACTCGATTCGATAAAACTGTTATTAGTTTTGGACATTTTGGAACTTTCTAGATGAAGCCAGTAATTTGTAGAACTTTCTCAAAACATGCTATATCGATTATAATAGTTTGCATTCACTTTAGAATTTTCTAGATCATTCCAGATATTTGTTGAACTTTCTAGTACATTCCAGATCGATTATAACCGTTTTACACATTTTGGAACTTTCCATTCCAGAAATTTTGAGATCTTTTCAGAAGTCCTCATGCGTTAGAAAAGGACAGCAATATGTGTTTTAACATTTTCGCCACCCACAACCACCCCCTACCACCTACCGCGACCAAACTCCCTTACTACCACCTGGAGACCAAGGGGTATTTACCACCCCAACGGGAAGTTGATTGGGGTTGGTGGTGATTGAGAAAACTGCGTATTTACGTACCCACAAAAGCATTTTATATATATTATTAGATTTTATATGCATCGTTGAGTTTAAAATTTGTTGGATAACTTCTAATTAGTCATAATCCGATACCTATTTAATTTATTTATGTGCCCCTCAATTATAAACCTTATAAAATTTATTTTTTATATAAACCGAAAGGGTCTTATAAGAATAAGTTTAATGTTTTTAAAGAAAATGGTTGTAAGAAATCTTGCATCCAAAGCTAACGTGCTAATTTGTAAGCTAATTTTGTAGTCAGCTTCAAAAGTAGAATAGGTATCACTTCTTTAGTATCTTTCATAATAATCTATTGACAATCTCATAAATTGACAGATTGTATGAAAATTGTTAATTGCGTAATGTGACAAGGTTTCAAAGTGATTTTGACGCTGATTGTACAATAAAAATCTGTCTTATTTCGGCCACATGAAAAGCGATGAAAGTGGAAAAACTGATTATAGTTGGGAACACAGAAGGAGCGACTACGTGGTCGTTCACCAACTAACTATAGATGGTCTGATCAAGTAAAAGACTCATCGTCCTCCAAATTTTACGCGGCGTATAGGGGCGCGTTGGACAGAAACCGGCGGAGGCAGATCATCTGCTCTAGAAGCAAACCCGATGCTGAACACAATCCTTAGACATAAGCAAGCGACTATAGAGTACAATTAAAAAGTTTTCTCGAAATGGGAATATCCCTTTGTATTTGAAAAATAAGCGTTCCGCACGTTATAAATCTTATTTTAATTAAAATAGGTGTGTCAGTGCGTTTGTAATTTCCGTGTATTTCTTAGGGCGTGTGTTTGTATATTGCTTCGTGGTTTGTATCATTGTCAGTTAAATCATTGTGACATCGGTGCTTTTGCTTATTAATTTATTTTATACATCAAAGGTGCGTTTTGGTTTTGTTTCGGCTCGGATGACAACTTGTTCTTCCTTGTTTTGTGTAAGTTTGTTTGACATGAAAGGAATATTTTAGTCGTCAAACATATATTTTTACATATGTGGAACTAACTGCTCATGTAGTCTTATAGGTAGGTACACACCCCCTTGTTAACTACTGAGATTTTCTATAGTGGCCACCTCTACCAACCTCTCGGTCATACCAGGCAACTCCTTACGAGGCGTCTGGGACCATCTGCGGTAGGTCACGCCGCCAGAGTACTCGCCCCTGGTACTCAAGAGAAAATGTGAGTCGCACCATGATTAGGTAGGTACAGTAGTACCCAACTAATATGGCTTACCGATGTACCTGCGCGGAAGATACATTTTTCAAAGCGCGGGAAACGCTATTGGTCGGCAGCTGCCGCCATGTCAGCGCGCGCCGTGCGGAGGGGCGTGACTTGCGAGTGAGACGGAACTAAGCTGCAGTGTATTATGAACCTTATAGTAGTGATCTAAGGTTGATTGTAAGTTTTAAGCTTTCTTTCGTTAATCTTCGGGGCCCATACTTTCTTTTCTGTGCAAAAGAAGATTCACGACACGCCATATCAGTTGGGTAATACTGTATACTAGTGGTCATAAAAAGTAATTATTGACTGAGAATTGGCCTAATTTACATATAGGTTCTACTTGGGTCTTGTCACAGCTCCCTTGTCTGCTTTTACCGATCTGAAACAACCAATTAAGAATTCTTTAATATCAGATTTCTAGATAAGGTCAAAGCATACATTTCTACATGCGTTAATAATCATAACACATCTAAAGTTAATAATTACAAGCGTAATTTCCAAACTCAACACCAACGCTTACGCTGAATCTTAGATATCGTGTGAGTTATCTACTTAAGTGTCATGAATCTCAATAAAGTTCAGGGCCTTATTTAAATCGAATGTTGAGTAATTAGAAGTCATTTCGAATGCCAAAGCTATTGGAAACCGATAAGTAAGCTAGGAAAAATAATTTTGATTATGTTAAGTGTCTTGTGACACACATTTATTAATTAACCGATGTACCAATTACTCTATAAGATCCTACAGGCAATAGCAAGTCAATTTTGTTTGTAAATATCTCGTTACATAAATCTCAGTAACGATACCTGAGATACCATACTCGGTTACAAGGGTCGCTTGTGCCAACCCTATAAATTTTAGCTCTACAACATTCTAATTAAAATGTTAAGAGTGCGTACCAAGCCAGAAAAATATGGCAATGTCAGATGAAACAAACTTATGTCTAATCTTCGCGTGCAGATGAGATGGAGATAGCGTGTTCCGCGGAACAAAAATTAACTAAGCGCTTTTTATCTAAATAACTCGTAAAGTATAGAATATTTTAAAAAATCGTTAGTAGCAGCCTTAGGTCATATGTTAGTGATATTATTTATCGAATTTTTGTCTTAATTAGATACACCATGAACGAATAAAACCGAAAATTCATTATTATTAGAGGTAGCTTTGTGATTTTTTTCTATCGAGGAAATTTCATTCCATTATGTTTTTGCTCAGGCAGAACCCTCGCGTATATAATGAAAATACCCATATAAAAATATTTTTTCATTTAAATACTATCTACTTGGTTAAATTTCAATTCTAAGATTGTTATTTTGCTTTATACGCAGTCTTAATATTTGGCCCATAGTCGTAAATCTGTTGTTATAAGGACACTAATAGAGCTAAGAACTTTGACGCATGTAACGTACGGGTCCAGGTCATACTGAATACATAAAACGAGTGTTATGCATAATGCCGAGGTGTTCTAGTAGTAATATAATAAGATTCTCCATAACCTAAAGCCTATGCCCTTCTCCATACCATAGGCTATCTGCGTGTCAAATTTCATCGTGATCGGTTGAGTAGTTAGGCGTGAAAGCATAACAAATAAACAAACAAACTCACATTCGAATTTATAATTTAAGTAAGGATCTCCGTAATAGATGAACGGACGGACACCAGATTAAAAATAACTTAATAATTTCGAGGTATTTTACATAAGTACCTATTGAAGCGTTTTATTATGAAACAACTAAACTACAAAATCAAAATCAAAAAGTCATTTATTCAATTTAGGCTCTAGTAAGGCACTTATGAACGTTAAATTGGTACATACAGTTGAATTTACCACCGGTTCGGAATACACTTAAGAGTGCGTACCAAGCCAGAAAAATATGGCAATGTCAGATGAAACAAACTTATGTCTAATCTTCGCGTGGAGATGAGATGGAGATAGCGTGTTTCGCGGAACAAAAATGAACTAAGCGCCTTTTATCTAAATAACTCGGAAAGTATAGAATATTTTAAAAAATCGTTAGTAGCAGCCCTAGGTCATATGTTAGTGATATTATATATCGAATTTTTGTCTTAATTAGGTACACCATGAACGAATAAAACCGAAAATTCAATATTTTTAGAGGTAGCTTTGTGATTTTTTTCTATCGAGGAAATTTCATTCCATTATGTTTTTGCTCAGGCAGAACCCTCGCGTATATAATGAAAATACCCATATAAAAAAAATTTTTCATTTAAATACTATTCACTTGGGTAAATTTCAATTCTAAGATTGATATTTTGCTTTATACGCACTCTTAAACTGAGAAGACTCCGGCAAGAAACTGTGAACAAAAAGTGTTATTAGGTACAACTGGCTTACATATTACGATTAATTATAAACAGCCCTGTGATAGAAAGATAGACAGGCTTAATATCAGGGTTCCAATGTCACCCTTTGAGGACAGAACTAAAAAGTTATTAAAACTTTTTAAATGGGGACCAGAATACCAGCAATTTTTTAACATAATTAAAAACATGTCAACAACTTATTAAATCTGTGATTTAAACTTACAATTGTTTCCATTTATAAAGTTTATAATAAAAATAACAGCAGTTGACGTGACACTGACAATGTAAGCTTCTAGCTTCCACCAAATCATTTCTAAAAGACTGAGATTGAATTATCTTGAAGAGTTTTGGCTAAAATAGGAATTTGTATAATATAGGTAGAGTCAATAGGGATGATTCCTGAGTAAAAACAGAATAATTCTAATTAGCCCGTTCGTTAGATTATCAGAAAATATTGGACACGTATTTTTTGATTTACCAAATCATTAAAACTTTAAAAAGACAAAGCGCGTCAAAGTTCGGAAGTGGAGGCTCGTGACGTCAGTGTAGAGTAACCACTTTAAAATAACGTGGCGTCACGCGGAACACACGATATCTTCGTATTTTTTGTTTATAAACAATAGAAAAAATATGTGTAATATTTTAGATAATGTAAATGACTATTCACTCACCAACCGCTTCGTTTCTGTAAATTAATACAAATAAATTAAATACTATTAATAAATTGTTCTAGGGTTTGGTAGAATAAATTTTTGTGCTTATATATTTTTTGCGATTTCTTTTGGATATATTTGAACCCTTCTTTTTCATTATCTTCTATACTGATTTCTTTAATAGGATAACATCTGCAATGTCTGTGTTTCAAATTAAAATTGATTTTGTGAAGGATTTTCTGTTTTTATTGGGGCATAGAAAATTTATCGCTATTCCAGATTGCTAGACAGCTTCCATCCCGCTAATGAAAATTATAATCATAAAGCTTGTGTTTAATAAATGGTTTCGATTTTTTTCGTTCTTTTTTTATTGATTAATAGATTTTCCAAAGGCACTCTATCTACTGCCATATTAACATGGTGGTATAGAGTTACGTGTTGAGGCCGGTACCTGGATGGGTGATCGCCTAGTGGTATTTCAACTCGACCTTTTTCCGTGCTTCGGAAGCCACGTAAAGCCATTTGTATCGGTTATCACTTAATTGTGATAATCGTTAAGGCGGCCCTCTGTGGCCGGCGCAACTTCAACGCAAGCATAGTCTAAAAGCTTGTTGTTTCATCCAACGTAATGTTTGACTGCGAAAAAAGAGAGACAGCATCAGAGCCGTCGGTTATCAGTCGGTAAATTCCGCTGATCACTCGCGGCCGCTTCGCTAGGTCGTCATTCATGATTTCACATATCATAAAACTTGTTCCAAGCGTATACTTCTTGTGATCTTACAAGTTTGTGAAAAAAAAGTTAGTTATTTAGAATTTCCAATACATTTGCAAGCTTGGTATCTACACTCCTTTGCAAAAAAAACGGGCGGTTTGTATTTTTCTACATTATTGGTAATTATTTAGTTCTAAAGTGGTTTTAATTGCCAAACTATGTTACTGACACTTAATAAAGGGTCTGGGTATGATAAAAAGTTAATTTCAAATTCGAAACTTTTGTTTTTAAAAATAATGATCCCTTTTTCAGTTTGTGACTTTTTACTTAGTTTTCGCGGGTTCGCGGTTAAAAGTTTATCAGGCAACTTAAACTAACTTTTAGTAGAATAATTTATGTTTGTTGCATAATCCTACCTTATAGTGACATAAAACAGATATCTTTGTGTCGATTGTAATGGCAGACAAAGCAATAAGAGCTAGTAAAATTATAGCGCTGCTGGAAGAGGGGTGTAGCCAATGTTACGTCTCATAGCGGTTAAACGTGAGTCGTTCAACCGTCCAAAGAACCAGGACTCGATACCAAGAGACGGGTTCCGTTCAGAGAAGGCAGGGTTCTGGGAGAAAACGTCACACATAACCACGAGATGACCGCTTTTTCGTGACTCAGGCGTTGAGGAACCGCAAATGCAGTTACATAGACTTAAAAGAATCCTTGAAGAGGTACCAGGACACAAGTTAGCCTATGGAAAGTGAGGAGGAGGCTTTTAGCGGCTGATATATGCAGTTGACGACCAGCGCGGACTCCCAAGTTACTCCGTGAGCACCGGATAGCTCGATTGAGGTTCGCTAGAAATTGCCTATCTTGGACACTAGGTAACTGGAGTAGCGTACTCGTCTCCGATGAGGCTCGAATTGGTCTGAATGGTGAGGACCGACGTCGGCGAATGTTACGAAGACCAGGGGAACGCTATGCCGACGTGTGTTTTGAAGAAATCACCTCTTATGGTGGAGGGTCCGTTATGTTTTGGGCGGGAGTAACTTCCCGCTATCGTACCGAGATAGTATTCATTGAAAATGGCTCATTCAATGCCGTAAGGTACACAACAGAAATCCTTTGTCAACATGCACAAACCGCACTGACTGTAATTGGTGAAGATGCCATTTACATGGACGATAATGCTTGGGCCCACCATTCTGGCGACGTAGACGCTTATATGCAAGAGGTCGGTATTCGTCATTTGGACTGGCCAGCGCGGAGCCCCAACCTTAACCCCTTTGAGCACGTCTGGGACCACCTAAAAAGGCAAATACGACCTGTCCAACCACTTCCACAAAACATCAGGGAGCTTAAACGTGTGATCTTGGCTGAGTGGGAACACATTCCACAGAACACAATCAAAAGCCTGGTGGAAAGCATGCCAAGACGATTACATGCCGTAATCGCTGCAAAGGGAGGTCATACTCGTTATTAATTTTTATTTAGTATGTCTTTTTTTTAATAAAAATACTCGTAGTATTAATTTCATTATACCCATAAAAATGACCATTTTCTGTTTACATTGACAAAAAACCCGATTCCAGGATTTAAAGTGCTAAAAACTATATTCCCATTGATAATAAGAAATTTATAGTCATTTATGCTAATGACATACTAAAAATATTAATATTATCCATAGAAAAGCAAATGACTGTAAGGTGCCCGTTTTTTTTGCAAAGGAGTTTAAATGTTTTCTTTGCTTTTATAATTTAAAGGTACATTAGATATGGCCAAATTTCAGGTAAAATTTGGGCAAAAACGCTGTTTTTCGGAGGCTTTTACTGAATTTGTTTCACACTTTTTTTATTTCGCCTAGAGAGTATCTGCCGATTACCTTTCACCCTCATTTCTGAAAGGAGGCCTGTGCTCAGCAGTGTGCCATTATAATATATAGATTAATGATGATGATAGACGTTAGAAATTATGTAATATTTTTCTTCGAAAACATCCGAAGCTGCAAATATTATTATTAAAATATGAATTGTAAATTATTGAACCATGTCAGACCCAGTAGTAACTAAAATATTCTTATTAATACATATAATTTATAGAGATATCAAAAACGTAACATTTATTATCATTATGCAATTAAATGTAATATAATCATAATACCATAACATCTAAGTAGCTATTCCTGGTTAAAATACACGTAATAAAAATCAAGGATTTCCTGTAAAGAATTCAATAAAAAAATCAAATTATGACAACGGTCCGGGAAGTCGTTTCGAAAACGTTATCATTCTCTAAATTGAGGTAATCACGAGGAAATGCTTTTAGGGAAGGATCAAATAAAGCCTTTTATCGAGGTAAGAATGGAACTTATCAGAATATTTAAGTACCGTTTAAATATGCTGATAAGTCAAGTCTGTTGGTCCAGCTTATGATGATTCCTGAACAAATTAATAAAATGAAAATATTTTTACAAGCTTTTGTTAGCTTTATATATTTATTTATTTTATCTTAGCTTTCATGTAACGGAATCTTCACTAAACGACTTAAAAAAAAGGAGGAGGTTCTGAATTCACTGAGACGGGGGTTCGACGGGGAGTCCATCCTCCCACATTGAAACCAGAATTGTTTCGAACTGTGCGGGCTAAAAGGAGTTTTCTTCCAACTTGGTGTTGCAAGCGTCCATAGGCTACGGTAACTGCTTACCATCAGGCGGGCCGTATGCTTGTTTGACACCTTAGTGGTACGAAAAAAATACAGAATTATACACACGTAACTAAAGACACAGGAGACTCATAGCACAGGGAAACCTAGTTTGGGCTCTTGTCTCCCACAGTTAATGTACTACCTACCTAGTTATTAATTTAATGTGTTATCCTGTTTTTTAATAATAATAAATGATTTTATTATTATAAAATAAGAAACGGCTACTTAGGTTGTACTAACTATTGATAAATAGGAGGCGTACTACTACACTAAATATTTTAAACAACTCTTTTACAGTACTCCAACCACACGCAGGATGGCCTAAAAGAATTTCTCAAGACAGCACTTACCATGACCTATGGTAATGGAACGGTGGCCCTCAAACCATTGAGCTACTTCAGCCCACCCTTCAAGGAATACGCTTGCTACCAGGGCTCGCTGACGTCACCGCCTTGCACCGAATCTGTGCTCTGGCTTATAAGAGGAAGAACTTTGGCGGTTTCCAGGGTAAGTTAAGTACCAAAATATCATGACGTATCAAGAAATTATCTGCATGACGAACATGTACTGTACATTTCATCATTTATATGACCCTAAAATAAATACCTCGTAGAGTTAGTAAGCTGAAGTGGCAATGGGCAGGCCACATCGCTCGAAGAGCTGATATCCGCTGGGGAAGAAAGGTTCTAGAGTGGCGACCACGTACTGGAAAGCGCCGAGCGGTACGACCTCCCACCAGGTGGACCGACGACCTGGTCAGAGTCGCTGGGCGCCGCTGGATGCAAGCGGCACAGAACCGTTCGAAGTGGAAATCAATGGGGGAGGCCTATGTTCAGCAGTGGACATCGAATGGGCTGATATGATGATGATGATGATGAAAATAAATAACAATTCTTCGTTATTCTAGCCTGAGTTCAATCTTTATCTCTGTGTTTATTTTTGGAGAAAACCCATATAACTTGATATTATTACGTTAAGGTCTAACAGTGCACTTACATTTCTTTGTCAGCTAAGTGACATTATTGTGGCGCTTACGACTATTTAGAATGGATACAACTTCAAAGTCTAAATAATATAAAATATAATATTTCGTAAAAACAAAAAATATGGTATCATATTTTTTCGGTTTATTATGATTTAATCATGCTAAAAAATGAAATGTTGTCAAAATTTTGTTTTTGATTGATGGTTGGTCAACAGCTTAGTATCATAAACATTTTACTAGCTTACGAACTCAACTATGTGCCTAACCATGTATATTTTAACTTTCGTAGGTAAAATTCTATCTCTTATTCACTATTGCAGAGAAGTCTCTGAATATTTCATTTGAATTCCGCAAAATTGTGGGTGCTTCTAATTTGCTCGCTCTCTCTCCTTGTTTAATGTTTACGAATAAGAAAAATAATTTATTGAAAATGACATAAGTTAGTAGTAGCATAGAGTAAAGTGTAGTAGTAGTAAATGATGTGAAGTAGAAGAAACATAGTCAGATTGTCCAAAAAATATATAAAAAATGTAACCTTGCTGAGTTTCTTGCCGGATTCTTCTCAGTTGAAGGCCGAGTTGTGAACCGGTGGTAACTTCAGTAAATATGACCTTCATAAGTGCCCTTCTGGGGCCTAAATTGAATAAATGGCTTTGACTTTGACTTTGAAGCCTTTGGCTCCCAAACTAGTTATCTGTGATTCAAGAATCCTCGAGGATTGTCCTCTCCCAACTTGTGCAACTTAAATAACGTCAATAACCAAAAAAATTCAAAAACTATTAAATTCAATGGTACTTCTATCAAATTGCAGCGAAGTGTAAACACTAAGCACTGGTGTGGATATAATAAAATGCATGTATCACGTACCTTTAGAATTTTGTGAATAAAGCATATTCAAGGCTTTTTCAAATGTCAGCGCTCTGTATAGTTGACTGCTGAAGCTGAATAAAATTCAAAACTTTTTGAAGTTTTTATCAAACGTTCTATTTTAAAAAAGGTAATTTAAAAAAAAATCGACATCAGAATACACTAAAAAGTGTGAAATAACTCTAATCTGACACTGATTTGAAGTCAGCGAAATATTTTCAATCGAAATGCTCTTTCGCTGATTTCAAGTGTATTCTGAAGTCGATTTAATTTTGACGTGAGTCAATAATATTTTTGAGTATCAACCCATATCAACCCGGTTACTTATGTATGATTTCGCATTTTACTGAAAATAATTATTATCGTGCAAATAAAACTAGTAAAGTGTATGTTATAGACATTGTCACTTGTTCGGTGATTAAATGTTATGTGAATAGAAAGAAATAACCCACATGAATATACGTTTCACAGGTACCTTAGTACAGTATTACCCAACTTATATGGCGCGTCGTGAATCTTCGTTCGCACAGAAAAGAAAGTATGGCCCCGAAGATTAACGAAAGAATGATTAAAACTTACAATCAACCTTAGATCACTACTATAAGGTTCATAATACACTGCAGCTGTTAGTTCCGTCTCACTCGCAAGCTCCGCACGCTCCGCACGGCGCGCGCTAACATGACAGCAGCAGTCGGCCAATAGCGTTTCCCGTGCTTTGAAAATGTATCTTCTGCGCAGGTACATCGTTAAGCCATATTAATTGGGTACTACTGTACGTATTTTTGTTTTAAACCTTAAGCCGGCTTTTCACTATGGGAGCTCGTCATACATTTGAAATAGGAGAGGTCGCATCGTTACAAATTTGCTAAGTATCTGTCAGCCTTCACTCATCCAATAATAAAAGTCAAAGGATTATTAAGTCGTCAGAAATTGTAACACGGATTCCTTTTGAGCTATTTTTACTTTTCTCATTAATTTCGACGTTTCTGTAATGAAATAAGGAAGCGAATTGTACGGAAAAGCAAATAATTAGTATTCGGATTATCTTTGGCAGATAATGTTTTAACCAGTGAGAGAGTCAATTATAGCATTCATTCAACCCGCAGTTTTAACCATTTAACCCGTACGTCATTTAGCGTTAAAAGCTGGGTTAAAATGACGCCCCATTGGTTTAAATTATTAATTTTTAACACAGGTTGATGCAAGCGGACCATAAGGAAACTCATTCGACCAGGAAAGTACTAATAACATTATAGAATGGCAGTAGCTCTATGCTAAGATTTGCTTATCCTTTCCAAAAAAACATTGCTTTAATGCTGAAACATACAGCCTGCGTGATGGTTAGCAGTTACCGGAGCCATGGTCGCTTGCAACACACGGGGCATCACGCGCAGTCACGCGTTACCGACCCTTTCCCCCTCCCCAATGAGCTCTGGCAACCTTACCCACGCAGGAACACAACATAAAGTTATTTGGCTGCGGTATTCTGTAAGGTGGAGGTCCTTCCCCAGTCGAGCTACTCTTTGAGCGAATAAACGTTACGCTCTACCAAGTTCAAACCAAGACCTTCGTGATTGCACTGAACTACCATTGTCTGAAATTGCGTAAGAAACCTTTTATTTTTTACAATTTCAGCATGCCGTGGAAGCTCTTCAAACTTTAATGAACTGGGACGGTGTACCGATGCCTATGAACATCCGTCAGCAACAACCTTTGAACGACAGGAAAATATTTATGTTCAATTAGCTTTTTATGTTTAAGCTAGACAATAAATCAGATTATAAAATTGATGTCAATATTTTTCATGTAAAACTAGTTTTGCAGTCATTTTTGTGTGTTTTTATACTACTAAAGTAGCAAAAAAGCATACGGCCCGCCTGATGGTAGGCAGTTACCGTAGCCTATGGACGCTTGCAACGCCAGGGGTATCACTCGCGCGTTTCCGATCCTGCAGAAATCTCTTCATACCCTTTTTGAAGAGCCCCACGCTGAGTACAGCAACTGGGGTTCTTCATCTTCATGAACTCCCCGCCGTGGTTTTCCCAAAGTACCTTGGGAAAACCACGGCGGGGAGCTCATTCTACAGCCTGAGCGTCCGCGTTAGGAAGCCCCTTTGAAACCGCACAGTACGAGACCATTATGTATACAGGGTTACTTGTAATTCCCCATGACTGCTTAACTACTACTGGTAACTTCAGAAGCTCAGGGCCTAAATTTTACTAATGGTCTTTGACTTGATTTTGATTTGAATTAGCCTTAAAGGGTACAAATATTAGTATAGGACTAACTTCTACCGCTACCTTTTACCATAGCACCATTTACCATTGACAAGAGAGAAGAGATATCATCACACATTGGAACCAAAATGTCCTCGCACTGTGCGGTTTCAAAGGAGCTTTCTACAGCAGGCGCTCGGATTGTGGAATGAACACCCCACCGTGGTTTTCCCAAGGGAGTACAACATGGGGTCTCTTCAAGAAGGGTGTAAAGAGATTTTTGCAGGATCGACAATGCGCGATTGATACCTCTAGCGCTGCAAGCATCAATAAGCTATGGTGAACGCTTCTATTAGGTGGGCCGTTATGCTACCTTAGTAATAAAAATAAGTTCTTTGATAAAAAAAAAACATTTTTTATAAAAGTTTTTTTTAGTGACTATACTTTTTGTTGACTGTACTTGCATTGTCATCCAATATAATAATGTATACCAAATATCAAGTCAATCCGACTACTGGAAGTGGGTGAAATTCGACTTGCAAGATTCCACCCGAACAAACATACATTGCAAGTTAAATAAAAGCTTGTAAAAACTAAAAATAAACGATGCTGATACATTTTCATCGCAGGTCGTTTGTATGAAAAGTAATTTTTTTCAAGTCCTTATATCTTCGCAGGTAAGATAAGAGTAATCTTGTATAGATAAACAATTTCTCTTTGCCCAAATCTTGTGATGTTACGAAATGTAATACTATTAACGATGTCAATCATTAACAAATCTAATAATCTAAACCAAATTATATTCTCGAAAAGATTTTCGTTAATGCACAAAGCTTTACAGCTACTTTGTGAACGATAACTTATAAAATGGCTTCTTTAGAAGTAGATTAAAAGTAATTGACGTATCCTTGTTCGTAATAAGATACTTATAAAAAAGATAATGTCATTCTGTATCGATTGTCGATGAAATTTTAATTAGGAATGCACTGTGCCTTGATCTAGATAAAGTGCAATTCCCTGAAAACGATTCTAGTAGTTTTATTGTTTTCACTTAATAATAGTAGCCTACTTATACCACAGTCTATAAAACTATACTTATACTATGGATACCGGTTAACTGATGTACTACCCACATAATATATCAATTTCAAAAATGTATATTGTATGTATATACATTTTCCAGACATTCAGAACAAACAGACAAATTAATTCACACGTTTGTCCGTCAGTGGCTATGGCTGGCAGTGTTAACCTCACAAACATTTAATGAGAATATTATTTTGTACTAAAAAACAGTTAATAATGTTTTTTTTTTTTTACTTTTCTGACTCAATTATTTTTTTATTTTATTTATATTGAAAACAAACAGCATACAATAACTTAAACAAGTAGAAGAAATAGATACTAAAAGCAATACAGTTTTCATAGTTTTATTACGGAAGCTAACGTAATATTTAAATTCCAATAAAAGTTGTAATGAAAACTAAACTTAATTCTGCTAATAATACGGTTTATTATGCTGGTGTAAGGTTTCAGTATCTATTCGTAATCTTATCGATAATAACGTGTCGAGAACCATCGATAATAGTTTGTGACAGCACGTGTGTTATTTTAGCGACACTATTTTAATATCTGAAACTTTATAAAGATAAAAAATGATAGATCTGCGAAGCGTACGGAAGATTAAGAAAATATTATTGTAGTAACATGACATAATCAATTACGGTACCTTGATCTTGGCATTACCTATTCCATGAGTGAGTTTATAAAATTATAACAGGGATTCATGAAAATCACTCAATCCGGCGATATTTACTGTGCTTTTTTTTATACTTTAAACTATAATTCCTTAAATATTATCAATAGATTATAATAGGTAGTAATATTAGGCTCTATTCACTCGTACCACAACCACACTACGACCGCAACCACATCACAACCACATCACGTGGGCGGGCGCTAATTTGTAAGAAAATGTATAGTTGTATTCACACCACCACATTTTCCGTCACTACCGTCGGTGGTCGGGGTACTTGACACCGACCACCGACCACACCGCGGCGGCGGCGCGGCGTCGCAACCACAACGCAACCACCAGCGACACCGGGAACTAGCGGTAGAAACATTTTAACATTTTGTAGCTACCACAACGCAACCGCAAAAAGCCGCAGTGACAGTATTCACACGTAACCACAGCTTGACTATATTTTGTCGCGACACTGTGGTATGGTTGCGGATCACTTCAGAGCTAAAATAATGTTTAAGTTAATAAAATAAATAATTAAAGAAATCAAAAACCCGACTGCAAAAAAGACAATTTAAAGCAATTGATACAAGATTGAGAATAGAAAACAAAATTAAAAAAACTATACACAAAGTAAACTCTACTTCAGTTTAACCTTTATTATGAGCTGAAAGCCTAAGTTAAATACCCGCATTAAGTTTAGTAGCTAGCGGAACCTATAAATCTTTCGGTTTATAATTTGCAATTGGGTATTCATTGACAGTCGGGTAAAATAGTATATTACTCACCTAGGGCAGGAAAGTAAGAGTCTGAGGCTTTCTTATTTCGTGCCCAAGGTGTGTATACTATTTTTCTCCTCGACGGAGGCGGAAAGCGGCATTTTCGTTTAGCGTAGCGGCGCCCGGAGAGGAGAAAAAATACTATCATAATGATTTGTAAAAATGCAACCATCTTAAAAGCAAAAAACAAACTGTGAATTTAATTACAATCTGTATATCAAATACATACGCCATAATAAGAATTATCAAATAAATAAAATAGGCCATTATTATAAATGTGGACATTGAGAAAATGTAACTATAATTTATTTTGTAGTATATTATTCCTAACATGATAATATTACCCTTTCAATCATACTAAAAGAGAACTGTGTAAATCATTAAAATTCCAGGAAGACGGCTATCTTTTTTTTTTTAATTAAATGGGCTTGCGTTTGGCCACTGACCCGCCCATAAGGGGCGATGACGAAGCCTAAGATGAAACACGCTTACCCAGAAGACCCCTATTCACTCTGGCCTTGAAAGTACCTAGATTGTAGGGATCTTAGTCTAACTAAGGAATTCCGTGACACAATCTATGTAATAAATTTTATTTGTGTCCAAATGCTAATCCCTGTTATTTAATAACGTTGTCAGACAATTGTCAAAAACAAGATAACGCATCACTATCTAATCTAAATCGTCACAACTCCAAATCAATTTGTTTTTCGAACCAACATAATCTAAAACCGGACGTTTTTGGTGTGAAAAGAAAATTTATTCATCGAATTATTATAAAATATTTATATGATGGAGAATAGAATAGTGACACTGGATTCGAGATGCTTGAGAGTAACACCAAAAAAGACTGCTACTTCTGACGGTATGTATTTATTAAATAATTTGCACCTTTATTTATCTATATATATAAAATTCAAAGTCCTGACTGACTGACTGATTGACTGATATATCAACGCACAGCCTAAAACACTGGTCCTAGAGACATGAAATTTAGAGGGTATATTCTTTGTGAAGAGTAAGATTCCACTAAGAAAGGGTTTTTCGAATATCCACCCCTAAGGGGGTAAAATAGGGGTTGAAAGTTTGTATGAAAGTCTGTCAGTTTCGAAGTTAGGATCTTAAAATTTTGTGTATACGCTGAAGATTTAAAATTAATGAATATGTGTGTAATGTTGGGCGTAATGAAACGACTGATCAATCTGGAATCCGCTTTATTACTGACTTTATTGTGACTCCCCTGGTGTTGCAAGCGTCCATAGGCTACGGTAACCGCTTACCATCGGGCCGTATGCTTGTTTGCTACCTAAGTAGTATAAAAAAAAAAGACTAACCATTCTTATATAATACTTATTCACTACTACACCACATGTGTCTCTGCTGCGTTTTTAATAAATCCGCCCTCGAAGCGGGATGAAGTTGTTTTGTTTTATTGTTGTAGAAAAATATGTTATTTGATTCCTGTAGGCCACTCGGGCGAAGCCGCGAGCAGAAGCTAGTTTCTTATATAGATTTCAAAATCGTCAGATTTTATGCCAAGCATAGCTTGGTCGTATGTTACGTTGTTATGTTACCCACCAAAGTAACCCCACCTCCTCCAAAGCTCAAGTCAAGGATTCGAACCCTTGAAATTAGACCTCATTAGCACTGAGCTATCGCTTTACTATCAAATAAAAAAGTTTTGTACAAGTGGATCATCCCTGACAATAGATTCGTATAACCATATTGAGGGGATTATTAAATACAATAGATTATTGCGAAATTGATTACTTTCAAACAAAACCTTTTCATCCCAAAACACATCAATAATACATTTTAAACGAATATTGTTTTTTTTACTCACTTTGCCAATATTTTATTCAAACATGAACCTTGGGACGTTGTTGATTATTCCGAAGGCTGATTAATTTGCGTCATTAATCTATATTAAGGCTCGTTTCGTTAGTATAAAAGAGTAGCACGAATGGATAAATCATATGTGTGAAATTACAGTGAATTCAGAAAAATAACGCAAGTTTATAAAAGTAGGCTGGTATACGAGCCATGCTAAAACCTTATTAGCTTTTTTAATGTCTTCTAAAGATAATAAAACTGACCTAATTTAAAGTTATGTTTACAAAAGTGTTGAGCCTAAAAGGAGTTATACAAAAACGATAAGTAATCCAATAAACAGTTTCAGATATTTCCTATACGTTACAGTATTATCACAGTGATAAAGGCTTAAATATGGATAAATAAGACAACAGCCCAAGGAAAGGAAAACCTAGACTTCCAAGGTTGTTTATACGGGAAGACAGCTGAAATAAGTTCCAGGGGGCAATACAGTAGGCAGGCATACTAACTAGTAAACGTAATTGTATGTGTGATACATACAATTGCTGTTACGACGCAGCTAAGCTTTGTGTGTGTCGGTTCTGTACGTACTTATGGTATATACTTTTGATCAATTACTCTCACATGCCCCTGTACCCGCTGAAATAGCCAGAACTGGAGTAAAAAGTTCTTAATAGGGCCCCAGATATCCATGTCAAACACCATACTTTAGCCACAAGTTACTACTGTGACTTTTATTTTTATTTTTTTATACCACTAAGTGGCAAGCAAGCATACGGCCCGCCTGATGTTAAGCGGTTACCGTAGCCTATGGACGCTTGCGACACCAGGGGTATCACTAGCGCGTTGCCAACCCTGCAGAAATCTCTTCACACCCTTTTTGAAGAACCCCATGCTGTACTCCATTGGGAACTCCACGGCGGGGAGCTCATTCCACATTCCAAGCGCCCGCGGAAGAAAACTCTTTTTAGCCTGCACAGTTCGAAACAATTCTGGTTTCGATGTGTGAGGATGGACTTCCCGTCGATGGCGAGAGTTGCGATGGTGGAAGGTAGCCGTGGGCATCAAGTTGAACAATTCCTTAGAACACTCTCCTTTGTACAAGCGGTAGCACACACATAAGGACGCAAAGTCTCTCCTTAGACTGATTTTATGAATAAACGTAAGTCTATACATAGGTAGTTAAAAAGAAACTATGGGATGAAACATAATTATGAAACCAGATCATCAGCTTATTCTTATTAAAACCACTCAAGCAGTAAAATTAAAACATAGCTGTGTGTTATCACTATATCTTATCTTATCATTCTATATATAATTTATTACTACAAAAATAAACGATTTTATACGAGCCAATCTTAAAAATCACTGTTGCATAACGAAATCCTCAAAGGTGCCTTATATTACTAAGACCTATTAGCTTCCAGTCTATAAGTATAGACCCTATACTTATAGACTGGAAGCTAATAACGTTACCTGATATAGGTAAACATGCTGAATCTTCCCTATTTATTATTTCCCTTTTCAAAGCCCTAATGGTTACAGTGTAAGTCTGCAAAGTTTTGTTACATTTATCTGGAGGAGTACTTCAACACAAGGTGAAAACAAAGGAAGTTCATTTTTATACATGACTTATAACTCTTTTAAGAGAATAGTTAATATAATAATGCTATTTTTTTTCATTCGTTAGACAGGTCTGAGTTTGTTGTTGATTCTGCGTCATGGCTACGACTTCTAAGCCATATTTTTTGTCTGATTTATTTATTTGAAAATTGCCGGGGTTTACAAGACATTATGTTCAGTCATTAAACTCTCCCTCTGGGTCAGCCGGGCTATTGCGTATCTTTGGTGGTAATCGTAGCGAACACCATTAATGATTTCATCCAATGACTAGTACGACGATGACTATTCGTGGGCCCTGATTGGATGACATAAATTAAGGGTTCGTTACAATTTCCACAAAAGATACGTGGTGGAGCCCCTGATCCGGGATGGTATACCTACATGTATCTTTAGTCTTTTGACAGGTGAGTTTATTCACATGTGCAGATCGCTGATGTTTTGGCCAAAAGGGGAGAACATATTCTTCACCTTCAATTTATGATAGTAAATATTTTACCATTATATTACTCATTTTTTCAGCTGAACAAATTTCAAAGCTGAGAGCATCGCAGTCACCTATAGCTATCTCGCTTCAACGGTGCCCTACGTGGACATCATTGGACCCACTCCAGTTCAAAGGATATTGGGATAGTAAGGGAAAGGGAGTTCTCCTCAATACTGGATCTACTGGTAAGATCAAATAAGATTTATATCACGATCACTCCCTCAATTCCCTCCAATATAGCGAGGAGGGCGATGGCTGCCACACATGTCATACTTGTGAACAGGTGCTGCTTGTGGGGGCTGGTCTGCTTAAGTTTGCTATTTATTTATTAGAGTCAGACTTTTCATAAGTGCCTGCGAAGGTCTATTTGAATAAATGATTTTTATTTTTTAATGTTTGTTCCTATTGGTTTTATTAGAACCAATAACGTAACTACGTATGCTATGCCCTGCTTAAAACTACGTTTGCGAAATAAAAGTATTTGCCCTACAGACGCGAACATTAACTTGGTACCCAATTAAAGTTAAATATCGTACAGCAGACGTACCGTTAGCATTTATGTTGGTAATTTGGGTATTGACAACTCATTGTGCACAGACTTTCATCATCAGCCTGTGGTCTTCCACTGCTGGACATAGGCCTTTCCCAATAGTCGCCACATTTTCCGGTCCTTCCCATCCACCAACCGCCCGCCAAGGTTCGCAGGTCATCGGTCCACCTAGCGCGGGGGCGTCCTACACTTCGCTTGCCTGTGCGTGGTCTCCAGGCAAGAACTCGTTTACCCCATCGGTTATCCGTTCTGCGACAGATATGACCAGCCCAGTTTTAGTTCTCCGCCGGATCTCATCGTTGCAAACTCTGTCCTCGAGAGAAACCCCGAGCTCTTTCCATTGCCCGCTAAGCGACTTTAAACTTGTGGATCAGGCCAACTGTCAAAGACCACGTTTCAGCGGCATACTTAGGTCATCACTGGCAGGACACAGACTTAACAAGGGGAAAATATTCTCAGATATTGCAAATTTCATCGCATAACGTGCATATTGATTTGGAACTTAATTGCAATAATGCAATAAGCAATAATGCAATGCACTCATAAGAGTGTTCTAAGATTATAGGTATCTAGAAATAGACCCCCTATTAAATTTCGCGACTGTATATCTACGGAGCTAAAGCTAATCAAAACTTATATCAAAATCTATAACAGAAAATTAGGAAATAAGTAAAGTTTATGGATTGAAGAAATTACTCCTTAACGTCTTTCTATTAATAACTGGAGATTCGGTCCGATTCAACCTGAAATTAAAATTAGGCAACTCTTTGCTATCTTTTACACAAAGATATAAACCAATCAGTTAAGTTCATTGTCATTCATCATTATTAATAGACTTACATTCATATAGACTACCCTGATGTAATAGGGTGCCATAATTAATCAGGAATAGCATAATCTTTACAAGAATCATGAATAAATTAATGAAAATCCGCATTAGCCCCCGTTGACTTAGGCTGAAAATTAAGATTACTGTTTTCATCACTGGCATTTAGCAAATTTCTAATGTTTCTCTGTAACGTGTAAAAAGGTATGAAATAACTCTAACCTGACACTGATTGAAGTCAGCGAAATATTTTCAATGGAATACGTCGTGCTCTTTCGCTGACTTCAATACCTTTTAGTGTATTTGGAAGTCGATATAATTTTTTTAAATTACTTTTTATTTCATAATTTTTAGTTTTTCTTAAATGCACTAGAGTTTGACCAAGGTTTTGAGATGTTTTTCCTGTGACACCACACCCGTAGCTCGTATCAATAAGCCAGGCCGTCACACATATTTGTCCATATCTTGAAAGCTACTGAACCGATTTCGATGAAACTTGCACTGTTCCCTAAGTTGAAGTAAATGTAAATCAATAAAAAAGAATAGTTACAATCCGATTAATATCTTCGGAGATATGCGTGGACAAACATACATACATACATATACTATGAAATTTATTATTTGTTTGAAAGCCCTAATAGATCACCATATGTGAATATATTGCAGTTCCAATAATATTACATACATACGTGTCGAATTGATAATCTCCTTTTTTTTAAGACGATTAAAAACATAACCCAAACCCTGTCATTGCTTCGCGTAGCCGAGTACAATTAAGTACCTACCTATGTTGTATAACACTCGGAATCACACATAATTTAATTAAATAGTCACACAAATATAAAAATCTCTGAACATTATCTATATTATCATTGCTAAAATGATTAGATAAGATAGCGCCGGTACACTGTGTAATATTTCAAGTTTATCAAAGTTCAGTGGTTTATCTTATATAAGGAAACAATAAATACAACTTTTTGTGTTCCTGCGCGTGAAAAAGCCAGAGCACATTGGGGAGGGGGGAAGGGTTGGTAACGCGTGAGTGATGCCTCGTGTGTTGCAAGCGTCCATATGGCTACGTAATCGCTTACCATCAGGCGGGCCGTATGCTCGTTTACCGACATAGTTGTAAACAAAAATTTTGATACATTGAATAAAGACAAAGACACTTCTCCAAAAAAAAGTATGATTTCAGCATACTTCACATTTGATTCTGATATCCGGCCGACACTCCGTGGAGGGCCACTGATTGGCGAGTACATCTTCGAACAGATGCACTTCCATTGGTCTGTCGATGACTTCACTGGATGCGAACACGTGCTTGATGGACACGGGTAAGCATTTAGTACTCCAAACAGCGGTAGGACTAGGTTAACACTCCCACTAAGTTGCGTTACACCTTATGCAATTAAATGCTACAAAATATGCAACCTTATAATGAAACTAGTCGTTTCGGGATTTCACCCGCGGTGAATTTGGATTTAACATACGTGATGCCTATAACTTTGACAATCATAATTTTCTAAATCTGGTAGTTCTTAAAATATGTGCGTTACAACATACAATTTCTTCTGTAGTGGTATAGATACCACACAAAAATAAGAATTAAGAATATTAACGTTGTGCATTTTTGAAACTAGACATTTTTAAGTTAAAAAGTTAGTTCAAGATACATGTACAGTCGAGGACAAAAATAAGTATACACCACCAAGCCTCATAAAAAGTAGCCGTTCACATTATCATAGATATGGGAACATACAAAAGTTCAAAAATAAGTAAACACTGTTGGACAATTATGTATGTAAACAACATGTTCAATAATATATATCCATGTATCAAATCATTAATTTGTGAACAATCAAAATACCATAAATATGTATTCATCATTATAGTCAAAAATATGTAAACTCATTGAAGTCAAGGCCTTCATGGAATTTAATTGAAAAACGGTAGGTATTTGAAAAAAGTTTTTAAAAAAATCAATAATTTTGTGTTCGGACACGTTGGTAGTTTCGCGCTCGCGATGTTGTCAGCTCGTGCGCAAGCTGGCTGGCAACGTCGCCTACCGCATGATGTGATCAAGTCGTTGAGAAAGGTAAAGTTATTGTCGCTCCCTGTAACAGGGCACTCACTGAGCAATTTCAACAATTCGTCGTGACATATTTATTCATGATTATTATTTCAAATATTTTGAATTAGTAGATACGTAGCCGTAGCCGTGTTTGGGATTGTTAGAATTGTCGTGAGATGAATATTGGCCATATATGGTTTTCAGAGTCTGATGATGGAGTAGGAGGGTGGACACTGGAACTCCATAACGGAGCAACGTATCCCAGCCATGTTTTGGGGTTGTTGGAATTGTCGTGAGATGAACTTTGACCATATATGTTTCTCAGGGTCTGATGATGGAGTAGGAGGGTGGACACTGGAACTCCATTGCGGGGCAACGTAACCTAGCCATGTTTGTGGTTGTTGGAATTGTCGTGAGATGAACTTTGACCATATATGGTTTTCAGGGTCTGATGATGGAGTAGGAGGGTGGGCACTAGAACTCTATAGCGGGACAACGTATCCTAGCCGTGTTTGGGGTTGTTGGAGTTTTCGTGAAATGAACTTTGACCTTATATGGTTTTCAGGGTCTGATGATGGAGAAGAACGGTAAGCACTGGAACTCCATAGTGGAGTTGAACTTTTTAGATACTGGTCCGATTGCTCTCAAAATTGATATTTGAGAGTCCTCGGGGTCACAAAACAAGAATCTATCCTCAAATTTTTGAAAAAGTTTTCGCCATTTTTGACTTTTGAGATACTGGTCCGATTGCTCTCAAAATCGATATTTGAGAGTCCTCGGGGTCACAAAACAAGAATCTATTATCAAAATTTTCAAAAAGTGTCCGCCATCTTGAACTTATTAGATACTGGTCTGATTGCTCTTAAAATCGATGTTTGAGAGTCCTCGGGGTCACAAAACAAGAATCTATCCTCAAAATTGTGAAAAAGTGTTCACCATTTTGGACTTTTGAGATACTGGTCCGATTGCTCTTAAAATCGATATTGAAGAGTCCTCGGGGTCACAAAACAAGAATCTATTCTAAAAAGTTTGAAAAAGTGTCGGCCATATTGAACTTTTTAGATACTGGTCCGATTTCTCTCAAAATCGGTATTTGAGTGTCCTCGGGGTTACAAAACAAGAATCTTTCCACAGAATTTTCAAAAAGTGTCCGCCATGTTGAACTTTTTAGATACTGGTCTGATTGCTCTCAAAATCGATATTTGAGAGTCCTCGGGGTCACAAAACAAGAATCTATCCTCAAATTTTTGAAAAAGTTTTCTCCATTTTTGACTTTTGAGATACTGGTCCGATTGCTCTCAAAATCGATATTTGAGAGTCCTCGGGGTCACAAAACAAGAATCTATTATCAAAATTTTCAAAAAGTGTCCGCCATCTTGAACTTTTTAGATACTGGTCTGATTGCTCTCCAAATCGATATTTGAGAGTCCTCGGGGTCACAAAACAAGAATCTATCCTCAAATTTTTTAAAAAGTGTTCGCCATTTTTGGCTTTTGAGATACTGGTCCGATTGCTCTCAAAATCGATATTTGAGAGTCCTCGGGGTCACAAAACAAGAATCTATTATCAAAATTTTCAAAAAGTGTCCGCCATCTTGAACTTTTTAGATACTGGTCTGATTGCTCTCAAAATAGATTTTTGAGAGTCCTCGGGGTCACAAAACAAGAATCTATCCGCACGAACACTTTTTCAAAAATTTGAATTTTTAAAAAAGTGTTCGCCATTTTGGACTTTTGAGATACTGGTCCGATTGCTCTCAAAATCGATATTTGAGACAAGGGTCTCTCAAAATGGCGGACACTATTTTAATTTTTGAGCAAAGATTCATGTAATGTGGCCCAAGGGTCTCTCAAATATCCATTTTGAGAGCAATCGGACCAGTAACTAAATAATTCAAAATGGCGGCCCCTTTTTTATTTTTTTGCAAAGAATCCATGTTATGTGGCCCAATGGTCTCTCAAATATCCATTTTGAGAGCAATCGGACCAGTAACTAAATAATTCAAAATGGCGGCCCCTTTTTTAAATTTTGAGCAAAGATTCATTTTATGTGGCCCAAGGGTCCCTCAAATATACATTTTGAGAGCAATCGGACCAATAACTAAATAATTCAAAATGGCGGACAATATTTTAAATTTTGAGCAAAGATTCATCTTATGCGGCCCAAGGGTCTCTCAGATAACCATTTTGAGAGCAATCGGACCAGTAACTAAATAATTAAAATGGCTGCCACTTTTTACCAGTCTGATGGTTAAAGAGAAAAAAAAAAAACAAAGTTGAACTTTACGTAAGTACCAAGTATTTATTAATTTATAAATAATGTAGTATTTTCAATGTACGGATTATTTTTCTAATATTTTTTTTGATTACTAATGACCTATACATATATGTATACATCCATCTCTAAAAATATACGCCAAGACTTTAGAAGGACCTTATTATAATTATATTCTATGGATAACCCACACTAACAATTTTTATAGGATTGAGATATTTTTTTGTGGGTTATAATTTCGAAGTTATTTTGACCCATATAATATTAATCCTTATGTAATTTAGTAAGTTAGTCACGATGGACATTTAATGGAGATAAAGTTTGCTCTTTCTTTATCACAGATTTAAAATTAGTAAGACACAGTATTCGCGATACCGTAAAGGGGCGGGCCGAGACGGGCGCGGACGCGCAGATCGCTCGACACCACACGACACGAAGAAGGGGCGGGTCGCTAGTTCAAATTAAAAGTGTAATTTATGAAACAAATGACACGCAAATGACGTCATGCCCTGTTCTAAAGACATCACAAGACGTAAATATTTAATAATGTGTGCAGCGATATATACAGGGCGAATTTTTATTTCTAGCTAGTGTGGGCAACTTCTGAACTACAGGTCTTAGAGAAAAAGGCTGAAAGGAACCCCGAGCTGAATTTTGAAGAAAATTAAAATGCCATTAAAATTTATTTTAAAAAAATATTTTTTTTTCGAAATTCTGCTTCTACGTCACAATATGAACAAAATTATGTAAGACAATCTTGCTCTCAAGTTGCTAGAAGTTATCCAAAATATTATTTTATATTTTCCTTGACCATGGTTTTATGCTGCGTAATTTGACGAAGTGGAGCAGATCTCGCAGGGACCTCACTATGTTTAACCATAAAGAATTGGCTCTTAGCATTCTGACAAAAAATTTAAGGTTAATTTTGATAACTTCTAGCAACTTCAGACCAAGATTATAATTTTGTTCGTATTGTGAAGTAGAAGTAGAAAAAGAAAATTTATTTTTTATTTTTTTAACGGCATTTTTATTTTCTTCAAAATTTAGCTCGGGGTTTCCTTCAGCGTTTTTCTCTAAGACCTGTAGTTCAGAAGTTGCCCTCACTGGCTAGAAAAAAAAATTCACCCTGTATATGTAGGTACTACATAATATATCAATGAATATTGTGTGATCTTCAGTGTCATCATTGTTCAGATGGTTGTATACATATTTTTGGCACATTGAGTGGTAACAATTTTATGCATCTTTCAGGGAATACATATTTTTACTTTATCTAACGTGTACATATTAATGATCGTGTCGGGTACATATTTATGTTGTCTATATTGTTTACATATTTGTTAGCATTTGAATGAGTACAAATTATTGGAGCTTTTTATGATTACTTCTTTTTTATAATGATACGTGTATACATATCTTTGTCTTCGACTGTACATATAATACTTTTCAATAATATTTTTTATTAATTTAAAATGGGAACAAAAATGGTATCTAACTTCCGGCTTGCTAGAGAATACCTATTATAAGAATTTGAACATAACCCCAGTCTAAATACAGTCGAATTTGCAACTAATCTCCCTCCGTCTTACGAATTTTCGATCAGAGTCACGTGACATGTGACGCGAGATAACATTTTTTACACATCCCAAAAAGTGCACAACGCCGCTAAAGAAGTTTTCACTTTAAAAATATCTTATCTAAGTCATAAAATAATAAATCCAACATTCCACGGCAGTAAGTACGTATCGTTTCCTTTAGAACCGAATTGTATCGGAACAAAATGCCTACGAAGTCATATCACATGAGGTAAAAACAAAACCATCGACTCAAGGCTTTACTTTCATTACTGGTGATGTAGTTGTTTTTATTAAATCTAGAACGTATATTCTGAATTTAATAAAAACAACATAGTATTCTGGGCTTCAGATCCTTTCAGGCATTTGGTAGACGGGAGTAATATAACACATTTGGAAGCAGAGAAAATCCAACGAAACATACTTACGTAATTTATTTTACAACATATTTGTTCTATTCTGACGATGACGGATCGGATTTATTATAATAATATATATTATAAGAAAATAACATTATTATTCTACAAGAGAAACAGTAAAGCTGTTAAAATACGTAGTGTTTTATCTTTAGGAAATTATGTTGATTTAGTATCTTCTAGATAAAACGTATTTATAGATAATGTTGGATTATTTAATTTCCTGCGACATTCTTTACACATGGTCATGCGATTCCATAGCAGAGCTACTATAAAATAACTATCACATTAAGTCCCAAAGGCGATGGTAGCTCAGTGGTAGTGACGTTGGATGCCGAATTGGAAGGTCCCGGGTTCGAATGCTACAATGAGCTAGAGCTTTCGGTAAAGAAGAAACCATAGCACGTGGTAGGGTAATTTGTAGTACCCACCTGGCTGGCTACCACCCTCGAGTTGAAGCCAAGGCCAAGCATCTATCGGTGTATTTCGACAGCTGCATTTGAGAGCCAGTTCATCTAGGCTTTGTGTACTCACCACTTTCGGCCACATCATCACTTATCATGGTATGATTGCGGTTAAAAACAGCCCTATACATACCTAGTAAAAAAAATAAGAGATCTGTAAAATAAATTCCTATTCCAATTACAGATACGCTGCAGAATGCCACTTCGTCCACTACAATAGCAAGTATGAATCTATAGAAACAGCTGTCGGTCATCCCGATGGCTTAGCAGTTGTTGGATTCCTATTCGAAGTCGTGGCTGCTCCTAACCCTAAGTTTGATAAGCTTGTTGAAGGATTAGAAGGTATCAAGAAGAGGGAACAGTCTGTGCAGCAAACTGCTGGTTTGTGGATTTATTCTATTATGGATAGTAATGCTAGTGGTAAAACTTTTTAAACAATGGTGCTGATTCTGTTGTTTACAAATAAACTAATTTAGTCTCACTATGTCTCTTTCTAACAAAGAACATAAGAAAAGAATGTAAGAAATTTTGTCCTGTCAAATTAGTCCAATGCTTGTTTTCAATATAAATTTAGTCGCCATCTATCGCGGATACGTCTAAATACCCGCCAGAAGATGGCAAAGACTAATTTGACAGCTTTAAATTATGTTCTATCCCTTTTCAATAATGTTCGTTAGAAAGAGATGTGATGGGGCTAAAATTAGTTTAGTGCCATTTACAACCGAATCGGCACCAATATTGACTTTTGTAGGAAAATAGGGTACAAAGACTAAATTTTGAAAAAGAAGTTCCGATAGCTTTTGTAAGGCTTCGTTTTGATTCTTGGTGATGATGAATTAATCGTAATAAGGGCTGATTTCTAAATGGCCAGATAAGCGTTATCTAGCTGTTAATTTAAAATTAGATACATTTTTGTAAAGACTAATCAAAAGAAAAGGTTATCCAAGGTTTATCTAGCGTATGAAAAATCGGACCTTAAATGACCTAACTCGTTACTTAATGTGTGAATCGGGTAATTTAAAGATGTACTTACTACCTTACCAATACAAACCAATTCAACTGGTCTTGTCTTAGACCGTATTTCTTTTCTCATTTTAAAGATTCTAATTTATATTATAAAGAGAAATTTCATGCAGCTCAACCAAAAACTTATCTTCATGTTGCAGAAGCTCTTACATGGATGGCAAGAGACGACCTCCACGAAGGCAGTTACGTAACGTACAAAGGCTCCCTAACAACACCACCCTACACCGAATGCGTTACGTGGATCATTTACGAGAAACCAGTACAAATTGGCTCTGAACAGGTAATTATTCCCGGAAATGTAAATCCATAGACAAAGGGTGATGAAAGGCTGACGTCCTCTATTTGTAGAGCGCACAATTATGATTCCTTTGTAGAGTTTGCAAATTGTAGATCTATTGTAGCTCTATAGCTCTACTACTGTTCCATTCATAGAGTGATAGCATTAACTATCGAAGTTGGAGCAGTTTCCATATATATGTATTCGTAGTGATACACAACACTACACACAACGTACACTAGTTCGTTTACCTTCCTTGTCATTTGTTCTCGCTAAAAGTATCGATAATAAACGAGAAATTGGCATTCATTATATGTATTTTGTCGTTGAAACTATGTACGCGCACTTCGCTTCAAGACATTTAGACCGTACCCATGCTGTCGGACCGTACTCTAGTACAGTCGCTCTATTGATAGTCTAACTCTGTTCAAAAATGCAAATATGTCGGGATTGTCAATGGCGCAGATTCTATCAGGGTAGGTTTCAATGCCCGGGATCTGAGACTAGCGGATTTTCTTGTTGAGAACTCGTATCATATTCAAAGTACTTAGAGAATCAATAGGATTTGTCGTTCAGTAAATAGGAAAGTGCAGCTGACTGTACATTTATAGCGTACGTAAACTACTTCCCTTAGGACGTTTATTAGACAATTGCTACCTTCTGAACTATAAAATAATGTGTTTCGTTTGTCCACAGCTGAACCTCCTGAGACAATTGGAGGGACACGACAGTTTGCCCATTGAGAGGAATGTAAGGCCCACACAGCGGCACCCACCCGGTCACTCGGTCATCTATGTGAAACAAATGAAAGCTAAACTATGAGGATTTGGGATGAAGAATTTGATGCCTACAGCTTTATGGATTCGAGATATAAAAAGATGAACATAAAATGGATTAGATTAAATATTAGATTATTCAGGGCTTATTAAGATTACTGATATAGAACAAAAATTATATAAAAGACTAGCTTCTGCTCGCGGCATCGCCCGCGTGGCCTACAGGAAACAAATGACATATTTTTATACAACAATAAAACAAAACAAAACAACTTCATCCCGCTTCGAGGGTGCAAGTATTAAAAACGCTGAGACACGTATAAATTAATTTTCAATCTTCAGCCTTAACACAAAATTTGAAGATTTACTTCGAATTTTCATACAAACTTTCATCCCCTATTTTACCCCCTTAGGGGTGAAATTTCGAAAAACACTTTCTTAGTGGATACCTAATCTTCACAAAGAAAATACCCTCTAAATGGCATGTCTCTAGGACCAGCGGTTTAGGCTGTGCGTTGATATATCAGTCAGTCAGTCAGTCAGGACTTTGAATTTTATATATATTTTTTTTTATACCACTAAGTCGGTAAACAAGCTTACGGCCCACCTGATGGTAAGCGGTTACCGTAGCCATATGGACGCTTGCAACACACGAAGCATCGCTCACGCGTTACCGACTTTTCCCCCCTCCCCAATGAGCTCTGGCATATATAGATTAACGAGGTAATATTATTTACTTCCCTAGCACAGAAACCCTTCTCACTATCAAATCAAGCTTAGAGGGTGATATGATTCCCTGCCTGCCCTCATATACATAGGATTGACATAAAAGATTGTTAATAATCACGTGATATTTCAATCTGAAATGTCAATCCCATACAAAGCTTGATTGTCGACAACCATCTTGTGTAGGGGGCCTGTGTTACCTAGCATATTAAACTTAATGTAAATTATTCGGGTATATTTTTTAATAATTTAAACTTAAAACACAACAGATAATATTTATTTAGGATAATTAAGTGAAATAGAATCACGAAAATACACGGAAACGAAATTTTAATGGAAACCAAACAAAAACTCTCGGGGCAATTTTAGGATAAACAAGGTGATTAAAGCGTGTATGTAAGTGTTTGTCTTAATTCAGTGAATTATTACACCTGTATACAGTGTATATTTGGTATTTATTTTGTTATGTGTGTAGATTATAAGTTTTGTTATAATAAAATTTATTGTTATCAATTTTGATGTTTAATTGAATTAAAATACATTTTGCATTTTATTCCATATAAAACTCAATCGCAACTAGTTTTTATGTCAACATAAAGTACTGATGACACAGCTGCGAATTCACAAGATTTATTATTAAGATATTATTATTGACAAAAATCAAATTCAATCCATCTATTCAAATCTAAACTACTTAATACTCCAGCACAAAGTTCTATAGTTGTCGCTAAGTGTTCATAAATATGTATATAAAACAAATTACGAATCTTCTGCGACATTATTGGACTCAATGATAAATCGGAGACCGTTTTGCTTGCATCATTTTCCTCTTGACCGAAATTCGCATTTATTTCAATCAAACGATTATATTCTGTATCAAATTTATCAGCTAACTGACCCAACAGTAGTTTCATCGCTCTGTATTTATGTTTTATCAGATCATCTCCTTCATACCACGGTTTCAATAGATCGACATGTGACTCCTTTAGCAACTCAAAATATTTCATTCTCTCATCAAATTCTTTTTCCTTCATTACTTCTCGCCACTTTACTATAGATAAATCCCATTCCTCGCCCGGAACCATTTCTGTGTACCTTTCTCTCATTTTTGCAACTTCTGTCTGATGGTAGAAACAAACAGGATTTTTCATAAGAAACAATTCAGCTTCCAAGAAATAATGGTGGTATGGGTAAATCTGAGGCTCTATTGTCATCGCTTTTTCTATAGCATTATCAATTATACTCGATACAATATTAAATACAGCTTTTCGATTAATTCTCCTTTTGATAATCTTTACACTCATATTATTATAATCTATATTTTCAACCGTATCACCATATAAATTTATAAGTAATTTCTCTGCCAATGCATCAAAAAAGCAAATATTAAATAAGCTTAGTTCCCAAAATTCACTATACATTCCCGGTTTATCCGAGATAAAAGTGAACAGCAAATTTCTACTTTGACCAGGGGACAATACGTCTTCATTTTTATTGAAAAAGAATACTTGGTCATATATATTTTCAGGTATGTAAGGAATAGGCTTCTTTATTTTTTTCCAACAATACCGTAGAGTGACAGTGCCAAGATTTTGCAGAAAGAGTTTGCTTCTACCAGCTCTATTAACAGGAACATTAAAGTAGTAAGTCCAAGAAGTACACGGTTCGTGCCAAATCTCTTTTTGTAAACTTGGTAAATGAGTCAATTTTTGGCCCGGAATTTCTTTATATAATACGGTATTATTTATTCTCATCGCATAAATGCTTCCTAAATGGCAATCGTGCTTATCACAAGATGAGGTAATAACAATTTCAGGCAGCGGCGGCAACTTCTTTTTGGGTCTTTTAGGCTTACCACCTTTTATCATCAGCATACTTGTATCAGGCCTGAAATTGTAGTTATAAATAAGAATATTTTATGTATTATTTCAATAACCAATTTCTCTACTAACATTTGTGACCTACAATACAATAGCATTACAAAAATATCAATATGGAGAAATATTATAATTTATTTGTTACCTGAAAGGATCAATTTTCTGTATCTTATCCTTTAGCTCATTCTCACGCTTAACTCTACACTTTTCATAGTCTGAATTCAGTTTGGAGCATATTTTACGATTTGGAATACCGGACAAGCCTTTTTCTGTTGTTTGGATATAGTCTGGTACACCAATGTGCTCAATTATACGAGGACGACCCATTTGAACGCGAGTCCTGTTTAGTTCGTAGACTGGGTTGCAATAACACCTTTGCTTTAGCCGCTCTGGCTGTTCCCATATGTGTCCTCTTACTGTTGCTTTCTTCTCTACCTGGGCATGTTCTAACGCAATCTTACGTTCTTTATCAACCCGCCTTTTCTCTAATAAGTTCATTGCCAGATCCACAGGCGGTCTCAGAGTAAACTCTCCCAATTTGGTCGTTTCGTCTTTTCTGATTTGTATCCATTTCTCCCAAAGAAGTAATTCACGATCAGGCTTAATTTCATGTTTATCAAGTTTTTCACTTTGCTTTTTTTGCATTGTTAAAAAATATTTAATTTATTTACCAATTGGTGAAACTAAATCGGAATTTCAAGACTACTTTCATAATTTATTTAATAATTATATTTATTTTATGGATCCTTGTTTGACACATTACCATCGTTTGACATATGTTTGACGGTTAAAGACATAATAACCATGATCCATAAACAAACGATGAACAAACGTAACAAACATTCTACGGCACCATGACGATAGATAGACTGCATTTGTCATTTATGTAAATAAAATCCATGGTATAATCGGTATAATACATGATCCAAGAAAACATAAAATCAAAGTCACTATTGACACGATGGAGTCATAAACAACAAATTGGAAAGCTAAATATGTTGTAACAAAAATGATATAGCAGAGAGCGTTTAGCGTTAATGGAACGTATTATCAGTCTAACAATAAAATAATTAGATTTACGAAACGACTTTATATTTTCCATTTAGTTAAGTGACATGACTACTTATCAACACTACTGTTGCTAAGCTACAACACTTTCCCTCAGTTAACTAAGCCAAGCTCTCCTCTGAGATGCATGAATGTTATCCTTGGAAGTGGTTTCGTGAGAATATCCGCGATTTGTTCAGAGGAACTCACTCTTCTAACTTCTAGTACATTATCTGCAACTTGCTCACGCACAAAGAAGTGCCTCAAACGAATATGTTTGGTTCTCTTATGGAACTCAGGGTTGTGAGCTAATTTCACTGCGGCTTCATTGTCGACGCTTAGATATGGTACTGAGCTGAGCGTGGTCAATTCTTTGAATAGCCTTGTAAGCCACACCATTTCTCTCGCAGCTTCGCTTGCGGCGACTAGCTCTGCTTCTGTTGTTGAAATAGAAACGGAAGACTGTCGTTGGCTTAGCCACGATATCGCTCCTCCTGCGTAACGACACAATACTCCGGTTGTAGAGCGTCCTGTGCTGAGATCTCCTCCGTGATCAGCATCACTAAAAGCATCTAAGTATTCCTTTCTTGCACTGGAAGTATATTTTATACCATACGAAATTGTGCCTTTTAGGTATCGCATAATCCTTTTGACTTTAAGCCAATCTGCTTTGGTAGGTGCTTCGAGCTTTCGTGACACTATACCTACTGCATAAGCAATATCAGGGCGAGTCGCAACCATTAGATAGGCCAATGCTCCAACTGCTTCTCGATATGGAAAGTGAGCATCGTCATTAGCTTTCCCTGTTTCAACAGTTTCTTTTTCTATAGGAGTTGAAATTGGGTTACAATTCATCATTCCAAATCTCTCTAATACTTTCTTAGTATATGCTTCTTGTTTCAGTATAATTGAACCATCACATTTCGAAATCTCCATACCCAGATAGAATGAAGCTGATTTCGTAGTTATCTTTATTCTTTGTTTAAGATCATTAAGAAATTCTTCTGCCATCTTTTGATTAGTTGCAGCTATGAGACCGTCATCGACATAAAGTGATAATAGGAGTTTCTTATCTCCTTGTCTTTTTATATACAGACATGTATCTGCACAACTTTGTTTAAATCCGAGTTCTATTAGAATTTCATGAAAACAGTGATTCCAACATCGTGGTGCTTGTTTCAAACCGTAAAGACTACGATTAAGGCGACAAACTCTCTCTGTGCCATCTTCAAAGCCTTCGGGTTGTTTCATATATATCTCTTCTGTTATTTTTCCATATAAAAATGCTGTCGTTACATCAAACTGTACAAGGTAAAGATTTTCTGATGCAGCAACGCTTAAAAGGGAACGAATAGTAGCCATTATTGCTACTGGGCTAAACGTCTCTTGATAATCGATGCCTTCTTTCTGTCGAAATCCCTTCGCCACTAAGCGTGCCTTGTAGCGTTCGATCATACCATCACTGTTCCTTTTCAGCTTGAATACCCACTTGCAAGGTATGCATTTCTTATTGGCTGGTAAATTTTGAAGAGTCCAAGTATCATGCTCCTTTAAAGATGATAGTTCTGTCTTCATTGCAGACATCCACTTTTCTTTATTGTTACTGTTAATAGCCTGTTTAAAAGTTACGGGTTCTTCGCATAATACATGGTTTAATGATGTTACATAATCGTTGAATTTTTCTGGTCTTTTGAGTGAAGATCGATCACGCAGATCATACCTCTGTTCTTGACTTTGGTTGATACTGTCATGAAACTCATCATCTCTGATATTATCATCTTCATCACAATAGCATAATACAATGAATAGCATGTTTGCTCCTTGATTTGTAGGATGAGAGAATTTTGAAGTGATATTCTTGGGTGGTTTTCCGTCTTGGATCCATTTTGTACAATCTCTTACACGGTGTCCTACCTCATGACAATAATTGCACTTCAATTTCTTATCCTTCAACTTCTTATGCTTAGAAGTGCTTGCTGATAAAACTTCCTGATCAGGTAACTTTTTATTTGACAAAGCTCTTTCATAAGCACATAGATGAGTAGTCAGGTTCTCGACAGTCCTCTCAGTTTTCGACATTAAAAGCCAACTGCTGCGAAATGCAAAATATTCTTCACTAAGAGTATCTAAGATTTTACAAACAAGTAGCAATTCCGGTAACTCGTTAGATTTATCTTTAACAATTTCGATATTTAAATCATTCCAGATATTCTTCAGTTTTGACATGTGACTTGCTACGTCGTCTGACGGATCTCGTTTAGCTCCAAAGAATTTCATGCATAAATCATAGGACTTATCTTCACAACTGCCGTCGAACAGCCGGTGTAGTTCCTGCCAAACTTCTCGAGGTGTGTTGAATCTCATCACTTTCTTTAAGGTTTCGTCGTTCATATTGGTGGTAAGGATCAACAGAGCTCTGCTTTCTGCCTTCATGAATTTCGCTAAGGCCGACTCATATGCAGAAATTTGTGCGTCACCTGCGCCTTCTAGCAACACGGGCTTGGTATATTTTCCATCTATTACCTCCATTGCACGTTCTGTGCCACGTAATAAAATAGAAACTTTGTACCTCCATGTCTCCCAATTATTTTTTCCTTCTAGTAGACCGATCTTCACTTTTGCAGAAATAGATTCCATTTTAATAACTAACAGACCATAACCTGATATAGCAGAGAGCGTTTAGCGTTAATGGAACGTATTATCAGTCTAACAATAAAATAATTAGATTTACGAAACGACTTTATATTTTCCATTTAGTTAAGTGACATGACTACTTATCAACACTACTGTTGCTAAGCTACAACAAAAAAATATTATTTATTAATTGAAGATATGTAAATTTCAGTAATATAAATACGCTAACTATGCCAATTCCCATATCACAGCAGACTGGTACGTTTGAATTGAAATACCTATGTACTTCAGTGATAAATATTATATGTCTGTGCCATGATATGACTCCAGTTTGAAATCATATTATCATTTAATAAACTTAATAATAAATATCGATAGATGAAGAACTTGCAGCCAAAGAAGATGTTCCTGTAGATGCTATAATACCACCATATGGATCTCGAGAATGGATTCAATATCTAAGTGAAACAGAAGGCCACCTTCCATCACCCATAGATGTCTCTATTACTGGTTCCTTATCCTATTCTTGTCCAGAACTCAACTGGATTAATTTTGATGTGTACCCTCATAAGATCAAGATGACTAACACTGGATATACCGGTAAGAATAAAGTCCACCTCTATAGTATCAGTATGCCCGATCAGGTTTTTATAACAGTAGTTAGAAATCAATTATTGTTATTTTTAACCGCTTGCCAAAGAGTAACTATCGAATCTCTGAAAGACGAATGATAGGAAATCAGTAGAAAATAATTTAATACCAAATAAACTTGCAAAAGACAGGATAGCTGCATTAAATGGAAACGAGCTGAATATAATAGAAAAACAAATAGTGGAGAATCCTAACTAATATTATAAATGCGAAAGTAACTCTGTCTGTCTGTCTGTTACGCTTTCCCGCTTAAACCGCTGAACCGATCGCGATGAAATTTGGCATGCATATAGCCTATGGTATGGAGAAAGATATAAGCTACTTTTTATCCCGGGAACGCGGGTGAAACCGCGGGGGACAGCTAGTAGTGATATAAGAACCGACCGTATTTCTACTATCTAAAGCGAATACGAATTCTCCAATATTCATCTACGTCAATACTCACAATAACGCTATTCCTACACTAGACAGGGCAGAATGCCTCAAAGGACTGCAGAAGGATAAAACATTGAAATGCAATCATTAGTCACATAGGTATACATTGAATACGATGAATAGGCAAAGTGGAGTAGTTACACAGCGGGCACTAATTAATATGTCTCCATACAAATCTGTGCAATCCTATTAATAAACCAAAAGCAATCTCAAAGAAAGTAGTTATATAAATATTCTAATATAAATGCTGGAACAGTAAATGATAAATTCCAAGGTAGTATAAAAAAATCTTTGCCCATCTGTAATACCAAAGGAAGAAAAAAATACTGATCGTTGCTATATTAATAGCCATTTCCCACGCTGAAAGCGTTTTTGGAAAAAAGTTGCTAATTACTTACTTCATATCTCTACCTATTTGCGTGTCGAATTTCGCCGCGATTAATTCCGTTCTTTCGTGAACTGGTTTCCATACCGCGGTTCCACCCGAGTTCCCGGGTTAAACAGTAGCTTCTGTTTTTCGATTCCATATGCTATCGGGGCGTGCTAAATTTTATCACAATGGTTATGCCCTTTTAGCGTCAAGAACATGGAACAAAATTGTTTTTTCTGTTCCGTGGTCAAGAATAAGAAAAATTTATTTGTAAAATCCAGAATTATCATAGTTACAATGAGAACGATGAAAGTAGTTAAAAATAACTGTGTCGCAACCCTCAACGCCCATTTTCAGACTTTGTATCACACAATACAAAAACATGAACTGGTGACTATATAATAATAAAATTGTATAAAAAAAAGACATTATCTAACAAATTACAATGAGAAATGAGAAGTAAAAATTTTAAACTAAGAAATACCCATTGAGGTGGTGAATGTATGTGAGTGAATTGTGTGTGTATGTATAAGAGTGCATGTGTGTATTTGTGATGTATGTATTGTGTAAGAAGTAAGAAACAAACACACTTTCGTATTTATTGAAGTAGGACATAGTGTGAAAGTAAAATTATTATTCAACCCATAGAAATCCAGAGTCTTATCTTTATTCCCAGTATTAATTGGAGCAAAATGGAAGGCAGAAAGACCATACTTGCAAGGTGGTCCTTTCCTAGAGAAGCATGTAATCTCACAGATTCACTTCCATTGGGGCGCAAACATGTTTGAAGGCAGTGACCACACTGTCGATAAACGTCGGTACCCTGGAGAGATGCAGGTTTAAATATGTTTGACTAATTTACACATCACGGTTCACCCGCGTTCCCGATGAACGCCAAATTTCATCCAAATCCGTTCAATTGTTGAAGCGTGATTGAGTAACAAATATCCATTCGCATTTATAATATTAGTGATAGTGCCTAGCTGTCTCCTGCGGTTTCACTCACGTTCCCGGTATAAAATGTAGCATTAATTATGTCCTTCTTCATACTATAGGCTATCTGCATGCCAAATTTCATGATGTTCGGTTGAGTTGGCTGTTTAAGGCGCGAAAGCGTAACAAACAAACAAACTCACATCATAACACCTCCGCGGTTACAGACCAGTTCCCGAAGGATCGCATGTTTTTCCGGGATAAAAAGCATCTTATGTGTTAATCCAGAACATATTCTGTGCATCCAAATCCGTTGAGTATTTTTTGCGTGAAAGAGTAAGAAACATAATTTTAGGGTCGGCAACGCACGAGTGATATCCCTGGTTGCAAGCGTCTATAGGCTAACGTAATTGCTTACCACCAAGCGGGCCGTATGTCAATTTTGTGGTATTAAAAAAAAACATATCACAGCCATACATCAATAGAAACTTTCACATTATACTAGCTGGCCCCCGCGGTTTCACCTGCGTTCCCGGGATAAAATGTGTCCATGTCCTTCTCCATACCATAGGCTATCTGCATGCCAAATTTCATGATAATCCGTTACAGCTAGTCGTATATATTTTTTTTGTCCAATCTCTGAGCCAGGAAGCTAACTGAATCTTTAAATAAAGTAGAATTATGTTTAATTTTCAGGTCACATTTTTTAGATCCGAATACATGACACAAGAGGAAGCTTTAAAACATCCTGATGGAGTTGTGATGGTCTGCTACTTAATCAAGGTACGATGGTTCATTTAGAAGCATCGATGATAATTTTTCACACTCATATTCGCTCGCGTAGATAAAATGTTTTCGATGTCCGTCTATCCGTCTGTTTGTATGTCAGCGGGCTGTATCTCTTGAAGCGTAATAGGTAAACAGTTGAAATAATAACAATTAAATGACATTTAAAATTAAAGCGGGTCTAAATTTAAAACTTTAACCTCTTGATGAACGAATTTTCCAAAATCCTTTCATGGTGTGAATTTTCACCCGACTATAACACACCCAGGTTGACTATATTGAGAGTTGTCTGTCAGTCAACCACTCGGGATACAGACTTTTTTTTGAATATACGTTTTTTAATCAGAAATATTTATAATGGACTAACGCAATTTAGCTGAAATGTATTTAAATTTTCAATCAACTACAAATTGAAGCATTTAATGAAAGGAATAACGTAGTATCATTTGAATGACCCTTGTATACAGACATCAAACGCTTTCAGTTATTAAAATAGATAAATTGTATGGTTTGAAAATCCATTATCAATATACAAAGCACGATCATTTAATTACTGGTAGCCAAAGCTGGTAGCTTACTATTTACCCAGACATCCTTTGTACTTTAACCAAATAAAATGATCACACGAAGTTTGGGATGCAGTAGGGGAGGGTGGGGCAAGACGCTAAGGTTTAAAGCTCCATAAAACTAAACCTTTCCATTAAATCGAATCAAAAATACAAAAATCGCCTACTTCCCCGTCTTACCCCCATAGGTGGGGTAAGATGGCTAATAGGCTATGGTACTATTTTTGCTGGCAAAACTCGCAGGTAAAAGTCTCCTCCTCATCCACGGCATCAACTCCTGCACAGCTGCAATGTGCCCACTTCCCACAAACTTTACTAGTAGCCCAGCCTTCATTGGAATCCAAGTAACATTTTTAGGGTCGGCAACGCGGAAGTGATACCCCTGGTGTTGCAAGTGTCCATAGGCTACGGTAACCACTTACCATCAGGCGGCACGTATGCTTGTTTGCCACCTTAGTGTTATAAAAAAAATGTCTAGAAAGTGCAGCACAAACAAAGGGCGGCCGATCTAGTGGTAAACGAGTTTTTACCTAATGGCTCAATCATCGGTCTTTCACCAGCAATGAATACAGCACCTCACGTATTCACGACAGTAACACAACTAAATCAGATATTAAAAACGATAAGCTTTTGTCAAAAAATCATTTTTTTGTTGCTAAAAAGAAAAAACCTGCCGAGACGCTAGAAGTCAAGCGGCTGACTGAAAGACAACATGGCGGCGCGTCGTTCAAAGTTAAAACGGTTGTAATTGTGCAATTCTAAGACCCCGTCTTGGACCCCACCCCGTTTTGCCCCACCTACTGATTCAATAAAGTTTTGTATGGTTAATGCATTTTGTAGTCTTCAAGTTTTCCTAAATAATAATAATCTTTATTTACTATTACTTTGGCCCATAAATATATACCTTACAAACTAACATAGATATTAAAATAAATAGTTTTTGTTAGTATAAAGTTTAAAACTTTGTATGTTAGTAAAAACACTACGTCACAGTGCGATCGTATGGCACTGGCACTTGTCCGCGGAACACCACGCCTTGCGGCTAAAATTCTTCTTAAAGTAAGTATAGGGCCTGTCGGGGGTCGTGCAATAATCACGTGATGTTTTTTAGCAATTTAGGTACGTGTGGTTCTAGAGGTAGTACGGAACGTTACCTCATTCTAATAATACTGCAACTTTTGAAGACTCAAGTTGGCTACGTGTTTGTACTGTGTTCAGCTTTACTGGGACCAACTCTGAAATTATCAATTCAAATTATTTTTCTGCACGATTTCAGAGTTTGTCATCTCATAGTAAAAGTTATTCAGTGAAAAAGACAAAGGCACTTTGGTTCAGAAAATATGATATCATGAAGCAATACATTTTAAGCAAATAAATGAATTTGAATTTGAATTTGACAAAATATGTTTCTGAACAAAACAAGCTAAATTCATTGAGCTATTATTACTACGTAGCTAAAATATGTAACGGAATTTACACTCTCTAATAGTGCGTCCATGCTACGCCGATCGCCACCGAGCACCATCCGACCCATGAACGAACAGGATTCGTTCGTTGTTTGCGTAGCGTGGATGAACTTACGAGTCTCGAACTCTCGAACGAGCGTTCGAATCGCGCTCGACTGCGCTCCGCCCGATTGTCAGTTTTTTCTCGAACATAAGGGATTCGCGCTTGTTGTAATGTCCACACACACATCGCGAGCAACGAACAAATTCTGTTCGTTCATGACTCGGCTCGGCGGCGGACGCACCATTAGGATTCACACCTTCAGCCACATTATGAAGTTCGTACCTAAAAGAAAGAAAAAAACTTGTAAAAGAAATATCGAATTATAAAAATTTAACACAATTTTGATTGACGCAAATTACTCAATCCGATCAAAGCTTAGGTTCTTCCACAACAATACAAAATTTTCTTTTGATAAAAACTAAAATACAATTTTATAGTGTCGGATAGCCAAGTTAAACGTCGTTAAACACCAGACATGATACTTTCAACCTTTAAAATTCCAGGCTACCTACTATTTTACAGTTGAGTGATCTATTAATTAACTGGTTCATATCTGCTCTTTTAACGAAATTGGATTATCCTTTTTTGTGCCCATTAACCGTTAAAAATTAAAAACTCTTGAGCGAAGCGTGAGCCGGCGTTGAGTTTGTCCCGGGGCAAGTTCAGATAGAACACGGCCCACGATAAAAGTGAAGCCAAAAAACTCTTCTCCTCTATCGTATACATATTCATCACTCACATATGCATAAAAACTCTGCACAGCCCTAACATTTGCTTGCACTCATGCGCATTTATCCATACAAGTGGCTTCAGTTTGCTAATGGCGATCCGTATCAACTTCTTTTACGTCTCTCTCGGTGTCGATTTCACGTTCACGTGATACCGTTACGATGGAATAAAGAAGCTAACAACACACAAAGTACAATAACTCTGAAAACTTTGCACTCTTTTTGTTCGGACAATCATGTAATAAAAACATAAAACATTTTTTCTTTTTTTTAACTGACTTCAAAAATAGGAAAAGGTTGAGTGAGAACCTCTTCCTTTTTTCGAATTCGAATGTTTTTTTTTTTTTTTTATGTTTGTTACCTCATAACTCCGTCATTTATTAACCGATTTGGAAAATTCTTTTTTTATTTGAAAGGGTACACTTCCCGTTTGGTCCCATTGTCATCAGATCAGGATTTGATTACTTCTTAGTGTACTTTGAAGTCGGTTTAAGTTTTTTTGTAAAACAGTCCAATTATTTATACCCCTAATTCGGCAAACAAGCATACGGCCCGCCTGATGGTAAGCGATTACAGTAGCCATATGATTACTTGCAACACACGAAGCATCGCTCACGCGTTACCGACCTTTCCCCCATCCCCTATGAGCTCTTAACACAACATAAAATTATTTAGCTGCGGTATTCTGTAAGGTGGAGGTACTTCCCCAGTTGAGCTGCTCTTTGAGCGAATAAACGCTACGCTCTACCTCTCTCTAAACTCAGAAAACTTTCGAATAACAGTGTTGTCGGGCCAGTGGGTGCGGTTGGCTAGGACTCTACCTTCGTGCAGGTCGTGGGTTCGATTCCCAGATTCCCACATAGGACATGTATTTGTGCATGTACATAATATCTGTAACTTCTGAGTTATCCTGAGTCTGGGTGTAATTATGTATACAAAGTATGTATTTACAAACAAAAAGTAGTAGGTATATGTATATAGTAATCTGGTTTCATAACTATAGTTACTTGTACTCAGCTGTGCTTAGTTTGGGATCAGATAACCGTGTGTGAGGAATGTCCCAGGATATTTACACTCATCCACCACACACACTTGCATAACTTCACACACGTAGACACACCCCCCACACACACATACACACCCCCACACATACACATCCTCACACATACACACCCCCACACATACACTTATTTACATTCATCACACATAAATTGATGATGTTAATTGCATGACATTTAGATTTTAGATATAAGACAGTTTTTTTTTCTCTCATAAATTTATTTGTTTGATTTAACTTAACTTTTGAACATTTTTAAATTTGTCAACTATATATAGGAAGGAGCTGACTCTTAGTATACAGGCTTTGCCTACCTTAAGTGTCAGAGACTTCAATTTAATTGAGTGTATCTAATGTGGTCTAATAAAGAATATTATTATTATTATTTATTTATTTATAATAAATAATAATTGATTACAGTACGGTGTGAATCCAGATGATCGTCTCAGCTGGGTTATCGAAGGTTTCCCGAGAATCCAAGAAGCTCAATCACACACCCGTATCGGCCCATACCCAATGTCTCGTCTCTTTCCAATGTTCTATGAAGATTACTTCTTATACTGGGGGTCTTTGAAGAACGCGAAGGGTGATAACTTTGTCATCCGATGGCTTGTACCGAGGATCACTCTCTTTGCATCATTAAACCAGGTAAGCACCTACTTACAGTAGTACTCAACTAATAAGGCGCGTCGTGAATCTTCGTTGACACAGAAAAGAAAGTATGGCCCCGAAGATTAACGAAAGAATGCTTAAAACTTACAATCAACCTTAGATCACTACTATAAGGTTCATAATACACTGCAGTTGTTAGTTCCGTCTCACTCGCAAGTCGCGCCCCTCCGCACGGCGCGCGCTTTCATGGCGGCAGCTGCCGACCAATAGCGGTTCCCGCGCGTCATATTATAATACAATTACAATACACTTTTTTCACCCTGTATATAGGTATCTATTTTTGTGTTATAGATGCAGCAATTCCGAAAATTTTGGAACCCTTGGGATGAGCCAAATCTTCGCAACTTCAGGCCGCTTCAAGAACGTGAAGACAGGCACGTTTTATTTATAAGTCCACATTGGAGCAAATACAATTCCTTACTGCCTATACCGAGAGTCCCAGAAACTTCCATCTCAGTCCTCTCACCTGCGTATCAAGCCAATCCTTGGATGCTTCCACCACAAAATGCTTATATGTTGCCTAAAAAGCAAGAAGAAAATACCTAGTCAAAAGCCTACTATTCTGTCATCTGTGGTCAAAAGAAGGACGTTGGTTCGGAATCGAAAACTGTATGGTAGGTACTTACTACCCGTGCGCGATAAGTTGAGACGCGAGTGGAATGCGACTCTCGCTTGCCTCCCCTGCACTACCCTGATGGGCCCCCGTATTGTAGGTAGGTACTAAGGTACTTTTATAGCATGAAGCAATAATCCTAATACACGTACAATACGGGAACTTATGCTTCATGACGTTTAGTATGTAGTACCTATATTATAAGCACGCAACTGTAACGTCACCGCGCTAGGTCTCAACTTTTCATGCACGGGTTGTACAGTTTTTTTTAAATAACTTTTTATTTTTAAGAAAAAATTACAATAATTGCTTAAAACTTAAAGATGTACCTACTCCTAATTTCACTATAAAGACGCAGGCAATGTTAATGTCAAAACGATACATAACATTGCGTAGCTGAAAATAAAAATATAAATAAATATAAATATCCTGGGACATCCTCACACACGGTCACCTGCAGGGGTATTTTAAAACGTCGGATTCGATATCGGAAACGGATTCAAAAATTTCCGAGGCGAATTTCAGCAATTGCTACTTTAATTTCCGAAAACATTTCAATGAATCGAATTGATATTTCCGTAAAGAAACATCAAAAATATTCGAATTCGGAAATTAAAATAGCAATTGCGGAGATTCACCGCCGTAGTTTTTGAATCCGTGTCCGATATCGAATCCGAGCGTTTTAAAATAGCCCTGCAATCCCAAATACAGCAGAGCTTGTACTATGGAAACCAAATAGGTAACTTATATACTTAATACAATAAGGTACTTACTACTTTTTGTTTGCAAATACATACTTTTTATAGGTACCTACATAATTACATCCAGTCTCCTCACCTGATTACAGACAGACATGTTCATGCACACAAATGCATGTCCTGTGTGGGAATCGAACCCACAACTTGCAGCGCGATAGGTGGAATCTTAACCAACCGCGCCAACTGGCCTAACTGGTAACTTATTATTAAACACTACATGCAAGAAAACTCAAAATTCTTACACGAATTTATGTATATGTTACCGGCCAAACCCGATTTTAGGCTAAACTAGTTTGGCCTAGGCCAAACTTGTTTTTCCGATACTCGATAGGATAAACCAGTATAGACTAGGCCAAACTGGTACATCCTAAGCCCGGTAGGAGAATCTAGTTTAGCCTAGGCTGAACTAGTTTATCCTAGATTGAACTAGTTTATGCTACCACACTTCAGGATTGGTATCACCTATTCTATACGTGTAGGGAAAATAGGTAACTAAAGAAAACTTGTAACTGAAATAATTAGTTCTAGTATTAAAAGAAAAGAATAATTAAGGATCATTTAATTGAAATTTAAGTAGGTAGGTAAGAGAAAGAATACCTGCAATATAATTTCTGTTTGGTGCCAACTTTGTAAAAGCCCTCATTATTTATCTGAAGAATAACTCCGATTACGTTTCTGAGATTACCTCTTCCTTTGTCTACTTCTGGAATCGGTATTCTCGCTCAATCCTTGACGACTACGAGTTCAGACTAGGCCATACCAATTTATCCTGAAGTGTGGTAGGATAAACTAGTTCAGCCTAGGCTAAACTAGATTCTCCTACCGGGCTTAGGATGTATCAGTTTGGCCTAGTCTATACCGGTTTATCCTATAGCATATAGGAAGAACTAGTTCGGCCTAGGCCAAACTAGTTTAGCCTAAAATCGGGTTTGGCCGGTAACATATATAAAACGAAACGTCAATTTCAAGTTCCCGCCTAATAGTCTTGTTTTGATTTTCTAAGCCATTAACCTACAGACTCGCGAACTCGCTAATTTGACAGGTGCCCTTGACCTGCGGGGTTTCGCGCAATTTGCAAATTTGCAAAATGGCGGACGGCACCCAAGGTCAATAAAACATAAACATTGGGTATTTACAGTATCAATCAAGAAACAGGTACTTACAGCGTCATCCTGAATAAATTTTCTTATTGGAATCTTATTGGAATTGGAATGACGTATTACAAGATTCCAATAAGAATCCTGGAAAAAATGCCAACTGTAAAAAAACGACACTTCATAAACATTTCGAGTTTGCACTTCAAGACGAATAACTCTTTCTACATATTATACACCTTTATATCAACACGAATAAACGTTTTATCGAATCAATTCATTTGTTTTACTAGTCTCAAGTAAGCAAAAAAGATAAATTCGATCCCCAAAGTAAACATCGAGAACATAATGTAAACAAACCAAAATTTTTTTTTTGTGTGTCATAGATGCTCATTTTCTATAATTTAGTGTTGCCGTTACCGTTTTTTTGATCGATAGTAAATGTTTTTTTCTGTATTGGACTGTTCTTCCTCATAACTTTCGGTAAGTCAATCAGAGCTGGCAACACTGGATATGTCAATGTGAAGTGAGGGACCGTCCGCGTCGATAGCGTAAGCAAAACTATCGATACTACCCTTCTTGAGCCTTCATTCACTTTTATTTATTTTATTTGTTTTTGTTTCTAACATGCATTGAATTGATAAAATATGATTTTGTTATAAAATACGCTTCAACTTTTAGTCATAATTAGTTATGTAAACGTACCGTTAATTTGTAAAATAAGAACCTTACTCGAAAAGACCATTGAAGATGGTTGGGTTGCCGTATCCACCTAAAATTAAAACAAGAAGGGACTGGTTTTGATTAATGAATAACCTTGAATCAATTACATTTTCACGCATACATGTCATGCACTATGCCAAGACATTCACTCGCCTACGAAATAAATAATTACAAAAAACGACATTGAACACAATGGTAATGAGCCATCAAGACACGCACAGCCGGCGCCCGGCTTCACGCTTCAATGAGGAGTTTTCTTATGATACCACTATGCTCAAAATACCTGTCAAATCGTGAACTTATGGTTCAAATTGGTTTGAATTATCAACAGTTTGACAGGTATTTTGAGCATAGAGATATAAGAAACTCCTTAGGGCGGGAGCGTGAAAAGTGTATCGACATACCTGAGCGATATAGGTACTTAGTCGGTGCAGAGCTGTGTAGAGCAGTGTAGTGTGACCCATCTCTAATTCGTTCTTCTGAATACTCTTTGTTCTGAACACAGAGCAATAACTTGTGATATCGATTTCTATTTCGATAGGTAGTCACCGATCCTTGCTTGCTATCGATAATGCTCTCACCTACCACTCACTATCCCTACTATCGAATAATTCTGACAGTAAACTTGACAACAAAAAACTAACCTCAAACTTTTCAATACAATACGTTCATAACAGTGCGAGTTTCTCAAAATGTTGAGAAATATTTTACGTACCAGTCGCTGGCTGACACGAAGGCAGATCATTAACTGTGCTCCGTTTCTATTGCGCCATAATCTTCGCGTTGAATCTTTCAAATACAGTACTATTGTGCCAATAAATAGACAGTTCTCAGCAAGCCCTTCAGACAGTCTTCAAAATTCGGAAATTGACCCGGTTGTTTTCGATGAAATCTGCAATGAAACCCTAGAATCTCTCTGTGATTACTTCGAGGAGCTGGCGGAAAAAGCTTCCAATTTAAAAGGAGCTGACATTACCTATAGTGTAAGTAGAAAACTATACTCACTAAAGCACCCAAAGGGCAGTACAAAAGTGCAGCGCAAACATTTTTCGAATGAATTGTGGAAGTACTATATTTTTTTACAATAAATTGGCCTTTACTGTAAAAGAGACCTCCATACTATATAATAAACATTCACTGGCCATTGTTTTTATTTAGTATCATTTTTATTTGTAGCTTTATCAGTATTTTGTTTACAAAAGAATGGTCCTTGGATTGGGTACATGATAAGAAGCAAATTGCATTTCTTAATTATTAATTTGTTTATGGACTAGCAGCTTGGTAGGTAATATGTCTATATCGCACAGTTTTAAAAGTCAAACGGACTTCATAGTTGACATCTAAGGCGCTGATCCCACAGAGAAGAGTTCTAGAGTTCTGCGTTCCGAGTTCTGCATTCCACGTTGACTGTAAGCTATGTGGGGCCTTTGAAAGTAAAAAAAGTGTATGATGTGCAATCAGTAGCGAATATTGCAGAACTCTAGACTGCTTGCTGTGTGCACAATAGTCAACACGGAATGCAGAACTCGGAACTCTAGAGCTCTTTGCGGGATCGGTGCCTGAAGTATTACAATGTAACTTAAACTAATAATTTTGTAGTATACTATTTATTTTATTTTCAGGATGGAGTGTTAACGGTAGCTCTTGGCTCATCATATGGCACATATGTCATAAATAGACAGTCTCCTAATAAACAAATCTGGCTTAGTTCGCCCGTGTCCGGCCCAAAACGCTATGATTTAATATTAGACAATGGAGGATACTGGACATATAAACATGATGGTGTATCATTACATCAGCTCTTACAAGAAGAAATTTCAAAGATTGTAGATTATAAAGTAGATTTCAAAGTGTGTGCGCATAGTCTTAAATAATACATTTTTGTTAATTTTATTTATTTTATGTTATTTTGAATCAGATATTTTTAAGTAAATAGTTATTGTTGTTTTTGTTTTGTTTTATTTTTGTAAACATGGAGGTTATTGAAGATGGTAATATTATGGACAGGATCCCTATTCTGTTGCAAAGGGATTTGGAATATTACCAGGTGAGTGTAACATTGTATATATCTTAATATTATAAAAAAAGTGAATTTATTTGTTTGCTTTATGACACAAACGGCACACCAATTTCCATAAAAATCAAAATCAAAAAGTCATTTATTCAGTTTAGGCTCTGGTAAGACACTTATGAACATTACATACAGTCGAATTTACCACCGGTTCGGAATACACTTAAACTGAGAAGACTCAATTGCTGTATATGACATGAAGAGGTTATGTTTTATCCTAGGATTCAGGCTAAACCATGTGGCAGAAACTAGTTTTTCATATTTGTTATAAAAAAAATAACCTACAATTATAATGTATAAGTAAATAACTAATTCATAATTTTCAGAAAAACCAAACAGTACTATCAGAGACTATATGCCGTGGTGTTGTGGGAGGCAGGTTGGATTTCCCAAGAAATGCTTCTTTCGCTGCAGTCAAAATTGTCTTATGGCTTGAAGAGGAATTCACCATTGCTTTCAGGTACAAATAAAAACAAAACTTGTTTTCATGAGTATTGAACTTGAGTTCATAAGGTATTTTTTAAATAAAATTGGAGTATCTACAAGTGAGTTTAAAGAATACTCCTCTTTATTTGTGATACTGAAATGAAATGAAATGAAATTGTATTTGCATGAACATGGTACATAAAGAAGAATGAAAGCTCATTGCTGGTTCAACAGTTTTATTACAATGACGTTGCTAAGCAACCACTGGTGATTGGTTGTATTATGTTTCCAAGTCTAAAGGCTTCTGACAACAATCCCCCATGCTATTGTCCATTGGCGATGGTGCTCCCATGACATTAGGTGCTAGTCAGTCGTTGAACATTATTGTATTTTTTTAACTGTTATTTTCAGGCAAGGATCTGGAATGTTTGTTAAAACCGAAGATGATGACGATGGAGACATGAGTGTCGCTAAGACATCTGACCCAGACAAATTCATACAATTAGCCATCAAATCTAGTGATTCCTTACTTGGTTAGTACCTACTAACTTTTTAACATTACAATAAAATAAAATGTATGTTACCTTGAATAATACAACAAGAAAATTTATCGGTATACAATCTATGAGATTGAATTGGTATGCCTGGTGGTAAGCGGTTACCATAGCCGTACGCTTGCAACTGAGCTGCCGATGAAAACCACTGTTAGGAAACCATAGCAATGTGGTAGTATACATTTGTTGTCGCGAACCACCTACTGGCAGCTACACTCGTGAACCAGTGCCCTTCTAGGCTATGCTCACCACCTACGGCCCTCATCATCATCAGCCAATAATGTCCCACTGCTGAGCACGGGCCTCCTTTCATAAATGAGGGTGAAAGGGAATGGGCACATACTCCACTACGCGTGCGCACTGCGGGTCGGTGGAGGTAGGCTAGTGGTCAACCTACTGTTGGAGTTATCAAGTCGCCTAGAAGGCCTCCAACTAGCTTAACGACTATCACAATTAAGTGATAGCCGGCAACAACGGCTTTACGTGCCGTCCTAAAACACATAAATTGAAATACCACTAGGTGGTCACCCATCCGGATAACAACCACACTGGTGGTTGCTTATCTTTGCTTATCATAGACAATATTGTTTTTTTTTTCTCTTACATTCTTGTCTTTTAATTATGTGTGTTGCCATCAAAAATGTTTTTTTTTTTGTTGTTTGAATATTACGGTTCTACCGGAAATGTATATTCGGGCCGTACACAGTAGTTTATAAGTTATATTGATACGTCACCTTTGGCAGCGACTGAAAATCAGTGCTGTAGCCCTGTGCTTGTACTGGGCTTGCAGTTTACAACTGAGTCGCTGTCCATTTCTGATGTCACACAACACAATTATTATGTTCTTTTTTTCATTATTTTTTCTCGGTCTGTACTGTTTTATATTTGAGTAATTGTGTTGTGTGCTGTTGCAGAATAAATCTTTTTTCTTTTTTTCTTTCTTTCTTTCTTATCAATTAAGAACGGTTAATCAAGCTAAACCACGAGCGCTTCGCTTAAATAAATTTACTGTATTGTTACTCAGAACACCTCCACATGCTAGCTCAAGAAGCACTGGATCACGCCGACCTCCCAGTACTGACGGCCACATTGGGTGCTGCTGCACTATTGAAGAACAGTCTCTATTGCTATGTCCAACACGTCGAGGATACCGGGAACACTGACAAACTGCCTCTTTTGCAGGTAAAAGAAAATAGTTTTTGTGAAATTGAATCTTATTGCCATGAATTTAAGCTTTCTTAGGGATGTCTGCCTGAACTTGGTTTTAAATATTTCTGGCTTATGTTTGAAATATGTGAGTCGTCAAATATTTGAAGTAGGCCATCAGCATTAGAGTAAAGTATTGTAATGAAAAATAATCAGTCAATTTGAAAGGAAATTACACTTTATGTCTAGTCAATCAGTCTTAATTTCACACAAAGAAAATCAATTTTAATTATCTCTTGCGAACCAAACATTTCATAGATTAATGCTAAATAAGCTTATTCTAACATTAGTTATATAATTCGGATTAATTACTTTAAAATCAGCCAAGTGAGAGTTGGACTTGCACACGAACGGTTCCGTAAAGAGAGAAGAGAATTTTTATTATTTGTTGTTATAGCGGCAATAGAAAAACACATTCTGTGAACATTTCAACGGTCTATCTAGTATGGTTCATGAGATATAACCCACTGAAAGACAGACGGACAGACACCGGAGGCTTAGTAATAGGGTCATGTTGGCACCCTTTGGGTACATAACATTACTGCTATTCAAACTCTTTCGCAAATACTATTATTTATCAAGCCACTTCTATCTTCAAAGGCATGCTACAAACGCTACGTCACAATGTCTGAAGCAGTCGCAGAACGAGTCCTAGATCTTCACAACCGAGTATTATCATTGTACATACTACAAGACTCCGGAGGGAGACCGATAGATGGTCACACGAAGACTGTACTTGAGACTGGAACGCCATCTGTGCAAGGATGGTGGCTTTATATGAATGGTATGATTTTGACTTTTGTAGTTATATTATATTAATGCAACCTTCCGAACCGGTATTAGAGTCAGACTTTTCATAAGTGCCTGCGAAGGATTTTGAATTTTTGAATTTTTTGAATATTCATTCTGAAAAATAATGGAGTTCATAATAATACATATCACAATGCTATAAATAAAGATTGTCAAGTGCGGGTACAACCTGCGAAAATAAGAAGGTTCCGTACTATATTACCGCCTGATGGTAAGCGGTTACCGTAGCCATATGGACGCTTGCAACACACGTAGCATCGCTCACGCGTTACCGACCTTCCCCTTTCCCCTATGAGCTCTGGCAACATTACTCACTCGCAGGAACACAACTTTACACAACATAAAGTTATTTGGCTGCGGTATTCTGTAAGGTGGAGGTACTTCCCCAGTCGAGCTGTCTTAAACCACCTCTCTTCAAAAAGCTTGTCTCGGTAATCATTACTCCTGAGTAATGATCCAAAAATTATTAATTACACATCCTGATGTGTAATTAATAATTTTTGGATTTATTCCTTTCTGTGCCTGAAATACGATCCTGCTCGAGTAGGACACTTTGGGCTTTGAATGGCCGAATCTTTTTATTGCGCTAAACTAGAAACTTGAATTTATATGAGGCGTATTATGAAACCTTAAGCTTACTTGAGATGACAGACAAAAGTACCAAGTTATGCTGTTGGTTCTGTTTTAACCCTAAATTGCGATAATCCAAAGGGGCGTGAACACAATAATATATTTTGGTATTTTTCAGGTAGTAGAAAAGACTTGTGGGACACAGTACCACCGCGGATGGCTCAAAGAATATTCGCTGGGATGCTCAACGAAACATTAACCATACTGACTGTCAGATATTGCCAGGTAATAAATATCTTAAAACATTCTTCACACACGGCTATCTGTGGGCTGTACGCTTGCACAGAACAGGTTTGTGCAAGCGTGTAATCGATTTGGATAGGTAATTATTCAGCCAATTTTATCCTGAATTTCGTTATGATAAAAACCTTAACTTAAACGTTTGGTTGAAGGCTGTGGCAATAGCCGATTAATCGGCTTGTGCTTCGGCCAGAAATTGACCTGCGGTCAGATACTAACTGAAAAGAAACGGCAATAATCGCAGGAAAATATAAAATCACTGCAAAAGCCGTTAATAAACTCCTCAATTTCTTCCAGACAAATACAACAGCAAAAACAACACCTCTCCTACTAAACGATATACTCAACATACTGCTATGTGTAGGCCAACTCCTACCCTCAATATGCAGTACTGGTTCCGAACTAGTTGGCTTAGAGGTCACCCATCACTCGAGAGACGTGAGGGATGTTCACGCTAAATGTAATGAACTCTTCAAATGCTTCGTTTACAGAGGTGCTGAACTGCATTTCATACATCAGGTTTGTTTATTTTATAACTAGCTGTCCCCCGCGGTTTCACCCGCGTTTCCGGTACGAAAAGTAGCCTAGATAATGTGGATTTCTGTTAGTGAAAGAATTTTCCTTTCTCCTACATCCAAACTAACAAACACACATAATATTAGTATAGACTTTTGGGAAACTTACAGCTAGATACATAAATAGACAGAAAGCCTGAGGATTTCACTGATACTGTAAATAAGATGGAAGTTTACGGCCCGCCAGACGGTAAGTGGTTACTATATCCATATGGACGCTTGAAACATAAGGGGCATCACTCACGCGTTACCGACCCTTCCCCCTCCCCAATGTGCTCTGGCAACCCACACTTTACTCACGCGCAGGAACACAACATTGTAGCGACATCTATGAGCCATCTATCAGTAACACTGAGATAGTTCACACATTGAAAGATAGATGGCGCGGCGCCACATTATCCTGCATCGCGCCTACAAAACCACTACATCCTGCATCGCGCTTGCGAAGTTTTCTCGAGAATCTGAATATATACAACTGTCTGACATGTACAGTTGGACCGCGGTTCCCAGGCACGATGTCCCAGCCTGGCGGAAGATCTTCCCTTTTAAATGGAGGTGGCATCCACCTTGCACCTCCATATTATAAAGTTATTTGATCAGCATGACCCCAACATAGATTTCGAGAATCCATCTCGTCTCATCTCATCATCTTCTATATTCCCAGGCTTTCAAAGACAACAATGGGCAAGCGACAAATGAAACAAAAGACACTCCCTACCCGTGGTTTACCTTCGTAAGTCCCAAGTTATTCGACAATCAGCTGGACGATATAACTGCAAAGAACACTCATGATCTGCCCAATAAAACTGCTATAGGATTGGAGCTAAACGTATTGTTGGCACAGCCGCAGCCATCTTGGGCTTTAGTTGTTAAGGTAATTATTTTACTATACTTGCTTTAAGCATAGTTCTGTGATATGCTGTTGGACCAAAGAATTGTGATGTAGTGTCTCAAATCTTTGGTGCTATTTGGAAGACTGCAGCATAGCAGATTTTTTTCTACACTGGCGACGTTTTTATGCAAGTCATACATAAAAACGAAAGATAAAACCATCGAGGAAATATCCCTATAGAGTAGTAATACTGAACAATATAATTCCACAACTAGTCAGTGATTTGTCACTGAATTTGAACAGCTTTGGTATTCTGAAACGTTTTTGACAGCAACCGACGACGACTCCGTTGTGACGGTTAGTCCGGGAGGTAGCGTTGCAAACACAAAAGTCATAGTAAGCCGGCTGACGTTGAAATGTATAGTTGATCTTATATGACTAATAAGTGAACCGACCGTCTGCTCAAGTAAGTGCTCAAGTCTTCTACATCCGTCATCAGCCACTCCCAGTAAAAAAAAAGACATAGTACGCCGGCTCAAACTTGTTTCATAAGTATTTGACATAATACTGAGCCGAAAAAAATCGTCTGCTGCATGGTGGAGGGGGGAACACGCGTCAGCTGCTCGCATGAATTTGTAAAAAAAAAAGTTTACCCCTGCCGTAACCTTCCAATCCTAAACCCACCGCGGGTGCATCGCTGATGCGTGGTTCACATATTAGTCATTCAAGATCTATTGAAAAAGATGGCCATCGATCGGCGTATTAATACTACCTAAAATGCATCAGTACCTCCCGGACTATTGCATGTCGAAACAATTGAATACTTGAATAGGTCAAAAGAATTAAAATGGGCTGGAAGGTGTATTGTAAACATCAACTGCGCTCTGCGAGTGGATTTCATTTATTTTAATGATCTGAGTCGTAATCCCAAGCTAAGCAAACTTATGATATGGAAACTAGATAAAGGCTAATTTTATTTCATATTTTAGTAAAACTTTAATGTACTGAATATACCAATTTTAAAGGTTTAATATGAAGGCTATTCATTGGTTTAACTTTATCTTAATATTACGACTTAAACTCCACAAAAAGAAAGCTAAGATATAGCGCCCATATTTTGAAAATATTGAAACAATTAACATTTTTTCACGAATAATGTTTAATAACATACTCGTATGTAAGTACATACTACTAAATTGACGAGGTATTTTTTTATAAGGAATAATAAAAATAAGCCAGATATCAAAGACTTCTATATAGAATTTGGAAGAATTTTAGCATTTCCAGTAAATAAAAATGCATTGACTTTGTAGTGCTGTGCACAATTTAATCAATGTTTATTTCAACAAGAATAGTTAAAGAATTACTCGCCAAAAGTCTCAACTGTTGAGCTTGACGACGTTTTTCCAAGATATCTTCATCATTGGCTGATTTAAGGATGCCCATAATATGACTTATCCGAGCTGCAGATATCTGAAATATGTATACCAACTCTGTAACCACTATAAAATTAGTATCATCATCATATTCTGTCACGCGATGTCCTCTGCTGAACTGGGCCTTTGTTTTTGACTGATTTCGACAAAGAACAGTCTTGGATTTATAATAAATAATTTGTAATAAAACATACTTACTTCAAATATCATAACATTACACAGAAACTATCATAAATGAAAGTGATCCACAAAGTGACAGGTTTTTTTTTATAATGGATACATAATACGACCTTAATAGGAGCTTCCTAAAATTAAACATTAATTAATTGACCAATTGAAAAATGTAGCACCGCACTACGAATGTATAGAGAATAGACCGCGACGACGGACGTCGTCGTCGTCAGCTGTCAAAAAAGAACAGAATTGCACTGCAGTAAGGACCACTCGCTGCGTCGTGTGTTTTTGACTTGGCCAATCAGAGTGCATGCGTCCTTGTCTTAACCAATCAGCGCGCATTGTCGGCGGTGGGAAATTGACGGAATTTATTTCAACCAAAATGAACGTCATTGCGCTTCTATAGGTTAATTGTTCCATGGATAAAACTGACGATATGTAACTTTTGTGTAATTGTATTGGTTCATATTTCAAAATGATAATTTGAATTATAGTTTTTCAGTGTACACCCTCAGCTTCTTTTTCCCTGACTTCTAAAATGTACCTTATTACTAGTCAGATAGTTCCTACTTTGATTTTGTAGTGTAAACCAATTATCAAGCTGGTTTTAACATTTTGTTAAAAGTTAATCGCTTTCGGATTTTACATAAAAATAGGATAATATAGGTATCGTAATCGGCAAACATCTTGGCACAAAACGTAAACTGCACAGAAGCCAAATTTTAGGTTTCTTTGGTGGGGTGCGCATACAATTCCCCACGTAACCCAAATTGAGCCAAAATGTTTCCGGGATCTATACTCGCAGTCTCGTCTCCATCAACATCTCTCTCTCTCTCTCAGGTGCTAATGATGCGCAACTGTCTTCTATCCCGCTCCCTGATGCAGCGCGCGGTGGCGGGTACACCCGTGCACAACATTCGACGCACGCACCGCGCGCGCTGGTACACTGCCGCACACAAGTGCGATGGCTTCCTTTGTACCGCCGACGGGTACTGTACCTTTCAGGGGGACAGCGAACGTGAGTTTTTATTTTTAACCGACTTCAAAAAAAGGAGGAGGTTCTCAATTCGAAAGTTTTTTTTTTATGTTTGTTACCTCATAACTCCGTCATTTATTAAACGATTTGGAAAATTCTTTTTTTATTCACGCACCCGCAATATTTTTTATGTAGACAAATTGGCTAGCAGCTTTCTTTAATTCAGATCGATTAATTCCAGCGGGGGAAGAATTTGAAAAAGCCGCGGGAGCGCTCACATACATTATCGCAACCATTGGTAGCAAAGCAGAGTTCAAATCCACCCTTTGTTACGCTTTGGAGATATCTGGTAGAAGAGACTGGGCGGCTTGTTTGGATAAACGACAGGTTCGTTGTAATATGTATCTTATATCATTAGTGTAAGTAGTAAGGTTTTGATTACAAAAATACCTGGCTCTATGAAAATGCAGAACAGCGCCATCTATCCTAAAATAATGAGACTATGATATGAAAAGCGTATTGCTTAGGGTTGTTGTAGCAATAGATGGCGCTCATCCATTTTCTTTGTGCTGTAATCTTTGTACAATGCTGTGGAGCTATTTATATTTATGAATTATTTTTAAATACAGAGAACCATTTATTGATATTTAAACCTTTATCAGGTATATTTCAAAAATACCTATATTATATATTTTTTTTAAGTGAAGAAGGTTTATTTATTTTAGGTATGGTGTGACCGCAGACCCGCTTGGCTGGCGGGTATACTGGGTATTGTCGGATCCGCTTTACAATTCATACCACCAATATTAGTGAATGCTGTACAGAATGGAGCTTCTATGTATCAGGTACATTTAATTAAATTATACACCGTGACTTTTTATTCGTCTTAGAAACGCAGCTCACTTAATGTACCTAATGATTAATATTTTTTTTTAATCATTTGTATATTAAAAAAACCCTCAACTATTTATAAATTTAAAAGAGAACAATTGCGATATAGAACTACTACTGCCATCTAAGGATAAAAGATAGAATTTGCAAATACTGAAAGAGGCCTCAGTTATTTTAAAAAAGGCCTCATAATGTACTTTAGTATTATTACATAAATATTCATCATTTGAAAATAAAACCAGACAACAAAATACTCGGCTGTGCAATATCAAAACCTAGTAAGAGAATTTTTTCTTCCAGACAATGTCGCTCTGCCTATCCTGCGTATCTCGAACCCTTGACTGCATTCCCCGCCCTTTTTTCAACGTATGTACAATCATAGAGACAACACTTCCATCTCATATAAACCCTGTGGGGGGCAGTGTACTACTGCAGATGCTTATAACTATTGTCTATGAGGAAATACAGAAGTGGGCGAGTAAAGAAGCCGCAATGGAAAAAGCTGGTGTGTTCGGATTTATGATTTGCTTCCTAACTAGCTTTTTATTATGATGGAGAACAAAAAATAATGCCAAAGTCAATCAATTCAAGCCTTATAAATCTATGAAGGTCAAAGCTACTGAAGTTACCAGCAGTTCGGGAGTCGGACTTCGTCGACAATCGTCATCGTTAGTAATCAACCTTTTGCATGGGATTGACTTTTCAAATCGAAATATCATGTGATTTTTAACAATCTCTTATGTCGATCCCATACAAAGGTTGATCGATTACTAACGATGACGATTGTCGACAACCATCTTGTCTAGGCACCCAGGAAAGAACTCAGCAATGTTACATTTCTAAAATATTTTTTGGATAATTTACTATATTGGCTATTTTTTTTCCAAAATAAGAGTGTTATTCGTTTTCTATGTATAAAAAATGGTTTGTAGTAACTTAGTTCAAAATTTATTCTCATTAAGAATCTGGTCTTGGAAAACATGTCATCATCAGCCTATAATGTCCCACTGCTGATCACAGACCTTTCACAAATGAAGGTGAAAGGGAATGGGCAATACTCCACCACGCGTGCCCACTGCGGATTGGTGGAGGTAGGCTAGTGGTCAACCTACTGTTGGAATTTTTTAAGCCGCCTAGGAGGCATCCAACTAGCTTAACGACTATCACAATTAAGTGATAACCGGGACCAACGGCTTTACGTGCCTTCCGAAGCACAGAAACGCTCGATATGAAATACCACTAGGCGGTCACCCATCTAGGTACCGACCACGACAGGCGTAGCTTAACTTTGACGATCGATTAAGAAGGGCTAATCATGCTACACCACGAGCGCTTCCCGGAAAAGTAATGTTACCTAATTTAGTATTAACTTATTTGCAGCAATTTCAGCGAACGGCGAACCGCATACTATGTCGAAGTCTCACAAACCAAGGCCCAAACAAGTCAGAATCGCCAGCCTAGGAACGAGTAAGCTCATCCTCTATTATAATAGGCTAGTGGCCTGAAAAAAACTATTTAGTCCGTGATTTACATGAACAAAAATATTAGATTAGACACGTATTTTTTCTTTTGTCAATCAGACAAAAAATTATGACGATAATAATATGGTGTGTTGATGTTCTGTGTGACGTCACGCCATAGTACTCTTTTCACAAACAAGTGACGTCACACAGAACATCAACACACCATATTATTATCTTCGTAATTTTAATACACCGAATAGGTAGAATATGAGGCAATACTTACTACTCCAAGACATTTACCTACCATATTCTTGTAAATAAATTTAGTTCATTTCATTTCATTTATTTCATGTCATTAATAGTAGGTATGTAAACGCGGGAGAAATTTCAGGTAATACTAGTATTAAATGCAAACACTTTTGTTTAACAGCAACGTCATCATGTAGCTTCGACAGCAGCCACAGTTCTCCATCATCCATAGCGTTAGCGATAGCCGAAGCATTGTGCTCGATAGACGAAGACGACAAACACACTGGAGAGATTCGACAACTCGTTGCTCAATCTAAGAAGACCTTTAAATTGTCAAACCAATTCGGTTTGGAAGATTTCCCCGAGTTTGCTGATATGTTTGAAGAGGTATGGTGGAATTTTCTCCTTTTTTTTCGAGGTTCCTTTATATAGGTTTGCATGGATTATTCAAAAAAGATTATACAAGAAAACTAACTTTAAATACTTGAAGAAATTTTACTGAAAATAGGCATATAGACGTAACCGCGATAGATGGCGACTAAATGTATATTGAAAACAAGCATTGGACTAATTTGACAGGACTAAATCAGGCATCTCTCACTCCATGTACTTGCGCGCGATAATTGCCTACCGGCCGCCGGACCGTGACTGGTCCATTTCTCAGTTGGTTATCGACAGCCGCGTGGCGCGTTCGTACGCATATATTTCGCTCGAACTGTTTGTTGTTCATTCTATGGAAGGTTTAAAGTACCTTTTTATAATTATGTAAAAGATCTAGAGGCCACATTTATTGTAAACATTGAACAAAATATGTGTCAGAATCTACCATAAATACAGAAATATACTATTTAACTACCCTTGTATGTACTTGTCTCCTTTTTTTATTTAAACTTTTTGTTCGATTTCGAGTATTCTCCACAATAAAGTTCAACAATTGTGAATTTCGACATGCAAAATTTTATTAATCTACAATATAGGTGTATATTAATATAAGTAATAAAGCGGAAGGGTTTTTTGGTTTTTTTAAACAGTCGGATTCAAAAACATATTTTTATATATGATAGCCAGATATAGGATAAATCTTATTTTAAAAAATATACAAAAACTTCCCAAGGTGTTCCTTTCTAATATCGCGTGCGCTGCGAAAAGAACCATTGATGATGTTAGAACAAAATGCTTAATGTAGTAAAGAATTGTAGGTCTTCAATATGTCTACAGAAAAGTCCGTGGTGGTATATACCTATCTCCAAAAAAATATTCATATTCAAAAGGTTATTTGCTATTTTGACCAATATAGAATTGATCCTTATCCAGTTAAATATGTTAATTACCTTATGTATTTAATGTAGACTAAATGTGCCCTTTACTTCTCTATTTCTTCTTCTATCCTTTTCTTTACACTCACCAAAGTAAATAAGTTGTTTACGTGACGAGCGAAACTTACGATATACGGTATAGGGTACGACACCACGCAAACGAAGTCGTGCCGATATGGCAGAACAACGTTTGTCAGGTCAGCTATCTATAAAAATAAAACACTTGTAGGAAAGTTGTATTTTTAACAACTTAACTTTTTTAACATTTTACTTTTTGATTTCATAAAGTGTAAGTACTGTAAATACCTACTGAGATCTTTATCGACAGAGACATCCCTGGCAATCCACGCTAACCACGCGGCGGCGAGTAGCTACAAAGCAAAACTCAGTTTACGCTCGTAAGCTTAGGTGCATTTTCGTTCGCAACGTCTAGCGACTCAAAAGAGTAGGCTATTATAGAAGTAGGTGTTGTAAATTTTGTATGGAGTGATTTATCTGTTACGTAGTAACTATTTAGTAATCTGTGACTAAATTCACATAGGTACATCCTTTTCTTGTGTTCTTTGTTAGAAAGAGACATAGTGACACTAAAATTAGTTCAGATGTAAACAACAGAATCAGGGCCATTATTATATTTATTTAGTATACGTACTTAATATAATTATTATGTAACCTTACTTTTGTAGGGTGACGTACCAGGTTCGAATGCAGAACGAGCAAGCGATGCCGCAGCGTTGACTAGTCAAATACTTATGACACCAACTGGCAGAGATAGTCTTCGAGTAAGTCACTTTAATATATTACTCTACTTAATAAAACAACACTGTTATTAAACAACACGAGTTTAAACCGTTGGACCTAGAGATTTGAATTTTACAAGGACATATTCCTTGAGTACCCCAGGGGTGCACTTAGGTAATAATAAAACCTAAGATACGTCGTAATTTTATTTCATATCTTGTTTTAATAATTTTATCTGTTCGCCACCTGCGTTATGTTTGAATTACCCAATGTTTTTACAAAGCAGAGAGACCAGATGTACAGAAGTTGACTTATCAGATCGTTTGAAATCCACATCCCGTTTTCACTCCGCTTTAGTTGAAAAACTGTTATAAAAGAACATAATTGTTTAAAATACTTAGCCGCTTTAGAACCATTGTTCAACCTTATTCCACCATCCCCTTTTTTACACCGATCGCAAGACGCCGGGAAAATTTTCACCCGTACCTACGTTGTTGACATACCGAAAATATGGACACAGCGTTTTGCTTCCTCATTTATAATGCGGACCGCGTGTATTTCCTGACTCTTACTATCTAAGAACTTTGAAGGCAAGAGTGAATAGGTTTCTTCTGGATAAGCGTGTTCCATCTTAGGCTTCGTCATCGTCCCTTTTGGGCAGGTCAGTGGCCAAAAGCAAGCCCATTAAATAAAAAAGAAAGTGACATAGAACTCCATTCCACTTTTGTGTGCTCTGCTTTAGTCGAAAAACCATCCTTCGTTCATCTTCTACATTATAAAAAATCATTGAAGTCGCGTCATTTATCCGCATTTCCACAAGGTGGTATTCAGTTAATCAGTCATCGTTACAAGAGTTTTATGAAATGAATCGTTCAGTTGTAGTGAGTTAAACTCAAAATCGGTTGGCCTTTTTGTTACAGGTAATTTACGAGCATTTACAATTGCATTCCGAGTGGATTTACAAAGATTTGGGCATTCAAGAATCAAGCGATGTTGAAATATCGCTAAACAAGGCGCCTTTACTCTACATTATGTTTCATATTGGCAGACATCCTTTTGATCAGGTAATATTTAAGACTAAGATCATACTATTAGTTGAGTGAGTTTTCGGTGAATCAAAACATCGTGCGGAAAACAATTGCGTTGTGTAGGGTACGCAGTACTACCCGCCTGACTGCCATGGTTATCACCTTCAAGTTGAGAATCTTTCGCCAATCACCTACATTTGAGTACTGGCAGCTGCACTTGAGAGCCAGTTCCATTATAGGCTCTGTGTGCTTACCACTTTCGGTCACATCTCGCTTACCATGGTGATGTTGTAAACACAAACATATCCAAAGTACAATAAAATATAATAATCTTTTATCTATTCTGGAATAAAATCGACCCATAATTTCGCGGAGGATTTTAGAATTAGGCCTGTATAATAACGAGATCAAAACTCAGAACAAGTCTCAAGAATAGAATGTGCTAATCGAAAATAAACGTTTTTTATACCACTACGGCTCGCCTGAGGGTAAGCAGTTACTGTAGCCTATGGACGCTTGCAACACCAGGGGTATCTATCACTCGCGCCCTGCCGAACCTGCAAAAATCTCTTAACACCCTTTTTGAAGAACCCCATGCTGTACTGCATTGGGTACACCATGGCGGGGAGGTCATTCCACAGTCTGAGCGTCCGCGGAAGGAAGCTGCTTTGAAACCGCACAGTACGAGACCATTTTGGTTCAAATGTGTGAGGATGAACTCCCCGTCGATGGCGAGAGTTGCAATGATGGAAGGTAGCCGTGGGCATCAGGTCAAACTATTTTTCAGAATGCTGTCCGTTCTACCTAGCGAGATTATAAACTCCCCGATAAATTGTGAACTATAACCATACTGCTTACAATATAACGTATTAATTTCCGATCGTTTATAATCTATCCATGACAAACCGTCATATTGTAAACTGGCATCATACTTGAATGCGTCGGAACGCACCTTGCGCGCTGATTGGTTAAACGTTACGTAAGTTTGGCGATATGTAACGTAGTTGATTGTTTTTATTGTTACTTAAAAAAAAAATATTGATTGACATATTTAATTTTGATCTCAAACAATTAAATGTGCATTTCTTTTATTTAACTCCTATGTTTGTTTTCTAACTCTATGAATACAGAACAAACTACCGCCAAAACTGACCAATCAGGGACGGTTGACAATATTACGGTTTGACAACGTTAGATTATAAACTATCTTAAATGAATACGTTATATTGTAAGCAGTATGATACAGTTCACAATATATCGGGGAGTTTATAATCTCGCTAGGTAGATTATAAACTAACGGTTTTCACAAAAATAAGGGTGCCATCAGGGAAGTTCAGGGTTAGCGTGCATGGGTAGTATATGTTTTATCTACATCTACACTAATAATAAAGAGATTTAAAAAAATCTTTAAACAGGTGAAAGCTAATTTATCACAGAGTAACATAGGCTATATTGATAAAATTCACCCGGGTGACGCCGGACACGAACAGTTTTTTACCAAGAAAAAAATATAAAAAATGTAAACTTCCTGAGTTTCTTACCGGGTTCTTTCAGTTGAAGGCTGACTTCAGAGTAAATTTGACCTTCATAAGTGCTCTTTGGGGGCCTAAATTTAATAGATAATATATCGTACAGTACCTCCGCGGCGAATGGCCGATGCCGTGGAGCAAGCTAGTGTCGCTAGCGGCGGCGTGGTCTGGCGCGGGGTGCGCGCGCGCGCACGTCACCCGCCGCCACGACATGCACCGCCTCAACCTCAACCTCAACCTCAACCTCAACCACAACACCAACAAGCAGCTCCTGCATCTCTATCACATGTTCAAGTCGCCTACTGATGGCCTACTGTGAATATATATATTGAAACAAATTGTGGTTGGTTTTATTCCCGATAAAATAATTGTATATGCGATAGGCACAGATTACAGAATAAAAGGCAGATGGAGCGCGCGGAACAAGAAAGTGAAGCCAAAAAAGCAAATACAAATTCTGATACCTGGTATTAATTATCCAGTTTGTATTTGCTTTGTTTAACCACAGTTTATTAAGTGTTTTTTGTTAAATAAAGTTTGTTAAACAAAGCAAATACAAATTCAAAAAACTAGCCAAGTCTCGATGGAGCTACTTGTTTATCTCTAAAAAGTAATGAAATCTAGACAAAGTCGTGCCAAGTCTAAGGTTCCTTACTGCGATTTCTTTATTATTATAGTTAATGTTATGTGACTTGGCCGTTGAAGGGAACACAAGGGTACAAAACCAGGTGTTCCATGACACCATTGCACCAATCTGGTAGGAGTATTTCAATTTGTATTTGCTTTTTTGGCCTTCCATTCCGCGCGCTCCATCTGCCTCATTCTGTAGTTTGTGGAGATGATGGTCTAGTCTTGGATTTTGTACCAGTCGGTGGAGCAGTGCGGGAGGGGTGTATTTTCATACTGAATTGTAAATGTATCATGTGTATAGCGAGACAGTTCTGATACGTCTAATGTCACCCCCTCCCGTACCGCTCCACCGCAGGAACCTACTCAGTTATTCGCTATGCCTGTTGTAGTAGGTAATGCAATGGGCTACTTTCCTGAAAAAAACTAATTAGTCCGTCATTTACATTATCAAAAAATATTAGACATGTATTTTTTCTTTTGTCAATTAAACTTAAAAATACGAAGATATCGTGTGTTGAAGTTCCGCGTGACGTCACGGTGTGGTACACTTTTTAGTAACAAGTGACGTCACGAGCCCTCACTCCCGAACTTAGTCGCGCTTTATCTTCGTCAATTGTTAATGATTTGGTAAAGCAAAAAATAGGTAAGTGTCCAATATTTTTTGTTAATCTAACTGACGGACTAATTAGAATTATTATATTTTTACCCAGGCAACATCCCTATTATGAAAAAACTAGCTGTCCCCCGTGGCTTCACCCGCGTTCTCGGGATTAAAAGTAGGCTATATCCTTCTCCATACCATAGGCTACCTGCATACCTTCATTATGATCCGTCGAGTAGTTAGGCGTGATGGCGACTAAGTTGGTAAACAAGCATACTGCCTGTCTGATGGTAAGCGGTTACCTTAGCCATATGGACGCTTACAACACACAAAGCATCACTCACGCGTTACCGACCTTTCCCCTCTCCTATGAGCTCTGGCGACCTTATTCATGCGTAGGAACACAACTTTACACAACATAAAGTTATTTGGCTGCGGTATTCTGTAAAGTGAAGTAAGTACTTTCCCAGTCGAGCTGCTCTTTGAGCGAATAAACGCTATGCTCTACCTCTCAAAAAGTTATTAGGATTAGGATAAAGTGCTTACTGGATCAATCATAAACATTAAAATCAAAGTTTGTCTCACATTCATGCGATTATGATGAAAGTTTGGTGGGTTGTTGTGCGCAGACCGAGGTAAGCTTCTATAACCAAAAAGGGGCGTTGCAAAGCTCACTGGGAATTAGCTACATAGTTTTAAATAGTTCGTTTATTTCGAATTATGAAACTTCGCCTTACAGTTAGTGCAACGATGGCTCTAATTGGGCAAGTTCAGTGTTGAAGCAAAACGTCAGTTAGTTTTTTTTTTTTTTATACTACTTAGCAAACAAGCATACGGCCCGCCTGATGGTAAGCGGCTACCGCAGCCTATGGACGCTTGCAACACCAGGGGTGTTACTCACGCGTTGCCGACCCTGCAGAAATCTCTTCAGACCCTTTTTGAAGAACCCCATGCTGTACTCCATTGGGAAAACCACGGCAGGGAGCTCATTCCACAATCTGAGCGTCCGCGGAAGGAAGCTCCTTTGAGACCGCACAGTTCGAAACAATTCTGGTTTCAATATGTGAGGATGGACTCCCTGTCGATGGCGAGAGTTGCGATGGTAGAAGGTGGCCGTGGGCATCATCTTAAACAATTCTACAGAACACTGTCCGTTGTACAAGCGGTAGAACACACATAAGGAGGCAGTCTCTCCTCAGACTGAGGGGCTCTAAACCGTTTGTAAGCTCGGGATCATCAACAATTCTAGCAGCACGTCGTTGAAAGTAAGTAAGCAAGTAGTTGGTTACCTAGGGATATTCTTCACAAACATACTAACAATAACACGAAAGCATATCGTTTGAAGTAAATTTGGTATTCTGCAGGTACCAAAAAATAAATGGACAACATATTTTTAACCATCAGGTAAGGTACAATGACAAAAACACATCGAAAAGTTCCAGCAACTCTTCATCCTTTACAAAGGGTAGAACTTTTTCTAAATGCAATATTTTCTAATAAATATTCAAACAAGTAAAGTTATGACGTGAATATAGAAACATTTTTCCATTGCAAGCTCCTTTACAAGATATAAAATACAGGGAACTTTACGCAACCAAGTTGGTGTCACAAGTTTTATAAAGGAATTTATGGAAGTTTCTTTACAGACATTGACATTTCGATGGGAAGTTAAAACTCGTATTCTCCTTCTGCTAAGTTTGAAGTTAACTTTTAGACTGTTCAAGTCTAAAAGTTGACTATATAGCATCAGATTATTGGCCATTTATGATATTTGTGATACCTACCTTTCTTTATTAGCGTGGGGAAATCCTCATAAATAACCATACCGCCCCGGTGGCAGCAGAAGCGGCCAGGATATGCTGGACTTGTACTGGCTAAAACCCCACGGTGCCTGGACACCCCTCCATGCACGGCGCTTAGATAGCCCGTCCCGGGAGAAGTGTGTTACCTTCTCCCAACACCCCCCACTGACTTTTCGCACGATGAGACTACACCAGATCGACCCTAGTCCTCCTTGGGATCGCTTCTGGGCACTCAGAGCCCCCAGTTTGATTATCTACGACCCCAAAGGTTTACCCCGTTTAGTCACCTTTTACGACAGGCAGAGGAAAATCGTAGCTGTCATTCTAAGGCCCAGCTACAGGGTAGGAGGGTCGCGGCGAGACACAACCGCACCCCGGCGACATCGTCTCCGGGCAGTTTTGGCCTGTCTCGATCCCGCTCAGTTGCCTCCTGGACCATTACGGTCTCGCAGTAGGAGGATTCAGCTCACCGCTCAGCATCACCGACACGACTTCTGGCAGGGAGAGATTCCGACCGATTTGGCCGACGTTCAGAGCGTGTGTGATGCGGAGTCTGGTGAGTCCCACAGCAGTGGAAGCAGGCCGCCGCGCCGTCGCCTCACGTCTGATCCTACACAAATAATCACCGAAACACTCAGTGAGTATAAGTATGCATATATTTATCTAATAATTCTGTAGGTGATTCGTTCACCTTGTCGCTGCATCCAGGCCTCGAAGACCGGCAGGACTGCTCCGACGAGCCTAGCGCGCCACGTCGCGTCGCGAACGCGATAAGTCGCTTTGCCTCTTGTGGGTCGCCTTCATCGCTCCGGCACTCGATGCGGATCCGGTCATAGACCCTCGCAACCATATCCGCCAGCATGTCTAGCAGCGGAAAGCTATCCAGAACATTATGATACCTGCCTTAAGCTGTCTCTATTTATTATGAAGAAGTTCCAGCCCAATTATAAGGTAGGTGTTAGGTATTTACCTAATCATAGAAATATGAAAGGGAAACTGAATAATGTTGTTCCAAGGTAATGTTTTCTTGTATCTCCTATTTTCCTCTATTATAATTGACATCTTGACAATCAATATTGTTGTCGATATCGGAAGGTGTATCCATACACCTTTCGGCATACGCCTGTAATCAATCTAGCGAGTAGAAGAGAGTTCATGAATTCCTGAATGCCTATGCATTGCAACTCCCGTCATCATGGAGAGCGTGAAGGCTTAGAAAATATATATGTCATATATCATTAGTCAAAGCGTGAAGGTTTCACAATGGAGATTTCATTAGGCATTCATCTCAAGAAAAAAAAATTTTTAGTAACTCCTTTTTTTCTTGAGTTGGTATGTTTTTACTCCAGAAGCCTACAACAGAATCCATAGTTTATAAGCACCTACCATTCAGATACTACTTGTAACGAACTTTTATAATAACGATTACAACCTTATTTGTAATCGTTATGATAAAACAAAGGTTCTCCATAACAATGTAACTCAAATCCCTCTAAAATCCTCCAATTATTTTCGAAACCGATACACCGCAATCGATACACTCGTCAACCGATTCATTCGGTAACCGGTAGTACACTCTATAACCGAAGTCGGGTCTTCTTAGGAGCAGGCAAACATTGTCAACTGTGGGCTACAGCTACACAATTTACACGTAAATACACTAGTTGTACGCTGGCATGTTAGAAGTAAAATGAGGACGCTATGACACCGATGTTTATCTTATGTAACTCACTTATTACTCACAAATTACTATGAGTAGGACTTCTTAATTTTAATGGAAGGGACAATTTAAAATGTGGTAAAATTTAAAAAGAAATAGTATTTACTTACCTAACTAACAAAACTTAATAATTTTTGTAAAATTATTCTTAGGAACAGTAATAAAAAATACCGGCCAAGTGCGAGTCGTATTCGCGCATAAAGGGTAATATGTTTCTGGTATGGTCTTTAATTTTAATTTATTTAAAATATAGCAATAGAAATACACATTCTGTGAAAATGTCTATCTATAATGGTTCATGAGATTACATTAGGTACAGCCGCTAACTTACAGACAGACTGACGGACGGACAGCGGTCTTAGGAATAGGGTTCCGTTGGCATCCTATGGATTCATAAAAACAAAAATTGCTATTGTAAATCATTTGTAAGCAAATGCAAGCTACAAAACCTTTGTGTTGATTGATGAACTCCGACACCCTGGTATAAAACACACGAAAAATCACGAGTGAGTAAGGAGTGAGTCATGTTCCGATAGTAGCTTTAAATCAGAGAACTTGTCCCAGAATTGTTTATTCAAAACGCGGCACGGACGTGATACGATTGTTATGGGTTCTAGGGCGATACCAATCAAAATTTGATTTATTTGTAATGTTTGCTCTTGGATTTAGTAATATTCGTTGACCTCTGTTCATTTACTAAGATAGGAGTCGTCATTTTGTCTTTGAATTATTGATATTTAACATTACCCGATACATTAACATTAAAATTTATTTTTTGCCACCAAAATATGAGATTTAAAGATTTCTAGATACCTATCTTAAGAATTGAAGCACCTAGGATATATCTGTATAGGTACTCTTTTTACAATGACTGTAGGGTATTTTTTTTTTTTTTTTTTATACCACTAAGGTGGCAAACAAGCATTCGGCCCGCCTGATGGTAAGCGGTTACCGTAGCCTATGGACGCTTGCAACACCAGGAGTATCACTCGCGCGTTGCCGACCCTGAAGAAACCTCTTCGGTATACGGTATTTAAACATTTTTAATCTCAATGCGTTTTTTCATCGCATAGAAAATCCTAACAAAAGCTAAATAACTGAGAATTCAATGAAACATCCGCTTCCCATCAGACGGGCCGGGACGGGTTACGGGTATGCATCGAATAAAAAAACAACACATTATTTTAACAAGATCAAAATCAAAAAGTCATTTATTCAGTTTAGGCCCTGATAAGGCACTTATGAACGTTAATTTGTTACATACAGTTGAATTTACCACCGGACCGGTTCGAAATACACTTAAACTGAGAAGACTCCGGCATAAAACTCAGCAAGGCTTTTTTTACAGCAGTTATCACTATCGAAAGAAGGATCTAATAGGACCTATCTAATAGGACCGTAAGTTACATCTAGTGAAGAAGTCTTAAACAACTTTATCAGCCATCATAAACAGCACACATGGTCTTACGTACACTTACATGAAGCTCATTTGTTTGCAACACCTATTAAGTACAGTTGGGAACTGAACATCTAGAAGCGAAGCTGGTCTCAATTTACTTAGTAAGTAAACATACGGAGCCAGCCAACTGCGCCTTAGTGCTAGATAGCTCACAAAAGCGGACATTAGTTTCCAAACTATTGGCGAGTACACAATTTATGCTCACTCCACAACTTAGTCAATAGTTTAGTTTAGTCGACTACGCTCCTGAGGTGCCTAGGTACCTGCGACAAAACAAATGGTTTATGACTTTACATCTTACCTTTATCCTTTATGACTATCTGCTCTAGGAAGGATAAAAGTTAAATAACTTTCATAATCGTCAATTTCCTCTACTGAAGTACCTACCCAATATACGGTTTTTATACTATCATCGATGGTACAGGAGTACCCATCTGATATAGCTTACCGATGTACCTGCGCAGAAGGTACATTTTCAAAGCGCGTGAAACGCTATTGGTTTGCAGCTGCCGCCATGTTAGCGCGCGCCGTGCAGAGGGGCGTGACCTTCGAGTGAGACGGAACTAACAGCTGCAGTGTATTATGAACCTTATAGTAGTGATCTAAGGTTGATTGTGGTTTTAAGCATTCTTTCGTTAATCTTCGGGGCCATACTTTCTTTTCTGTGCGAACGAAGATTCACGACACGCCATATCAGTTGGGTACTACTGTAACAGCATGCCATAGATGCAGTAGAAATACAATAACGAAGCATAATAGCACTAAAAAGGGTCAGATCAAAAAAAATTGAACTATCGTCCTACCCACACAACTTTTTCAATGAAATCATAGTGCTAGAAAATTTTCCCAATCTACACTAGGCCCGTTTTTTCTTACCGCTAAACTTAGGACATATACGCATGATGATAATGATAATCCAATGCGACCTCAGAGTGTTAGTAGACTGTGACTTAGATTCGCCAAAGGTTGTCTAAGACGGTTTCGGGGAAATTGGAAGTCATTGTTTATGTGTTTCGGATGTCGTCTTTGGAAACCTCTTAATAAGGTGCTATGGAATTGCAGTCAGACATTCAATTTGGACGCTGGTATTGAGAGTTCTATAAAGCTTATTAGAGAATAGCTGTCCGGCGCGACTTCGTTTGTATGGTGTCCTACCCTATACTCTAACCCTACCGTGCTAAGGTTACATTAGAAAAGATTGCTTATCTTAATTTTTCTATTTTTTTGCGCAACTTTCTTAATATTTTTTTCCGGAAGAACCTTCTACTAAGTCAACTTCTACATTAGTCAACTTTTTAAAAAAAGGTGGATGAAATCGGTAAAGTCGTTCTCTAGTTATGGCGTGACCAAGGGACATAGGGATTCATTTTTATACAGAAGATGATATTGATCAGTAAATAATATTTTATCTTTTTATCGGTGAATCTAGAGTCCAGTTTAATTACCGTAACATTTTATGCGAAGAAAACATTTGTTGCTTGCATACACCACTAAATAAATATTGTATTAAATACAATTTCTAGAACATAGATAACAGAAAAATATTAGCAAGTGATGAATGATCAGAGATCAAAATAAATATTCTTTCCTTATCAATAGAATACGGAACAAAAGAGACAAAACATACAAAAGTAATTGCAATCTGCAAGGTTCATATTGCACCCAGTACAACAATAGAGCAAGTTTCACAATTTGTGGTTGGGACGTAAGAAAATCGATGAGAACTTCCCAACTATTGGCCGGGGACGAAATTTATTGGCAGCCGAACTTGGACAATGGCTGTTATTTGGTGTCGATCTTGATTTGAGTGTGTTCAGGACTCCTAGTCTGTTTTTGATTCCGATAATTTCTTGAAAAGTACTTTTATCAGTCTCTTGAGACGATCTTTGACTGACAATTGCTCCGTTTTAAGACTGCGTATAAAGCAAAATAACAATCTTAGAATTCAAATTTAACCAAGTAAATAGTATTTAAATGAAAAAATATTTTTATATGGGTATTTTCATTATATACGCGAGGGTTCTATCTGAGCAAAAACATAATGGAATGAAATTTCCTCGATAGAAAAAAAACACAAAGCTACCTCTAATAATAATGAATTTTCGGTTTTATTCGTTCATGGTGTATCTAATTAAGACAAAAAATCGATAAATAATATCACTAACATATGACCTAGGGCTGCTACTAACAATTTTTTAAAATATTCTATACTTTACGAGTTATTTAGATAAAAAGCGCTTAGTTCATTTTTGTTCCGCGGAACACGCTATCTCCATCTCATCTGACATTGCCATATTTTTTTGGCTTGGTACGCACTCTTAAGAGAAACGTTCTTTAATAAAATTGCTGTATTTAATGTACCTACACCTTTCAATCTTGATAATGAAGTAAGATCATTTTATCATGCCTGTTACTTTCGTAACGATTCATGACTGGCTGGAAGACATCTTGAGAAAACTATGATCGTGGTTTAAAATTTTTATTTAAAATGCACGTCAACATGACATATAAAAGCATTTTTTTTTTAAATACACTGAAGAGGTTGCATTCCGATTTATTTTACACCATTACACAAAGGTGATGTCTAAATTATTATCTTCACACGCTTCGCTGCCTTTAAAACCAATATCAATATTTTTTATAGTCTAGTGAACGAGAAATTCCGCTCAGAGCACGCAAAATAATCCATGTATATGGTAAATCGGTAACAGATGGGTTAAAAAACAATGTAATGTTAAATGTATAAATAAAAGTTATAATAATTACAGATGTTAAGTTTCTATCTAATATATTATACCTATATGTAGAAGAAATCGTTTCTCAGAAACTGACTGATTGAAAAATGCATGCATAGTCTATTTATATATAGGTGAATTTTTATTTCTAGCCAGTATGGGCAACTTCTGAACTACAGGTCTTAGAGAAAAATGCTGAAAGGTACCCCGAGCTGAATTTTGAAGAAAATAAAAATGCTATTTGCGGCTAAGCCATCAAAGAGAAGGTACCACAGACAGACAGACACACTTTCACGTCAAACTTATATATAATACCCCTCTTTTTGAGCCGGGGTTTAAAAAAGGGATCCAAAAATAATTCAATGGATCCAAAGATTTTTCTCCACGTACCTATTAATATACATACTTAATGATAGCGTAGTCATCCAATCAGGAAGGGCTTTTCAAATTCACATATAAGAAACTAGTTGTCCCCCGCGGTTTCACCCGCGTTCCCGGGATAAAAAGTAGCCTATGTCCTTCTTTTGTTATGTTCCATACCATAGGCTATCTGCATGCCACATTTCATGATGATCCGTTGAGTTGTTAAGGCGTGAAGGCGTAACAAACAAACAGACTTTCACATTTATAATAGGATTGGATAGGATAGGATAGGATAGGATAGGATAGGATTGGATAGGATAGGATAGGATTGGATAGGATAGGATAGGATAGGATAGGATAGGATAGGATAGGATAGGATAGGATAGGATAGGATAGGATAGGATAGGATAGGATAGGATAGGATAGGATAGGATAGGATAGGATAGGATAGGATAGGATAGGATAGGATAGGATAGGATAGGATAGGATAGGATAGGATAGGATAGGATAGGATAGGATAGGATAGGACAGGATAGGACAGGATAGGACAGGATAGGACAGGATAGGACAGGATAGGACAGGATAGGACAGGATAGGACAGGATAGGACAGGATAGGACAGGATAGGACAGGATAGGACAGGATAGGACAGGATAGGACAGGATAGGACAGGATAGGACAGGATAGGACAGGATAGGACAGGATAGGACAGGATAGGACAGGATAGGACAGGATAGGACAGGATAGGACAGGATAGGACAGGATAGGACAGGATAGGACAGGATAGGACAGGATAGGACAGGATAGGACAGGATAGGACAGGATAGGACAGGATAGGACAGGATAGGACAGGATAGGACAGGATAGGACAGGATAGGACAGGATAGGACAGGATAGGACAGGATAGGACAGGATAGGACAGGGTAGGACAGGGTAGGACAGGGTAGGACAGGGTAGGACAGGATAGGACAGGATAGGACAGGATAGGACAGGATAGGACAGGATAGGACAGGATAGGACAGGACAGGACAGGATAGGACAGGACAGGACAGGATAGGACAGGATAGGACAGGATAGGACAGGATAGGACAGGACAGGACAGGACAGGACAGGACAGGACAGGACAGGACAGGACAGGACAGGACAGGATAGGATAGGACAGGATAGGATAGGATAGGATAGGATAGGATAGGATAGGATAGGATAGGATAGGATAGGATAGGATAGGATAGGATAGGATAGGATAGGATAGGATAGGATAGGATAGGATAGGATAGGATAGGATAGGATAGGATAGGATAGGATAGGATAGGATAGGATAGGATAGGATAGGATAGGATAGGATAGGATAGGATAGGATAGGATAGGATAGGATAGGATAGGATAGGATAGGATAGGATAGGATAGGATAGGATAGGATAGGATAGGATAGGATAGGATAGGATAGGATAGGATAGGATAGGATAGGATAGGATAGGATAGGATAGGATAGGATAGGATAGGATAGGATAGGATAGGATAGGATAGGATAGGATAGGATAGGATAGGATAGGATAGGATAGGATAGGATAGGATAGGATAGGATAGGATAGGATAGGATAGGATAGGATAGGATAGGATAGGATAGGATAGGATAGGATAGGATAGGATAGGATAGGATAGGATAGGATAGGATAGGATAGGATAGGATAGGATAGGATAGGATAGGATAGGATAGGATAGGATAGGATAGGATAGGATAGGATAGGATAGGATAGGATAGGATAGCTAAAAATTGTACAAGCATAACAAGACAGTTAACATCGTGGGTGTTATTTTAATTTATTTTTATTCACAACAAGCTCCGACACCCCGTTGTTGTGGTTTAGGGAAACTTTTACAGTCACAGTTTGGCGCGTACGTTTGTTTCAGTTTTTGCTTGTAATTGGGAAGTTTTAAAAATTGAAACCATATTATCTACACGTTTTTATATAATTTTAGTAGTGCTAATTGTCTGTCTGTGTAAATTTTGTCAGGTATTTTTATTTGTTAAACGACGAATTCGATACGTTCTATATAATAAACAAACATTCTAAATTTCGCTATTAATATACTAAGGATGAACATCTCTCGGGCATCAGTAAGCCCGATCGAGTTTTAATAACAATATAAATCAATTGTTGTTTTATGACCGCTGACTAAAGGGTGGAAATATTATTTTTAGTTGAAGCTATCAGGAGCTTGCTAATGAATAAGCATTTGTAGCAAATTTTGGAAACCCTAATATTGTTGATGTCATCTAAATTCCAAAAATCTACCCAGAACTAAAGCAATAATTTATTAGCAGTACCTACCCACAAGAGGAAAGAATGAAAATAACGCCCTGCACCTGCTTGCAGTACAGATTTGCTTATTCTGCAGTTCTAGAATAATCTAAGAGTGTATCCAGACAATAGGTTGACCACTTGTACCGCAGTCTGTACGGTTATGTAGATATCTTATATTACCGTGAGGAGCCACGTCTGACGTCAATGTGAGTGAATAAAAGTTTAGTGTTTGACTCAATGAGCTTCCAAGAAAACAACCACATTCTTATATTTCCGTGCCTCAGGTATCTTGGGAAATATGCATGCAGTCATGTATGTAGTCACAAATATACAACAAATATGTGCAAAATACAATCTATATATAGAAAATTTCCTCAAGTCTGCCGCTGCTTACGATTAACGACAAGGTTCCCAGAAGGCTGGCAGCGTTTCCTCTTTGGATAGCCAAGCTGACGCATTGGCGGAAAAAGCTCCCCGCCCGCTGGTCTCCGGAGGTCTCGGGAGCAAAACGGCGAGCTTCGGACCCCCACGGTCTCGACCGCAAAAGGCACAAAAATATAATTGGGTCCAATTGATGCGTATTTTTTGAATTTTGAATTTTCCGCTCCGGCCGCAGCTGCCCCTGCAGCTTTACTTATCGCCGGTAAGTGAGATAAAACATAACATTTGGATTGCGGTAATTTTAGTTTTTTGCACAAATATTGAATGTTATTCCTTTGCCGGCACTGCATCTCTCGATACTGAAGGGTCAGCAACGCGCCTTCTTACCCCTGGTGTTGCAGGTACCCGCTTACCACCAGCGGTTATGCTTGTTTGATACCTTGGCCTAACTAGTATAAGTGTCATACTGAGGTTAAATCTCTAATTACTCTAGAGTTATTAAACTTTGCGTGTTAGCAAGTCCTTTTTCCAAGAATCTTCACGAGAATAAATTTGTTTTACTGCCAAAATGTATGTTATCCAGAGTATTTTAATGGCGGCTGCAACACAGCTGGTCAGTTGATAATCTTGAGAACCAAGAGAATTTTGAGTTTAGCTGGTTTTCATATTCATTCGATTACTCTTGACTTGAGTAATAAATAAAACACAGTACTACACACACATAATACGATAGTAATAGGCGATGGAAAAACACTAACGAAATTATAAGACGAATAAGTTAAAAGAGTGGGTAAAATATTCCAGGTCTTGTTACTCTGGTGTTACATTACATTTGGTCGAATCAACCCTTAGTAGTAGGTATAAAGTTACACTGGACCTATTTATAAGACCTATTTATGTTATCATTGCTTAACCTGTGACTCACAAATAAACCATTTTGATTTTATTTGAAGTTTGTAAGAAGCAGTTTTTCTATAAGTACATATTCTTTTTTTAACACAAAACATTTGGATTGCGGTAATTTTATCAAATAGCAATCGATATAACGTGCGACTGAAATCCCAAACCTAATCGACAATATTGGTTGCTGTTTCAGACATTGTCTATTTATTTTTCTATCTGTGTTTAGTCCATCCAAAATGGATTCAATCTTTCTGAATTGTAGGTATTATGGATTACTACGTCCGGTGGATGACCTTGACTTGCAAGTCGTTCACCGCCTAAACTAACGAGTTTAAAAAAATCCAATTTTCTGCATAGGTAATAATCTAGATTTTCTTATAATATTTCTGTTTCATAGTTAAGTATAATTTACTTTGAATAATAAATTACTTTCATCGCGAAAGGATAACGTCTTGCTGTAAGTTAAATCAAAATATTTTATTCAATGTTTTTGTAATATTAACTTGAAATGAGTTTTATGTTAATAAAATTAGAATATTGATTGTTTTTTTTACCCGGCTTCAAAAAAAGGAGGAGGTTCTCAATTCTCTTTTTTTTGTTACCTCATAACTCCGTCATTTATTAACCGATCAGGATTTGATTACTTCTTAGTATACTTTGAAGTCGGTTTAAGGTTTTCGTAAAACAGTCCAATTATTTTGGATTTATTTTTTGACATAAAACGTGTGTTTTTAATCAATGATCTTACTTTGCATACAATTTTGAACTATGAACTGCGCTACAATATAATAAACTCCTTTGCAAAAAAAACGGGCACCTTACAGTCATTTGCTTTTCTATGGATAATATTAATATTTTTAGTATGTCATTAGCATAAATGACTATAAATTTCTTATTATCAATGGGAATATAGTTTTTAACACTTTAAATCCTGGAATCGGGTTTTTAGTCAATGTAAACAGAAAATGGTCATTTTTATGGGTATAATGAAATTAATACTAAGAGTATTTTTATTAAAAAAAGACATACTAAATAAAAATTAATAACGAGTATGAACTCCCCTTGCAGCGATTACGGCATGTAATCGTCTTGGCATGCTTTCCACCAGGCTTTTGATTGTGTTCTGTGGAATGTGTTCCCACTCAGCCAAGATCACACGTTTAAGCTCCCTGATGTTTTGTGGAAGTGGTTGGACAGATCGTACTCGCCTTTTTAGGTGGTCCCAGACGTGCTCAAAGGGTTTAAGGTTGGGGCTCCGCGCTGGCCAGTCCAAATGCCGAATACCGACCTCTTGCATATAAGCATCTACGTCGCCAGAATGGTAGGCCCAAGCGTTATTGTCCATGTAAATGGCATCTTCACCAATTACAGTCAGTGCGGGTTGTGCATGTTGACAAAGGATATCTGTTGTGTACCTTAAGGCATTAAATGAGCCATTTTCAATGAATACTATCTCGGTACGATAGTGGGAAGTTACTCCCGCCCAAAAAATAACGGACCCTCCACCATAAGGGGTGATTTCTTCAAATCACACGTCGGCATAGCGTTCCCCTGGTCTTTGTAACATTCGCCGACATCGGTCCTCACCATTCAGACCAATTCGAGCCTCATCGGAGAAGAGTACGATACTCCAGTTATCTAGTGTCCAAGATAAGCAATTTCTAGCGAACCTCATTCGGTCTATCCGGTGCTCACGGAGTAACATGGGGGCCCGCGCTGGTCGACAACTGCGTATATCAGCCGCTAAAAGCCTCCTCCTCAATTTCCATAGGCTAACTTGTGCTTCTCGTACCTCTTCAAGGTTTCTTTTAGGTCTATGTAACTGTATTTGCGGTTCCTCAACGCCTGAGTCACTAAAAAGCGGTCATCTGGTGGTTATGTGCGACGTTTTCTCCCAGAACCTTGCCTTCTCTGAACGGAACCCGTCTCTTGGTATCGAGTCCAGGTTCTTTGGACGGTTGAACGACTCACGTTTAACCGCTGTGAGACGTAACAGTAGCTACACCCCTCTTCCAGCAGCGCTATAATTTTACTAGCTCTTATTGCTTTCTCTGCCATTACAATCGACACAAAGATATCTGTTTTAAGTCACTATAAGGCAGGATTATGCAACAAACATAAATTATTCTACTAAAAGTTAGTTTAAGTTGCCTGATAAACTTTTAACCGCGAACCCGCAAAAACTAAGTAAAAAGTCACAAACTGAAAAAGGGATCATTATTTTAAAAACAAAAGTTTCGAATTTGAAATTAACTTTTTATCATACCCAGACCCTTTATTACGTGTCAGTAACATAGTTTGGCTATTAAAACCACTTAAGAACTAAATAATTACCAATAATGTAGAAAAATCCAAACCGCCCGTTTTTTTTGCAAAGGAGTGTATATCCAGATTAATGCAAAAAAAAAAACAACATGAAAATGACTTCACTAATAAATATAAAAAGTGATTCATATTTTCCCTCGCCAAACTGAATTTCAACGTAACAAAATATTTTCCACGTTGTAATATGCTTATCTACCTTTTTTCCGGGAGGAATGAATTTATATCAGCGGCGGTGACTCACAGGAAAACAAATGACACTGTCAGCACAGCATCTCTTGTTCATTTTGTGCTTTGCACCTTTTATTTTTCATTGCAACTCTCCATCGCTACTCCGGAAAGTAGAATACAGTGAGGGGGGAGTCGAGAGGCTTCGAAACAAGCGGTTGTTACAAGCTTTTATTTAGTTCACCTGTTCCGTTGTCTGTAATGGAATTTTGCAAGATAAATTTGTCCCACTTTCCGGTTTCAGATTGAGCTGAAATTTTTTACGAATATAAACATAAAGATAAAAAAAGATAAAATGGTATTTATTGGACACAGATTCACACACAACAATAAGAATAAAAAAGAAACATGCAATATTATGATGACGTGGAGCTGATCTAATGATGGAGCTGGAAGAAACTCTGTAATAAAACCACATAACCCCATCGAGTTTGAGCTCATTTGATTCGTCTTGATGAGTACTTTGTCGCAAGTACAGTCAACAAAAAGTACATTCACTCAAAAAAAGCTTGTATTTAAAATTAAATTTCTAACAAAGAACTTATTTTAGACGAGTAACGGAAAGGGTATCTATCCAAAAGGGGTGAATCTCAAGTAACGACTGAAAAGTTTCAGCTCAAATTAAATTACTCAAAAAATCATACATTATTTGTAATCCAACGTGTCACCGCTCAATGTCATTACCTTTCAACAGTCATTACCTTTTCACGTCTCATATTACCTTCTATAAAATTTTCTCTGTCGGGATCTGTGCGCCTAGTACCAAAGAAGTCGTGTACTTTTTATGGATATATCCTTTCCCTTACGTTGTATAATCAAGCCGCATCTACATGTCCATTTATTGGGAATCTTCTGAACCTATCTAAAATTTAAGTCTGGTTTTGAAATTTAGGTTTAAATTAGATTAATTTAATATTGTATTTTTAATTTGCTATTTAACTAGGTACTTCAAAGAGAGGTAGAATGTAGCGTTTATTCGCTCAAAGAGCAGCTCGACTGGGGAAGTACCTCCACCTTACAGAATACCGCAGCCAAATAACATTATGTTATGTAAAGTTGTGTTCCTGCGCATCGGGCGGGTCGTACGCTTATTTAATGACTTAGTCGTATAAAAAAAGGTAAAGGCTTGTTTGCAAGCATACGGCCCGCCTGATGGTAAGCGGTTACCGTAGCTTATGGACACTTGCAACACCAGGGGTGATACTCGCGCGTTGCCGTCCCTGCACAAATCTCTTCGCACCCTTTTTGAAGAACCTCATTCTAATATTGTAATTGAAATAATGAGAATTACAAAGATGTACACATTTGGTTAGCTTCTAACGAGAATTACATAATATTAACGTCACCGCTAACGCTTCTAAACACGCCAATTCAATGGCTCAACTCAAAGAAATGGTTGTCATGTTGACGATACTCGTTCCCGGGGCAATGATAAGCGAAATAAATGAGATATTCCATGGCAGGGAGCGTCGATACCGTCCAGAATGAATACCACTCCGCGATTAATTGTACTTCGCGCGGTTTTGTTCAAAAACTCAGATTTATCACATTGTTTTCGACGGTGCGGCGGGCTGCAGTCATTCATGCTTTACTTTGTTTGTTTTGATGTCAGCATATTGAATGATTAAAACAAATACGCTGGATTTAAAATACAATATATAGAAAATATATCAATAGGGATGTTGCCTGGGTAAAAATATAATAATTCTAATTAGTTTATCTAATTAAATTATCAAAAAATATATGACACGTATTTATTGCTTTACCAAATTATTAACAATTGCCGAAGATAAAGCGCGACTAAGTTCGGTAGTGGGAGCTCGTGACGTCACTTGTTCCTAAAAAGTTTAATTGACAAAAGAAAAAATACGTGTCAAATATTTTTTGATAATGTAAATGACGGACTAATTAGTTTTTTTCAGGAAAGTAGCCTATTGTATTTATGTACAAAACTAGCTCTCCCCTGCGGTTTCGGTTTAAAAAGAGCCTATGTCCCTCTCATTCCAGTCTGGCAGGCTTTCTGCGTGTCAAATTTCGTCGTGATCGGATGAGTAGTTAATGAAAGCGTAACAAACAAACAAACTCACATTCGCATTCATAGTAATTAGTAAGGAAGCACGGATAAGGAAAACTAGTCTCTATAACCTATATACACAATGTTTTTTTTAGCCAGTGAGGGCAACTTCTGAACTACACACAGGTCTTGGAGAAAAACGGTGGAGGGTCCTCCGAGCTGAATTTTGAAGAAAATAAAAGTGGCATTAAAATTTATAAAAAAAAAAAAACACTTGTATAGCACGAATCACTTTCGTAGCGTCATCGTATCGGGATGACATTTTTGATACGTGTATCGTGTTCTTATCGTTAAAAATATGGTGAGAAAGCCGACGATAGCTCGCTTGCTGATATCTAGCTTAGGTATATCTTTTTTAACCGACTTCAAAAAAAGGAGGAGGTTCTCAATTCGAATGTATTTTTTTTAATTTTTTATGTTTGTTACCTCATAACTCCGTCATTTATTACCCGTTTTGGAAAATTCTTTTTTTAATTGAAAGGGTACACTTCCCGTTTGGTCCCATTGTCATCAAATTCAATTATTATTGTTAATTATTTGGAAAAAAAGCAAAAAAAAATATTTAAAAAATGTAACCTTGCTGAGTTTCTTGCCGGATTCTTCTCAGTTGAAAGCCGAGTTCCGAACCGGTGGTAACTTCAGTTAATGTGACCTTCTGGGGCCTAAATTGAATAAATGGCTTTGACTTTGACATTGTGATTATTTCTAAATTATCATATGTTATACCATAGATAGACAGATAACACTTTATTGTTACACCACATGAAAAAAATATATACAAGAACTTATAATAATTAAGCATTACAATGGGCGGCCTTATCAGTAAAAGTGATCTCTACCAGGCAACCTTTGGATGGAGGCGTTAAACATAGCTGTAAAACGGGGGTGTCCAATACAACCAAAAATAAAATAAGTATTAAGTACATGTATGAAACCAAACTGCGTTTTCGCGTGTGCTCGTTTCATGAGCCTAATGTCTGAAAAACGTAGCAAGTGTCAAAGATATTCGTGCTACCGCCAGTTCCGCTGACGTTTGGCACCTTGGCACCATTCGATTTTCAAATTCCAATAACCATATTGCACTCGTTTACGTTACGGTTATAGTTGAAAATATCGTATTTGGGCTACTGATGTAACGGATAAAGTGTAGTTTTACACTCATGTCATTCAAAGTCAAAGTAATTTATTAAATATAGTTCCTAGTAGGGCACACCTGTAGGTTTTTTTTTAACTCTGTGTCGGCTTGTGTTTGACCACAAACTCACCATGGTAAGTGATGATGTGGCCGAAGGTGGTAAGCATACAAAGCCTAGATGCAACTGGCTCTCAACTGTAGTACCCATCTGGCTGGCTGAGGGTGGTAGCCAGCTAGATGAGTACTACAAAGTACCCTACCACCGTGCTATGGTTGTGTCATGATGTTTGCCTTCACCGAAATCTCAAGCTTCTTGTAGGATTCGAACCCGGAAACTTCATCTCGGTATCCGACGTCACTACGTCAGCAGTAAATCGCGGTAAAAGCTACTGAAGTTACTATATTAAAAGCCGAGTATTGTTGTAGATGTATGGAGTCCACAGATTTATTGCACTACGCTATACTGGGTGTAAAGGAATCAGAAATAAAGGAATCAGATCGTATCACAGGTTTTAGTTTCCTAGTCGTATGGTGCTAGCTCTACAGTCAATAGTATATTTTAAGATAAATGATTCATGAATTTGATTTATCATTGAAAAATCCAAGTCAACCGTACAAAAGAAAATATCAGATTGCTCTTTCCAAAAGAACAAAAGAAACCAATGTCTTTCCTACTAAGTGTAAAACGATAAGGGAGGGAACAAGTCGAAAGTTTACTGAACTTAATTTCCCTTAGGCTAACTTCGGGCGAATCTCTACTATAAATCTCATCAATTTGCTGGCTATGAGTCCCAGGGTATTGGGCCCGCGGGGGTGTGACCAGACCTTTATTATTGAATTACATCGAAGTCGGAATCCCTCGTTGCTAAGGTTTGGGCGCGTTTTCTTTTGGTACGTGACGACTCTTCAAGGTAGGTAACGTATTTATGACCCTTCATTTATGCGGTCCTGAATTCGGGAAGATTTTTGTCCGTTTATTGTGTTGGAGAATGGAGATAATAATGTATTCCAAAGATATATCTAATATCAAGTTAACAGTAAACATAACAGCTATTTTAGTACGATACTAAAACATCATCCTCCTAACTTTATCTGCTAATACCAAATCAATTCGAAACTTTGCGTGTAAATGTTGGTTACGACTCAGCTCCGTAACGGCCGAACGGATTTTCATGACATTTATTGCATTAGGTCCTAGAATTGGCCAAGGGATACTTTTCAAACGGAAACTTACTAATACTGCAACAAATATTTGCCCCAATCTCACTTCTAACTAATCTCACTTCTCACTAATATTATAAATGCAAAAGTTTGGATGGATGTATGTTTGTTAATCAATAACGCTTCAACAACTGAATGGATTTGTATGAAATTTGGCATGCTGATAGAATTTGTTCTGGATTAACACATAGGTTACTATTTATCCCGGGAAAACAACATATCCCTTTGGTACGTTGAAACCGCGGGGCCAAACTAGTACTTCATATATTTCTTGCTTTGAGACACTGTTTCTCGCAAAGTCGGAAAATCTTGACAATCTCGTACTTTTTCATTTTGCGACAAAAGAAAAATGATCTTACCGTATTCCCACAAGTTGATAACTCAATTTGTCGTTCCTTAGCCGCAGCGGTAAACTTCACAGGGATTTATCCTCGAGTCCAAGTTTGGACTAAGACGGTACTAAGACAGCTCCCAGGTGCAATCCGTGTAACTGTTGTAAGGAATAGAAATTTATAGTCGCTTCTCTTGTAACATTTGGACGCTACTCACACCGTATGGTACCTCATTATAAAATATTTTGTATTGATGAAAATATATATCTTCATACTGATTAAAAATCGACTAAACTATCGGCTGATAGACAGTCTTTGGTCTGTGGAGGCTTATTGTCCAACTACAACACCTAACGAGGTCGTTTTGATTGAACAGTGGATAATACCCATCAACTACCTAGTCCACTCTGGCTCTATTAGAAATGACACAGCGTGAGCTGAAATCGAACACAACTCTTTGGTATATGGCCTATAATCCACTGTCAATTCAAATGGATTCCAATATGTTTTGTGTTGTAAGACAACGCCTCTAGTTAATCTTGACGTTCGATAGCTTAGTATGGTAACTATATAGGTTGCAGTTGAATCGTTTTACTATTACCATTACTTCTTTACCATTGCTTCTTTTTTTTAGTATGCCTGTCTTTGACCCCTCAACCAAAAAAGAAAATATATATGATTTAACAAAAAACCAAAAAAAGACTTTGTATTGTGCATAGCCTAAACGTTTTATAAGATGCTGCGTGGGATTTTTGTATAAGACCGATCGCTGCCTATGTAAACAGAACATTTCATTATGTAAGTGAATGAGCGTATTGAGTGTAAAGCTATAAATCGATTAGATCAAGGTATGACACCAACAATTACTACATTGTTTTACAATAAGCAAATTGTTGCGGTGTCTGAAGTTCTTAGTAATTTTAAATAATACTTTGTGAAACATATCGGTGTGATAGAAGTTCTTAGGGCATCGTTGTACGTCAATTGGTGAATTTGGAATGCAAATTCGAGACTTGACGTCTAGTCTGGACCATCCCTCAGTTGTACATACTTACAGACATACTTTATATTTACAGATCTCTATGTGGCTAGATGTATCGCTCCTTTCAGTACTTAGACGCTTTCACGTTAATTCTATTCAAGTATTTGCATTCCACTTAATCAGGATTTGTAGTTTGTGAATCCTGCTATCTACTGTATTTTGCTAAGGTATTTTGTAACACGTATTTGTCTGGCTAGCCATAGCCTTAAGCCGAAAATCTGTCGCTAAACACCTATACGGGTGTTTCGGAGTTGCGTTTGAGAGTTAGTTTCTTTGTCCGATTTGTGTAGATCGGAAGTACATTAGCAATCCTTCTAATGTTGCTAATATCTGTTTTGTTGGTCTCTTAACACATTAATGGCATACGACCACTCGTAATGAAATTAGGTTGGCAGATATTTTACTCCTGGAATGAAGGCTTTTGCTCAAAGAGATACTCGACTGGAGCACCTCAACCTTACAGAATACCGCCCAAATAACAACGTTGTGGTCCTGCACGTAAGGTTACCAGAGCTAATTGCGGAGGGGGAAGGATAGATTAAGCGTGATTGATGCAACACCCGGGACATCACAAGCGTCCATATGGCTACGTTAACCGCTTACCAGCAGGCAGGCCGTACACTTATTTGCCAACTTAATAGTACAAAAGAAACGGAAACTAGAATGTACAATATTGTGATAGTTTGTGTTTTGAGTGTTTGTAACGACTGATAGGATTTTCAAAAAACTTGGTACCTAAATAAGGCTTACATCCTACGAAGCATGTGAAATTCAGGTATGCGGGCGAAACCGCGGACGGAAGCTAGTAGTCTCCATAAAACAGTATTTTTACTTGGGGTATTCAATCGTAGAAAGTAAAAGCAAAACTCATTTTCAAGAATTTCACTCGGTGACATTTTTCGTTACGAAATAACTAGATTTTGTGATGGAGTTTTTATGATCTTTTCTTGGATATCGTTATAAGAAGACAAAAATTATAACAATTTATGTAAATATTCTAAGAATTAAAAATCCATTAAAGTCTCCGATAAGAAGCAAGATATTTTCTTGTATGTGGGTAAAATGCTATATATATATATATATTAAATGTGCAATATTTGTATACATACATTGTATCATGAACACATTGTATAAATATAATGTATGTTTTGATATCTCAAGCTATATACGAGTTTTTGCGGGTGAAAAATCGATCTAGCTAGGTCTTAGGTATCTCTGTAATTCACTGTAATTTCACTGCATATAATAGCCCAGTGGTCAAAAGCATAGTTTAATATTCCATTTCCGGTCACTGGTCGTCTCCGGTCTTAGGTTCGATCCACATTAAAATTTGGTTTTGTATAACGGGCATGAAATAGTAGGTATTATTTTACTATTTATTATAATAACACGCGTTTTAACAAGAAAATGGTTTTGTATTAGAAAGAAAGAAAGAAGAAATGATTTATTCGGGACAACTGTACACAAAATAAAAAACAGAGCAAACAATTAAAAAAATACACAAAAATCGCAAAGACTTACATTAATGTACCTTCGAATACAGGTACATTAATGTAAGTCTTTGCGGTAGGTACGATGAAGTGACTGCAGTTTGCTTGTTCCTACGGTTGGGTTTGTTTCCGGGAATAAACCCAACTTCGAGTAAATTTCCAATTTGGTGGGAAAAAAACCCGGGAATTTTCCCATTGGCTGGGGCAATACTCAAATGGTCACATTTGCTAGATTTTGCGTATATAGCGAGAGATACCTTAACAAAATCGTTTGAATAACATTTAACAAGATTTCTATTAGGGTCATACACATATCATAAAATAAAAAAATCTTTTTTTTTATTGTTTTTAAAAAAGTGACGTTTTGGGGTGTAAGGGTTGTGGTGGACAGGCGGCGCGGCGGTCCCACACAATTCCCACGCCGTGGTAGTACATACTCGTCCGACTCGAAGTCGGGAAGTGTGATACTCCACCGCGCGTAGGTAATGTAGGTACATACAACAGCGAGTATGATTAAAATAACAATCAAAAGCATCTAAAAATATTTTTAGGTACAAAAAGCCACTTGAGTATTTTCCCGCCGTTCGGGAATTTTCCCGTATTTTTCCATTATTTCCCGTATTTTTCTTTTCTTTACATTTTTTTTTCTTTCCCTGCCCATCCCTACTTGTTCCTTATTACATAGGTACTTGCTTTCACGCTGCACTTAACGTTAATATTTAATTAAGTATCTGCAATAATTACCAGTTGCATATACAGGTCGTTGTTTTGGTCAGCGACGAGCGACTCAGGGTCGATAATACAAATGATAATGGTGTTTTTACATTATGTATTTACATAAAAAAGGTTTTTTTTTCACAGAGCTTTGTATGACGTCCGCTTATTATGACGTGATTGTCAATTCCTTTCGATGTCATAATAAACGGATTCTACTGTACTAATAATAATAATCACTGATATAATACTAATAGTCCTGCTATTGTTGACAATAGACCTGACTTGTACTGATTGATCGCCAAGAGCGTCGTGCAATGATTGCTGATGTTACTGCCCCCATGATGAGAACCTCGTGAAAGCGGATGAATATAAAGAAAGCAAGTATCTCGTACACGAGGTTGTCGAAATGTGGGCCTTTGACACAGCAACCATTGTAATAGTCGTTTCCGCCCATGGATGGCCAAAAGCTTCGACAAATATCTCAAGAGGTTCGCGTTAGGTTCATCAAGGGCCAGCTTCAGAAGGCAGTGCTCCTGAAAACGGTACGCATAGTGATGAAGTTCCTCTCTGTGGAGCCTTTACCATCAACGTAGGGGAACATCTTTTATTATTTTAAATGTTTTTCTCTAAAAAAAAAATATATTTAAAATGTAAATAATGAGTAAAAAAATTAATAAATGCAATATATTAATATAACATTTATTTCTTTATTTCACTCGGGCATAAACAATATGCAGAACCTTCACTAAGATAAAGATTTTTGTGTCTTAGGGCCTGCGTGGTTTCTTTGGGTGCTCATTGAAACGCATAAAAACTTGCCTCATCTCAGCATCGTTTGTGTTTAAGAGTGCGTACCAAGCCAGAAAAATATGGCAATGTCAGATGAAACAAACTTATGTCTAATCTTCGCGTGTAGATGAGATGGAGATAGCGTGTTCCGCGGAACAAAAATGAACTAAGCGCTTTTTATCTAAATAACTCGTAAAGTATAGAATATTTTAAAAAATCGTTAGTAGCAGCCCTAGGTCATATGTTAGTGATATTATTTATCGAATTTTTGTCTTAATTAGATACACCATGAACTTATAAAACCGAAAATTCATTATTATTAGAGGTAGCTTTGTGATTTTTTTCTATCGAGGAAATTTCCTTCCATTATGTTTTTGCTCAGGCAGAACCCTCGCGTATATAATGAAAATACCCATATAAAAATATTTTTTCGTTTAAATACTATTTACTTGGTTAAATTTCAATTCTAAGATTGTTATTTTGCTTTATACGCAGTCTTAAGAATAACGATCTATTTATAAAAATAAAGGAAACTCATAATAGAAACACGACACAACGATAGATTATACCTACCGCCGTCTAGAATAAAAATGCTCAATTGCAGTCCATATTACATCGCAGTAAAAATTTACAATAAGTTACCTCCAGACATCAAAACCAAAACAAAATATAGCCTATTTAATAAAAAGTTAAAAAAGTTTTTAATTAATAACTGTTTTTATACAATGGAAGAATATTTTAAATGATTAGTCAGATCTTTATGCTATGTTATGATATTAATTTAAGACTAGAAATTGATTGCTTTTAGATGTTAAGAATAAAAAGGATGATTATATGATATGATTAAGCTTTATTCCGTTAAATGTTTACCTATATAATTTATTATGATATGACTAGAATAGAAATAATATTTATTTTAAAAACTATTAAAATTTTAATGTGAATAATTATTATTATTATGTAATATCTTAATACTTTTGCTATACCTGTAAAAGGTCACTAAGTTGTCTAAGCACTGTTTGTAATAGAATAAGACCTTTATAAATACACTTAGTTGCAGAATAAATGAATATGAATAAGTCAATAATCTAGATACTGTATAATTAATTATGTAAAGCAAGTCATAAAGCCATTGCACATAGCTCCAAAACATCACCACCACATTGATATACCGAATGATATAAAATAAGCACGTAACGCATATTTAAATTAAATATGTCGGCAAGTTAAAGAAGAACTGAAATAAAAATTTCATGAAACTTTCAAAGCAGAAGTCTGTGAAGCGACGCCTGAATACAAAATTCACCTTGACATGGTTGCAGTTTAACTAACATTATACTTGTGACATTTAAAACCGGTCAATAATAAGTTAGGTTTGTTCGAAATAAAATTCCGGTCCTTCATTTAATAGTACATTATGATACATGTGTGCAAAGTTGGTAATTACAGACGAGGCAGTATTAAGCGCGTGAGCCACAGGCGAACGAGATAAGGCAGCCGAGAGTGTAATGATCAATACACACGCGTGTCATACGACGTTTTTCAACACATTTGTGAGGAAAAAATCAGACTTGTATTTCTTGGAGTAGATTTTTTGATAATAATCAACCACACAATGAAAAAGTTTGCGAATATGGCGCGCAGCTTCTTTTTTTTTTTGACAGTTCTCTGTCAAACTGTTTTACCCGTTTAAATTAATTACGTACGTTACATATCAATTACGTTGAGGTATAATCTTAACATAATTGGGATTATACCTATCATAAAACTGTGCGGTAATGTAAAGTAAAAATCACTAGGGCGTAATAAGCTGCATTAAGATACTAATAACGGTGCAATAAATGTCGCTTTACGAGCAAGTGTGCGTGTTTGTTTTTATGTTTTGTTGTTTTTCTTTTTCTGTGTCTTTCTCCAAGCGCCTATATCGGTGTGTTCCAAGTGTTCCAACAGCTGCACTTGAGAGCCAGTTCCTTATAGGCTTTGTGTACTTACCACCTTCGGCCACATCTATATAAGATAGATAGTCCATTTTATAAACGTGGTATATATCCTAATCCTAATATTATAAATGCGAGAGTGAGTTTGTTTGTTTGTTACGCCTCAAATACTCAACGGATCATCATGAAATTTGGCATGCAGATAGCCTATGGTATGGAGAAGGACATAGGCTACTTTTTATCCCGGGAACGCGGTTGAAACCGCGGGGGACAGCTAGTTTATAATACTTTTTCTTTTGCTAGTCGAATAAAAATGTTCATATCTTCCATCAGTTATTTAAAATAGTTTCAAATAGTATTAAAACCTACATGATTGTAATACACCATCAATACGTACCATAAAAGTCCTAATAACAATAAGAGATAGCAAAAATATCGTCTCTTGGCCGGAATCCAACTGGTGGGAAACATTTTGCCATACCAGTTGCAATATGTCCCTTCTATGTTAATGTATGTTTTGACGTTTGTTTACAGAGGTTTGTTGATTTATAAGTTATTTGCAGAACGTTATTTATTTTTTATTTAATAATACAAATGCTTTATTTTAAATAATCATCAGTCAGTTTAATAGGGATTGTCACAGACATAAATCTAAATAGATAACGCAAGTCCCTCCATCAGCATAAAAACCAAGCGTGTAACTTTTTTTGTACCTACCATAATGTCACAGTATTCATTTAGTTAGGCTGACATTAGATTTTTAACGTGAAAATGAAGCTATCCTATTTGACAGCTAAACATATCCCTCGCTACACATCTCTGTACATGCAGCCTTATGCGAGTTCCCTGTCTGCGCGAAATAGTATCAAAAGAAGAACATTGGTGCCGATTCTGTTGTAAATCGCACTAAACTAATTTTAGTCACATCTCATCTCTTTCTTACGAACATGATTGAAAAAGGATAGAACATATTTTAAGTTGTCAAATTAATCTTTGCCGTCTTATTTTGCGTGTATTTAGGCGTAACCGCGATAGATGGCGACTAAAATTATATTGAAAACAAGCATTGGACTAATTTGACAGGACTAAATTTCTTACATCCTTTTCTTATGTTCTTTGTTAGAAAGAGACATAGTGACATTAAAATTAATTTAGTTGTGAACAACAGAATCAGGGCCATTGTGCCCCATTTTTGCACTGATTTTGAAACGCAAAGTAGATACACGCGCGTCATCTATTTAGATGTATATCTGTGGGGAGTGTTAATTAGGACTCGATCTTTAGTCAAACCACTTTCCCTGAATAATGTATCAATAAAATTTTATTCTGTGAATATGTAACAAACCGACAGGCTCACTTCCTACTTATAATATTAGTAAAGATAAATAAATATCCTGAGACATACTTCACACACGGCTATCAGAGCTTGTAATATGGAAACCAGATAAATGATATGATACTACATATATTACATTTTTTTTGTAAATACATACCTATTTAATATATACAATTACACCCAGACTCGACATGCAGACATGTTCATGCACATATTGCATGTCCTGGTTTAGAATCGAACCCACGACCTGCGGTGCGATTAAAGGAATCTTTACCGACCACGCCAAGGTCCGTCTAGATTAGTCTAGATTAGATTGTATAAAAAATAAAAAAGCAGTAAAGCAGACATAGTAATTCAGAATTTCTAGTAAGGAAAAAAGGAAATTGCGTAACATTTCACAAATACTAGAGAACATCAAAAAGATCTTTATAAATAATCTCAGTGAAGCAAACAAGATACCGGATGAGTTCATTTTGTTCGCACGTCCCGGGACGTGCGAACAAAATGAACCTGCAAAATGTAATTAGTCGCACTTTTCATTACAGTACTAATGATCTTGGAGGTGCTCCTACAGATTTTAATACCAGCTATCTGAGCCTTTGAGAGCTACGACAAGACTCGCTCAATGCATTATTGCAACTTTGAGTTGCTAGCAAGATACTTAAACCCTATATTGTAGAGTCACGTAGTGTTGAGATCAAAAATAGGTTCTTTCGATTTCAAAGGAAATAAGAAATGTAATAATTTTTTTATGTTCCTTATTAATGTAGGGGAGACCGGGGCTGGATGTGACAGGGGTAGGTAGTTACAGTGGCATTGGTCGCGAAACAGATAACGCAATACATGACGTTAGAAAGGGACAAATACTCCCGCCACCGCTGGCTAGCACGCCACGAGCGAGAGCCAGTGGCGCCAGCGTTTTTGTGAGAGGAGCCCGAGCGTGCCGCCATTAAAATCGCAGATTAGTAAAATTTTACACTTTTAGTAATATTGGTTTGTAACCTATATTCCATAATGACAGTTATGTCCTTATTGTGATATTTATGCCCTAATGCTTTAGTTATGCAATGAATCTACGTTTATACAGCTATTTTTATTGACGTTTTCACTGCATAACCTTAAAAGGTCAGATTTGGCGTTGGGGCTAAAAGTTACATTTGCTTGGGGCAGGTTGTGATTTGTCACTACCTGCCCCATAGTGCTTGTTTCCGACTGATGTAACTTGTGCTAAGAACATAGTTTTTTGGTCTTATAGGATGAGGACGGTTATTTTTGTCTAATATGTTGTGATTCTTTTGATCCGAAGAAATCTGGTGAGGAATGGGTAGTGTGTAGCTTGTAATAATTGTTAACATGTGAAGTGTGTTAGAGGAAATATAGCACATTACATTTGCTTAAGTTCAAGCAAATGTAATGTGCTATATTTTACTTATAAGTTATTGTTCAGACTACAGTGACTAAACTGTTTGATTTTCCTTATGGATCTGACTTTTTTTAAGTGTATTTTATTTTCAGTTTTAAAACACGTTTTGTTCATTAGTAGATACAATTGTTTAATAGAGAGGTTTATAATATTATAGGTGCGAAAGGTTTCATTTTAGTTGATTATGTTTTAATTTTAATGAATGAAGCAAAATACTGCTTTATAGACATAATGTTATGTCATTAAAATTAGAAAAGCAATTGATTGTGATGATTGTTCCTAAAAAAAACTCTTATAATACGTTTGTTTTTTATTGTAACAATTTGCCCCGTGTAGTGAAACAACCAGCCCCGAGCACGGGGTTGAAAGATACACGGTTCTTTTTTCTGAATTCATACATTTATGTTATTACTATTAGTCTGCTACATAAAAATTATTTCAAATAAAAATCCTGAATAGTTACTTAATGAAACAAACCTATACCCAGGTAAAACAGTCAAACCAATAAAAAAATATGATAGTTTGTAATAAAAATGTCACAACCAGCCCCGGTCTCCCCTAATGCTATTTTGTGATATTCATCAAGAAAGTAATTGAAATGTTGCAGGGGCAGCTCCGCCTGGTGCGGAAAATCAAAATTCAAAAAATATGCATCTCTTGGACCAAATTATCATTTTATGCCTTTCGCGGTCGAGACCATGGGACTGTGGGGGTTTTGCTCGCACTTTGTCATCAAAATTGATTGAGGCCTCCAGAGACCAGCGGGTGGGGAGCTTTTTCCGCCAACGCATCAGCTTGGCTATCCAAAGAGGAAACGCTGCCAGCCTGCTGAGAACCTTGCCGTAGATTTGTGGAAATGTTCTATATATAGATTGTAATTTGTACACATTTAAATTTAAATAAAATTTTATCATTTTAAAACCATTAACTTCTTAATTTTGGTACATATTTTTGTAAATTTAATTCATTTCTCATATATACAGGGTGTTGTTTTGGTCGGCGACAAGCGACCCAGGAGCGGTAGTACAAAATATATATTCCTCAAAAATGGACATAATTCCATTAAATACTGTAAATATGTTGAGAAATACCTTATTCAATTTGAAATAAAATTACCGCAAAGTATGGTTACTAGGCACGTGCACAGACTAGAGCTAGGCATAAGCCGCCATCGCCCCACCCCTTTACTCCCTCGTACTCCCGTTGAGTATTATGTCTACATTTTAGCTTAATAAATGATTTTCAAAAAAAAAAAAAAATTTTTTTTATTATTAAAAAAAAATAAAGTATTTTTTTTATATTTTTTTTTAGCGCCAGTATCATTTGTATTATCGACCCTGAGTCGCTCGTCGCTGACCAAAACAACGACCTGTATATTGCTCAGATATTATAGAACACGTACGTTATTTACTTTGTGATAGTAGGTACTAATAAAACATTGTACATATATGCTTAAAAATAAAAACAATAGTTACGCTCAGATTACATTAGTTCACTAATCTTTCGTAATGTAATGATTTTTTTATTTCTATATCTTTGTATTTAATATTTCATCACTATAAAGTAAATTTAATTATTTCCAGCTAAGCATTGAATTAAATCATATGTTGAATCTTTAATAATATGTCAGAGCGCTGCCAAATCAATAAGCAACTCCTATGGCTTGGCAATGGAAGGTAATTCTTGCAAGTCCTTGCTCGAGAATTGCCAACAATTTGTTCCTATGAAATGCTTTCTCCACAACTGGCGAAACGGTTTCAGTCATGATTTAGACATGTAATTTCATATAACCTTTGATAATATTAATTTTATGAAAAGCAGCACCTTTTCCCGGCACAAACTTTGAATCTATTGCGCTGGAATTTGGCCCGCAGGCTCTTTATCCAGGGTACGCGAGGGTAAACACAGCCAGTTACTAGTGGCTTTGTGAGCTGTAGAGGTAGACCTCACGAGTCTCGTAATGATCTAGTCTCGACAAAAAAAAAACATAATTACCGAACATGCTCACAAAATTTCATGAGAATCGGTTGAGAAATGTGTAGAGGAGACAGCCGGACATCCTTCGGAAAAGGACAGACATGCGAAAGCATTTTTGTCCAAGCTGAAAAGGAAACGCGGAGAAAATAATAATTATGATCCTGAAAATAAAACTAGAAAAATGTATGTAATTTTTTTCATTACAATTTTGTCAACTATATTTTATCAAAATGTAGTCGTTAATCGGCGCCTTTAAAATAGCTTTTGGGCTCGGGCATTACATATGAGCCCTAATGCGGTATCTGTCTCTGTGCATGTTGTATATACAGGATCTTATAATTAAACTCACCAATTTTCTTGTCTTGTAGTAGAGTTGAAGCCATTATTTGCTTCTATTTATCGACCTTAATACTTGGAAATTGGAATATATCCAATTATAGCAGCGGTGCTACATCGCCAATGTGTCACTATGGTGCGCGATGCCGGCTGGGTTCATAGTAATAATTATGTGCTTACTGGTGCCAAATGTAATAATATCTGGTAGAACACTTGAGATATTTAAACTCGCTTAAAACATCGTAAAATTCTATGAGGTAATATAAGAGTTACCTTAAGATGCATTTATAACACTTGAAAATTTCAATTCTTTTATTTTTATAGTTATTGTGATATTTGTATATAGTGGAACTGTAAATGTAAATAACTACATTTATTATAATGAGTTGTAATGGTGCGTCCATGCTACGCGAAGCGAGCACGAGCCGAGCCCCGAACGAACAAGATTCGTTCGTTGTTCGCGATTTCAAGCGTGGACGTACTTAACGAGCTTTCAACGAGCCTACAACGAGCGCGATGCGAATCCCTGTGTTCGTGAAAAAAACTGTCAATCGGGCGGAGCGCAGTCGAGCACGCTGCGAATGCTCGTTTGAGGCTCGCAAGCCCGTCCACGACGCGAATCGTGCTCGCAGTGTGCTCGTTCGTGGCTCGGCTCGTGCTCGGTTCGCCAAGCATGGGCGCACAATAAGGTAGACTAGTCTCCGAATATACGTTAAACTGTTGTGTCCTCTAAGTCCTCCATTTATCCAGACCATACCATGCCATTATTGTATTTCATCATAGCTGTATAAAAGCTGTATAAACAATAATTTATTTACGTAATTCACATAACGCTTAAATCAGTCTTAGCACTACTTTCACAGCGATAAACTTACACTTTTTCGCTGCTAGAAGCTAAAAACTAAAAATATGCTTGTAACGCAATTTACAGCAAATGCCCCACGTAAAAAAGTAACTGTCGTCGAGTAGGACAGGTGATAAAACGGCGCAGACGAGTTATAGCCCACGATAGTAGTTTGCAAGTGTGCTTTGCTTGGTAAAAGTAATTACTCGTACGGTGAAAAACTAATGTCTATGAATTACTCCGATTAACTTGAAGTATTTATTTAAAAAAGTTTCACTGAGTTATAAGTATGGGTATCAATAATGGTAGTAACACAGAGTCAGGGACTTTAGTAAAAATATTACAAACTAACTTAACATTTTCCAAAATCATCAAATAAACTTTGCCTCCTTATGTGTGTTCTACCGCTTGTACAACGGTCAGTGTTCTATAGAATTGTTTAAGCTGATGCCCACGGCTACCTTCTACCATCGCAACTCTCGCCATCGACGGGGAGTCCATCCTCACACATTGGACCCAGAATTGTTTCGTACTGTGCGGGCTTAAAGGAGCTTTCTTCCGCGGACGCTCAGACTGTGGAATGAGCTCCCCGCCGTGGTTTTCCCAATGGAGTACAGCATGGGGTTCTTCAAAAAGGGTATGAAGACATTTCTTCCGGGTCGGCAACGCGCGAGTTCAAGCGTCCATAGGCATCAGGCGGGCCGCATGCTTGTTTGCCACTTTAGTGGTATCAAAAAAAAAGGATCCGCCAACCTTCGTCATGGCATTTGACGTTATTACCACAAAGCCCACCTGATGGTAAGCGGTTACCGTAGCCTATAGATGCTTTCAACACCAGGGATATTACTGCCGCGTTGCCGACCATAAATATTTTCAAGCACATTCGAAACAATTTTGATAAGTGCCTCGTACAGATACAGTGTTTCCAACCATAGTACAATCTGTACCAAAGTACTCGTATGTACCGTGAAACTGCGAAACTCCTACAATACCGGATTATAAACGCTTAGCTTCAAACATTTGCTGAAACTAACTATACTAAGCACTACGAAGCTGTTTGCAATATTTGTACTGACTTAAGTTAGAGAGCGGTAATAGGTATGTTTGATTCAAATTCTAATTAGATTGGTAAAGCTAAGATAAGCCTAATGACTATTCGCCTGGCTGGCTATAGCCCAGCCAAGTGAATCGCCAGCTTGTTGTCATTAAAAAGAACCCCTTGCAAATTAGAAAACTCTTACCCCTTTATTACAAAACATGTTTTACAGCAAAACCAGGTTTTAAAATAGCTTCATCTCTTTTTGTTATATGACATTAGAAAGTGACCGAGTGACTGGTTTTACTAAACTTGCTTTAAACTAAACCATCTTTTATTTTAAAACCGCAATAAAATTATCAAGATAATAAGCAATGATAACAAAACATTTATTCAAACGATTGCTTTCAAGTAACCAATACAACAGCATCCCCGTTATGTTTACAATGACTACACACAATGCAATTACATGAATAGCAACCCACCCTTTGGGACAGTTCAATTAAGTGGATGGGACACGATTGTCAGTAACTGTTCTATCATACTGGATACCACTGTTATTGAATAATTTACTTGTATCAATTTATCTGTTCTATATGTATAACGTTAATACAGTTATAACATTAATTGTTACCTCAAGAGGAAAAAATTAACCCTTGTAGGATTGTTGTGCATCTGTCTGTCAAGACACTTTTTCTCATAAACAAGGGACTGTCCCTCAGATGTGTAAAAATATAAGCTTCTTGTTACGAAGTCAACGCAATCATGTAATTATGCCATTTATTAGTAATTTAGGTTACGTATTTTGTATCTCGTAAACTCATTCATAAAACAATAGAACGTTTGCAATGTCCGTTACATTCTAATGTTATATAACAAAGGGACCTGGGTTTTACAAGACTCGACTTAAATTTTCTTATGTAATAAGGGCAATGGGTACAGGGTCTTATCCCTCCTTATTATAAAAGAAGGTTTATGTCAAGTCTAGTAAAACCAGGCTTTAAAATACATCCGTCACATTCTAATGTCATATAACAAAGGTAAATAATAAATATCCTGGGACATTCCTCACACACGGTCATCTGATCCCAAACTAAGCAGAGCTTGTACTATGGAAACCAGATAACAGATATAATACATATACTACTTTTTGTTTGTAAATACATACATAATATACATAATTACACCCAAATTCAGGACATGCAGACATGTTCAGTTCATGCAAACGCATGCATGTCCTGTGTGGAAGGAGCGTAATAAGTCTTTCCAACTATACCAACTAGCACGTCATTATTATTTTTAGTTTAAAATTATTTATAGTTAGCATCTAGTCGTATTGTCAAAAAATATTTAAAAAATGTAACCTTGCTGAGTTTCTTGCCGGATTCTTCTCAGTTGAAGGCCGAGTTCCGAACCGGTGGTATCTTCAGTAAATGTGTCAAAAAAGTCAAAAGTCAAAACCATTTATTCAATTTCGGCCCTAGTAGGGCACCTATGAAGGTCAAAGCTACTGAAGTTACCACCAGTTCGTAAGTCGGCCTTCAACTGAGAAGAACAGGCAAGAAACTCAGCAAGGTAACATTTTTTAAATCTGACTATATTGGCTATTTTTTCCAAAACATTATACATACATACTTTTTATTTTACAAAATAAAATACACAATCATAAAAACGCATAAACATAAAAAAAACCTGTGACCTTCATAAGTGCCCTTCTGGGGCCTAAATTGAATAAATGGCTTTGACTTTGACTTTATGAAATAAATTAATATATTATCATAATAAGTCTTATGTCTTCTTATGTATTAGCGGTATCTGCCATGTTTTAAAACTCATTAAGACTTTCCAAGATGAAAAACTCTGTTGCCATAACAACAGATTACCGGTTTACTAAGTAGCAAAAGTCTTTTACATAATAAATTATACATTACATTGAATGCTTCATAAAAAGGAAACACAGATTTAAAGGAAAAATAACTTTACCGATGTCGCAGGAATTATGTATTCAAATACAAAATTTGAAATTCATAAGGTATTCCATATTTCGAGAGGGCCACGGTTATTTATTGAAACATCTCTCGTTGGAATGTCTGACGTAGGTAATATTATAAATTGTGTTATTTTTATTGGATGATTTGAATTGCTGTTGACATGTGCTTTTACATACAGAATCCCAAATGAACTTGTATATTCTGTAAGTTTTGAATATTATTAGGTATGTCAATAAAAATACTAGTGTTTGTTTATTTAAATAATCTTTATTATCCATAATATATACGGTGGCTATCGTTGTTCAGACCATGGTTTTCTTAAATTTTGTAAGATAAAATAAAAAAAATATATATAGGTCGTTCGTTTTTGAAAAAAAAAAAGTGCCAATTGCGGGTTGCACTCGCCCACGAAGAGTTCCGAAGAGACGTTTCTATGGCAATATATGTACATTATTTCAACTACAAAAACTAATTACCTAGAGAAATCGGACCAGTAACTAAATAGTTAAAAATGGCGGCCACTTTTTTAAATTAAAAGTTACTTTCAGGACCCTTAGCCTATTTATGGCAACTATGTACTGAAACGCAGTTTTTTTACGACCAAAATGACAAATTACGTGTTTTCTCCATACATTCCAGTACATGCTACTCAAATGTGACGTTCGTGTAGCAACGATGCGACGCTCTCTGACTTTGACCACTTTTGACTCTCATTTCTAACTTTTCTAGTGCTCTATACATTGCTTATAGCACTAGACATTTTTTTTATAACTAAGTCGGTAAAGAAGCATAGGGCCGGCCTGATGGTAAGCGGTTACAGTAGCCATATGGACGCTTACAACACACGTAGCAGTGCTCACACGTTACCGACCTTCCCTCCCCAATGAGCTGGCGACCTTACTCACGCGCAGGAACACAACTTTACACAACATAAAATTATTGGGCTGCGATATTCTGTAAGGTGGATGTACTTCCCCAGTCGAGCTGCTCTTTGAGCGTATAAATGCTATGCCTCTCTGAAAACAGATTTGCATGTGGTCCCACCAAAAAACATGATCGATTGACATAATAAAATAGTCATGTAGCCTATTGCGTAACAAACATACAAACACATACATTCCCAACATTAGTAGTACACACAGCCAGCTTCATAATAACATTCACGGGATGAAGACGTCACATAACGAAGTTTATCACGCAAGCGCAAATCGCTTGTTGATTCAGTACTTAGCATAATGCTGTTGTCTCATACACAACGTGACCTGTACGGGATTAGCGTGTATTTACCTGCGAGGATATTGGCTTGCAATATTGATGTTACGTTAATTCACGTTGATGCCTTTAATATAGCTTAGTAGGATAATGTGATTGAAATTATGTTGTTATAGTACTCATAGGTATACAGGTTCAACTAAGATTAGGACTAAATCAAAATCAAAATCAAAAAATTTACCACTAGTTCGGAATACACTTAAACTGAGAAGACTCCGGCAAGAAACTCAGCAAGGTTTTTTTTTTTGTGGAAGATCTTTTAATGTTACAGCTTTTTTTCCAAATAGTTATACAATATATATTTTTTATTTTTTTTATTTTTAATATATATATTAATGAACCACCTAATAGTAGGCTTTGTCAATTAACCTCTGCTTTATGAAATCTTTGAATTTATTATATTTATATTAATTTACCTGTGTTATACAGGATTATTGATAAAATCATCATAAACAACAACTTTTATTCAATACCTTTTAATAATTCATCAGATTTTAATGCATCAGACTTTCATAATACAATAAGGGTCACCGCTCATTATAACAGCACGGCCAAGCCTCGGCATTTACCTTGCCATGCAAGTGAGGCCTTTAAATAGTAAATTTTACAATGACTAGATAAAACAGTTGATAAGCCACTAGTCCTACTGACCATACGCTTCCAGCGGTATCTTGCCAAAGCCACGCCACCAATTTCACCGGCGCCAAGCCGCGCGCGAGCTGGCAGCTAGTGGTTGGATTGAGTTGAGGCGTTGCCGGGCCGTTGCTGCGGTGGAGCGGTGCTGACATAGTGAGCGATGATCCTTATTCACCGCTCTAAATGTTACGAACTCTACGCATAGCAAACGAAATGACAGTGCACCGTAGGTACCTACGTAAAACAATATACATAATTGAAATGTGTTAGATAGAACAACGAAATCTTGAAAGTTTATTTCGTAAATGTAGTTATTGTTATGGAACAAAAGTTGTTGTTTATGATTTAATGCCCGGTTTCAATAAACAAAAACGAATCGTTTTGCTTACCAATGGTAGGTATTTTATTGCCAAACTGGGCATATAGATCATTTCGTAAGCTAATTTTACCTGTGATAGCTACTTCCATATGGGACGGTCTGCTATGCAAAGCTTTGAGGTATTTGCTTCATTATTAGTAAAGATATAAGAGTCTCCTTATAGTATCCTTGGCCCAACCCTCTTCCTGGTCTACATAAATGACTTATGTGATATAGATATCGACACCGGACGTATTTTCACCTATGCAGACGACACTGCTCTTGTTGTTCGGAGTGATAGTTGGGCCGAGGTGTTTCTGGCAGCTCAGTCTACTATGGACAAGATAACAGTTTGGTTACGCAACAATTTGCTCACACTCAACGCGGATAAGACCAAATATTTAACATTTTCCATCCAAACCCCGATGATACCGTCTCAACTAGCTCTTTCAGCCCATTCTAAGTCAGAGTGTGCAAACTCTGACTCTGGCTGTACTTGTCCTTTATTGGAGAGAGCTAATATTATCAAGTATTTAGGTATAATAATGGACTCAAGGTTAACTTTTGAAGCCCATATTAATTTGCTAACACAAAGACTACGTCGTTTGATGGCAGTGTTCAGGAGCATCAGTAATATAGCAAATGGTGATGTGCTAAAGCTATTGTATAACTCCATCTGCCAGTCACTTCTTACATACTGTATCACCTCTTGGGGTGGTGCCAGCAAAACGCGCATGATCAGATTGGAGCGAGCGCAAAGAGGAGTACTGAAATGCGGGTCGAATCGGCCGTTTAGATATCCCACAAATGACTTATATAAAGAATGGCAGGTTTTAACAGTCAGGCAACTGTTTGTAGACCAGGTAGTTCTTAATTATCATACCAGTATTGTCTACAATCCCGAATTACTGATAAGGTCCCGTCGAATTAATAAAACACTTACTGAACCTACTATAACTACATACTTTGCTCGAAGATTTGCCTTCTACATTGGAGCCTACTTGTATAAGAAAATTAATAAAGAGCAATTGCTATTACCTGCAAATAATCATAAATGTAAGGATATTCTTTGTAAATTTCTACGTAGCCTAGATTATGATCAGACTGAGGCTCTGTTTGTTCCTTTGAGATGATCTGGAAATGCACTTGTAATATTAACTTGTAAAAAAAAAAAAAAAAAAACAAACAATACATACATACCCACCACATACACACACACACACACCCCCATACACACTCATATCTCTAATCATCTTAAATGCTATCTATGTAGATTGTTGATAACAATAAAAAAAAAAATGTAATATTAAAATATAGGGAGTTGAGTAAAATTAAAATTAAAAATATATTTTGTAATAAGTAATTTTAGCTTTTATATAACTGGTATTTAAAGTAAAAAAAATCAAAGTAATAATAGATACTATGTAAAGTATAAATGATATAAAATAAAATTGCTATGTAATAATTATAATAATTATATATATATATAACTAATAATTTACTGATACAAAAATAAAGCTTGATTTAAGTTTTAATGTTGCAATACATTTACATGCTCCCAAGATACAGGTATTACCTTACCTAGTTTGGGAGCAAGTGATCCTAAAAATGTTGTAAAAAAATGGTATTTGAAATAAAGAATTTTATTATTATGTCATTTATTTATTTTACTATTCATATTAAATACATTTTTATAAAAATCATTAAAAAAAACATTTAAAAATATAAAAAATAGTTGTCCACCGATGTCGGGAGCAGGATCCAAGCTACCGGTGGTTAGGGCTGCAGAGACAGGAACCTCCTCACAATGCGAGCCGTATCGAGGAGTACTGCCTTCTGAATCAGGTTCTTGATCCAACCGCCTAACGAGAGCCTCGAGAGATGTTGGTCGAGGCTCTGGGCCATCAGGCCATTGGCCGTTACGACAATCGGCACAATGATAGCCGAGCTCACATTCCACATGTCGACAACCTCGTGTGCTAAGTCGAGATACTTTATTTGTTTCTCTTTCTCAGCTTTCACGAGGTTCTCGTCATGTGGAATGGTAACATCTACTATCATTGCGCGGCGCGCTAATCGGTCTATCACCACTATGTCAGGCTTATTGGCAACAATAGTCCTGTCAGTAATGATAGACCGATCCCAGTACAACGTGACATGGTCATTTTCGAGAACTGGGTCGGGCACATACTTGTAATACGGTACCTCAGCATCCACAAGATTATATTTCAAAGCAAGTTGCTGGTGAATAATCCTGGCTACTTGGTTATGCCTGTGCAAGTATTCGCCGTTAGCCAGACGAGAACAACCAGAGATAATATGTCTTATGGACTCACCCGGACGGTGGCATGCCCGACACACGTCAACCGTCCCGTCCTTCATGATATGTCTCCGGTAGCTATTCGTCAAGATAACTTCGTCCATAATTGCACAGACAAAACCTTCTGTTTCCCCGAAGAGGTCACCAAAACGTAGCCAGGATACGGACGCTAAAAAATCTACACCGGGCTCATGAAGTGCCCGATAGAAGCGCCCGTGAAGCTCCTTGCTTTGCCATATCTCCCTGCGGTTATCCGTGGTAAGTATCACAGGTTTGCGCCAGTTCTCTTTAGCCATGGAGAGCGGGGTAAGCCCCTTGTCCACTGCCACCACATCACGGTGCATACCCACTTCGGCTTTTAGAAAATATTCCCTGAGACTGCACACCTCGCGGTTGTGGAGGGTCTTAGCATTTAAAAAGCCGCGACCCCCGCACTTCCGCGGGATGTACAGTCTCATCACCGATGAGCGTGGGTGATGCATCCGGTTTGCGGTCAGCAGTGTACGGACCCTTCTATCCAGGGCGTCGAGTTCAGTCTGAGTCCATTTGAGTATGCCGAAAGAGTACATCAAAACCGGCATGACCCAACCGTTGAAGGCGCGCACCTTGTTTCCGCCTGAAAGAAGACTAATTAATACCTTCTTCAGGCGACCAAAGAAGCGCTCCTTCAACGATTGCTTCATGTCAGCAACGTTGATGCCTAACGCTTCCGACATACCCAAATACTTATAGCTTTCGGATGAGGAGAGGGATCTAAGTTGTATGGAATCCGAGAGTAGGGTTCCCTCGGATTCCATAATCTCCCCTCGCTTTACATGCATAACTGCACATTTGTCCACACCAAATTCCATCCTGATGGCGCTACTGAATGTTTCAGTTACCTTCAGTAGCTCCATCAGTCGCAATTTGTTGGGGGCAAAGAGCTTCAGGTCATCCATGTAGAGGAGGTGAGATATAACCTGACCACCTCTCCTCAACCGATAGCCTAGACCTGAATCCTCTAGCAGTGTGCTTAGAGGATTCAGGGCCAAGCAGAACCAAAGTGGACTCAAACTGTCGCCCTGGAATATTCCCCGTTTAATCCATACAGGTTCATCATTCCCCTGGATTTGTCGACATCCCGGATAGCGAAGGACCGTCTTCCATTGCCCCATACATGACTCAAGGAAGGTGCGTAGAGTTGCATCAATCTTATACAACTCCAGCACCCTCAAGAGCCATGTATGTGGCACTGAGTCGTAAGCCTTCTTATAATCTATCCAGCATGTAGACAGATCCTTGCGGGATCGACGAACCTGTTGGCTTATGGCCATGTCAATGAGGAGTAGCTCCTTAGTACCGCGGGACCCATTCCTACATCCATTTTGAGAGGCGGACATAATTGAATTATTTTCAATGTGAGTGTTAATTTTCGCTCTCAAAATGGATGTAAGAAGTTTATAAACCGTTGACAAACATGTGATCGGTCTATAATTCTTGGGTTCCGCGGGACTACCTGACTTATGGAGCAGGTGGGTAACGCCTGTTGTTAGAAACTGGGGTAGCGACCCAGACTCTAAGGATGACTGGAACTGAGATGCCAGGCAAGTGTGTGAACTACTTAGCCATTTGAGCCAAAAGTTGTGCAGTCCGTCTGGTCCCGGTGATTTCCAATTCGGTAACGGACGGACTGCTCTGGCTACGTCTGATGGTGTAATTTCGACTTTTTCCATTTCTGTTATAGTTTCACACACTCGCCAGACATCCCCCATCCAGCCAGACTCAGTGTGACAGACGGGCACCGACCAAATGCTGCGCCAGAATGCACTCGTAGCGGCATCATCCGGGCGGCACACGTCCGTCACATTTTGTTCAGGTCGCTCCCAAGCTCTGTATACCCACCTCTCATCGCTCTGGAACATGCGATTTTGCGCGTATCGGTCAACCCGCCGCTTATACCGCCGAATACGGCTCGCCCATGCACAAACTCTCTGCTTCAGGAAGTCGATGCGCTCTGTGACACGGGAAATGTATTCTGGAGGACTGATTCCAGTCCCCGAGAATGCCCGCCTCACAAAGCGCATCACTCGTGGTCGTGTATTGCCCTCCCTGAAGCAGTATAATTTGGCGATGAGTACCCTGGCCCCGTCGATACGACGCTCGATCCTGCACTGCCAGGCTTTATTATTATTATTATTAGTGATAATAAATACCTACTTGATCGAACTTGATCGAAGTCTTAATTTTAATAAATTTTAACCGATACCGGTCCGTAAAATATTGAAACCGGGCCTAAGTAAGCCTTGTCGAAGGGCTCGTGATGTAGCATGATTAACCGTTCTTAATCGACCGGCAAACCACTGTCGTGGTCAGCTATGCTATTCTGTAAAAGGAAAGTCATCTCGCAACTCACCTCGCAACTCGATTTGGCGTGTGAATTATGTTTCAGAATACCAAATCCTACTGAAATCGTCAAAATACTCACTTGTCGTAGTTCATCTCACTTCCGTCATCATTCGGTGGCGCTAGTGTCGAACTCTCTGATTTTAAGAATATGAAACTGTAATCTTTATTTTATTTATTTTATTTTTTAATTAATTGTGAATTATGAGATACTAACCCTATTATTAATTTATTATATAATGATGTAATACTAACAAATATGGACTTATCGGTCTGAAATAAATGATTTTTATTTTTTTATAATCTCATCGAGGATTCAAAAGTGATATTGCAAATGAACTTTACAGAATAGCACTGCAGTACCTGGAAGGGCGACCACCTAGTAGTATTTCAAATCGAGCTTCGGAAGGCACTTAAAGCCGTTGGTCCCGGTTATCATGGCGGCTTGAAAACTCCAACAGTAGGTTGACCACTAGCCTACCTCCACCGATCCGCCCGCACGCTTGGTGGAGTGATTATCTGCCTTTCACCCTCATTTGTGAAATAGTCCGGTGCTCAGCAGTGGGTCATTATAGGCTGATGATGATGATGAAGTACTGCAATGTTAGTATATTACCAATAAACCTGTGTATGTTATTTTAAACCATTAAAACTTAATTACCAATTTGTTTGCGAGCTAAAGGGTTATTGGTCATTCTGGATCGGCCCGTCAACATTAAGTCAACCAAATAGTAATCCAAATAACACAAGCCCATCATGACGTCTCAAACAATTGTAGATACAAAACGGTTTCACTTAGAATTAATTCTGTAAAAGCATCCAGGGGTGTATTTATCTCGGAATTACCACTCTGTTTAATTAGTTACGCTTCACACTGTTACAATTTCAACAAATTTATGCTGTATTCATTGAATTTATCCATTTTGTACGGTTAATAATTTAGAGGAGAAATTATCTAATGACTTGAGAGCCGTTTGTTTTAATAATGTTGGGAATGTTGACCTGGATAGTATAAAATGCTTTTGAATTCGTTTTTATGTCTCAGTTTATTTTTTAATTGGCTTTTGAACTTTTCTATGGAATCTTGAATTTACGTTTGAATAGCTTAACTTGCCTACATTTAAGCTATTCAAAATGTTAAAGCGATGATAGCTCAGTGGTAGTGACGTCGGATACCGAGACGAAGGTCCCGGGTTTGAATCCTACAATGAGCTTGAGCTTTCGGTGAAGAAAACATCGTGAGGAAACCATAGCACGGTAGTAGGGTACTTTGTAGTACCCACCTGGCTGGCTACCACCCTCAAGTTGAAAATCTGTCGCCAAGTACCTTTCGGTGTGTTCCGACAGCTGCACTTGAGAGCCAGTTTCTTCTAGGCTTTGTGTGCTTACCACCTTCGGCCACATCATCACTTACCATGGTGAGATTGCGGTCAAACACAGGCCTATAAACAGTAAAAAAAAAACAATTTTCAAGATTACGTTAACATTTTGAATAGTTAGTTGAAAGCTATTCAAAATGGTAACGTAAATTCACTATTTTTGTTTAATTTATAATAATAGCTCAGAGTATATAAATACTACGTACAAATAATAGTGTCAATATTTTACTTAAGTTGGTATCATAATTATTATGATATATATGATATAGCATATTTCTTACAGTAGGTACAACACCTACTGTAAGAAATTTGCTAATATACATAGTTTCAAATAAAACGCTGAGTTTTGAAAATATATCGAATTAGGTTAATTTGACGACATCGTGCCCGTTCCCAGTTGATTCGATTGGTCTAATAAAATTATATTACGTTCGCAACGTCCAAAACTATATATTCTACATATAAAAGTTGTTTTCTCTAACGCACAGTTTCAGCTGAGAAATTATTTAAAGTAAAGTATTATTAAAGAAAGAAAAACCTATTTCGACTCATACATTAACATAATCAGAGATAAATAAATAAATAAGAAGATATACCCAAATCTAGCCACACGCCATAAAGTATGGACAAAGCAGTTAAATTAACTGAAAACTATTTCTTTTACTAGAGACGTTTTTTTTACAATGAGTTTACATAACGGTATGCGTAGGAACGTTTCGTAGCTAGCTCGTAGCTCTGCTACGAATGCACCAATAAAAGCAAATCCTTCTATATTCTAACCCCTTTATTCATAATCGCTTTTTAACTAAATCAGTGTAATAGTGTGCCCGTCTCACTCTTTCGATCACCAAATGTCACCTGTCAGATGAAGACTTCGGGATTTTAGCTAATCAACGTTTGATAACTTTATTATGAATAAGTAATAATAATTTAAATAGGAAATACGTACCCCCTAGTAAGTATATGACTTCAGGCTGTATGCCCTGTTGTTAGTGCCCTTACATACATTACGGCTAAAGAAATATTCAATACTAGAGGTATTGCAAAGTGTCGCTGACCAAAAAGCCTAGAAAGCTGATGAGATATTTTTATAATACTAAGGTAGCAAACAAACATACGGCCTGGCTGATGGTAAGCGGTCACCGTAGCGTATAGACGTTTGTAATACCAGGAGTATCACTCGCGCGTTACTCTGCTGAAATCTCTTCATACCCTTTTTAAAGAACCCCATGCTATGGTTTCTTGGGAAAACCACAGCTATGAACTCATTCCACAACCTGAGCATCCGCGTAGGAAGCTCTTTTGAAACCGAAAAGTTTGAGACTATTTTGGTTCCAATGATGGTAACGATGGACTCATCGATATGGTAAAAGTGCGACGGTAGAAATTAATATTAATAAAATATCTCATGCATCCTCAAAAACTTCGACTATATTTATGTTTGTCTTTACTAGTCCTACTATCCTACTTTTATTTCATATTATTGTATATATGAAGTAACTATGTTTGTTTGTATGTTTGTTACGCATTCACGCCTAAACCGCTGAACCGAACGCTATGAAATTTGGCATGCAGATATCCTATGGTATGAAGAAGGACATAGGCTACTTTTTATCCCGGGAACACGGGTGAAACCGCGGGGGACAGCTAGTGTAATATTATAAACGCGAAAGTTTGTATGTTTGTTACTCTCACGCAAAAACCACTGAAAGGATTTGGATGAAATTTGGCACACAAATAGAATATGTTTGTTATAAATATTTAAATTATGCCTATAAATTATTTGTTTGTTGACTAATAACAATAATTTCTATAAAGTTGTATGATTAAAAGTAGTTGTATTTGCTGCGTGTGATTGGTCGAGGCTTTTGACAGTTGTCGACGACCAATCACAAGCAAGTATAATGGCGAGATTGTAATGAAACACAAGCTTAATTCGGTATGCCCGGCCATTCGCTTTTCGACATCGGTGCTAGTCACTTGCATTGTATTGTTGTTGTTTTGCTAACTGTACTGCTGTAACTATAGCAATAAAGCTGATCCTCAAAGTCTAAGGTGTCTTTTGTATTCAAAATCCTTGCTTCCGAGTGTTGAACCAGTGCGGTCCACATCTCCGAAGTGGGATTAGCAACTTAGTGCCCACATAAGGATCGGAGATACGCTAGAGTATTCGGCGTACGTAGAAAACGTAAGTGTTTTTTTGTAAATTTTATTTTAATTGTTTGGCTACCTTCACAAATCCGTTTATCAAATATGTTTATAAGTGAATTTATATTATTGCAATTTGCAATACCAAAGTATAGCAAGTAGGCTACGAGTTTATTCCTGTTAGGCTTATTTTTTTTCTTCTCTTTGTCTTTCGTCACGTTTGCCTCTATTTATCAGACTACTAAATGATTTGTAGGCCTATTTGAAATACTTCAGGAAATGAACTGTATTTACCGTAACGGAGACATTCCGGAGGTTTATATGGTTAGTCATGCATATTTATCTTGCCAGGGTACTCCCTGGAGATGGACATGTTTGATTGTCGTTAATAAAGTATGTGCAGGTCAATAAAAATCATGTTTACAAGTTTAGTATAGCGAGGTTTATTAACTCAGGTGTTTTCCTTTCTTTTTTTTATGTGTTGAGGCTGCGAGAACATGGACGAACGTAGGTCTAGTTCTCGAAGAGAATGTGATGGACCTAGACGGACCCCTCGCGATACGCTGACGCCGCCACTAAAGTGTCGTTATGCAACTCGAAGCCGCAGCCGTGGCCGAGGGCGTACACCTTCACCTGTAGAAAATCGTAGCAGCCGCCACCGACGGTCGCGGTCCAGGCGGTCGAAAGGAAGACCATCGCGACTGACGATTAGTCGATCTCGTTCCCGATCACGCTATTCAAGAAGGACAAGCTCGCGGTATCGTCGTGCTGGGGGCTCCAGGACACGTTCGCGCACTCCAGGGCGGCGCGATACGCGTCACGTGGAATCCAGGCATTCACCTAGGAGCAGAGCTTCTCGGCTTCGTACACCGTCCCGTGAAGAAACACATCGTGATCGTAAGTCAGTTGATAATTTGCTTATTGAGAACTTTATTAATGTGCTTAAGGGTATGAACAATACAAGCGATCGCGATAGGTTTCCTGTTTTAAATAATGTAATTCCTGATTTTGACCCGTTATGTAAGGAGCAAACGGTTGATACGTGGCTTCATAAGGTTGACGAATGTGTACAGATCTATGGTTGGAACGATAAACAAGTAGTCCATTATGCCCTACCGAAATTAACAGGAGTAGCTAAAACCTGGTATCAGGGTCTACCCTCACTACTATTTTCTTGGTCAGAGTGGAAATTAAAACTGAGGGAATCTTTTCCAACTAGGGATAATTATGCAGATTTACTAACGGAAATGCTTAATAAAAAGGTACGCTATGGGGAGTCATTAGAGATATATTACTATGCTAAAATGAATCTTCTTAATCGTTGTGAAATATCAGGAAAACGTGCGGTTGACTGTGTTATAGCAGGTATAGAAGATCGTGGTGTTAGGTTAGGAGCACAAGGAGCAGAATTTACAGAACCAGAATTGCTACTTAAATTTTTGAAGACAGTAAAAGTAGGTCAAGATAGGTCCACAAATGAACAGCAGAAGGTTAAGGATAGAGATAGGCGACCACAAAATAACGCAGTTACATATAATAAAGTAGGTCACAGCTCCCAGAAAACAACCGGATCCAGCATGGTCTGCTACAATTGTAAAGAAACCGGTCACCCATTCTTTCGATGCACAAAACCAAAGATTCAGTGTTCTAAATGCAATTTATTAGGACATAAGGACACTGAGTGCCCTGGGACGAGGCAAAGTACCAACGATAAACCCAAAGCAATATTGAAAGTAGAAAATACAGGCGATTCAAGTGCCAAGTATAAAATGCCTATTAAAATAAATGGGTTGTTGTCAGAATGTCACGTTGATTTGGGGAGCGAGGGTACTTTGGTTCGTCTTAGTGAAGCTCAGCGTTTAGGACTAGATTGGAAGGTAGGAGAAGTGCCACTATTAAGAGGAATAGGTAACGTGCCATATAAACCCCTTGGCAAAGCTAACGTCACGATCGAAGTGCAGGGTGTAGTAGAAAATCAAGTGGAGTCATTGGTAGTAGATGATTACTTAATAAATTGCTCTGTACTACTAGGCCACACATTCACCGAAAGGCCCTCAGTCAAAATAGTAAAGACAGAATCGGATGTAATTTTTCAGCGGGTTAGTGAGGAGGCGGTTTTGATTTGTCCGCTTTTATGCGTGGAGGAGACGCGTATAGGACGGGGCGAATTAAAGGCGATCCCAGTTAGCTCACGTAATTCTTTCTCGGGAAAAATTTTCGTGAATGGTACTGTGCGTAATATTGAAGGTCATGAACATTATTTGTTGCCCGGCGAGTATCAATTAACACAAGGTGCGGGTAGGGTTCTCATTCAGAATATCAGTGACAACCATCTGGTTATAGAGAAGGGTAGTCTTATAACTAGAAGCCACACTTTAGCTGAGAGCCTACAAGTTCAAAAATTAGATTTTAGTGATCAGTCACACATAGATGAATCACCAATCAGCTGCGGAGAAAATTTATTAAAGGATCAAAAAGAGTCATTAATGGTCTTGTTGGATAAATATAAATATTGTTTTTCGAGTGGTTTAAAAGATCTTGGGTTCACAATGGAAACTGAAATGGTGATTCAACTGGATGATCCTGATCCTGTAGTTTACCGCCCATACCGGCTGTCCTTTACCGAACGCCAACTAGTTCAAGACATGATCAAAGAAATGCTAGAAAGCGGCATTATAAGGGAGTCTAACAGTCCGTACGCGAGCCCTATAGTATTAGTAAACAAAAAGTCTGGGGAGAAGAGGTTATGTGTGGACTACCGTGCTCTGAATAATAAAACAAAGAAAGAGCACTACCCTCTCCCTCGTATCGAGGATCAGTTAGACTTATTATCAGGTAGTTCACTGTTTGTTACCCTCGACTTAGCATCTGGGTACTATCAAATCCCAATAGCTGAAGGCTCTCGAGAGAAGACTGCCTTTGTAACGCCTCAGGGTCAATACGAGTACAATAGGATGCCCTTTGGGTTAGTAAATGCACCATCAGTCTTTCAGCGTACGATGAATAAGATCATTCACAATTCGCCTGCTTCATCGTATGCCTTGGTATACATGGATGATATCCTGATTCCTGCTAAGTCATTCGATGAGGGGATGGTGCGTTTGGAGGAGGTGTTGCGGTTACTGGCAAAAAGCGGTCTAACACTCAAAATGAGTAAATGTAATTTCTTTTACAACAAAATAGATTACCTGGGGTACGAAGTCAGTTCAGAGGGTGTTAGACCAGGGTCGCTCAAAACAGACGCCATATCCAAATTCCCTACGCCAACAAATGTTCACGAAGTTAGGAGGTTTTTAGGCCTTGCTAGCTTCTTCAGGAGGTTTGTCGCAGGATTCGCCTTAATAGCACGTCCTCTAACTGGTCTGTTGAAGAAGGACTCTTCTTGGAGTTGGGGTAGTGAAGAGTTGGAATCATTTGAGAAATTAAAACAGATTTTAGTACAAAGACCGGTCCTAGGACTTTATGATCCTAATGCGCTAACCCAACTCCACACCGACGCGAGCAAGTACGGGGTAGCCGGCATTTTAATGCAACAGGATAAGTCTGGGGTGTTCAAACCTGTTGCTTATTATAGCAGGCAAACCAGTCCGGACGAGCAAAAATTGCACTCCTTCGAGTTAGAGACCCTCGCTATTATTTCCTCACTGAATAGGTTCAGGCATTACTTACTTGGTATTAGATTCACCATAGTTACAGACTGCAACGCTTTGCGTACCACTTTGAGTAAACGCGACTTAGTCCCACGAATTGCTCGTTGGTGGCTGCAGTTTTTAGAATACGACTGCTCGATAGAATACCGCCCTGGTGACAAAATGGCACACGTAGATGCCCTCAGCAGGGGTGCTATAGACGGTATTCCAGACGTTGATCACGTGTTAGATGTACTTTCAGTAGGTACTGACGATTGGCTTGCAACGGTGCAACAGACGGACGAAGACATTAAAAATATCGCGGAGATTTTAGGCGATTCTAAATGTAAAGATGCCGTAGATATATTCAAAAATTACAAGCTTGTAAATGGGCGGGTATACCGTATAATTGACGAAAATACTATCCGTTGGGTTGTCCCAGATGGCAGTAGATGGCAACTGCTGAAAGCCAATCATGACGATGTGGGACACTTCGGGTTTGACAAAACTTTTGCACGCTTACAAGCCACTTATTGGTTTCCAAAGATGAGACGGTTTGTAAAAAAATACGTCTCAGCTTGCCTTCAGTGTGCACATCACAAGCTGCCGGGTGGTGCCAGGCCCGGTGAACTACACCCCATCCCTAAAGCTATCACACCATTCCATACTATACATGCGGATCATCTCGGTCCTTTTATCCGCACCAAGCGTGGCAATACATTCATTCTTGTTATCGTAGACGCATTTACTAAATTTGTTGACATCACCGCTGTGCGAAATACCAAATCAGCCACAAGCATTAGAGTATTCAGAGAGCATTTTAGTTACTTCGGCGTGCCAACCCGTTTAATTACGGATCAAGGGACAAGCTTCACTAGTAGGCAGTTTAAAACATTTACTCAATCATGTGGTATAAAGCACGTGCTCAATGCTGTCGCCACACCCCGAGCGAACGGCCAAGTGGAACGGTATAACCGCACCATTTTGGCAGCACTCGGGGCAATGAATCACGACAAACCAAATGGTTTATGGGATGAACATTTACCAGACATACAGTTGGGTATCAATACCACAGTACACGCCACCACCAAAAAGACTCCGGCGGAGCTTCTTTTCGGACGAAATCTAACTAACCCATCTGAAGGTTTGTTAAATGATGTAATAAACGAAGTTACATCTGAGGTTGAGGAGAGTCTGGAAGATGTTAGGGCTACGGCCGGTGAGCTTGTTAGGACACAACAGGACAAAGACAAGAAACGGTATGATAGGTACAGGAAAATGGGAAGGCATTTCAAAGAAGGTGATTTAGTTAGAGTAGTAAGAGCCGTAACAGGAATAGAAGGGCAGTCCAAGAAGCTCGAACCTAAATGTAAAGGCCCTTACAGAATTAAAAAGGTGCTCCCCAACGACAGGTTCGTGGTCGAGGACACTCCCCTCACAAGGACTAGTAAGAGGTACGAGGCTGTGGTAGCCATTGATAAAATATTCCCATGGATCTGCTTTAACGGACCCGTATCAACCGATTGTGAACCCGAACGTAATGATTGCGAATCTGAATGTGAAGAGTTGTAAATAGATGTGTAGAAAAGACATTCGCAATAATAAAGATGAATATTGTACATAGAATTAAATAAGAAGGCAATTAAGGACACTATAATAATCAATGTCAATTGCATTGTGTATTTCTAATAAATTGATCGAATTATAAGAAACCATATCATAATATCATAGTAAAAAGTAATGGTAATTTGGTTTTAAGTTACGATGATTAATGTCATGTAGGTATCATCTAGATTATCCCATGTACTGACTGAAATATTTGCTGGTCAACGTCATGGACCAGTAAATACCGATTCATTAGTTAGGGTCACGTACTAATGAGTTGGTGTGAGGTATCAGGTAACGGATGCCTCTCATTTTAGCAGTTGGGGCATCGGTATATCTACTGGTCAAGGTCATGGACCGGTACATATACCTATTCCGATCTAAAAGATTAAGTTATGGGTGTCAGGTAACCGACACCCTTAAAGGTTAAGCATTTTATTAATCAAAGTCATGGATTAATAAATTAATTTAGGAGTAGATCTATTGTATTGAATTGTATTTAATATTGATTTAGATACTAAAATGTGTTACTATGATGACTTAGGGTCAAAATGATTAATTTAAAGACAACGAGATAATGTATGCTTGATAAGTTTACATTTATAATTTATGTATGATGAAATACTGATTAGAGTACTTAATGTTTTTTTTCTCTAGTAATTACACATAACAACGAGAGACTCGTTGGAAGCCGGATGGCCGAGCTGTTATAAATATTTAAATTATGCCTATAAATTATTTGTTTGTTGACTAATAACAATAATTTCTATAAAGTTGTATGATTAAAAGTAGTTGTATTTGCTGCGTGTGATTGGTCGAGGCTTTTGACAGTTGTCGACGACCAATCACAAGCAAGTATAATGGCGAGATTGTAATGAAACACAAGCTTAATTCGGTATGCCCGGCCATTCGCTTTTCGACATCGGTGCTAGTCACTTGCATTGTATTGTTGTTGTTTTGCTAACTGTACTGCTGTAACTATAGCAATAAAGCTGATCCTCAAAGTCTAAGGTGTCTTTTGTATTCAAAATCCTTGCTTCCGAGTGTTGAACCAGTGCGGTCCACATGTTCTGGATTAACATATAGGATAATTTTTATCCCGGAAAAACATACGATCCTTCGGGAATGCGGGTGAAATCGCGCGGGACAGCTAGTATAAAATAAAGATGAAAACATTAATCCATATTGTTTACTTCCTTTTCATCGAACGCTTTCACAAACAAAGTTTGATTGAAAACGGCATTATGGGGAATGTGGCGCCATTTTATTGGTTCCTCGAAAATCCCTTTGCTTATTAAAACAAAACAGGAAGTATGGAAATAAAACAATTTTCTTACAAAACTCTGGGAAATACTATTGTGAATGACTTTATGTAGTGTTCTTTTTATATTTTCTTTGTTCATTTGAACTTGTTAGTTACTATTTTTACTTTTTACGAACTAAATTCTCCTTTAGGGGTAACAAAAATCATCATTGCAGTTTATTCAGAGAATTTGATTGTCGTAATTAAAAAAAAATAACTTTTTTTAAATTCCTGTTTTTCAGAGAAAGCTATATTGTGTTAAATCTATCCAAACTTATGAACATTAATAGCTGGCTTAGAGCCCCTCAGTCTGAGGAGAGTCTTTGCCTCCTTATGTGTGTTCTACCGCTTGTACAACGGAGAGTGTTCTAAAAAATTGTTCGACTTGATGCCCACGGCTTCCTTCCACCATCGCAGCTCGCCATCGACAGGGAGGTCATCCTCACACATTGAAACCATAATTGTTTCGTACTGTGCGGGCTCAACGGAGCTTCCTTCCGCGGACGCTCAGACCTGTGGAATGAGCTCCGTGCCGTGGTTTTCCCAATGGAGTACAGCATGGGGTTCTTTAAAAAGGGTGTGAAAAGATTTCTGCAGGGTCGGCAACGCGCGAGTGATACCACTGGTGTTGCAAGTGTCCATAGGCTACGGTAACCGCTTACCATCAGGCGGGCCGTATGCTTGTATGCAACCTTAGTGGTTTTATGTTCCTAAAACCAAAAAAAAATCCTCAGTGATTTTATAAATAGTTATAACTAGCAAAGGAATATTTTTAATGAGCGTTTTTCTGATGATACATCTATACTACAAAATATAATCATCAGTATCACAGGAGTTACAAAGGTAAGGGAACTCGTACTTTTTCCTCAATTTTTTCGGCACTCTTCCAGAAGCACTCGAAGATATTGTATTACATAAAAACAAAGAATTCCATTTAATGTTTCCTTCTCTAATATCTATCGAGTTACGTAACTAGTTCGAGGAATATATAACTTGAAACGTTGTTGGCTTCAAGCCTTTTGTTTGGTAGGTAAATATTATTGATGTTGAATAACGTTGTATCACTATACAATACCATTTCCAAGAATTAATTTGTTCCGTGCTAACGGGAGAATCTATCCTCTTAGGCGGTTAACACTCTGCCACGCACCACGCAGCGTAGCGCATGAATGCGTATCTTAACGTTGTTGCTTGTAAGTATCTCCGTTTGTATAGAAAAGACGCACAGTCCAACACACAGAAAATGCATCTACGCGCGTTCATACAGATCACGCACCTACACCAACGCGCGTGGGTGCGCGGCGAGACGCAAGGTATGGCACACCGAGTCTCGTAGTGCCTTGCGGGATTTTGTATGGAATGAGTCAGAGCCGCCGTGAATCCACAGAACGCAACTACGCGCGTGATTGCGTAAAAACCCACACGATGATGCAGATCTGCACTCCCGCAAGTACGCGCGTAGGTGCGTGGCAGTGTGATAATCGCCTTAATGGGCGTGAAGATATATAATATTTTTTTTACTTATTTTTTATATTGTTTTACATTTTAATTCTTTCGCCACCGCGGCATATAAACTGTTATTTCGATAATCATTATATGTTATGTCTATAAATAAAAATATAACTCATTTTATGATGCTTCCTCAAAATATTTATCCAATATTTTATTTGCAACATAATATTTTTTATACCCCTTATCCTTTAGTACAAGTAGGCAATCCATTAGTTACTCATTTTCCAAAATTTACTGCCGTACTTTTATTTTCAAAACTTTCAACCATAATCTTATTTTATTGTCTTGTTTTCGTCATATTTATTAGCTGTATAGATGCTGATATTGTCTGGTATAGCTTCTCTGTTTACTCCCAATACCAATAATAAAGTTTACTGAAGTAGGTTCGAAAATAATCTGATGAAACGGTAAACAAACCATGTTGTTTTTTCGCTACGATACCACTCTACATTCAATTAAGATCTATACAGCTACTCAGTTTAATTTATTTAACACGTAGGCCAATCATTTGAAACTAACATTTAATAAAAATACTTGAATAAATAAAATAAATAGTTTAGGTTGCGTATTTTTTCGGTGTTATTAGGTGTTGGAGCACCGTAACAATTTTGTTATATCAAATATGTGAAAGTGAACTTGTTAACAATTTTTTGGTTTTGGACGTCAATGATGATCAATAAGACCCTTAGCTGAGTTTGAATACACAAAAATATATAAATCCTAGGTTTTTAAGATTCCGTAACCCAAAGGGTACCAACGGGACCCTATTACTAAGCCACCGCTGTCTGTCCGTCTGTTCGCATGTCACAGTGGACTGTATCTTATGAACCACCATAGGTGGATCTAAGAAATTTTCACAGAATGTGTATTTCTACTGCCGCTATGACAGCAAATAATAAAAATGAAAAAAATAACAATAATTAAACGGGAACGAGAGTCCAACTCGCACATGGGCAGTTTTTGTTTACATTATGTCTAAATGAATTTGGAATGCACTGTAGTGTAAGTATTTATTACTTATAGGATTAGGTGCTGCTTGTGGGGGCTAGTCTGCTTTAGTTGCTATTTACGTATTAAATATCGATTCAGACTAAATTTTAGTTTTGTCGCCGGGGCACGCATTGTTGTCAGTACGATTAGAATGTAAAAATGTAATGTAACAAATATAAGCTTGTTTTGAAAAGAGTAATTGCTGAGTTTATTGCCGGCTCTTCTCAGCAAATGCAACTTTCCAAACCGATATTAGTATTAGAGTCAGACTATTCATACCTAAGATTTACCTACTATATTTTTCATGTACCTACTATATTTTTCATATTTTTATTTGCGAGGAATTTGAAAAATAGGTATTTGAAGAAACTATTGCCATCGCGCTATGCCACTATGCTATGCGCTATGTGCGATAGGGACATCTGCAGAACAGACCGATTTTTCACAAAAAAATTGACGAAATCGACGTTTCGTTTTCCCCATTTTCCTCCTCGAAAACTGAGCCGATTCAATTATTTTTTACATTAAAATTTTAAGTAAGGGGTTATCTGGGTCCTTATTACTTTCTTTTATGTTAAAATCTTTTCGAATTTGTCTGGTAGTCCTTTTAATCACGGCGGAAAAATAGCGCATTTATTGTAATTTTTGGAGGGCCATAATTCCTTTAATAATTAGTTACTGAAAAAAAGGAAGTAAAGCGTTATTCAGGAAAAAAACAGGGGAATACATTTGTATGGAATAATCGCAGCCCAACTCCCGTCTTAACTCTTTTGACATCCACCAACATACACTCAACAGTATATTATTTACTTTAGTTTTTTTAATTTCTCATGTGAAGTGATTTGTAATCTTTTGAGAAATAAATGTCTTAAACCATATTTATTTGAAATAAATGAATTAATATTTTAATTATAGACTCCGAAAGAGGATGATGGTAATGGTACACAAAACAAACATGGTTGTGTGGTACGGAATTATGTTTATTTACATTCACCCCGTTACTTGAAGTAGGATTACGGTTACCAAAATATCGTAAGAGATGGATGACGTAATAAATAACAGAGAAAGTTTGAATAGTCAATAGATTCCGAGAAAAGTAAGTGTTTCTTGCGAAATATACAATCTAATTTTACTATGTAATTTATAGATTTGAATGAATATAAAGTTATTAACTTAAAAAATACTAAATTTAAAAGAAGACTTCAATTTGATGACTGTTTTTGATTTAGGTGCCAATCCCTCTGCAAACAGTCTAGAGTTCCACGCATGAAGCCCTGATCAAAGTAGTATAAACCAAGAAAAAAAAAACCCTGGTCAAACCGCAGCGTTCAGCTTGGCGCGGACGGCGTTGGCGTGCACGGTGGCGTCCACTGCTCGTGGAAAAGCTATTCACACTGAAACGCGTTCGCCAGACATTGCACCTGGCATTCACACGGCGTCACTACATTACTATGCAGTGCGATACTGATAGTGAAATTGAAGAAGATCCGTTACTATATATTAGTAAAAAATGAAAATAAAAAAGACAAAATAATTAAGTAACAACATGATGTCGGTCCCTGTTATCATGCTGAATTATGCTTCTTTATAATTTTCTAAGATTTTATTAATCTAAATACTCGAAATGTAAACAACATGTAAGAATAGTTTATTCCTGATATTATTTATCCGGCGATGTAGAGTACTTTCGATATGCTTTCGGCAAAATTATCCATCACCGCGTGCAGACGCTGCGACGGATGCCGCGTCCAGTCAGAAGACGCGTCGGTGTGAACACCGATGCAAGTTCATACACAACATCTGATCGCCACCGTGCACACGGACGCGGACGCAAGCTGCACGCTGCAGTTTGATCAGGGCTTGTCGAATACGCCTAGCGGCGTCGTGAGTCACTTGTCACGAATTCTCTTAATAAATTTTTTACCCTTTTGTGTAATAAGTAAAGTTCTATATTGTATCGCTATCTTAAAAAGTGGCCTTATCACTAAAAGTGATTTCTACCAGGCAATCTTTAGATAGTAATAGAATATAGAATTTTATTATCTATACAATAAGGGGCAAATTTCAGTGAGAGAATTCGTGACAAGTGACTCGCGCCGCCGCGAGACGTATTCGAATTCTCTCTCTGAAATGTTTACCTATTTGTTTACTAAATAAAGTTCTTGTTCTATTGTCATTTTGAAAAGTGCGCGCCGCATCGCGTCCCGTCACGTCTCGGTGTGAGCTGACCTTTAAAGAATTTATTGGTTTTGCGGTCTATTTACTTTCGTGATTGTCTTCTTATCGAATAGCAATACTCACAAATTGAAATATCATTCAAATGTTTTTAGTAATAATTCATTACATAAACAAATAGGTTATTAATTTTCAGAGTTACAACCAGTTTTCGCTTTAATGTTTACAATTTCCCCGTGCTTTTCTCTCGGAGCAATTTTAGTTCAAAGCTTGTCCAACATGCAGCAGACGTAGCCAATAAAACTGCAATTTCCACAGTGTTCCGAACGAATAAAACGCTATTCAATTTAAAACCTTCAGCAACTTTAAACTTTGAATGTCCGAGAGTGTACTTCAATCTCGACGATAAGGTTTAAATTTGTTTAACCTACTTAACGTATCGGATGTTAAGTGTTACCCTTGTTATCTTGGAATGTGAGTTGGAGAACTGTTGGGAAGTTTACCTGAAGGGCTTATGGTATTTGAAATAGCAATAAAATTACATCTTGCCATGATTTCCAGTATTTCTTTTGGTTAGATAACTGACTTGTTACCTATTATTTAATTTTATATTTGTTTTTAGGGTTCTGTCCGTGTGTCACGGAGATTTTACTTGAAGACCAAGGAACGTAGAAACTTCAAAGGCTCAAATATAAACTAATTTTCGATTAATTTCGGAGGTCAGTTGAAGACATTTGAAAGAGCATAGAACAGAGTGTTTTTTGGGAAAAGTAAAAAAAAGTAAATTAAGGGGTCCTGACTGCTTTTCTTTAAGTAAGGTAGCTTGACTCGCTTTTGACCGGTTTTTACTTATGTCATCACCATCATCATCAGCCTATAATGTCCCACTGCTGAGCACAGGCCTCCTTTCACAATTGAAGGTGAAAGGGAATGGGCAATACTCCACCACGCGTGCCCACTGCGGATCGGTGGAGGTAGGCTAGTGGTAAATTTTTCAAGCCGCCTAGCCCGTTGGTTCTCGCGAGGGATGCGCGTCCTATTATAACAATTGATGTCATTGTTATATTTTTAACTGCGAGCCAAGCGTTTAAGAGGCATCCAACTAGCTTAACGACTATCACAATGAAGTGATAAACGGGACCAACGGCTTTACGTGCCTTCCGAAGCACGGAAACGCTCGATTTGAAATACAACTAGGCGGTCACCCATCCAGGTACCGACCATGACAGGCGTAGCTTAACTTTGCCGATCGATTAAGAACGGCTAATCATGCTACACCACGAGCGCTTCAAACTTTTACTTATGTATTTGTTGATAATTAAATCAAATAGTACATGTTTATACGTTAGCCCAATTTGACTTAAATAACTTATCAGGCTTTACCAATGATTTACTTTCGCAAACTAAACCCCAAAATCAATTAAATAATCACACCTTTCCGGTATAGTGTTCCAAGTTGGTTACAATTCGTCGTAAGTAACCTAAATGTGTCAGAAGTGACATAGGTACCTCGTAAAATATCATGGTTTGTGACTTGCGAGACAGGTCGAGATAAGCAGCGCCATTTCTAACGTGCTAAACCTCCTTCTCATAAGTAAAAGTTGAAATTTAATGTACGTAAGAGTAATGCGAGGGAATTAATAACTTCGTGAATATGAGCGTGTTTTATGAGGTACAGTGCGGTACGACCGCCAAGAAAATGCGTTTCTGACACCTGTTAATATTAAGTTATTCTCGGAAACGGCTTATCCTATTACGATGGGATTTTTACAGGAAGGTTCAGAATTTTCTTAGGCATAGCTTAGTGAAAGTCCCAATTTTATCATCCTGATTTGTAAAAAATTAACAGGCATTCTTATTCTCTCGGGGGCTGCACTATGGTAAATAAGTTTGTTTTATTGCATACAGTAAAAACATTGCCATAATCAACCTTGTTTAAAAACGTGCCAGAGGTTTTTTTTACTGTAAACAGGAAGTATTGCATATGTAAATCTTTGGCAAAATATGTTAAATACGTATTAAACACTTGACCGTTATTTGAAACTTTATATTTGAGATAGGCCCCTCCTTGTTTTCTGCTTTATCGTACCTTCTTTGTCTACCTTATATCGCCATCTCACTCGCACATCCCCCTACCATCCACGCCAGGCAGAGCGGCGGGCATGAGCCGCGCGATCTCGTCATTGGCGTCTTGTTTTCTGCAGCGCACGGTTGTGCCTAGCGCTAGCGTAGCCTAGGCACACATGTAAGTTATTTGTATTTATATACCTTCTTATTTTAATAATATGAAATAATTTATAATTTTAACGGTTTTACCGTTCGATAATTCAAATTATTGTTGAAATTTTATGTTCAAAGCATTGAACAAACTAATTCTTAAATACTTTAGTCAGTGTCAATTCGCACGCCGTGTAGTTAAGCCGTTTATTTTGTTTAATTATACGATCGATGCGCCGTCGGCCCTTGCTAGTTCTCGGAATTCTTTTGTTTAGGCCTGCCCGCGTTGGGTCGGGTCGGGCCGGCTTATTGTTTGATTTTGCACCTTATTCATAATGACCGAAGATATAACACTTTCTAGTGTTATTGAAGTGAACGATGGTTGTCGCTCTGTAGAACAATCTCAAATTGCGGAAGAAATAGTTATGATACAGGCAGAAGAACAATACCCTATGGAGTCCCAGGAGAGTGAGAGTAGATCAAGCAAGAGAACTCGCGATGAAGAAGAAGAATGGTTGGAAGTAAATAGAAGAGGACCTAAACGAATTCGAGAAAACGCTGAAATTGTATACATTACCTGCAAAGATAAAATGCCAAAACAGTTTGCATTAGCGAAATTGTTTAAAGCACATAACATAGGAAATATAATCAAAGTGAAGTATTTAAGTCCTTATAAAATTCTTGTTCAATTTAATGACAAAAATCATGTCGATTACCTAACGAATTGTGAAGCTCTAATTCAATTGGGATGGCGATTTCAAAAATCCTTTGAAGTAAACCTTTCATACGGTATTATTAAAAATATTGATATAGAATTATCAGAAAAAGAAATAATAGACATAATCTATAGCCCTATTGGAGTGGCAAATATACGACGCCTGCAACGCAGGTCAGACGATGGTTCTAAATGGATTCAGTGTGAAACTGTAAGAATTGGCTTTGAGGGTCCATCTTTGCCTCAATTTATATACATATTCGAGATGCGTGTTGAAGTAGAACCCTACGTCTTCCCGGTTACGCAATGCTCAAAGTGTTGGAAATTTGGACATTCACGCATAAGGTGTCCATCGTTAAAGACTGTCTGTCCTAAATGTGGAAAAAACCATGATAATTGTGAATCCATTACATTTAAATGCATTAACTGTACTGGTAACCATCTGGCATTATCTAAAATCTGTCCAATTTACTTAAAGGAGAAAAAAATTAGAAGTATTATGTCAGAATTTAACGTTCCATACACCAAAGCACTTACAATGTATGTCCCACCGACAGACACACCAATCTCAATACAAAATACACCGGCATATATACCCAGAAATGAAAATATACCTTCGCACTCGTCCATACCTGATAATTCATCAAAGCCTCATGAAGCAATACTGGAGTCACCTTCATATGCTCAAATAGCAACTCCAACAAAATCAGTCACGAAAGATATCCCTTCGCAGTCCAAAAATAAACAACAAACACGCCAAAAACAAAAATCGGATAAAAAATCAACCGCTGATACGGAGAAGACTTATGCAAACTTTTGGTCAGACAGTAATCTTTCAGATTCGGATGAAGAAAAAATGCATGATAGTGAGCAAAGTTCTAAGAAGAAGAAAAATAAAGCGGATATGTCATTCAGTCGTTTTATAAAAATACTGAAAAATATTATTTTGGAAGAAGATACGTTTATAAATAAATTTAAAAGAATTATTCAGATTTGCGTAGATTGGATGATATCGTGGATTGTTAACAATTTTGCAGACTGGTCTTTCCTTAAAAATATCCTTAATGGCCAATAAAAAGATACAACTAAATATTCTTCAATGGAATGCGCAGAGCATTAAACCTAAATTGATAGAATTTGATCACCTACTTTTGAATGAAAAAATCCACATTGCAGCTGTATGTGAGACATGGCTGAATCCTGAAATTCGGTTGAAGTTAAAAGACTATAATATTTTTCGTTGCGACAGAGATGACTCTTATGGAGGTGTGGCAATATTTACACATAAATCTATTAAATGTAAATTATGCTCTGTCCAAAATTTCAATAGTGGTATAGAAGTCCTACATATCAAGATATTTAATTGTGACTATATTGAAAACGTAATCTGTGTGTATTGTCCACCATCTATTCATACGTCTAATTCCGATTGGGATATTTTATTTTCATTAGTAACGAGGAAGACTCTCTTGCTTGGTGACTTCAACGGACATCATCCAAACTGGTCTTGTAAGACAAACACTAGAGGTACCCAAATTTTCGATTCTCTTATTGACAACAACTTCATGACTTTAAACGATGGTACTTTTACCCGAGTAAAACTAGTTGATGGTTTACTACAGCAATCCGCCCCTGATGTATCCATAGCGTCCTCAGACATAGCGTATAAATTCGACTGGAAAGTTTTAAAAGAATCATTAGGTAGTGATCATCTTATGATCAAATTGAGTTCTTCTTTTAATAAGTTACCTACATTTATTAAGAAGAGAAACTTCAAAAAAGCTGATTGGCAATTATATTCCAATTTTATTGAGAATGCGCTTTCTGAAATTATTCTTCCTAGGGATCCCCAACAGGCTTACGATGCTTTTATGGATATTTTAAATAGGGCGGCCGATGCTAGTATTCCATATAATAAAATTTGTCAAAATCCATGCAATAATTTTGATCCAAAGCCATATTGGACGCCAACACTATCGAAAGCTGTTGCAGAGCGCCGTTTAGCGCTAACACTATTTAGACAAAATCCTACGCCTCAAAATTTAGATAAACTAAAAGATAGGACACGTAACGCGCAAAGTTTAATACGAAAAGCCAAAAATGATTCATGGTTGAATTTTTGTTCTACAATCGATGGTTCATTAACTTCTGGCGAAGTGTGGAATCGTATGAGATGGCTCAAAGGTTACAACTCGCCAAGATCTTACATTGAGAAAGATAGGGCCTGCAACCTTCTTAATAATTTAGCGCCTGATTTCGCCTGCCCTTCCGAACCACCTTTTAATTCTTGTAACCCCGATCTTGAATCCGAAATATCTTTTCACGAAATGGAAAAGTGCATTAAATCCAAAGACTCTGCTCCTGGGTGTGACGAAGTGTCATATACAATGATAAAAAATCTACCTAAAATAGGAAAATCTATTCTTCTTCAACTTTATAATCAATTCTTTACTCATAGCTTTGTCCCCGACCAGTGGCGTCACATCAAAATTGTATGATCGCGAATTGTAGGTCGTGATCCTTCCAGCGAATCAGCTTTACGACCAATCTCGCTTATTTCCTGTTTGTGCAAAATTTTTCATTCCATTATCAATGTTAGACTGGAATGGTTGTTAGAGAGAAAAAATGCCTTTTCGGAAAATACTACTGGTTTTCGTAAAGCGAAATCGTGTCTCGATAATCTTAGTAGCTTAATCTCTAGAATTCAGATAGGGTTTTCGGAAAACCTTTTTACACTTAGCTGTTTTCTCGATATTGAAAATGCGTACAACAATGTTGATATTTCTGGTCTCTTAACCATTTTACATAATTTTGGAGTAGGTTCGAAAATTTGTAAGTATCTCTGGGTGTTTTTAAACGAAAGATACTTAAGTATTGAAACAGTAGATTTTAAAATAACAAGATGTTCCAGTCGTGGATTGGCTCAAGGAGACCCCCTCTCTCCTCTGCTTTTTAATGTAGCTACTGCACATATGTGCAAATTAATTTCTAATGTTCATATTTCTCAATATGCTGATGACTACGTTTTATATGTTTGTTCGAATAATCTAGATACTGCTTTAACAGAACTACATTCAGCTTTGGATCTAATAGTCGAATATTTTAACAAATTAAATTTAGAAATTTCTCCTCTTAAAAGTAAAGTCTGCATCTTCAAAAAAGGCTTTCATAGAATGTCTGCTGAGGTTAAAATTAAGAATACGCCGTTGCAAGTTACTGACTCTGTTAAATACTTGGGGATGTGGCTGGATCGTTCGCTGAGATGGGGCAGACATATCAACGAAACATTGGATAAAGTTAAAAAATTCCTCAATGTATTCAAGGTTCTGGCTGGACCTGGTTGGGGGGTTCATCCAAAACATTTGAGAAGGTTGTATATATCAATAATAAGAAGTCGATTAGATTACGCTAGCTTTCTATTTGATAATAGTTGTCGATCTAATTTAGAAAAACTAGATAAAACTCAAAATCAGGCAATGAGAGTTATCGGTGGTTTTATTAAAAGCACCCCCATCCATGTGATGCAAAGTGAACTATGTCTGCCCCCTCTTTACCTCCGTAGACGATTTTTAGCCGGAAAATTTTGGTTGAAATCTAAAAGTTTCAAAAATAACTCAATCATACAAGGTATTGAAAAGCTATCCTCTTTATGTCAAAATCGGTACTGGAACAATAAACGACTACCTTTATTAGTTTCTTTGCATAGCACCCTTAATAGTCTTCAAGTGTATTCAAGCAGTAATTTAGAAATGTTTTTATTAGACACTTGGGTTACTAACATAGATACATCCAATGTAATTAAGGCAAATTTGACCCCAATATATAAACCTAAAAATCAATATAACGCTTCAGAATTAAATATTGTGTGCGAAGAGTTTATTAATAATGAATATTATGGATTTTACAGAATATTCACTGACGGTTCAAAATTCAACAATGGGGCTGGAGCGGCTTTCTTTGATCCTCAATTAAACACTTTCATGAAATTTAGAGTAGATTCCGACATTTCAATCATGAGCATCGAACTTTTGGCTATTAATGAAACTTTGTCATATTTAGATTCAATAGATTTTAATAAGTTATTAATACTGACAGACTCAAAAAGCTCACTCCAGCACCTGGCTCGGTGTTCCTCTATTTATCGAGGTACCCCGATGGCATATTCGATTTTAAAGCAAATAACTAAAATGAAATTCAATGGTAGGACAGTAATATTGCAGTGGATCCCATCCCATATTGGAATAAGCGGAAATGAAAGGGTAGACGTTTTAGCCAAAGAGGCCGTAAGTGATGGTGTTCCTGTCACGGTTTTGCCATTCTTTACCGAGTATTTTAAAGAAGTAAAAAAGGATTGTTTTGCTAGGTTTAAAGAATACTTTGATGAAAGATCAAAATCAAAAGGAATATGGTATAAAACGATCCAGTCACAGCCATTGAGCTATTCCTGGATTGACAATGGAGTATTGAGTAGAAACGATGCTGTGACTGCTATGAGACTTCGCTCTGGACACATTCCTTCAAATAAGTTTGCATACTTGATGCGTAAAAATGATTCCCCTAATTGCTCAGAGTGCGGAGTCATTGACGATGTATACCATGTACTGATGGAGTGTGTCCGGAATGAATCTCTCCGAACAGTTCGATTTCAAAATATAGGAGCATGTAACAGCGCTCTGGCTGACCCATTTTCTGATTCCGCCAAGGCATTGTATAAATTAATCATTAGAAATTAGTGTGGTTGATTGTGACGATTATGAATTGTAATTACCAGGGCGACATAATCGCATAAGCGACAAAGCCCATAAAAACAGATTAAAAAAAAAAAAAAAAAAAAATACTTTAGTCTACCCACTTTTTAAAGATATTTTTGTGTGTACTATAACATTTTTATCCTAGGTTTTTCCTAGGTTGGTTCCAGTTTACTTCAGATACAGTTGAACAAAAATAATTTAATACATCATGTGCTGACCGTAATAAATCACAACGTTGGAATTGTGATAACGGGTATCGCGGTATCGCTGTGATGTTCAAATTCTCTGAACTAAAATAAATCATGACCACAAGGGAGTGTTAAGGTGTCAACTGCCATCTAAATAATTTGTGTAGCAATTTATTATGTAAAACAGCATATTGAAAATAATTTCAATAATTAAAATACAAATTCAATCCGGCTTTTTAGATTTGAGAAACGGTCTTGTGTGCTAAAATTACTCGAAGTAATAAAGACAGTGATTTAACCTACATGAAGTCTACGAAACATTACGAGTTATATTTGAAGGTAGATTTTTTGTTATTGAGTTAACGTAATTACAACTTATTTGTGGTCTGAAATTATTGAAGTGAGGAATGAGGGTTCGTAATCCACTTACCAAAAGATTCCGTTTGCTATTAATACCAGACGAGTTAACTACAGTGCTTAAAACGGTAAAACATTTTTGCCTTTATAGTAAAATGATCAAATGCTCCCGCTTTGCAAGCTAGTCTGAGCTGCCATACACCAACCCACGCAGGTGCGGTGACTTGAAATGTACCCTCGCAGGGGCAGTGACTTGAAATTTACCCTCGCAGGGTATTCTTTTGGATGTTGTGCCCGTACTCCGTACGCACATTCCCCATGATAATCCACCCCTCGCAGGGGCTGGTGAGTTTTATAATACCCTCGCAGGGTATTCTTTTGGAAGTTGTGCCCGTACTCCGTACGCACATTCCACATAATAATCAACCCCTCGCAGGGTATTCTTTTGGATGTTGTGCCCGTACTCCGTACGCACATTCCCCATGATAATCCACCCCTCGCAGGGGCTGGTGAGTTTTATAATACCCTCGCAGGGTATTCTTTTGGAAGTTGTGCCCGTACTCCGTACGCACATTCCACATAATAATCAACCCCTCGCAGGGGAAGGTGAGTTTTAATATACCCTCGCGGGGTATTCTCTTGGATGTTGTGCCTCAACGCACATTAAAAAGGCAGGTGGTGTTCAAAAAACTTTTTGCCTTTCAATAGACTAGAATCAAATGCTTTAGAAGCAGATTTTTAGTAGGTAAAGAAAAACCCAAATATCTATGCTCTTCGCAGGGTACTTCACTTAGATAAATGTTCTTCGCACATTCGCCATCATAATCAACCATTGCAACGGCAGATAATTTAAAATGCTCCCTCGTAGGGTTTTTTACTTGAATATTGCACTTTCACGCACATGCTTTAACATAACCTACCCTCATGGGGACAGATGGTTTTAAATGTAATGTATATTCGCATAGTCCTACACTGGGATACCTTTACACATATTTCCCACCATTATCAACTCTCACAGAGGCTGGTAACAAAATGTACCCTTACAGTGTATTTATTTTTAAGTACCTCACTGGGATATTGGTGCTTCTACGCACTTTCCTTAACATATTCAATCCTCGCGGGGTTCTTAGCATTCTAGCCCTTGTGAGGTACTGTGAAGACTTGATACTGACATTATCAAAGCGGGGCAATAATTTAAAATCCACCAATAGTGGTAACATCTACTAATCTCCGATTGACATACTGAAAATAATACACGGTTGTTGCATATAGTTTTACCAAAAGCTGCCGTTGGTAAAGTCAAGTCAATCGGTTCAGTACTAAGAGTATATTATTAGATACCGAGTCGGGCACACCATTAAAAAGGTTTGCTGATCCAAAAAAGTGGCGGGTCTCACTGACCACGGACAAAACTTGTGATCACGGACAAATATTTTTTACCGTGTCTCCGATTTATTTCAACCCTGGTTGTGTAAGGTAGAAACAGGCATATTTTCACTAGCGAATGTGTGCGACGCACCGCACATAGATGTCGATCGACCAGTAACGGCTACATATTATACATATACTTGCCTACCTTACCTTACTTTCGGTCTAAGCCGAAACTTTGCTTAATTAGACAATTGGGTAACAAACATATAGGGGATTAATAAATATGTATTATCGGTTATTTGAACGACTTTCTCCTGTCTAAAATTTTGTCATGTTTCATTCTAAAACGAGAATGAATAAAATTATACAGAGGCTACTTATCTCTATTAGCAAATAACCTCGACAAGCTAATACCAATGCCCCAAGTAACGTGTGTTTTATTATACGGAAATAATAATTATTTTCCTTAACAATCATCTTGGAGCCTAATCGGTTTAAACTTACCAAGCTATGTCATACATAACCCAAACGAGTCTGCACTATCGTGATTCAGCATACTGGTCGTTGGTTCACCTGCAAATGCGTTCTTATTTTCTAGTGAAATATGTAATCAAATCATGCCAATTAAACGGACTAGTTTTTAAAAGTGGTATATCCTGGCACAAGAGTTGCATTGCAATCACAAAGAAATTGAAAGCACTACAGTGGGGCGATTACGTAACTAAATTTCAATCATTTTCGAATTGAAATCGGTTCAATATAGCGGTTTTCTGATAACTTTTTTACGTTCTAATAATTGCAAATATAAACAGTGGTTCATTAGGAATGGAACCATTTCCGATTTTGTTATATTTCTACCGATTCAGAGGTTATTTCAATCTGAATTTCATTGAAATAAAGTTACGTAATCGGAGGGCAGGACCCAAATGAGATGTCGATTCGGAACGAGGGTGACCAAATCATCTAATGAATCGTATCGTTATCATATGAATGTATCGTTTGTTTCATTTATTAGTTCATCTATCGTTACTAATTATCGACTACCGCCAGAGTAGCACTTACGTAGCGGATACGCCTACACAGAATAATATTTATAATTAATACTTGTAGTAGATTTATTTGCTTATGGACTTCCCATATACGTAGTTGCAAATTTTGAGTGTTTCGACCAAACCGACCATCAATACATAATTCACGAAGGCCCAAGCACCTAGCATAACCATTTTTACCTTCTCCAAACTGCTACCTCAGCAAGATCGGCTTGAGGCATAAACTTGCTAGTAATTCCTCGATGGAAAAAGAGTGGATTTTGGAGGGGCAGACCTCAAGTCAATCTTTGGCAGCTTTTCTACTTCCAAAGATTGGTCCACATACTCTTTTGTTGTAACCATGTCGTCTTTGTAGCACAACCCGCTTCTAACCATAGCTTGCTTGAAATAAAATGCTCAAACTTAATCCATTTGTCCGACTATGGGATATATTATAATATACAAGTAGTTAATATCATAACTATACGTATGCAGTTTCGTGCACTCATGTGCACGAAACTGCAAACGTATAGTTCTCAAAATATGTCCAAATTTTGAGATATATTTTATAGCTTACGATGGATTCGTGTAATTTTTTAGAAACAAAATTATAGTCTACGAATTGTGCATAACTATACAGATCAAATACACTGTTGTATTACTTTTGTAATTGGATTCAGGTTGAAGAGTACATGACCTCACTTTTCCAAATTTAAATTGCAACATGTAAAAGTTATAATTATGTTTTCCCTTGACTGAACGCTAGGACTTATAAATCGGGTAAATATTTGAGTGATAACGTCGCTGGTTATTATAATAAAATACAACATGAGTAAAATAAAATGTACTAAGTATACACAAGAATTAACGTTTTGATATAATATATTAGGTACCTATGATTTACGTTGTGGAGGTAGGGTGGTGAATAACAATGTCGGCACACAAACTATAGCAACCATATAGCCATCTGTTACATTATGTGTAATGTCTCGTACTTTACACAACAGACGTAAAACACCGAAATGTAATCAACTTATTATTCGATTGAGATGACAAGCCAAATCTGCATCTGGAACAGTAGGTAGGTACTGCAAGATGAAATAAATCATCGCTGGAGCGGGCATAATGCATTCCCGGGCAACATACGCTCAGCTAAAAAGCCAGCCCAGCAGCTCAAAATTGGTCTTATCCGATCTGATTCGAAATCTGGTCACGTGCCTATTGGAGATAGGTATGCAATTATGCAATACTTTCAGATAGTCCTATAGCTGATAAAAAGCCACTAATAGCGGGATAACAATATCCTCGCATGATTCATTCAAGATCATTGACATGTTTATGAAACTTATTAATTAATTAAATGTATTTCTATGTTAATCAATTATTTGATAAGAACTTCAGAAATTGCTTCTAGTCAATTATATATTTTGGTTTGTACTTTATAAATCAAATTACGGTAATACCTCGCACATCTTTATATTTGTTGATATATTCTGTCTCGCGATATGGTCAAACAGACTCATTCAGAAGTATACTTGAATACAGTACTCGTATATCCCAAACTGGGAAAATACGTAGGTCACAGGTATATCACAAATCAGTTTATGCTTTTACCACTATTACTGAACTAAGCATAAAGTCACATTGGCATCCACTTCTACCAGGCGATAACAAACACGTCTCAAATATAAAGTTTCAAATAACGGTCAAGTGTTTAATAGAAGCGTTTTACCTGTAAATAAAACGCATATTAAATACTTACCTTATTTGAAACTTTAGTTTTTAACTCTGCCTGGTATTTTCGACACAATGACGAGATCGCGCGGCTCATGCCCGCCGCTCTGCCTGGCGTGGATGGTAGGGGGATGTGCGAGTGAGATGGCGATATAAGGTAGACAAAGAAGGTACGATAAAGCAGAAAACAAGGAGGGGCCTATCTCAAATATAAAGTTTCAAATAAGGTAAGTATTTAATATGCGTTTTATTTTCAGGTAAAACGCTTCTATTAAATTAATTAATTATTAATAGGCACGTGTTTTCTCACCATGGTAAGCGATGATGTGGCGGAAGGTAAGCAAAGCCTAGAAGAAACTGGCTCTCAAGTGGAGCTGTCGGAACACACCGATAGGTGCTTGGTGACAGATTTTAAACATGAGGGTGGCAGCCAGCCAGGTGGGTACTAAAAACACCCTACCACCGTGCTATGGTCGATCACCGAAAGCTCAAGCTCATTGTAGGATTTGAACCCGGGACTTTCGTCTCGGCATCCGACGTCACTACCACTAAGCTACCATCGCCTTATGGTCAAGGAAATTCTCAATTGAAAGAAAACAGAATATGAAAAATAAAAAAAGCTAAGGTAGATTATAAATGACAAACAAATCGGAAGTAAAAAAACTAACAACTTAAAAAAAATTAATACCCGTCCAGAATTGAAATGAAGGTGTTTTGAAAGTCAAACAAAAAAGAACGAAGGTAGTCCAAGAATTGGCGCCGAGTAATCGCGGCGGCATCTGTGACTGACTGGGGTTTTAAAATGTTTAATGCGCAATGCCCGGGCTGGCGTGCCAACGATGGCAAAACGGAATTGGCACAGGGTGAATTAGAATCGAAATACGTAAAAGCGGAGCGAAAACATTTTTGAGGCTTCAGGTTTTTGACCTACTTCAAAAACAGAGGTGCTCCTCTATTTCTATATATATTAGGGCTACTATGTTTTTTCAACTAACGCTCTACCTCACATATTTATTTTGATTTCTGTGGCTCTACCGAAGTGCTCAATCTTCGAAAGCAAACTTAATCCAGGTTACAGATAAAACCTTTTAGAAATCTTGTAGTTCGTCATAAGTATTATAATATATAATTAAAAACTAAGTTTGTTTATTCGTTTATTACTTCATGACGCCTTCACGGCACAACCAATCGTGATACAATTTGGAACCCATGGACAGGGCATAGACTTATACAAGGGGATTTTTATCCCGGAAATACAGGCTTAAAATCCAAGACATCAAATCACACCGTAAATGGTCCAAATTGATGACACAAAAAAATTATGAACCTTGCTTTTTATTAATGCAATTACATCGCTAGCAGCAACTACTCTTATTAACGCCACTGCCATTCGCTACTGTAATCACGCAGCAAATAGTGGGACTAATTTCCACTAGAACCATATCGATTCCTCAGTTTTCCTTGTGCAAGGGTATATCTGACGTTAATAAAGGTTCGAGCGGCAATAGCCGACTTGCTCTATTTACGTTTGACGTGGACCGACTGCAAGGCTGCCGTGTTTCAAAATATTCGGAATCCCCTGTTTGGCTTTTGGTGTTGACTCCGTTAAACTACATTGGTATTGAATCTTTTACTACGTTTTTTATTTAAAAGTACTTGAATCTGGTGATAAATAAATAATTATTCTGGAACATTCTTTACACGTCCAGCTGATCCCAAAATATTGAAATACCTTCATAAATAAAAATAAAAAATAATAATACTTCCTTGGTGCAGGTTTAAAATAACTCTCAAAAAATGAAATTATGATATGTTTCTATTCTATACAGGAATATTTAAATCAGAAGCATGATCAGAAGATTAATATGTAATATGGTATGCAAGTTTTTATGATTCGTATAATAATTATAGTAAGTACCAAATTAAATAATGATTTTAATAATTTAATAGTCTAGTATTCAATAATTCAATTAATTTATTTATCTTGACATAAAATCTGACATTCCATCTATTTAAGAGGATTAATGATTTATAATGAATATGAATGTATTATGTGCCTTTCTTTTGCATGCCGGAAACGGTAATGTGTTGGAACTAAATATTGTACAATTAATAACCCACATTTTAAAGCAAATAAATGAATTTGAATATGAATAATATTTACACCTAAAACTTGAGACAAACATGTACATATAAGCACACAAAAGTCCTAGATTGGACTCAAACCCACGACCTATGGCGTGGCATCTAACTCTAAGCCCGTCCTTATAGACTCTAAAGCCAGCTCTTGTATCATTATTATTATTTTTTAAACTTGACGCTGTCAATATTTATTGGGGCGAATGCTACATACGCAACAGGAGTATGTCATTTGGGATTTTTCTGCTTTTCCTTCAATGCACCAGCTTTCAAATATTGGTTTCAAAAATGGTAAAATCCCTAGGTGTTTCATAGACGGCTCCCCATTTTCATTTATTGTGTTTATTTGTGAAATGATCAATACGTTTCTATTTCTACTGACGGATGAAGCTGTATTTCTGTTTGGTGGTAATGGATGAGTCGGGTGCATTAGCGGGGCTTTTTTAAAGCTCAAAAGGAATAAGGAAGGAAGGTTTATTTGAAAATAGTTATAGCTTTTGTGCTATTTATTGACTTATACGGAAAAGGTATATCTATCCAAGAGGGGTACAGACTACATCAGGTAATAATAGGCTACTTTCCTGAAAAAAACTAATTAGAACGTCATTTACATTATCAAAAAATATTAGACACGTATTTTTTCTTTTGTCAATTAAACAAAAAAATACGAAGATATCGTGTGTTGAAGTTCCGCGTGTCGTCACGGTGGTACACTTTTTAGGAACAAGTGACGTCACGAGCCCCCGCTCCCGAACTTAGTCGCGCTTTATCTTAGTCAATTGTTAATGATTTTGTAAAGCAAAAAATACGTGTCCAATATTTTTTGATAATCTAACTGACGGACTAATTAGAATTATTATATTTTTACCCAGGCAACATCTCTATTGGACTGTTTTACAAAAAACTTAAACCGACTTCAAAGTAGGTACACTAAGAAGTAATCAAATCGATCTGATAACAATGGGATCAAACGGGAAGTGTACCCTATCAAATAAAAAAAAGTTTCCAAATCGGTTAATAAATGACGGAGTTATGAGGTACCAAAAAAAATACAACTGAATTGAGAACCTCCTCCTTTTCTGAAGTCGGTAAAAAAGTTTCAGTTTGAAATAAATTAGTCAAAAATTCACACAACATTTTTGCTACGAAGTTTATTGAATTTTTAACAAACAATCACAATCATTTAACTTGAAACGTAAACATACAATGGCTGGAGCACTCCATTTAAGTAAAACAATACCTGTGTTAGGAGGCCCAGCTCTTCCATGAAGCAGATTAAGTAAAAATATTAAAAAAAAAAAACTGAAAATAAGAAATTTACATGATCTTATTACAATTAATAAATTGAATGCTGTGTGGGGATGTATGTGTGTGTGGGGGTGTGTTTGTGTGTATATGAATGTTAAAATAACACACAGACATATAATATTTATGTTAACATGTGCATTAAAATCATAACCAACGTGTCACCGCTCATTGAGGGGTCACTTGCTAATATTATTAGAAAATTTTATCGTTCGACTTTCATGGATATACTCTTTCCCGTACACGTTGTATAGATCATTTTTACGGTATATACGCGAGTTACCTAATTTATTCACTAAAACATGTTCCATTTCCCACACAGTACATCCACGCGCGATAGCAGCCTTGCAAAATTCAGTTTCAAGATACCCTAAAATCTTATCTAAACCAAACACATAAAACAAAGCTATTCGTAAGCCTTGTTATCACGTTTAACGTGCAAAATAAAGCCTGAACACACCGTCAGAGAATCAGAAAGCATGCAACTGCCGGCGACCATAATTCTAGATAAATGGATAATGGACGTATCGTGTCTAAGCGGATACATTAAAGGCTTGTAAAGTTAAATATTTTCCAGCTTTTATTCAGCTCTTTTGTGGAAATGTATATTATGTAGATCGTTTATGTTTCTATTTAAGGCCAGGTCTAAGCTCAAATGCACAAAAATAGGTTTCTTTGAGAGTCGAGTATGACGTAACGCAATGAAAACACCTAACACAAAAAAATACTGTGGACAGAAGAGAACTTTGAGAAAAATGTTAACCGAATAGAATATTAAAAAGTGCTTTGATATTCCCAATAAAACATTCGTAAGTTACGTCTAAAAAAAAACTTTCGCGTCGAAATTCTCCGTATTTTCAGCAATGACAACAATTTTATTTTTAAGAATATATAAGATATTGAATTATATTAGAATGTTAACCGGACAATTATTCAATTTAATGTGTATATTTTGAATCTAAAGAACACCCGTAAATAACAGTCCATTTTATAGAGTCGACACATTTATGATTTACCATTTTCAACCCTATTCCAGTGAAAAACGAGTGCTGTCAAAATCGTAGTCAGTCCGCGCCTTAATTTTGATTTGTTTGTTTAGACATTCTATCTTACAATGATAATAAGTACATTTTATAGAACGTGTGTCATAAACCCGCACTTATTACTCGCTTCTCCGTTACTTAAGTAGTCTATTTTTACACGGAGAAGCGTGTAATAAATGCGGGTTATAGCACACGTGCTATAAAATAGTATACGATAGTCGTGACCTCAGTCCATTTAATAGACTTCTTAATTCACACGTATCGTAACATCATCATCATTATCATCAGCCTATAATGTCCCACTGCTGAGCACAGGCCTCCTTTCACAAATGAGGGTGAAAGGGAATGGGCAATACTCCACCACGCGTGCCCACTGCGGATCGGTGGAGGTAGGCTAGTGGTCAACCTACTGTTGGAATTTTTCAAGCCGCCTAGGAGGCATCCAACTAACTTAACGACTATCACAATTAAGTGATAACCGGGAGCAATAGCTTTACGTCCCTTCCGAAGCAAACGCTCGATCTGAAATACCACTGGGCGGTCACTCATCCAGGTACCGACCACGACGGTGGTAGCTTAACTTTGCCGATCGTTTAAGAACGGCTAATCATGCTACACCACGTAACATACAAGGTATTTACTAAATCATCATCATGTTATTCAACCTTAGGTCCACTGCTGATTTCTTCAAAGAACGGTTTTGGAACCAACCGTCTGATTGTCAACCCTGTAAAGGAAGGTAGAAGAATCAAATTGTCAAATTAATATTTACCAACCGAATGTATCGATTTCGGTTCAATGTCGCATTCCACCATCAAATGCGGATATGGCATACATAACATTTATATAACAAGGCGAGGCTTAAGGCGATGATAGCTCAGTGGTAGTGACGTCGGATACCGAGACGAAGGTCCCGGGTTCGAATCCTACAATGAGCTTGAGCTTTCGGTGAACATCGTGAGGAAACCATAGCACGGTGGTAGGGTACTTTGTAGTACCAGGCTGGCTACCACCCTCAACTTGAAAATCTGTCACCAAGCACCTTTCGGTGTGTTCCGATAGCTGCACTTGAGAGCCAGTTCCTTCTAGGCTTTGTGTGCTTACCACCTTCGGCCGCATCATCACTTACCATGGTGAGATTGAGGTCAAACACAGGCCTATAAATAGTAAAAAAATAAAAAAATAACGTATACAAAAGCCGAACGAGACAAAAGCCTGTTTTAACAAACAATCAGATTATAAATTCATTACATATTTAATTGAGTTTAAATGTATGCTAGCGAACCCTCTGTCGACAATAAAATAAAGCAATATAAAAGTTAGAAGTTTCGTTCAAAGAGTTAAAACAAGATTATCCTTTTCTAATTAGAGTGAGGGGTTCAATTAGTAAATTATATTACCTACTACCTCTAATTAGTGAAGCAACTTTGTATTTTAAATGTTTTGAAACCAACCGATGGTACTGAGCTGTTCCCTTATTATTTATATTTTTTCGTTGTTGTTTTGTTTATTTTTTTATTGTGGAGGTTGATTTCTTTGATGGATCATATATTAGTAAAAGATTAGGAATGCTAGCTCGTCGTCAATCATGCATAGGCAGAACTTACCAATATCGGTGATATTATGATTAGATAGGTGATAATAAAAGCCGTACAATAAGAGTCAATAGTCTCAAAATTAAGAGAAGCAACATTTTGATGGATAACTGTAAGTTAATTAATTAACTTACAAAACTGAAAACACCTTACAAATGCCAATTTGATTTAGTTTATTTTGCTAAAAATCTTGCTCTAAAAATCTCAACAACAAAACGAATCTTGATGAAAGGCACGCATATACAGTCTTACTGTTTCCTCACAATGTTTTCTTCTTCTCCCTTCACTAACAGATAAAACAGGAACTGCACAGCTTTTCCTGATCTGACCATGTATACCTAAAATATGTAAATATTTGTGTACAAGCGTTTGTCATATACAATGCTCAAGTGCCAGAAGGAATATTCATGACATACTTTGCATGATCTTGTGCAAGAATACAAGGGTCTATCGAAACTATGTAATATGCACAAAACAAATGATGCCTTTAAGACGAAACGCTGGTGGCGTTTGTTCCATACAAACGTAATCCTCAGTTTCCTCTCTGGATAATGACACTAGAGCTATGATTATTTTACCATGCAATATGTAGGTACCACTGTATGTCTCTCGGTTGTGTTTTTCTCCATAAATTAATTATTATAAGAATTAGGAGCCTTCTAAAATTACAAAAACTGACCATTTTTACTGCCCTTATCAGACGTCCAGCAAACAAATTTGACGAATATAAAAAATAAAAGGAAAACCGACAGACATAGCCAAAGCCCTTCTTATTATATTCTTGAAAAAATAAAAAGGAACGATCCAGTATTGGAGAAGGAAACTGGGGATTACGAAATAGCGATTTCGTCTATTTTAAATAGGTATAATCGATCCAAGCTGCAGTTGTCTCTATCGTCCCTCATACATTTATATCCCAGAAACAGCGCGACAGCAATAGACTTGTTAAATACCTATTTTTCAAATTTCATGCAGCCATCCTTTCCTCTTAAGGTTTCCGTTTTACCCCCTTAGAGGTTGAATTTTGAAAACTACTTCCTTGCTGGATGACATAAAATATATATTAGTAACAAACAAGGACATGAAAGCTGGTTATTTCAAAATTGTTCATACATATTTTAGAACTCAAGGCTGGTTCTGGTGGTTAGTATTTAATTAATTAATAAATCGTTATGCTAGAACGGATTTTTTATAATTATTTTAATATTGTAAGTCGAAGTTAAAGTCAAAGCCATTTTTCAATGTAAGCCTATGAAGCACTTTGCATCGAGTCCAACATTATTATTACTCACCAGACATTGTAATACTGATTTAAATTTGGAATTTTAGTCTTTAGCCATTTGGAGAGGATCATGCTAAGGATACGGTCCTGTTAAGTCGTGGTTTCCTTCCAATAAAAGGTGTTGTCGTGATTACTAAAAATGTGTACAAGGAAAGTGGTGCAAAATTGACTTTCTGTCCCAAACATGAGTAAAAGCTCATTATGAAAATAAAAATCATATTTCAGTTCAAATACGATCTTAATAAAAATAAAGTCGTTATTATTTGAATGATGAATTTTTTTGGCGTTATTCAACTTCCATTCAAATCATCGTTACGTCGCACGGCCTCTTTATTACGTAACGTAATGAATTCTATTCGGGAAAATTGAATTTCGTATTTTCCACAGCAAATGTAGGAACATTTAAATTGGAACTCATTAAATAACCCTTCCATATTCAAATCTTTTTTATTTTTTTGTCGCTGTTAAATATTTTTATATTATTATAGTAGTGCTAAGTATGGTTAGTAAATTGAGCGACACGCGAAAAAGGTCATGCGATGTTTTAAGCGGTCGGGTAATGTTTCTTTGGTCTTTCCTAGAAGCTAAACGATTTCTGTTAGTTCGACAACCGTGATCATGCGAATAAATTGTGTAGTTATTTATGCAATTTTTGTATAATAAGTGGTTTTATCACACGAAGCGAAGCGAGTGTGATAATAGTATCATATGAGGGTTTTAATATCTAATTATGTACAGTTGTATACAAGACTTTATCTACACCCATCTTCATTTTGTAAACAACAAAGTAATAAATTTCTGCAATACTAATATCTCAGAGTATATAAATACTACGTACAATCGAACCAAAATGGCGGGATACGACGTGAATTCGAATAACATCTAAGTTTTATTTTTATTACGGCGCTGTGATAGTGAAACGCGCCTGCATTAAAATATTCTTTTTTTGAAATTTATAAGAATACCACGGAGAATGTGGCTGTTTGATGAGTAAGGAATGGACCGAAAAAGCAAAAAAAAGAGTTGCATAATGAAATTCAGTACAACATTATACACTGTTTTGGATGATATAATGGTCACTATGACAACCAGTGTTTTAATGTTGGTAATAAGCTAACTGTTTCAGGAACTTTAATAGAGGAATTATAGCATGGGTGTAGATAAATATATTTAGGTATTTCTTTTTACATCATCCATTAATCATAATCCATTTTATAAACTTTGGTATTAGTTATTACACGTAATATTATTATAGGTTCATGTTGTCGTATGTGTATAAACATTTCCTATACATTTTCACAACGTATGGATGAGCAATTTGACTCCAAAAATCTCTCTAATTAGAAACTAAACTATGCGACTCTCTCAAATTGCACGTGCGTAAGGAGAGAATAGCTGTAGCACAATCACTGTAAAAATCATTTTGGATTCCATGAGAACAACAAGAACAATACAATCAATTCATTTACCGAATTAGCTGCAGTATGTTATTCCTTTTTATTATTTATTTTATTTTATTGTTTATCATTTTTTATTCGTGTACTTACGACCATGACATCACTAAGGGCGTCAGTTGAAAATCAGCGCTGCTGACAGTAGTCAGTAACACTATGCTGAGCTGTCCTATTTGAGGGCACAGACCTTCTGGTTTATTTATAATTTTAAATATTTTTATGTTAATGTGTTCGTCAAATAAATAAGTTTCTTTCTTTCTATATTTTATTTTGGTAGTACATGTGCTGTGAATTAGAGAAACGAATTCCTTTCAGCAACTTTGGTTGCATTGACCTATTTTCCCAAGAGCCTTTCTTCAGTTTCGTTACATATTGGCACCTAATTCCAAGATTTCACTATTATCAAACCTGTTCCAATAAATAATGATTTTGAAAATGGCGGCTTGTACTTGTATTGACAGATTGTATCACAGATAGAAATCTAAATAGATGACGCAGGTGTTATGTACTTCGCGTGCCAAAAGTGAGAGCAATGCTCTTCTTTTGACGCTGTTTCGCGAACGGTCGGGGAACTCGATCACTAAAGCACTCTTGTGACGTCATGTTAGTTAGAAAAAAGTGGCATGCTTAGTTTTCATACAGAGAAACAGGGACTCGCATTATCTATTTAGATTTATGTCTGTGGATTGTACAAGCCGCCATTTTCAAAATCATTATGGGAACAGGTTATACCACTTTTCATCCAATAAAACCGGGTAGATAAAACAAAACACAATCGAGGATCTTCCATTATAACTCGACAAAAGACAACAATCATAGTGCAAGTTGAGTTACATCGCCAAGGAAGTACATAACTCCTGACCGGATTATCCGGTGCCGTTGCCCGGTTTTTATTTATAGCCCGCTTAGTGACCGTCCGCAGAGGTCGCTGAAATTAATGTTCCACTACTCTGAATAATTACTCTTTTTCATTCAAGATGCTCTGCGGAGATGATAAAAGTACCGAGTCAAAGGAAACGGTGTAATTAAGAGCTATGTACACCGAGGACAGTGTTTATTAAAAACAAGATTGCTGCAATATTAATAAGCAACTAGCATTTTTAAAAATTATTTTTAGTTGATCACTTCTACCTGCTTATCTAGGTTTGCATCGGTGAAGCTGTCTAAGCTGTTATGGTATAGTGCAAAGAAAAGAGGTCTAAAAAAGAGCATAATTGTAGATCAAAAATACAAAAATTTATGTAGGCCGATTATTCAGTTGAGATAAACCTCAGATAATCTATTCCTCTCTACACTGAAAAAAATGGACGACCAATAACCTAAACACACACTGTGTAGGTTATTTATTGGTCGTAAAATTTTGTGTTACTGTTAAAATTTTGTAGTCACTTTAGTCAATTTTTTTCAGTGTAAAGTCCTTACAAAAACTGTTCTAATTTTAAGTTATCAGCTTGATAGCGTTTATTTAGAAGAATATATAATATTGCCTTCTTAATTTTTGTAAATTGAAATCAATGATCGCTCATTACACTGCTGACCTCGAACGCCGTGTCGAAGGGCGTGACTTCAAATCTTACTATAAGCTTGAACTTTTGGATGAAGGAAAACATCGTGAAGAAATTTTACACGGTGGAAACACCTTATAGTCGTCTTGCTGGCTACCACCCTCAAATTGAAAATCGGTCGCCAAGCACTTCTTCAGATGCACTTAAAAGACAGTTTGTGGCGACATGCCACAAGCGGCATAAATCGCTCGTCGCCTATGGCCGGCACCGCCGCGAATAATGTATTCGCTCCACCGGCAAGCGGCGACGAACAATGCACCGGTCGACCACACCCGAGCTACAGCGGATCGACGAGACGGCAGACGCTCCGCGACATCCGTACCTCACGCGCGCTTCCCTTAAATTATTGCATCACAATCTTTGTTAACCTTACTGTACTGTTATATTGATATATCCTAAGTTTGTTTAGATCATTTATTTTATTCATACAAGCCAATAGTAACTTCATAGTAGCGTAAATTCCTGACCTACTTATATACTACATACTTTGAAGGGATACCTATCCTAGGCCCCTTCAACTGGTGACCCGGTAAGTATCACGCCTGTGGGAGTCAAGAGAATTCGGCAATGGCCCAGCAAGGTGAATTTAAGGACGCGGAATCCGGCGCAGGATCATCGAGTGGCAACAAAAATGACGGTCAGTACATTAGTGCATTAGGCGGCGGTCCAAGTGGCATAAGCGGAACGGAAAGTCAAGTGTTCCGAGTTGGTGTGCGTATGCCTACGTTCTGGCCCGAGGAGCTAGAATTGTGGTTCACACAAGTAGAATCTCAGTTCGCGCTGTCAAACATCACCAGCGACAGTACCAAATTTAATTATGTAGCCGCACATTTGGACCAAGAATACGCTAGAACGGTCAAAGATATAATTATTAATCCACCGCCCACCGCTAAATACGACACACTCAAGGGCGAACTGATTAAGCGCATATCCCATTCGCGTGAGAAGAAGACCCTGCAGCTGATGCAGCACGAGGAATTGGGTGATCGTAAGCCTACCCAGTTCCTTCGTCATCTCCGCGACTTGGCAGGCCCTCATATGCCTGACGAGTTTATAAGGACAGTCTGGTCCAGTCGTTTGCCACCTAATGTACAAACCATTGTTGCTTCACAGCATAGGAGTGATCTCGACGTAGTAGCTGAGCTGGCAGACCGTGTCAACGACATCGCGAAGCCTTCACTACACGTGGCCAGCACCAGCATGCCAGGTACTGCTTTGGAAGCTCGAGTAGCAGAACTGACGCGGCAAGTAGAGACGCTCCTTAAGGTACAGAGCCGTTTTAATAATAATAAGTGTAGTGATCGTCATCGCCGATACTCTCGCTCCCGATCGCAGTCACGCTCCCGTAATAGGTCCGGATCGCGTGAGCGCCCGGAAGGACATCCATACTGCTGGTACCATTTTACTTACGGAGCTAAAGCGAAGAACTGCAAATCACCGTGTTCCTTCTCGGGAAATGCCAACGGCAGTCATTAGTGGCCGAAAGTGTCTGCCCTACATCAGAAGGCCGCCTGTTCATCACTGACCGGAAAACAAAGATCCAGTATCTAATAGACACGGGTTCAGACTTGTGTGTATTCCCAAGGTCAGCTTGCCAGGTGCCACCTTGTGTAAAAACTCAATACGACTTGTATGCTGCAAACGGTACAGTTATTGCCACGTATGGTTTCATCAACCTCCATCTCGACTTGGGCTTACGACGTGCATTCGAATGGCGTTTCATCATCGCGGACACTACCAAGCCCATTATCGGTGTCGACTTTTTAGGCTTCTACAACCTGCTCGTCGACTGCCGCAACCAAAGACTGGTAGATGGAGTCACATCACTTGTTGTTACAGTTCCTCGACAGAAAACTGCTGAAGCCATTTCATCCATACGCACAACTGTCGGCGACACGCCTTATCACAACATACTGCGAGAATATCCAGAAGTCACCCGCCCAGCTGGTAAGCATAGTACACCTAAGCACAATACTGTCCATCATATTAGGGTTACTCCTGGACCCCCAGTCACATGCCGTCCACGGCGTCTCGATCCAGAAAGGCTGCAGATTGCCAAGAAGGAGTTTGATGATATGCTGCAGAATGGCACAGCCTGCAGGTCTGAAAGCCCGTGGTCTTCTCCTCTCCATTTAGCGCGTAAGAAGAACGACGGCTGGCGACCATGCGGGGACTACAGAGCACTTAACGCAAGAACAATCCCTGATAGGTACCCAGTACGACATATCCAGGACTTTGCTTATCAGCTGGCAGATAAGAAGGTGTTCAGTACGGTAGACCTGGTCAAGGCTTATAATCAGATACCAGTTCATGCAGACGACATACCCAAAACTGCCATCACAACACCATTCGGACTGTTCGAATTTCCCTACATGACGTTTGGTCTACGCAATGCCGCGCAGACTTTTCAGCGATTCATCGATGAAGTGCTTAGGGGACTCGACTTCTGCTATGGGTACATCGATGACATTTTGGTCTTCTCGGAGACCAGCGACCAGCATCAGAGCCATCTCAGGCAGCTTTTCCAGCGGCTCAAGGAGTATGGCGTCCTTGTAAACACGAATAAGTGTGTTTTTGGTCAGTCAGAGGTAACATTCCTAGGCTTTACCGTTTCTGCAGCGGGAGTTTGTCCTACAGAAGTCAAGGTGCAAGCGATCCAAGACTTTCCTCCACCTCGAACCATTAAGGAATTACGTCGATTCTTAGGGATGATGAATTTCTACAGGAAATTTCTTCCAGGAGCTGCATCAATGCAAGAACCTCTGAACTCCCTTCTCGCTGGCCCCAACACCAAAGGTTCGCAACCTGTCGATATGACAGTAGAGCTCACAGATGCCTTCGAGAAATGTAAGTTTAGCCTTACTCAAGCTACCTTACTAGCTCATCCAGACATCAAAGCTGAACTGGCTATCCAGACTGACGCCTCAGACGTAGCAATTGGAGCGGTACTACAACAACGCCACAGGAACGCGTGGCAACCACTTGCCTTCTTTTCTAGGAAGCTCAGTCCGGCCCAGAAGAAGTACAGCCCATACGATCGCGAGCTATTGGCTATTTACGAGGCGATTCGTTATTTCAGACACATGGTAGAAGCGAGAACATTCACCATCTTTACGGACCACAAACCGCTAACTCATGCCTTCAGTACCGGACGAGACAATTGTTCGCCACGCCAGTTCAGGTACCTAGATTTTATTAGCCAGTTCAGCACAGACATTAGGTACATCGCTGGGAAGGACAACACAGTTGCTGACACTCTGTCACGTATCGAGGAAGTATCTCCATCGCCCATCGACTATCAGTCCCTAGCTTTAGCCCAGGAGTCGGACACAGAACTGCAAGATTTATTGGAGAATGGTACCACCCTGAAGTTAGAGAAAGTCAGGACGCCAGCCACAGACTTGCAGGTATTTTGTGACGTTTCAACAACAGAACCTCGTCCGTTCGTCACAACCAACTTCCGACGACAAGTGTTCGACGCACTTCACAGCCTCAGTCACCCAGGTGTGAAAGCTACCGTGCGCCTAGTGACACAGAGATTCGTCTGGCCTGGAATTCGCAAACATTGCCGAAGTTGGGCGAAGGAATGTCTACAGTGCCAGCGAAGTAAGGTGCATAGACACACATCTGCACCTCTCGCGAAATTCGAACCACCATCTGCACGATTCCGACATGTCCACATGGACATTGTCGGACCCTTACCCATTTCTCATGGTTACAGGTACTGCCTCACTCTAGTCGACCGCTTCTCCCGTTGGCCTGAGGCGTATCCACTCCAGGAGATCACCGCAGACTCATGTGCAGCCGCCTTCCTATCGGGCTGGGTAGCCCGGTTCGGCTGTCCTGAGTTCATCACCACTGACCGGGGGCGACAGTTCGAGTCACAGCTGTTCCGGTCGGTCGCCGCACTGTTGGGTGCGACTCACCGCACCACGACAGCCTACCATCCCGCTGCCAATGGTCTCGTGGAGAGACTGCACCGGCAGCTTAAGGCTGCCATCACCTGCTACAATACCTCACACTGGACAGAAGCACTACCACTAGTGCTTTTGGGCATCCGAAGTGCCTGGAAGGACGACCTCCAGGCCTCCGCAGCAGAACTGGTCTACGGCGAGCCATTACGCTTGCCTGGACAGTTCTTCTCCACCACGTTAGCCACACCAGTAGATGTGACCGACTTCACCAGCCGTCTACGCGGCCACATCTCAAAACTAGCACCTCAACCCACATCGTGGCATTCGGCGCGAACATTCTACGTGCCCAAAGATCTGAGCACCACCAGCCATGTCTTTCTACGTCAGGGTCCAGCCAAGAAAACCTTCGAACCAGCGTACTTGGGACCCTACAAAGTGATCCGGAGAAACACAAAGACGTACGATATAGATGTCAAAGGGAAAGAGATGACGGTGACCATCGATCGTTTAAAACCTGCATATGTTACCAGAGATGAGTCACCACAGCCTTCAACACCATCAATAAGGTCAGACCAGATAGTCGATGTCAACCAAGTTCCGGAGAGGAAGACGAGAAGCGGCCGAACAGTAAGATTCCCCGATTACTATCGACCGTAGTCACGGTCTCAGCGGGGGAGTAATGTGGCGACATGCCACAAGCAGCATAAATCGCTCGTCGCCTATGGCTGGCACCGCCGCGAATAATGTATTCGCTCCACCGGCAAGCGGCGACGAACAATGCACCGGTCGACCACACCCGAGCTACAGCGGATCGACGAGACGGCAGACGCTCCGCGACATCCGTACCTCACGCGCGCTTCCCTTAAATTATTGCATCACAATCTTTGTTAACCTTACTGTACTGTTATATTAATATATCCTAAGTTTGTTTAGATCATTTATTTTATTCATACAAGCCAATAGTAACTTCATAGTAGCGTAAATTCCTGACCTACTTATATACTACATACTTTGAAGGGATACCTATCCTAGGCCCCTTCAAGTTCCTTAGTATTTCTATGCTACCGTCGACTACATCTTCACTACCCTTGGTCAAACTCAACCCTGTACTTAGCAAAAAAAAAAAAACTCTCAATGCAACTCTAACCTTTGAAATTTCAAGTTCAAAAGTATAGAATGTTTCGATCTGAACTGAATGACTCATTTCACCTCTAAGTAGCCAGTCGGGAATGTTTCAAATTATAGGTTAATTACAAACGTTCGCAGTAAACCCCACTGTTCATTTGAACAGGTAACTTTTAAGCGATTTGAAATAGGCCTCCTACCTCCAGTTTGGTTTAATAACAGTATTTTTTACTGTTACCGAACACGCAATGTCTGTTAAAAGCTGTGCCTCTTAATTTCAAATTGCTAAATATAGAGTCAAATTTCATGTTATTTTTTGTACGTTTTACTCAATCATCGTTTTACTGAAATATACTATTTTATTTGAATTATGTCTCATTCTCAATTTTATGCTTTTGAATAAAACATACGTATTATTCAAAAGTTCATCCATCTGTTGCCAAACTATGACCCTGTCCAGAAAGGACGAATTAGCCGCGAATCTCTCGTGCGAATACATTAGACCCTGTCCAGAAGGGGTGAAATCACCGCTTCTGGACAGGCACTTACGCGCGTACGACGAGATACTGGTCACAAACGTCGCGCGAAATTAAAATACGCGACTCGCAATACGCGCGAAAGATTCGCGGCGAATTCATACATTCTGGACAGGGTATAAGCATAGCTTATACTACGTATGTATGATGTAGTATTTAGTACTAAAACTACTTTTAAATATATCCATTTATCAAGGTTTAAGTTTAATGCTATTAGGTTGATTTTCGATAAACATGATCTATTCTTGATACTTAATTTAAGTTTTGATCTGATCAACAGACATGTTAAAAATCTGCCGCCAAGCACCTATCGGTGTATTCCGACAGCTGCACTTGAGAGCCAGTTCCTTCTAGGCTTTGTGAGGTTACCACCTTCGGCCACATCATCACTTAACATGTCTCACCATGTTAAATACAGGTCTATTATTTTAAAAAAACCGTGATTCGGTTGAGTATGATATGGTTCACGATAACCGGTGGCGGTGCGTCAATTCAATTTTATGAATAGCTGGCAACCATTAAACAAGGGCTGTTCCATAAACTCTGTTTGAGCAAAATTCAACCGCACATCATTGTAACTTAAATAAACGCAGCGACGTAATATTAACTAGTTAGTAAACTACTAAACAATGCAATTTATCTGGAAGGCTGCATAACGAAATACCGCCCGACGTTCAACCAGTTGACCAATCACCCTTTTATACCACACATATAGACACAACTAGTCTCTAAGTGCATGTAAATAGGGTTCAATTTTATACATTTCTGATATGCCGTGAGAAATCATTTTACATTTGTTGCCTCGTCACGTAAAGTGTCCAACTAATGGTTATCGATTTTGTAGTTATACTTATAAACTTGAGTTACGCGATTATTTTATAAAAATAAATACAATTTTTAATTAATGATAACGCTTTGATTTTAAATAATTAGCTTAAGTTTTATAAACACTATCCCCCATGTTGCCTGTGTTTGTCTATGACGATATGACGATAATCTCACTATGGTAAGTGATGATGTGGCCGATGGTGGTAAGCACACAAAGCCTAGAAGGAACTGGCTCTCAAGTGCAGCTGTCGGAACACACCGGTAGATGCTTGGCAACAGATTTTCAACTTGAGGGTGATAGCCAGCCAGATGGGTACTACAAAGTACCCTACCACCGTGCTATGGTTTCCTCACGATGTTTTCCTTCACCGAAAGCTCAAGCGCATAAGGTTTAAGTCAGTCTTGTAATAACCAGGTATTAAGATAGCCTCATCCCTTTTTGTTTATATGAAATTCGAAAGTCTTCTTCTTTGCCTGGCCCTTTCCCATTTTATTTGGGGTCGGCCCTCCGTATCATGCGTCTCCAGGCAGCTCGGTCCTGGGTCGTCTCTTTGGAGACTTGGGCTTCTTTGAGGTTCTTATCTACTACGGACATCCATGTGATTCGGGGTCTTCCTCGTCCTCGGGGTTTAGTTTCTATATCTAGCACTTTTCTGGTCATGTGGTCGGATGGTCGCCTCATAACGTGTCCGTACCACCTCAGACGGCTCTCCTGTAATTTATCTGGGATAGGTCTCACTTTGAAGGTGCCTCTTATGTGAGTGTTTCTGACGTGATCCAGCCTAGTTACACCACCTGCCCACCAAAGCATCTTCATCTCTGCGCAATGTAATTGATATGAAATTCGAAAGTGACGGGTATATTTTAATCCTAGGTTTAACTATACTTGAATTACACCTTATTTATTAATAAGACGAAGACGGTATAGTTTGAAAATTATCTCAACAAAATGACACAACCTTTTATAACAATACCGAGAACTTTCTTAAAAAAAAACTAAAGTCTCTTTTTCCAGTAACAGCTTTTAACGTTGCGTATAAAATGAATGTACCGACCTACTCCGCAAACACAAAGGCGTTATTTACCTCCTTCCGAATGCCGTTAAATAAACAATCTTTAGTTTTCACTATCACATTCTCATAAACGTCCAATAAACAACGCTCAGGAAAAGGAAATGGCGTATCTAGAAAAAAATCAAGAAATATACCATGGCAGGTAAAATTGCTTGTAGGCTGTTGTTACGAATAATGGACGGGTGAAAAACACCTATTCAATGCTTTGCCGTAGTAAACATGTTTACGATAGCGCTCTTGAGATTTGCTTCATTATTTCTTACATAGTGTTTAAGTTAAAAGCATATCGCAATGAATTAGCTGTATTTTTCCCCCTCAGATTTTCGTTTAAATGTTTTATAGACCCCCTCAGCACGTGTTACGGAAAGGGTATATATTTCCGAAATGAGTGAAGACAAAAAAAAGCCAAAATAGTCAGATTGTCCAAAAAATATATAAAAAAAAATAACCTTGCTGAGTTAATTGCCGGATTCTTCTTAGTTGAAGGCCGAGTTCCGAACGAGGAACTTCAGTAAATGTAACCTTCATAAGTCTGCACTTCTGGGGGCTCAATTGAATAAATGGCTTTGACTTTGACATCGACTTAAAAAATCATATCAAATTGCTACCAATTCCAAGTTTATTGAATTAAAATCATAACCAACGTGTCACCGGTCTATCACGTCACTTATATTATTATAAAATTTTCTCTTTCGCGATCTGTGCGCCTAGTATCAAAGTGTAACCTACTCTAAGTGCCAAGCTTGTTACTTCAATAAAAACTTCCCAAAATGTTTGCAAAAAAGCAAGATAATAAAATAACCGAAAAGAAAACACTTAAGCAACTGAAGAACTTGCAAAGTGAATCAATTTAAAGTCAGTTAGCCGGCAGACAAGACGATAGGATAAATTAAAAACGCCAATGTACTAAATTGCAACGTCAATCAGACGCGGGCTGCGTCACCGGCTAGTGATCAATCTTCATGAGACCAGCGGAGCTCAGTCTTTAAGAAAAATAAATTGCTTCCAACGTCACACGCTTACAGATAAAGTTGCAATATGAATGTAAGCCGACGAGAATGGGGTGTCATGTTTGTATAAAACTAGGTTGTATTTACCTAAGCCTTCCACCTGTTTCATTGAGACGGAAACCAGAACTATTAGCTTCTTTATAAGTTTCTTCCACTATCTTCTCGATGAATCTTTTCTTTTTCTTTGTATAGGCCTGTATTTGACCACAATCTTACCATGATCAGTAGTGGTGATGTGGCTGAGGGTAGTATGTATTTAACTACACAAAGCCTAAAAAGGATAGATGCTTGGCGACCGAATTTCAACTTGAGGGTGGTAGCCAACCAGGCGGGTTACCTACCACCGTGCTTCCCTACGATGACTTCCTTCACTGAAAGCTCAAGTTCATATTGAGCGTTTCTTCATTGGGCGACACGACACGACACCGCACGGCAACGGCAGCCGACCACGACATCAGTGGATGCATATTTCTACGAGATTTCACAGTGATAACAAATTACGTGTTTAGTAGTTTCTCTTTAGTTTATTTTTTATTTCTAAGGCAGACTTAAGTAAGTCATGCTCACTTTAAGGCCTTTGCTTGCGGCGGCGTCGTGTGACGGGTCGCTCACTTCCCTCCAATATGGCGAAGAGGGCGATGGCTGCCACACGCGTCATACCTGTGAACAGGTGCTGCTTGTGGGGGCTGGTCTGCTTAAGTTTGCCATTTATTTATTTACTTATTTAATATAGATTCAGTCTACTTTGTAGTTTTGCGCCGCGCCGGGGCACGCAATTGTTGTCAGTGCGATTAGAATGTAAAATTATGTAATGAATCTAAGCTTGTTTTGAAAAGAGTAATTGCTGAGTTTATTGCCGGCTCTTCTCAGCAAATGCAACCTTCCGAACCGGTATTAGAGTCAGACTTTTCATAAGTGCCTGCGAAGGTCTATTTGAATAAATGATTTTGAATTTTGAATTGTACTGCACGCTGTCTCACTGGGCCTGCACGGCAACGACATGTCGTTGCCGTTTCTCATAGAAATATGCATCTACTGATGTCGTGAACGGCTGCCGTTGGTATCGTGTCGTGTCGCCTAATGAAGAAACGCTCATTAGGATTCGAACCTGGCACCTTCGTCTCGGCATTCGACTTCACTACCACTGAGCTATCATCGCCTTAAATCTCGACTGGTTAGTGCTATATTATACTCAAAGCCAAAGTCAAAGTCAAAGCCATTTATTCAATTTAGGCCCCACAAGGGCACTTATGAAGGTCACATTTACTGATGTTACCACCGGTTCGGAACTCGGCCTTCAACTGAGAAGAATCCGGCAAGATACTCAGCAAGGTTTTTTAAATATTTTTTGGACAATCTGACTGTTTGGCTTTTTTTTCCAAATAATAAAAAAAAGATATACCTAAGCATAGATACAAACGAAAAAAGAACAAGAAAATAAATAAAAAATAATAACCTTAAAAATATTTAAAAAAAACACTTTTTTTTATACTACTTAGTTAGCAAACAAGCATACGGCCCGCCTGATGGTAAGCGGTTACCGCAGCCTATGGACGCTTGCATCATCAATTATTGACCTACTGGCTTTTGTATAAGCATAAGCAAGGTGCACTTGTGCAGAATGCAGCTACCTACTTCCAGACATATTTATCTTCAATATAATCAGCTACTTTGTAATAAGCTCTTTTCTTCAGAACATTTTTTATATGTGATTTAAATTTAAAATCAGTCATCTTGGTCACCGCAAGTGGAATTTTGTTATAACAGCTACTACGTAAAGTATCCTGCTCATAATCGACGATCATCTTTAATCTGATATGCAGAGTAAAAATGTTACCCAACATAATATGGTAATGAAAATAGAGGTCCCAAATTCCATTACTTCAGTGACTTTAGTTTAGAACTAGTTGTTGAGCCCTACAACGCGCGCCATGTGACGGGCATTGCCACAATATTGGCCATAGATATGATAAATATAGAAGGAAACGTACCATAACTTTTTCTAACATGTTTATAATGTATCTTTGTTGTGGCGGTTCTGGCTTATCAGCCTATATCTCTGAAGATAAGCCATAAGGAAGAAATGAAACCTCGCCACTTCTTCCCACGTCCCAATGTCAGCCTCCACAATTCTATTGTATATGGTTATAGAATTTAGTCTGAGGCATAGAGATAAAATATGAATAGAGCGAGATGGTGGTTGGCTCCTGGAAAGAAAAATTTTGACCATGTACTCTAGCCGCAAGTGGCAGCCACTGGTGGTTGCATTCAGCCACTAGTGACTGCCACTGGTGGCGGCGTGTAGTGGTCTAGCTGAACCACCGGTGGTCGCGTTTAATGGCTGCGACTGGTGGCTATAATGTGCGGCGCTCTTAGAGTGTGGCAATTACAATTATATTTTCTTTTCTGTGGCACAATAAAATATAGCCGGGATATTATTTGGCAAGCGTAGGTAAGAGGGTAATAAATATGCTAGACCTAAATGTTAATGAGAAATATCAATAGATTATAGTACTCCTTGACATAAACTAACATTTCTATGAGCTGTACAGACAATCCTATAAAATACATACCTACTGTATTCAAATTTGACACTCGTAACTTTGTTGGGTGCGCTGATTTCACCATTCTCGTCCTTTCATTTGTATTTCGAATTAATGTCACGTTTCAAAACAATGTGATATTATTATAGCTGCCTAATTTACAATAAAATCAGCTTAAAAACTACCATTTAAACATGGCAGCTGTACTTGATGAGATGTTCTAGGCTTGAGTGCACCATCGTCCTCATCATCACTAACCATAGTGATGATAAAGCAAAGACAAGCCTGTCCTGTCTAAAAATGCAAAAGTTACAATAATAATAGTATTTTTTGTAGTGTATTATCAAAATGTACCCTAAAATCTTACCCTTTGAAATATTATCAAGTTACAAAAGGACAGACGGGTAAAACGAAACTTTAAGGGTTCCAAAGACCCTTAGTTACTACAAAGAAATTGGAAAAAGTTCATGAATAAGCTGAGTAAAATTTATGAGCATCAAATCAAGAATAACTGCACTCTATTCTTACTCTATCAAATCATACGTTTTATCTCAAAGTATATGCGGGTATGCATAAAATCTTTACATATTGGGAGCCATCGTTCATATTATTATAATGATGTGAGTGGAGTGGATGTAAGAAATTTAGTCCTGTCAATTAGTACAATACTTGTTTTCAATATCTGGGGGCACGGAAGTGCCCCCCGCCAAGACAGCCAAGCGAAGCGAAAGGGCACTACCTACCTTTTCTCGAAGCGCTTCGTCGTTTTTTTGAACCCTCATAACTTGGGTTTGGATTATACCAGATAAACAAAATTCTCAGGATATGATGTCAATAGTAAACTTATTAAGCATATTAAGTTTCAATAACATAGCTCTTATACTTTAGATTTTATTGATATCTAAAAAACCCCGATTTCGTCACTGACTCACTGATGATCATCAAAACTCATAGGGTACTTCCTGAAGTCCTAGAAAGCTGAAATTTGGTATGTAAGCTTGTATTAGTACACAAACAACAAAAAAATTATAAAATTTGGAAATTTCAAAAAAAAAAACATAGGCAATTTACAAAAAGAAGTGAAATCCCACCAAAAACATTTTTATGTAAAATGTTGCCGCCAAGACATGGCTGGTACTGTCAAACAGTTATCAGATCTCATGTAGAGCCAAGCTTATAACTCTACATGCACTTACTCTACAAGCACTAACTTCACAAACTCTACACACCGTGGTCAAAATATGTGGCTTGGCCGTTTCTATTAATATTAATATTTATTTTGTATCGGATCGGATAGCAAGTGATTGAAAACGTCGTTATATACTGGATCCATATTTAGTTATTGATTTGTCTTCATTATCTTTTGTTATCTTCATTACTCGAATTCTGAATATATTTTAATTCTAGTTTAGACAATATTATCTGAGTTTCAGTGGCGTAGCTTGGCCTAGACGGGGCCTATATCAACATTTGTTGGGAGCCCTTCTACCTGACTGAGGCGAAACCAAATGGAGAGTAAAAATGTTTGTAATTTTTGCTTACACACGTTCGGGGCCCCTGTAGCCCAAGGGCCCCGTATCATTGATAGGGTGGTAGCTACAGCCCTGCTTAATTTATTGTTGAACAAACCTTTCTCTCAATAATCTCCATACTATAAGTAACGTACCTAAATAAAATATTTTTCTACAAAAAGCTTTATTCATAAATAGCTAAGTAACTTCGATGTAAAATTTTAAGTATTTCGCTTTCTTTTGCAAATTTCGTTGCGCAGTATATCACAGCCTCTTAGACTTGAAAGTCTAAAGGAAAAAAGCTTGTCTTACAACTTTAATTAAAGTGAATAGCCAACGAGCCTTCTAAACTGGCCTTTAATGAAATTGTTTTGCTAATTTGTTGTTTGTCCGAGGGTCTTTTACTCCTTTGAAAAATCTTAATTAATAAATGACGACCTTTGTATTTTCGTTATAATAATTTGAGATACTGTGTCGGGAGTATTTTCCAAAAAGCTAAATCTTAAGAGTTTTTATTGTTAGGTATCAAGGTATGAATTTCTACAGAATCCTATCACACTACATAATATTACATACATTACACTTATATATTACTGGCGTAAGGACCAGCCTAACCGTGCGACGAAATGGCACCATCGCGCTGGCCCTAAAAAGTCAGTTTGGGGCCAACGCGACTCAGTCGTCTGCGGTCCGCGGAACAGTTCGTTCGCTTATTGTGCTTTGTACGCACATACAAAGTTACATCGTACGCCTATACAATGCGGCACTTCGTATTTCGATCGATTTTGAACAAATGGCGATACTGTTTACTTGTATGAAGAAGTTTTTTGCAAAGTGTTCCGGTGGGACTATCCTTAGTTTTGAAATCATTGATTACATACGAATAAAATGTATAATTTATTGTTCTTAAGCAATACATTAAATTAATTGAAGGCAGTTTTGTTATAGTGAAGTAAGATGACGTGGCGATGTTTATGGGTTCAAATATTACAATGAGCTTGAGCTTTCTGAGAGCCCTAACATTGTCGAAGTAACCATAGCTTAGTAGTACGTACTCATCGAACAAATAACCCAAAAAAGCACAATGTTTTTTAAAATCTTTTCCGCTAATTCCCCACCACCGACAATGAACACTAAACATTGCAGTGATTCGTCGGTACTGTTATTAATCAGTGCAAAATCACTTACTACTCGTAATTGCGGAATTAGTTTGTTTTTTATACGTCTAAGTCGGTAAATAAGCATACGGCCCGCCTGATGGTAAGCGGTTACCGTAGCCATATGGACGCTTGCAACACATAAAGCATCGCTCACGCGTTATCGACCTTTCCCACCTCCCCAATGAGCTCTGGCGATCTTGCTCACGCGCATGAACACAACTTTACACAAAATAATTATTTGGCTTCGGTATTCTGTAAGGTGGAGGTACTTCCCCAGTCAAGCTGTTTTTTGACCGAAAAAACGCTACGCTCTACCTCTCTGAAAAGATTGCTAGGTTTTACTACTCTAAAGGGATATTTCCTCGATATCCGTATCCTATACTAGCTTGGTAGTACCCTATAGATACTTGTTCCCATCCTGCTGTATTTCTACCCTCAAGTTGAAAACCTATAGAACCTGCCAGGAACTTGCTAGTTTCTTCTGGAAGCTGTACATGAGATGCCTTCCCTACTAGTCTTGGTGAAGATCGTACCCCTCGTGTTACAAATGTCTGGTAGCCATATAACAATCAAGTGAACCTTCTGCTTGCTTGTCAGCCTACAGGCATACAAAAACAAAACTTATTCTGAAGTGAAAAAGGCACTAACTATTGCGTAAGCATATAGTGAATTCATTTGAAGTTCCCATAATATAACAAAGTTTATTCAGCGTAGGTATCCGACTCAATTTCCTGGTTATCCAAGTGTGCGAACGTTTACGAATGTTTCCTGTTATTATACGAATGAACACTTTGCTCAAATTGTGTTCAACTTATTTTATTCTCACCTCGATAGTCTGTGTGGTGTCACTGAGGTTTATTATGATTTCGGTGAAATAGTTCCGCACGTATAAAGGGAAAAAAATAAGACACGTAAATCAGGATCTCTAATAGGTATAAAACAGGGAAATGGTGATCCAGCAAACATTTAAGTAAAAATTACGTAAATTACGTCAATGTGACGTAATTTTTACTTATACTGGGTGGAGATTTCGAGATGGCATATTTTCGAAACCTATGTTGGGTTAATCATGCTGAACAACTTTTACTATGAGACCAAAAGAGAATTCTCAAAAAAAAAATTTACTTTTCATACATTATGATCGACCAAGGTTGACATTTACTAAGGAAAGTTAAAAAAAAATTATAGGTAATATTGTCAGAAGTTTAGGAAAAATTACTTAAAATATTTGCTGGGGCTGATTATACTAGATTATAATGTAGGCCCAAAACCGTTTGAAGTGGAAGTCAATGGGGGAGTCCTATGTTCAGCAGTGGATGTTGTTGATGATGAATGTAGTGAAAGACTCTTTAAGGATATTTTCGAAGGTTTAATTCTCAATAATGTTACGACGGTTATGAAATGTGAAGGGATTTTTGGAGGAAAGATATCCCTGGTACTGGATGAGTCTATAGGCTACGGTAACCGCTTACCATCAGGCTGGTTATATGCTTGTTTACTACCTTAGTGGTAGAAAGACAATTATATTACCTACGTAGCATTGAGCAACTGAGTCATCGCTATTTTCAGGTAAAATAAACTATCGAAAATGAATACGTTATAATGTAAGCAGTATGGTTCACAATATATCGTGGAGTTTATAATCTCGCTAGGTAGATGATAAACTAACGGTTTTTCACAAAAATACGGTATATATACCAACATTTTTGGTTATCTAATAGATACTGGACCTTATAAACAAATTGCGAATTTCCGCATATTCCTCCATACACACAAGAAAACAGACAAATATTCCAGTATAGTTTTAGCAAACATGGCCGCATAGAATATAATCTGCCCAAAAAAAGGTAAAACGTTATTAAGTCTAACGAGATAGCCTTTTCCACTTGGATTCATATACGAACGTGAGGGTCAACCAGTGGTGAAACCAATTTTTTGCGACATTCAACTGGTCTACGTTTGAATTTGTACGGATTTTAATTAAAACTTGCGCGGATTTTTTTGCCAGAAATAGCTTTTGGTTGTTTTTTTTTACAGACCTGGATACTCTATCTTTTTGATCAACAATGAAGGACGTCACGTTTTTTTTTATTGTTACCTGTTGATTGGAATCTGTGACATTTGGGAAGACCTTCAGAGTAGGTATACTTGAAATTATATTTTTGAGGATTCCGTGTACCCAAAGGGTGCCAATGGGACCCCTATTACTAAGCCTCCACTGTCCGTCCGGCCGTCCGTCCATCTGTCTGTCTGTCTGTCAGTGGGATGTATCTCATGAACAGTCATAGGTAGACGGTTGATTTTTTACAGAATGTGTATTTCTATTGCCGTTATAACAATAAATTACAAAATGAAAAAAAAAGCGGACCAGAATTACAAGAAACGAATTTTATTGGCGATTTTTACGCGTATAAAGACAATATGTAGATGCTTGAAGTTTTCACAGAGTATGTATAGTCAGTATAAAAACAAATGATAATTATAGTGTACAGAATACTACGGAATCCTTCGTGTGCAAGTCTGACTCGCACTTGGCCGTTTTATTTTTAATTTTTAGTTGTCTCTTTAAAGAATAATAATTAATTGATTAATCCTTTGACTGTTTGATGATCCGTGCGGGCGAGGAAAACAAAGAAATCAAAAATAAGGCGCGGACTGACTACGATTTGACAGCACTCGTTCTTCACTGGAATAAGGTTGAAAATGGAAAATCATAAATGTGTCGACTCTATGAAATGGACTGTTATTTACGGGTTTTCTTTAGATTATACAGAATATACACATTAAATTGTAAGTGTCCGGTTAACATTCTAATATAACTCTGTATCTTATATATTCTTAAAAATAAAATTGTTGTCATCGCTGAAAATACGGAGAATTTCGACGCGAAAGATTTTTTTAGACGTAACACGAATTTTTTATTGGGAATATCAAAGCACTTTTTAATATTCTACTCGGTTAACATTTTTCAAAACCCTCTTCTGTCCACATTAATTTTTGTGTTAGGTATTTTCATTATGTTACGTCATACTCGACTCTCAAAGAAACCCATTTTTGTGCATTTGAGCTTAGAACCCCCCTTAGTCAAGGGATATGCAATTTAGGATGCAATACTGGATTATAAATACACTACCATACAGGTCGTGGGTTCGATTCATGGGTATATCAGTTATCTAGTTACCATAATACAAACTGCTTATAATGATAAGGACCATGTAAAGGCAAATTGATCATCTTTAAAATAAATATTGAACACGTATATTGTCAATTAAACATCTTACGGCCTTACTCATAAACGCTATTTAACTAAATCTACTGAATAAACGGTCAAATAAATAACGTCACCTTGCTGTCATTGTCAAACAATTTGACGTTATTTAGGTGACCACTTAATCAGCTTATTAGTTAAATAACGTTTTATGAGTAAGGGGGTTAATATTCAAACCTCATCAGATATTTCATGAACAGCTGTTTTATAATGAAACCATATCGTGCCAACATTATAAAGGCAATGACAGACGTAATATTAATATTAATAAAAGAGGTCTCATTTTGTCTCATTGAGGCCTTTCGTGGCAAAATGGCTGGCTGGCATATACTTTGCTGGAAGAATTGCCATTAAGTCATACTGCCAGTCTATTTGGAACAATTTCTTTGGTTTGGAACGCTTCCGAGTGGCAGTAATTAGGCACAAAATTAAGCTTTGATTTATTTTCTTTAGATTTAAATACAATAAATTATACTATTTCTATAGATATATTATTAAAAAAATATGCTGTGTGTATGGCTTTGTTTTATAAAATAAAATGTTGATAGTAATTTTTCATTTCATCTTATTCCTCACTTTAAAAGTTTGAGATGAGTATTTATTTCAACAGACGAGACTCTTTACTATAGTTAACAAACGTTAATTAATTTATTTATAGGCCTCATCAATACTCATACGATATTAATGATTCAAACAAATGCAGATGAATATTCGATAACGTTAATTTATTTTACACACATACATAATCAATTTATTACCTATATATAATCAATTCCTTACACATTACACAACTTTAGACTAGTAGTTGTCAGCTCAAAGTCTCCAACAGTAATGATCATCGACTCAACGGATGAAGCCGCCCATAGTGATTATATCCTCTTTGAAGCCGCCTAAACTCGTAGTTGGCTTATTATATATATTGGTCGACTATTCTCAAACATATATATTGATAGCCAATCACGTGCAAGCATTATTACACGAAATATTAATTTAATTAATAATCTTGTATAGAACGATTCAGTATTTATGGATAACCAGGCTTACCCAAGCTCAGACTGAGTCGTGGTATGCATAACTAACTCATTCAGTAAGGTAGCTGTCATGAAACGATATATTATTATATTTTATCGTATTCCTATTGAATAAGTTATAACCAAGACAATATAGTCTGGCGCGACCCTAATCAAGTTCCTTTATATAATCTATTTAAGATACGGCACACGTTACGTACCAAGGGCGTATTTCATTTTAAAGAATTAACTGGAAGCCCCGCTGCGACCGCCTTAATAAAGACTTCGGCTTGAGATACGTTCACAATGTGTTGAGAAATATACTGAGGAGTCTAATTAAATTGGTTTAGATATTAAAGTGTAGTTATGGGTTTATTAAAGTATATTTTCAACACACTTGCTCGTAAAGTGACATTTATTGCACCGTTTTTAGTATCTTAATGCAACTTATTATACACTAGTGCTTTTTACTTTACATTACCGCATAGTTTTATGTGTTACTTACAAGTGTGTTGAAAAACGTCGTATGACATTTGTGTGCATTGATCATTACACTCTCGGCTCCCTTATCGCGTTCGCCTGCGGCCCTACCGCCTCGTCTGTAATGACAAACTATGCACACATGTATCATAATGTATGTCGGCGCCAAACAATGCATTGCATTGTCCGCCGATGTTCAATGATATTATAATAAAAAGAGGTAGATATCGCATTAACGCACGCTAATTGTTGCAGACAAATTCAGACAATTGTCGTAATTTTGCTTAGCGGCTACATATAGCTATCTCTTTCTGTACCATACGTTCCGTATTATCTATCGCATTCACCTAATTCAACAATAACTGAACGCCGCTTAGTATGAGGGAAGCATATCTCTATTATAATATCATTGATACGGTTAATATGAATAACAGTGTTTTCAATACAAACGGCGATTGCCCGCCGATAGCAGCGGTGGGATCTACCTCGCCAGTGCTGAGGTAATCTGATTCTAGGCCTTCTCGGCCCGAGCCCGCTATTCAATCTGTGTCCCAGACAAAACCAAGCTTTTGTTTAAAACAAGTGATGAGCTTAGTTACATCCATTACTAAACAAGCTGCATTCAGTGCTAGAAACCCGCTCCCATGATATTTGAGATTGGTGTGTCAATGTTAACAAGACCTTTGTGAGTTTCAGTGTACAGTGCAGGAAGCTTGCATGAAAGCAATCCTATAACTACAAGGCAGAGCTAAAATATGGGCTGCCACTTGGGATCAAGTAAAAGGGGACCTGATTCGGACGTTTGGCAAGGAGTTTCGCAATGCCGATACAGACTTTTTTAGCCGAAATCCCAAAATAATGTGTCTGGTTCAACGCATTATAAAAAGATAACGTGTTGGTGGTAAAACTTGATAAACATTCTACAATTTGAGATTTACAATTATAATTCTTCTGTATTAAAATTACAGGGAAAACGACCATGGAATTATTATTTGACAAGCAATGCACTCTGCAGTGTTACAAGCTCTTTCATATTGATGATGATGAAAAAGTAGATCTTAATACTGTAAGATCGGTAAGTAGGTTAAGGATGGACGAGCAGATAATCCTTATGAAATATCTGATTACTAACTTATCCACCTTTCCCACCCTAAACGCTGGCTGGCCACCACGCGTATCCTTTTCCTGGTCTTGAGAGGCTAGATCCCAATGGGTGATGCCTAGTTGATTGCGTTGTTCGTTGTTTTGGTTAGACCCAAAATGGGTTTTGCCTAATGTTGAATTGGTGTAAACTTGCATATCTTAAAAATAATTTTCTATATCCAACTATCCAACCCTAAGCGCTAGCTGACCACTATGCGTATCCTTTCCTGGTCTAAGGCAAGATCCAAGGCGGGTGATGCCTAGCGTTGTGGCTAGATACCAGTTGGGTGATGTCAAACGTTACGGCTAGATCCAAGGCGGGTGAGCTTATTATAATAATAATAATCCATTTATTGACATACAATATTACAGCTTATTTTTGAATCCATAGGCTCCGAACTACTAAAACTGTGTTTCAGGAGTTTGTTTATTACGAAGGGATAACAGCGCAGAGAGCGCGCTGGAACAGAATGGCCGTGTCGGCGCCAAACAATTCCGATCATCATGTCGGTATAAGTAATATTTAAAACTGACTTATTTAATGCTATTCTAAAGATTTCAAATAGGCAAGAATATGTTTATTATAATTTTATTGTTCAAATGATTGTGATTTCTTGAATTATTTCAGGCTATATTTATTTACCTTTTCATATTTTATAATCATTATTTAATTTTTACAAACAATTCAGTATTTTAATTGACAGCTCACTCTATGATTTTAAATCAACCGGAATTCGTTCAATTTTATTCAAAATAAAAGTGTTGATCGTTGAGGGTAGATTCCAGGCGTATAAAAACTATAAAAGCAATAGCGAGCCGAGCTTGCAAATTCATTCTGTGCTCAGACGTGAAGGAGTAACAACCTTGAGTTAAGTACAAGCTTTTTAATATTTAATTGTTATATTTTCTATATTGTTGAAATATTTTACGTGTGTGCGTGTTCTAATTTAATTATTTACAGTAACCGTTTCATAAATAGATACGGTTAATATGAATAACAGTGTTTTCAATACAAACGGCGATTGTCCGCCGATATGTACTATTAAAGTTGGATATAAGATTATTATATGATTTATAATCGGTTTAAGAAAGCATTATCCGTACATCTGTGTCCAAATAAAGAGGGTTTTCTAAATTGATACATAGGTATGTGTGGAAAATTTTCTGATGTGATTCAAAGATGATGTAATAAATGTGTATAGCCAAAGAATTTGTATAAATATGTACAAGAAGAACATAGCCAGTTATAAGACGATACGAAAATATACGTCGTCAGTGATTTGTATGGGAAAAACAAAAACTAGTTTTGAGTTTCATATTTTTATTTTGAGATATATATAAATGGATAGACTATTGTAATAAATTAATGTTTAATAATATTGTTATAAAATAAAGTTGAAAAAATTCCAATGAACAAATACGTATTTACCTGTGAAACGTATAATTTATGTGGGTTATTTCTATTTATTCACATTTGCTCACAGAACAAGTGACAATGTCTATAACATACACTTTTCTAGTTTTATTTGCACGATCATAATTATTTTCAAAGTACGGAATCATACATAAGCACCCTAGTTGATAATGATACTTGAAAAAATTCCTCACTCGCAAAGTGTCGCAAGGATTGTCATTATTTCTTTTCCATGTACGTCGGCTTAGCGTAGTTAAATCCTAAGACCTTGTCCAGAAGGGGCGTTTGTTTGGTTGCCCCGCAATATGAACGGGGGAACCCTTTATGCTCTACATCCTACATCTCCTACAGTGTGACAAATCTATAGATGTGTCTACGCTAGGCGAAACGAGCCTGAGCCGAGCGTGCCTGCACAACTAAGTACCTTTTGATGTTTAAGAATGTCAAAGCCAAAATAACCTTATTGTTCCAAAATAAGATTTTTGTGTTACATCTATGGTTATTATAATTAATATACATGAACCTTACGGTAAATAAATGAGGACTAAACACAAAGAAAAAACTTCAAAAAATCGAAGAAATATCTTCGATTTGTTGGGTTGTAAAATAATAGCTTGTAGCTATCACACTTGTAGCTATCACACTTGTAGCTATCACAGAGCATGGGACCAAAATGAGCTCAACTGGCTAACCGGTAATATAATAAAACACATTCTTCAAAAAAAAGAAACTCCGCAATAAGTTATTACGTCTCAGCAATATGAACAGGGCCTTATTCAGGGTTTAGAGTTTATGTTTTCAAAGCTTAGACAAAATAACGAATACCCTCGGTAAGGACGCTTCATCTTTTGCTACTTCGTTAAGCGTTTTAACGGTTTTAGAAGTATAGTTAGGAATTATTAGAAGTGTTTTTTTTGTTTTTCAATTTTATATTTTTATAAGAACATTGTGTTCAACTTTTTAAAATGTATAGGTATGATAGACTATGTATTTATGTAATTATGTATAGGTATGTAATTTAATATATCTAGGCTACAAAGGTATATTTTAAGCCCAGACATAGATCAAAATGGTAAAATAGTAGAGCTCCACGTATATATTACGTGTAGGGATCGAATCCATAACCTGTGGCATGAGAGTTGTCTTATCAACATGCCAACCGGCCCATAAAAAATGTATCTATCACCTATTTTGTTTAAAAGCGAACGTTTCCGTAGAAAATAATGGAAGAACAGTGACTTCCCCTTTCAGATACTTAAAATACAGTACAATGAATAATGAGTACGGAACCAGAGCCTCCGAGCACTCTGTATTGCATTGACGGTAAATTAGCATTTTTCATTATTCATAAGTTTATATGAACTGTGCAGGTACTTATTATCGTCAAAAGTATATTAGTAAATAGCATTTTTATTAATTTCTGATGATTTTATAAATATACATACACGAAGTAAGTTTAAAAGAGCGCAAGCAGGCGGACGGATAATTTTATTGTTCTCGTGGGCCTCGATTCCTTAAAGTCCTGCCACAGAGCAGGTTGAGATTATATCGCGTTTGCGTCTACAAAGTTTAACATGTAACTAATAAATAAAAATATACACTGTGACTTTTTATTCGTCTAAGAAACGCAGGCCACATAATGTGCCCAATGAATAAGTAGTAATAAATAAAAAAAAATTTTTTGAACATTTGTTTAATTAAAAAAAGTCAAATATTATCATTATGATGCATGACGTAGTTTTAAACACCCTGTTACGAGTGCAGTGTACTCGACTCGTGCTCTGTGTTGGTATTTTCTACCATTTTATACGTAAACTTTAATTTATTAACTCGATTTGTCATAATTCTAGTAACTTTAATAAACATTTTGAATATACAAATGATCAAAAAAAAATTTTTTATGAATGATTAGTACCTATCATTGGGTATATCATGTGGGCTGCGTTTCTAAGACGAATAAAAAGTCACGGTGTATATTTAAACGCAATCGTGTTAGTAAGCATTTACTGACGTCATTTATATAGGGTGACTGGTAATTAGTAAACAATACTTAGACACATGATTATACTCATGATAACAAACAACTTTCCCAAAGAAACATTTTTTTTTAAATTTATTTAGCACATGAGCCCATAATATTTAGTACCTAACAAGAATAAGAATACACCATCAGCTTTTATTTAATTTAGGTCTCTATCCATATCTGTTTCTTTGGGAAAGATGTATGTTATCATGAGTACAATCATATGTCTAGGTATCGTTTACTAATTACCAGTAGCCCTACATACATATTTTCACTTTTCGCGACGTGACACCGTATGTTGCGCCGATGAATAAATAAATATTATCTGAATTTAAAAAAAACCTCCAACTTTAAATAATCGGTGAGAAAATATGCAATAATCATTGACTATTTTTATTTTAAACGCTGTTAAAATTCTAACAATCTGAATGCTAAATATTTGAATGGAGGCTTGCAATCGCACGCTGTTGTTACAAAACTACAAAATAAGAAATGAAAAATATATAAAAAATGAGACAAATAAACATGCCGCTTTCGTTTTGAATACAGTTTCATTACACCCCGGAATTGAAAATGTTTGCTTTTTTTTTAACTTCTAGTCAATGGAACGTTTCACTTGCTTTTATTTGCGGTACTGTTTTGATTTATACTATATGAATAGTTTGATTGAAACAAACAATATATTTTGTTTGGTTCAATCAAACTATTCATCAGTGTGATGGCTACACTTAGGCCCTTCGTACACAACGCTACGCAGTCTCCGATACTCGACGACTTTAGTATCGAGGCGACTACGCGACTACCGAAATACAAATATAATGAAGGCTCGTACACAGCACGCATCGCTGACTTTTAGTTTATTTGTCGCGAAGCCGAACAAAGTCCAAAGACTACAAATACAATAGTATACTGGCTACCCCAGTCTCATGCAACCTGTCGGGCAAATCGCTACTCATGTCGCTGAGAATTTCAAGATGGCGGGGCAAGTAATAAATAAAATTGGTTTCAGAGGTGTAAAAATATATTTTTTTATATAATTATAAACTAAAAGTAATCCTCTAAGGATATTACTCTCAGTGGTTTATATTTCTTTCTATGTATATATCTGATATATACTTATTGTAGCGTAATTTCCACTCCTACCTACGGTACGACGGGGTTTTAACCCCGCCGCCCAAGGGCGATTAAATAAAAGAAATAGACGCTATCTTATACGTATAATTTATCGAAAATAAATAAAATAAGAAACTAAATTAAAGATTTTAAAATATATAAAAGTAAATATTTTTTGTTTGAGTGGCAATTAATGGCTTTGATTAAAAAAACTTAAAAAATCGTGAAACAAGATTAATTTAGACGGGAAAAAATGCGAGGATAAGATAAATGATTGCAATGACCTAAAATTACCGTGACGCAGTTATTCAAAAAATAGGTAGTAAAATTTGCCGGATTTAAGTTTTCTTAGAACATAATATATAGAAAACTATAATTATAATTTAAAATATAAGTTCGAAAGTTAAGTAAACAGAAAATTAAATCCTGGATCTGTAGTAGCACTCCGATCCTCGTTCTGATGTGACCGACTTTCACAGACTGGTGGCTGAGAAATCACACGCGTCAGCGCAACACAGCGCCGGAAGTACCTGATACCTCGCTACTGGATACTTGATAAAATTTTAGCGCAAAGTTATGGCCGGTAGCCAGGGCCAATAATTTGGCCTTAAGGTTAATCTTCAACCTAGGACAATGTAAAAAGTCCATTGAGACCAAGAACTAAAGCAGATATTAAAGAATTTAAAATAAAAAAGACTACATACAGATAAAGAAAAAGGGAAACAGATGGAAACAAATCAATAATACAGCATCATCAACAAAGATCACTTTTTTTGATATTTAACATCAATAAATTTTTACGTTAGTATTTCAAATAATAACATGGTTTATTCTTGCGTATGAACCACTCAACACAAAAATGCTCTCTCATATTTTGACAACAACGTTTGGAAAGTAGTGGAAACATGGTGGAAACATTTAAAATTTAAACTTACAATTTTTTTAAATAAAGAAATCATAACCGACACAGAGTCCACAAATAGTCTGAGCAAAAAGAATTCATGCAGAAGAAATGCTGCATTATGTATGAATCTAGTATTTTCTATTACGCTGATTTCTTCTCATACGGTAAAGATAGTAAGCCAAAATTAAATATATTTTTTATACTAAGAAGTCGGTAAAAAAGCATACGACCCGCCTGATGGTAAGCGGTTACCGTAGACATATGAACGCTTGCAACACACGTGGCATCACTCACGCATTACCGTCCGTTCCCCCCTCCCCAATGCGCTCCGGTGACCTTAATCTCACGCAGGAACAAAACAAGTTACTTGACTGCGGTATTCTGTAAGGTACTTACCCAGACGAGCTGCAGGTCGATTGTCAAATGCTCTCGTTTTCGTGAAACCGATAACGAGGCTCTCGTAAGTTGTTATAATTTTGATTTTGTGTAACTTTTACGCCAAAATAGTCGCCGGCTTCATTTGAAATAAGTTAATTGTAATAGTTTTCAATTTTGCTATCATTTGTATTACGTAATACCCAAATTATAAAAAGTTTTGAGAGCCTCGCTATCGGTTTCCCGATAACGAGAGCATTTGACAATCACCCTGCTGGTCTTTGAGCGAATAAACACTACACTCTACCTATCTTAAAATATATGATAGTCTCATTGTCACTAGTGTCAGACATTTTAACAATCCTTGTTGACAGTCCACAAGCTGTAGCACGTCACGGTGGTAGCTGAGTGACAATGACAACTCGCGTCTTGTACCGTGCGCCACAAGTTACTCGTGATGTAAGTATACAACATTAGTATCGGAGACTTGCGTAGCATTGTGTACGAAGGACCTAATCCAATTTTTCAATCGCTAGATAAACCTCTTAGCTAAGTATTCATCTGATAATATTCAAAAACTGTTCTAATTTCAAGTTTTGCAGCGCGATACCGTTGCTGCTGGTCATTGCAAAATCAACCTTTATTTACTTATTTGACAGCTTAGATTGCTACAATTTTAATTAGTGTATCCTCCATGAAACAAACGAGTACACAATCAGATATGTATATATCTCGCAATACCTCTAATTAATTGCAACCGTGCCAACTCCTGGTTTCTTAGTATAGCTAATAAGACAACCGGTTCAGAATCGCGAACCCATAACGGCAACTTTGGGACGCGGCCAAATGAGTTAATGGTTGATAAGCTAAGGTTAATACGGTTTTGTTTCCAACAGTCTGCTCGCTGGTATTAAATTTAACTAAATGGGCTCGGTTCTCGTCTTGATTGTAAATATGCCTTTGTACAATTATGTTGCATTTTAAAATGAGCTCTAAGAACAGTTGGTTAGCTCCTGCTTTGGTATTCTGAAACGTTTTTGACAGCAACCGACGACGACTCCGTTGTGACGGTTAGTCCGGGAGGTAGCGTTGCAAACACAAAAGTCATAGTAAGCCGGCTGACGTTGAAATGTATAGTTGATCTTATATGACTAATAAGTGAACCGACCGTCTGCTCAAGTAAGTGCTCAAGTCTTCTACATCCGTCATCAGCCACTCCCAGTAAAAAAAAAGACATAGTACGCCGGCTCAAACTTGTTTCATAAGTATTTGACATAATACTGAGCTGAAAAAAATCGTCTGCTGCATGGTGGAGGGGGGAACACGCGTCAGCTGCTCGCATGAATTTGTAAAAAAAAAAGTTTACCCCTGCCGTAACCTTCCAATCCTAAACCCACCGCGGGTGCATCGCTGATGCGTGGTTCACATATTAGTCATTCAAGATCTATTGAAAAAGATGGCCATCGATCGGCGTATTAATACTACCTAAAATGCATCAGTACCTCCCGGACTATTGCATGTCGAAACAATTGAATACTTGAATAGGTCAAAAGAATTAAAATGGGCTGGAAGGTGTATTGTAAACATCAACTGCGCTCTGCGAGTGGATTTCATTTATTTTAATGATCTGAGTCGTAATCCCAAGCTAAGCAAACTTATGATATGGAAACTAGATAAAGGCTAATTTTATTTCATATTTTAGTAAAACTTTAATGTACTGAATATACCAATTTTAACGGTTTAATATGAAGGCTATTCATTGGTTTAACTTTATCTTAATATTACGAATTAAACTTCACAAAAAGAAAGCTAGATATAGCGCCCATATTTTGAAAATATTGAAACAATTAATATTTTTTACGAATAATGTTTAATAACATACTCGTATGTAAGTACATACTACTAAATTGACGAGGTATTTTTTTATAAGGAATAATAAAAATAAGCCAGATATCAAAGACTTCTATATAGAATTTGGAAGAATTTTAGCATTTCCAGTAAATAAAAATGCATTGACTTTGTAGTGCTGTGCACAATTTAATCAATGTTTATTTCAACAAGAATAGTTAAAGAATTACTCGCCAAAAGTCTCAACTGTTGAGCTTGACGATTTTTTTCCAAGATATCTTCATCATTGGCTGATTTAAGGATGCCCATAATATGACTTATCCGAGCTGCAGATATCTGAAATATGTATACCAACTCTGTAACCACTATAAAATTAGTATCATCATCATATTCTGTCACGAGATGTCCTCTGCTGAACTGGGCCTTTGTTTTTGACTGATTTCGACAATGAACAGTCTTGGATTTATAATAAATAATTTGTAATAAAACATACTTACTTCAAATATCATAACATTACACAGAAACTATCATAAATGAAAGTGATCCACAAAGTGACAGGTTTTTTTTTATAATGGATACATAATACGACCTTAATAGGAGCTTCCTAAAATTAAACATTAATTAATTGACCAATTGAAAAATGTAGCACCGCACTACGAATGTATAGAGAATAGACCGCGACGACGGACGTCGTCGTCGTCAGCTGTCAAAAAAGAACAGAATTGCACTACTGATCCTGAATAAATCTCTATACATATAAAAATTAATCCGTATTTACCTTGGTCACGGCATAACGAACGCGCGCACAAACAAAGTCGCGCTAGGCAGCTAGTTAAATAAATCCCACCAAAAACATTCTGTAAAAAACTAGCCAAGTCTCGATGGAGCTGCTTGTTTATCTCTAAAAAGTAATGAAATCTAGACAAAGTCGTGCCAAGTCTAAGGTTCCTTACTGCGATTTCTTTATTATTATAGTTAATGTTGTGTGACTTGGCCGTTGAAAATTCTTTATACGTTAGTGGGTACAAGTACAGATTGGTGCAATGGTGTCATGGAACACCTGTACCCTTGTGTTCCCTTCAACGGCCAAGTCACAAAACATTAACTATAATAATAAAGAAATCGCAGTAAGGAACCTTAGACTTGGCACGACTTTGTCTAGATTTCATTACTTTTTAGAGATAAACAAGCAGCTCCATCGAGACTTGGCTAGTTTTTTACAGAATGTTTTTGATGGGATTTCACTTCTTTTTGTAGAAAATGAAGCGGCCCACCAAGTTGAATATTTTTTGTAAAGGCGGTATGTCGATCTCTAATAGTTTGGTTGGGCTCTTGTGTTTTCTAATCAGGGTCACCAGGTACTCCAGATCTTCGATTATCCTAGTTTTTTATAGTTTTCCCTTTATGTGGTCATTAAACCCTAACTCTGTATCAAATTTCAGCTCTCTGAGTTTATGGGAAGTACTAGTTCTATTCTGATAATCATGAGTGAGTGAGTGAGTAAGTGAGTGAGTGAGTGAGTGAGTGAGTGAGTGAGTGAGTGAGTGTCATAAATATGAAACTTTGCTTTCGCTTAACTTCGGAACTAAATGACCTACAGACTTGAAATTTTGGATTTTAAGTATGTGATTATAGCTTACTGGATGACGAAAATTTCTGCTTTCTGGTCTTATCCAGAGGTTCTCAAATAGGGGCCTGAAAATGCGGCGAAATGGTTCCAGTAAAGGATGGTACGGCATCGGCAGTGTTTGCTTCGCGCTCGACTCGGCGGGGGCACTGCCGTGCCCCCCGATCTTCAAGTCTATTTCTTCTTCATCCTTTAGAAATCGACTCTTACTACGATTTAAAAACAATGGCATAAAAAATGCGATTCCTAAACTGAAACTGGTTTTTCCCCATTTCAAATCTGTTTCAAATATGTATTTCAATTAAATGAGTAGGTTATTGCAATACAATAATATTGGTTGCGGATGCACTGCCGATTTTGATAAGATCTTGATGTTATTTTTAATGAACTATTTTTTTGTACACTAGCAAATGCTTACCTAACCTTTGTGTCTACTGGTGATTCCATTCTTTATATATTTCTCTATCGATATTAATTAGGTACTTAAGGACATACATTATTCATTCGAGATTCACATTTAAAATCGAGTGCCATCATTGAACCATGTTTAATTTCATTGGATTTTCTGCTGAAGTCAGTAATATACTATACAACACGTTTGCGACATATTTTTTTATACGACTAAGTAGGTAAATAAGCTTACTGCCCGCCTGATGGTAAGCGGTTACCGCTGCCATATGGACGCTTGAACCATACGAAGCATCGCTCACGTGTTACCAACCTTTCTCCCTCCCCTATGAGCTCTGGCGACACTCACGCGCAGGAACACAACTTTACACAACATAAAGTTATTTGGCTGCGGTCATTGAATTATTACGCTTAGAAGCGAAGTATCGAACAAAAATCCTCGCGACTCGTAGGCCACTTGACAACCAATGTGTGCGCGAGTACCATATAATTACACTCGCTGACACGCACACAAGCGCACGAGTAATGTTGCAAGATAAACTAAATTTTTCGGTAAAATTAACCTTCCGATACTAGTGAATGAAATTGGAAGTAAGTATTCATAAAATTATTTAAATAGTTTAAAATGTTCTGCGTCTTAGATAATTTATCATAGACACATGCCTGTTATTTATTTATTACTAGTTTAATGGTTATGTTTCATAGTACTTATGTCGGGTATTTTAACATAGTAAACCAAGACAATGTGCAAAGCTATGAACAATCGTACAATTTGTAGTAGGTATTGTTGGTAATGATAGGTTTCATATATGATAGGTTTTATGAAAAAGAAGATTAAGAAATATGTAGGTATTTAATTTTATCATTATCGTATAAAAGATGAATATCTACGCATTCTTATAATATCTAACTGAATCTATACTAATATAATATTAATATTTATAATACAATAAACCGAAAGAGTATTTGTTTGTTTGTTTAAACGGGTCAATCTCTGTAAAAAACTACCTGTAAAACGACTACTGTGTAAAACTACCAGTCTGATTCGAAATTATTTAACTAATATGAAGCTACATTATCCCGAGTATTATAGGCTACTTATCCCAAGAACGCGGGTGAAACCGCGGGGGACAGCTAGTCAGTTATAATAGCTATAAGTAAAAGAAACAACTTAACGGACTCAATTACTTACTCTTCTTCCTACTCTAACATAATCAGTATCAATTACGTAAAACAACACAAATTCGCACACGAACAGATGGCAACACTTTGCTCGAAATCTGAGTGAAGTATTTTTATTTTTGTATTTTGTTATTTTAGATGAATTACGCAATAAAATTAGTGGCTTATCTGTGGAATATTACAACAGAATTCTAATCTTTCTTCCCTGATGAATTATGACAAAATTTTACTGCACAAACCGTCATACTTATTATTTTTCTGAGAGCTCCATTCACTAAAACGCCAGTCAATACACTAACAGCGCGGCGGTCATTTGGAGCCATCATGGCTCCAATTGAATGGATTATGTTTCGCGCGTGTACTTTGTTTCTATGTGTAATAATTCAATGGCTGCGGTATTCTGTAAGGTGGAGGTACTTCCCCAGTCGACCTGCTCTTTGAGCTCTACCTCACTAATAAACCACTAAACCAATAACAACACAGTTTCGCATACACAGAAAGAAATATTGAAAATCTAGATTCGAAACAAAGAATACCTAGACGAAATGTGCAAATGGAACACAACTACGAGTAGTTTAGTAATAAAAGTTTACCACAGTAACCAAACATTTGCGAGTCTCTTTGAATATTCAAGGGAGAATAAAAATTCATAGTCCAATAAGCAACAATAGATCCCACTGCCTTTGTACAGTGTATTTGATTCAGTGCTAGCGCTGACAACTTCTACTGAATGTTCTTTGGTTCTAGTGCTTGTTTTTACTTTTTATAAAACGTTGTATTCATTGTATTGTATTAGTATTTCTTTATGCTTGTTTCAGTGTTTGTTTGTAACGAAGTTCATTTCAGTTAAATTTAAATTTAAAAGTTAATTATATTTTACAGCATAGATGATTTAAAGAGTACTCAACTCTACCTTATCTCAGTATTTTGCTAGAATAGCGTGCTAATGTAAAATACCAATTCAGGAGCACCCTCTCAAGTTTCTAGCTTTGGCCACTTATCACTTCCTATGTGATTATCTATAAAAATGCATCCCTATTTCCCTTAGTCACGACATAAGTTGAGAACGACTACCGATTTCATCCATTTTTTTAAAGTTTTCAAGGTTAGGACACTACGCAAACGATGTCGCGGCAAGCAGCTAGTAATTAAATATAAGCATATACCTACACTACAAAATGCTAACTCTTGCCTTCATCTACACTTCACCTAAATACCTACCCAAAGAAATTGTGTATTTTATTTATAATTAATCCTATTAATAAATATATTTTTTGATGCTAAAATTGGTAGTGTTACTTATAGCGCTATAATAGCTTTTCAAATTTATTCTAATCAATCAATATTTGTAACTAGGTTTTGAGATCTCGAAAATATGAAATTTGCTATATGGGGTTTTTTGGGGACGGAAAAACTATCTAGCTAGGTCTAATATCTAGGAAATTGCGTTTTTCAACTTTTCACGCAGGGGGGTAAGATCGTTAATTCTAATAGCAAAACTAAAATCTTTAACACTTTCCTGACGTGTACAGGCTTGAATCAACTTGTGACTGAACCAACACACTTTACAGATAATAGTGAAACTCTAATTGATTTAGTTTGTTCTAATGCACGCGAACGTGGTCTTTCAGTTGCTTCTGTGGGTTCTCTCTTAGGCCATGCTTTCATCTCATGTGAATTTTATTTCAAAAAACATAAAATAAAACCAAGAACATTAACGTATAGGCCATTAAAGGACATTTCATTAGATCTTTTTGAAAGTGACATTGAGCAAATCGATTGGAACATAATTGAAGCCATGGAAAGTTTAGACGCTATGTTAGAAGCTTTCAATGGACTAGTTGTATTTTTGTTTGACCTACATGCTCCAAAAAAGACTACAATTATTCGGGAATTACCTAGCCCCTGGATTACATATAATGTAAAATGTATGATGCAACTACGTGATGCAGCTCTTAAAAGATTTCGCAGTACAAAATCAGAAGGTCACAAAATGTACTACAAGGATTTGAAACATCAAGTGTATTTCGCGTTGCAGAGTGAGAAAAAGGCTTATTTTAAACATAACATCAATTGTTATGCAAATGACCCTAAGTCATTGTGGAAAAACATTAAATCTAAAGTAATTCCATCCAAATCGGTTGATTTACCACCACACTTTTCCAATCCTCATGAAATTAATAAGCATTTTTTAACGGTTCCAGGTAATATTAATTTGAGCATTTCAGACTTGACATTCTTTGAATTTAATAGATTTGATGACTCAATACATTTTTCGTTCTCAACCATAACGTCAAATACAATTTTAAAGTACCTCAAGGAACTCAAATCCAATGCAATGGGTATTGATGGAATATCATTAGATATGATTACTATGACTCTCCCGCATAGCTTAGATACACTTACGAATTTAATTAATAAATCTCTATCGACGTCACAGTTCCCATCACTGTGGAAAACCGCTGTGGTACGTCCGATACCAAAAATAACGAATCCGATAGAAATAAAGGACCTTCGTCCTATAAGTATTCTGCCCTGTCTATCTAAGGTACTGGAGAAAGTAGCATGTCATCAGCTCACTGAGTACTTAGAAAGCAATAAAATTTTACCCGATGTTCAATCTGGATTTAGAAAGGGACGGAGCACTTCTACAGCTCTTCTAGATGTGACAGATAATATTTTAGCTGCCCAGGACGTGGGCATGGGTACTATTTTAGTGTTATTAGACTTTTCCCGCGCGTTCGATTCGATAAATATTTCGCTACTATTGTCCAAACTTAGCTATTATGGCGTTCAAACGGAAACAGTGGACTGGTTTGATTCCTACTTGAAAAATCGAGCACAAGTGGTTGAACTTCTAAAGGATGATGGATCTTCTCTAGTATCTGAGTCAGAATCTGTGGTCAGAGGAGTACCTCAGGGTTCCATTTTGGGCCCCCTCTTATTTATTGTTTATTGCTCTGACATCATAAATAGTATACACAACTGTAAGTTTCATATATATGCTGATGATATACAAATGTATATATCTTTTAAGCCAGAATATATGCAAGAAGCGATTAGTCAGCTAAATGAAGATTTGAGTCGAGTACACAGTTGGGCTGATCGAAACTCTTTACTACTAAACGCTAAGAAAACAAAATATATGATACTGGGTACTAAATCTCAAATAAGGAAAATAAGTCAAGCAAATCCACAAGTTATTCACGGAGAATGTATTGAGCGGGTTAGATGTGCTCGTAACTTAGGAATTATAATGGATGAACAATTACGCTTCGAACAATACATTTCTGAAACTGTCAATAACTGTTTTTACCGTCTCAAAGTTCTATACAAGATAAGAAGCTACCTCAGCGCTGAGTTACGTATAAGACTTGTGGATTCACTTGTGCTATGTAAATTTAATTATGTTGACACAGTATACGGTCCTCGGTTATTGAAAAAAACATCGCGACTTATACAAAGGGTACAAAATGCGTGCGCACGATTTTGTTTCGACATTCCACCTCGAGGTCACGTCACACCCTTTATTAATAAAAATAATATTTTGAAAATGGATCACAGAAGAGATTTACATCTAGCAAATCTTCTTTTTGGTATTATTAGTGAGGGGACGCCGGAATACCTGTATGATAAACTTAGCTGGTCACAAGAGTATCAAAGAAACGCGATGAGAACATCCATTCCGCTTCGTGTGGTGCGCCACGGCTCAGCCGCGTTTCGTGGTAGTTTCAGATATTGTGCCACCAAATGCTGGAACAACATCCCGCCACCATTACGCAGTCTGCAAAGTATTAGAAATTTTAAAGGCAAAATGAAGGTAATTCTATTGGAGTTACAAAAATCTAACCCACAATAAAAAAATCTAGGTTTCACACTCACCTCCAATATTATTATTTTTATTTTTTAAATTGTTTTAATTTGATATACATCATCATTTAATCACGTATTATTGTTATTTTCAAGGTATTTAAATTATTATTGTTGATTTTTTATGGTGGTGCAGGCTTGTATGTCGCGCGTGAGTAGAGAGTGAAATGTTTCAGAAGCGGGGCGGCGCCGTTGGCGCGGCGGGCGTGTCGAGGTCGTTGACATTGCTTGTGACATACCAATTTTTATATTTATATTATATCCTTAAGTATTCATTTTAAATTACACGCACACACTATTATATATTTATTTTATTTCATTGTTTTATCATTTCTAATTTTTTATACGTGTACTTACGACCGTGACTCACTAAAGGCGTCGGCTGAAAATCAGCGCTGCTGACAGTAGTCAGTAGCACCATGCTGAGCTGCGCCTTTTTGACGGCACAGACCTACTGGTTATTTTTAAATCAAATATTGTAAACTATATTATGTTTTAATGTGTTGTCAAATAAATATGTTACTTACTTACTTACTTACTTACTAATAATCTGTAGCATGTACCAATAACCCAGTTAGAATTTCGTCTCGTAGGTCGCGGGATCAATTCCCGATCCGGTCGAATCTTTTTGTATATTTTTGACCTTTTATTTTTCTTTTTTTATATTATTGTAGGTTAATAATGTTTGCAGGCGTTAGGTACATTCCTGTCGCACTACGACTTTTTGCTAACACCGAGCAAAGCTCGTTCACCCAGGTACTGTAATTAATTAATGTATTAGAGTACTTATACTGTAAAAACTTAGAATCACAGAAATACTCGCGGGGAGAACAGTAATACAATGATAGATAAACGATTTTGTTGTTTTTCCCCTTTGAGTCGACATAATAAACCGAAGATAAGATACACTCAGTAAGTATTTACACTCAGTAAGTATTTACACTCAGTAAGTATTTACCCTCAGTAAGTATTACTTTCAGCAATAACAAGACACTACACTTTATGGCCAAGTGTCAGGCAATGTGAAACTCAAGCCGGGCCACATTTAATATCGGTTGCTATTGCATATTCTAAGGAGACAGCGGCATCGTCCTATAAAATTATAGTGCAGCCATAAATTATTAAAGGAGTGGCGTTTTATTAATGCACTAAGAGAAATAAAAGGGGTATTATGAAAAATAATAATGTAGAAGGAATTTTGCATTTTATTTTATACTAAGTCTTGAAGAGATCATAATATTTAGGTCGTTAGTTGTTTTACTGGGATGAATTATTTATGAGTCATAGGTACCTGTTTTTAGCAGATTGATCACTTTATGGGTTTTATGACACTGGAAACTAAACCAAAAACTCTAAAATAATAATTGTTTCCAAGTATTGTTAGCAACTTTGAGCTGACCGGCTGTCGGGCGAACTCGGGTGTCGTCTCTCAGCGAGTGGCAACATTGACGGGTAGCTGTATTGGAGCAGGGACTAGCCACGAGCGGACACTTTGGCTCCAGCAGCGATCGAGGGCGCTTCATCTCGAACTATTTATCATACTATTTTGCAATTTGTTAACCTCATTTTATTAATTTATTAATAACGTGTTGAATCTTGTTGTGTTTAAATTACTATCCTTGAGTTTAAACTAACAGTATCCACAGTTGACAATCTATAAAATACTAATAGGTAATCTATACTTATATGTATATAATTTAAAAATGCGGAACGTTTTATTTTTTTTGTTTTTGTTTAAACGAACTCATCTCCGGAACTACCAGTCTGATTCGAAAAATTCTCGCACGAATACGAAGCTCTACATTATAGGCACATTTTGATCCTGGGAATGCAGCTGAAACCGCGCGGGACAGCTAGTATTACATATATTTGCCACCTTATATTGGGTACGAGAGGTTACTTCTATCACATTTCTACTTATTATTCAATACATGGTTTCAGTTACCCTCTATCGATGTGTAATGCTACCATAATCCCTATCGTTTCCCATACATCCAATATCATGAATAAAAGTTTTATCGCTTGAGTCCGGTGTATAAAACTATGGGTACGGTCGGGAATATGGTGTAGGTATCTTAATAAATAGGCCATCGATCCAGCACCATCTGCGATTTATGACTGTAAGCGTTGATATGTATCATTTATAACGTTATGAATTTAAAAATAAAAGGAATCTTTCAAAGTGTTATCGTTATTGTATTCTCAAAAAGTATTTATTAACACACGAACTATAATATAAAATAATATTACCTATGAAATTGCCGTTCTGCAGTACTGGCCATTTCAAATCAAAATAATTTTTGTTTGGCTAAGAATTCTAATTTCAAATTAATTTTATTTTAAAAACATGGAATTCTTTTTCCAAAAGTAGTCATTTGTTTATTGATTAGTGTTACATTTCCATCGCATTTCAATCGCTCGTCTCCGCTGCTCCTGCACGATAACGCGCGACCTCATACTGCACAGCAGACGGTCTCCAAGTTGCAAGAACTGGGGTTGGAAGTTCTCCGTCATCCGCCCTACTCACTAGACCTTGCGCCTACAGACTACTACTTTTTCCAGAATTTGGATAACTTCTTGGCGGGAAAAAAATTCAATACCCGAGAGGCGTTGAAGAATTTGTTGCCTCCCGTCCAGCTGATTTCTTTAAGAAGGGCATCAATAAACTGCCACTGCGTTGGCAAAGATGCATTGATTGCATGGGTGATTACTTCGATTAATACAAATAAAAAATACATGAAAAAAAATCGTTTAAATTTTTTCATACAAAACGGCAATTTCATAAGACCTAATATTATAATGTAACATGGGAAACTTATTTGTAAATATGTAATATTCCAAAGCGAGAATCCTGGCCTGTTTCAATTTAGGCCTAAGAATGAAATACTGAAGTGGTCCGCCGTCAACTGAAAAGAATCTGAAAAAACTCGGTAAAATGCACTCTTTATAATTATATTTAAAACCCCAAAGTGTAACTTCACATTAATATTTTTTTATATTAATAGTTTAAGTTACACGTGCATAAAATAATGTGATTAACAATTAAACTGACTTTGAAAGTTCTATAAATATAAATGCAATCAAAAATAAATTAATTCTAAAGCTCACGAACGATTTTATGCATCACGTATGACGTGTGGTCATGTATAAATATCAGAACGTATCATTTCACTGTTTGTTCAACTTATTAACATAAATCTATTAGCATTCAACTGCTATTTCGTTTGCATCCAATTTAGTAAAATCCTGGAGGTAATGTTTTTCTGCTTCAGTGAAATCTGACCTTCAATATTCATCATGAAACTATTTCATAAGATAGGTTATTCACCAATTGCATTACCTGTAATAATAGGTATCAGTTTTATTTAGTCACTAGCCACCCGCCTCGGCTTCGTACGGGTGCAATGTCGTAATCGTGGTGTAGAGCGATTTGCGTGCCCGCGCCTGCCAGCCGGTCAAGGTATCGTGAATTAAGCTCATCGCTCACTTTTTGCCCCATTGTGCCCCGCAGTTTCACCCGCGTATCCGAGAGATATCCTACCGGGTAGGTTAATTAGTTAGTAGTATCTTAATTTTTTTCCGTAAGAACCTTCTTCACAGTATTATAAACTTTAAGAAAAAAGTTGGATGAAATCGGTAAAGTCATTCTCAAGTTATGGCGTGACCAAGGAAAATAGGGATTCATTTTTATATAAAGAGATTAAATAAAAATTATCGCTTTTATTTACTTTCACCTGCCCCGTTGTCTGTAATGGAATTTTGCAAGTTAAATTTGACCCACTTTCCGGTTTCCGATTGAGCTGAAATTTTGCACGAATATGCAAATCGCATGACAATGCAATATTATGATGACGTGGAGCTGATCTGATGATGGAGCTGAAAGGTGGCCATAGGAACTCCGTAATAAAACCACATAACCCCATCGAGTTTGGGCTCGATAATTCGTCTTGATGAGACCTATAAAAAGCTTGTTTTAAAAATGATTTTTTTAACAAAAACTTGTTTAACGTATCTTTATGTGCTTACCACCTTCGGCCACATCATCACTTACCATGATGAGATTGCGGTAAAACACAGGCTAAAAAAACTTTATTTGTGGTCCGAGTCTTTCCGAGATATTCAGTACATAAACATATATTTTTTTGTAATTTCTGACAGCCGTATCCAGTTTTTTATAAAATTCGATCACATACTAATATGTTTAGCTTACGACCCACACTACCCAATTATGACGTCACAATGTATTGTCTGACCCACTTCATGTTGCTAATTTTGTCGAGTTTTATTTGTGACCTATAAGCCAGGTAGTGTTCCTACAATATTCTAAATAAACGTACCTTACAGTATGTTGACATGATCTCATAATCCTGGAATCATATCCATTTAGATTTTTTTAGATTTTTTTTATTTATTTTATTTCCAAAAAAAACCTTAAATGTTTTGCTTATTTAATAGTCGCCAAACTACTATTGCAGTTTGTAGGCGTGCACTCTTTCACAGTTTTGTTGGTATTGTACGTACATTATTTACTTTATTACTTAACAATCAAATGCATTATACCTATATTATTCTAGTCTAGTTACTTAAGAAATAAACATAATATATCATTACTTTCTTATGCAACTAGACTGCTTCTCTAATAAATTCTCTTTAACTTTTCTTTTTAAAGTTATTTTACATTTAATTTTATTTTCATTAGGATACATATTACATAATTTTGGGGTTACATATTTGAGAGATTTTTATCCACATGACTTTGCTCCAGATGAAGTTACGGTACATAAGTGCTGGTTGTGTGCGCATGCCCTTAATCAATAGTCTTTAATGTTCCCAAGGGCTTGTCGAATGCTTGGTAAGTACGTGATGTTGCGTGAAACTAAACTAACATAATTTCCTCACAAATTGTGAGGAAGCCTTTTTTTAAGGGGCGTTTTGGGAATGTGATTAATAAGGCGTATTTAAATTATTGCATTGCGTATGCGATTAATGCTTATATTATTAAGTGAATAATAAAGGCTTTTTATTTACTGTTTATAGGCATTTGTTTGACCGAAATCTCACCATGGTAAGTGATGATGCGGCCGAAGGTGGTAAGCACACAAAGCTGAGAAGGAACTGGCTCTCAAGTGCAGCTGTCGGAACACACTGGAATTTGCTTGGCGACAGATTTTCAACTAGAGGGTGCTAGCCAGCCAGGCGGGTACTACAAAGTACCCTACCACCATGCTATGGTTTCCTCACGATGTTTTCCTTCACCGAAAGCCAAGCTCACTGTAGGATTCGAACCCGGGACCTTCGTCTCGGTATCCGACGCGGCGACGTCACTACCACTGAACTATCATCGCCTTAAATGTCTATAATAAAATTGTAAGGAAACCAAATATGTAGATACATTACATTTTTTTTTAAATATATTTGGTACGTATTCTATATCTACATCATATTACAGACACCAAAACAGCTGCTTTTAAACTGTTTATTTTTTCAAGCATCACTCAAAAACTAATGGTCCGATCGCGATGAAATTTTGCATGCAGAGAGCTTATGTTATGGAGAAGGACATAAGTTACTTTTTATCCCGGGAACGCAGGTGAAACCGCGCGGAAGAGCTAGTTCATATAAGCGCTTTGGATATATTGTAATTATACCACCCATAAATACTAAAATAGCGTTCACTATGATGGCCGTTTTGGTATGATGGTGTCTCTCTTTTTTGTTCTTGGCTGTTAGCTAATTTAAGATTTTAAAGCATGATTTAATTATCTTCAAGCAAGAAGTAAAAAGCAAGGATACGCATTTGCTAATAAAATTGCGTAGCAAGTGTACCCGTAGCAATGTAGATTTTGTAGCCGATTAGCGCGTAGAGCTTCGTAGCATACCTGTAGAGAAGTTCTGTAGTACCTCGTAGACGCTTAAAGTGTTAGATTGCATTTTTATAGCCCCATTAATAAATTTAAGACTATAATAAAGTGTTAGTTGCGACCAGTTTATCACATAAAGTACCTCGTCTTATTTTTTAAATAGTTTTGCTCTAATTGTAATTGAGACAAAGGTCCGGAGATTCATCCCTCTATATCGAACTCTTAAGGTCAATAGTTCTTTTCATGGCACGTTACGTATGCTTAGTGTCCGTCATTGTCCTAAACGTTCCTCCTTTCTGTTACAGCTGTTTGTCACTCCCCTACGACACTCTCGGCCTTATTACTTTGATTAAATGCCCTGCCATGGGATATTCAACTGTAACGAATCAAAAATATGGTACAGTTTCTTTTGGCAGATTTAACAATACATTTGACTTACCTAATCCTTATATTGTCCGTGGTAAGCCAATTAATAATCCAAGAGGCTAAATGCATGAGGCTTAGCTTTTAAGATTTTATGATTATTTTATTTATTTACCGGGTTTTACCCGCAGGTTCGTCTACCCAAAACTATTAACCCAAAACAATATAAGTTTACTACTTATTAGATCGTTCCTAAAAAGAGGGTTTGTGGTACTCCATAATTAATTGGTTGAATTGTAGTATAATATAATTGGTTGAACTAATTACCGTAATAACATACTCTTGTGAGGCCTTTAGTTTGGAGAATTTATATTATACTACCTTTGTCCCGTGGTTGCACTCACGTGCCCGGAACGAAAAGTACCCTATGTAAGGAATATAGCCTAAATTATTTACCTTTCATGAAAATGCGTTCAGCCATTGCGCAACTAAATAGTAACAAATAAACCCACATACATGCAAACTATTTTAGAATATTATTAGTAGAAAGAGAAGAGATTTTTGACAGAGGTAGAGCGTAGCGTTTATTCGTTCAAAGAGCAACTCGACTGGGGAAGTACCTCCATACAGAATACCGCAGCCAAATAACTTTATGTTGTGTTCCTGCGCGTGAGTAAGGTAGCCAGAGCTCATTGGGGAGGGAGGAAGGGTCGGTAACGCGTGAGTGATGCCCAAGCGTCCATATAGCTATAGTAACCGCTTACCATCAAGCGTGGCGGGCCGTACGTTTTTTTACTGAATTTATCGTATATTTTTTTAACTAAGATAGTAGGACGCGATAGTAATAACGAATAATAATGCTATATGACTGATTTCATTTTTATTATAATCATAGCGGCAGATGGCTCATCGTCCTTCATGGACATTGGAAATTGGAAATACCAGAGTGATTGTAAAGCTACGTAGTATATTTTTAACCTGGTAAAGCCTGGAAAGCCTAGAAAGCCGAGATACCCACGATAAATGGCGCCAACGTATCACAAAATTGTACTCCAGATCAAAAAAAAGAAGTCAATGATGGCAACTTAAGAGTAAATGTGACCTTCATAAGTGCCCTTCTGGGGCTTAAATTGAATAAATGGCTTTGACTTTGACTTTGAACGACAATGCGCTCTGAATAGCTTAGTCAAGGACATACTAAACTTTTACCCCCTTATTCATAATCGCTTTTTAACTAAATCAGTGTAATAGTGTGCACCGTCTCACTCTTTCGATCACCAAATGTCACGTGTCAGATAAAGACTTCGTAATTTTAGCTAATCAACGTTTGATAACTTTATTATGAATAAAGGGGTTAGATGCAGTGATTAGGTACTTAATTGGTGCAAAATCACTTACTAGTTGCGGAATTGCATTGCTTGATATTGCTACTTTAACGGGATTTTATGCTCGATGCCCACAAGTGATGAAAGATTATAAAAGGTTAAATTAAATTTAAAAAAAAGAGTTATTACGCTCGCAGAGCAATAACATGTACCTATATATCAATAACTCTGTGGATTTCCAACAGTGTTTCTTGAGGTGGCTTGTTTTGTCTTGATTCATTAATCTACGTGGATATTATTTAAGCAAATAAATCTCGATAAAGCGCTGGTGATTGCGATAAAAGCGTTCGAAATTTTCCAAAGCTAAACTTGTTAGAGTCGTACGTGATGTGAAATTTGAACGGCGAAAGGGTAAACACCCTTTGTTTTTTTTTGTTAGCATGTACCTGCTATAGTACTATATTACGCTTGCAGCACTATTTTGGATAAAAAATAGAAATGTCCCGTGAGATATCTACGATTTTTTTCTTAATAAAGATAAAATAATGTTTCTATTATTTATTTTATTTTAATTGTGGAAAGGCCTGTGGTTGGCTACAATCTCACCATGTTGAGTAATGATGTGGCCGAAGGTGGTAAGCACACAAAGCCTAGAAGGAACTGGCTCTCAAGTGCAGATGTCGGAACACACCGATAGGTGCTTGGCGACAGATTTTGGCTGGCTGGTAAACACGGTTGTAGGGTACTTACTCCACCGCCGTGCTATGGTTTCCTCACGATGTTTTCCTTCAAAGCTCAAGCTCATTGTAGGATTCGAACCCGGGACCTTCGTCTCAGTATCCTCGCCTCGGTAAAACCGTTATTCTTTGAACTATGTAGGTATATAATTCGCAATTTATTTTTTCAGTTTTTTGCTCTGAAATATAAATGTGTTAAATATAATATTAAAAATATATTTGCAATAGGTACGTATTAAATCCTTTATATACGAATAATTTTTTCCAGATCTTTTTACACGAACCGTTCACAGTCGTAAATCCAAAACCCACTTAATTTCCCGTAACATTTTCCCATCGCAAATAACCGTAAGCTCTTACATCGACAGTAACTTAAAGCTCGTGAACTTTAATTCAATTAAGTTTTAATAAAAGCACAATCCCAACTCCCCGCAGTATAAACTGTGGAACCTTTTGTTGGCCTCGACAGCCTCTCCGTTTCCTTAATTAACTCCCTCTGTCTTTCCAATCTTGACCCCGCCGATGTTCCAACTATAGGTACTCAACTTTTGTTTATCTTCAATTGATAATTGTAATGAACAATTAGCTAACTTTGATATTTCATGGGGTCTTTAGGACAATCGACCTACTGTGGACCAGTTGGGGTAGATTAATTCCACCTTCCATATGTCGAAAAATCGGTAATATCGTTCTCAAGCTAAGGCGTGACCAAGGGAAATAGAGATTAATTTTTTTATATTATAGAGATGGCTTTGAAGGTTCGTTTATTATATGGTGTTTCGACACCATTTGGCGGAATAATTAAGATATTAAAGTTTTGAAGCATATAAACCTTAGTACCTCATCATCATCATCATCAGCCTATAATGTCCCACTGCTGAGCACAGGCCTCCTTCCACAAATGAAGGTGAAAGGGAATGGGCAATACTCCACCACGCGTGCCCACTGCGGATCAGTGGAGGTAGGCTAGTGGTCAACCTACTGTTGGAATTGTTCAAGCCGCCTAGGAGGCATCCAACTAGCTTAACGACTATCACAATTAAGTGATAACCGGGACCAACGGTTTTACGTGCCTTCCGAAGCACGGAAACGCTCGATTTGAAATACCACTAGGCGATCACCCATCCAGGTACCGACCACGACAGGCGTAGCTTAACTTTGCCGATCGATTAAGAACGGCTAATACCTTAGTACCTACTCTATAAAAACTCTAATAGTAGGTATAATAATATCGTTTGTAAGTAATGTTGCTACAGTCAAATATACTTCGATAAATATGACTCTCGTACTTATTAGAGACTTGAGTCGTGACTTTTTATTTTAATAGGTCAGACTCGCGTAGCTAGGGGCTCTAACTTCGTTAATTAAGGCTTTCCTTATTCCTCACAACTTTGTCAAACTTAGTTGAAAGTTGAAATATTTTTATTATAATCTCGGAATGTCTTTAGCACCGCTTCAAATACGCTGGGCTGGCAGAAGCTATCTCACGTGTGCTACGTTTAATGATTTATTATGCTAGATGGATTCAGCTATGTGGTAGTTAGTACAAATACCATGGCGGTGGTCGTGGTGGTATTTATGATGAAAATCTATCTCCAAACAATCTTTGTGTTCCGACTGTTGCACTTGAGAGGAAGTTTCTATAGTTGCTATAAACAACTTTTCAATCAACAATAAAAAACAAACAGTAGGTATAATATTTCATATTATAGTATTGAACTGAATTGTATTTCAACCCTTTATAGGTCGAAACATTGGGATAAATCCTTCCAATTCATTGAACAAATATTACACAAACCAATAAATTCATCTGTTTTTGAACATAATGGGGTCCGAAACTGCCTACAGTTAATAACAATAGCATACGTCTGTAATATCATGCAATATTAAATTGGGTAGCTAAATTAGGTGAAACTTCGTGACACGGGTAGCGAGCCCTGTTAATAACGCAGATACCTTGAACATAACAATGATTTATTGTTTAGCAATATTTATGTTCATGTTTAGCATTATTGTGGTTCTAATAGCTTGTGTGTAGATATACTTGTGTGTAAAGTGAATACATCTCTATAGGTGAGTTAGTGAGTCTGTATACAGGGTGTTGTTTTGGTCGGCGACAAGCGACCCAGGAGATGTAGTACAAAATATATATTCCCCAAAAATGGACTTAATTCCATTAAATACTGTAAATATGTTGAGAAATATCTTATTCAATTTGAAAAAAATTACCGCAAAGTATGGTTACTAGGCACGTGCACAGACTAGAGCTACGCACAAGCCGCCATCGCCCCACCCCTTGACTCCCTCGTACTCCCGTTGAGTATTATGTCTACACTTTAGCTTATTACATGATTTTCAAAATTTTAAATTTTTATTTTTATTATAAAAAAAAAAAGTATTTTTTTATATTTTTTTTAGCACCAGTATCATTTTTATTATCAACCCTGAGTCGCTCGTCGCTGACCAAAACAACGACCTGTATATAACACAAGCTTATTTTATTTTTAACAAAACTTTTAAATCTGGTACCTAATTTGTCAGCTATAACACAAATACTACTGTTATTGAATTTAGTTGTATAATGAAATATGAAATTATCATTGTTTGAAATATTTAATAAATGTCTCTTACTGATAACTGCCCAAGACAAGATGGTTGTCGACAATCGTCATCGTTAGTAAACGATCAACCTTCGTATGTTATTTACATTTCAATTTGAAATATCACGTGATTTTTAACAATCTCTTATGTCAATCCCATACAAAGGTTGATCGTTTACTAACGATAAAGATTGTTGACAATCTTCTTGTGTAGGGGGGCTGGTCTCTTTTTTACCATTATCGTCCATGAATAATTGATTACCAAACGTAATTATTTCTTCCAAAATAAAAATATCTCAATACAAAGTCTGTGTTCACTTGGAGCTCCTCACACAATCAAATCAACACAAACTTTTAAATTAACTAAACATTTCATTTTTCAATACCAACCTTCAACACTTGATATAAGTTTCAAAATCGTATGTAAGGTCATGCCACGTAATATATGGGTTATTCTCACATACGGAACATCTGCTTAGCTGCTTATATATCCTATACTTTCATCTTCATTCAAGTAAGAGGGGGATTAAGCGCTTCAAATGGAATATTTATACTTTGCACAGATTATGTATTATGTTATGCTTCAGTTGGTAAATCTGATTATAAGAGGGTATTTTTACATATATTCGTACATTTATAAGACATATTTGGGTCCAAATTGAACATGACAATAACAACTTTCGATTTCAATGGAAAATAAGTTGGGATTTTATTTCAATGTTTTTACAGATGTTTTCTTATATTACATATCTTTCAATATTTATCTATAATATAAAATAAAACATACAATAAAATCATGGCTTCAATTGTTCGACTATGAAGGCATTGAAAAAATGTTAATGGACCTGTATTTTTAAAGATCACAAACTAAACTAATCCAGCACACACACACACTCACCCCCACACACACACGCACCCCCACGCACACATACACCCCCCGCACACCCCCCCACACACACACACCCCCCACACACACACCCCTCACACCCCAACACACACACACCCCCACGAACACACACACCCACACTGATACATGCACATAATTATATGCACATAATTATAAATTTATCTTGATCCTATTGCATAGGAGAGGGTACTAACTTCTGTAACACAGGTTTAGACCTAGCACAGAAGTCAGGGACTTCGATTAATGTCTGTACTATGTATTTATGTCAATAAAAAAACATTATTATTATATGTATGGTTAAATAAATAAGGTACTTATGGATAAATACCCGCGTTATCGGGATAAAAAGTAGCATATGTCCTTCTCCATACCATAGGCTATCTGCATGACAAATTTCATGATGATCGGTTTAGTTGTTAAGGTGGAAAGTGTTACAAGCAAACAAACTCACATTCGCATTTATAAATTAGGATTCCACCAAACCAAAGGTATATCAATAATACAATAACAGATTTGACCCATAACAGCTAAAGCTTTTTTTATTTATATTCCAATATAATATTTTGCAAAAACTGAATAACTTAAGCGCCTCTTCACGAGAACTCTTCCGATTTTGTTGCAACAATAATCTTTTTTTTACACTTTATTAAACACTGGCCGTTGAATAAAATATTACGTGAGCTCGGTTTTCAATTCTGGACAAATTTAAACTGAATGGATATAATCGTATTATGAAAAATCTCGATTTTTATTTGTATCAGACCTATTTCTGATTTAATTACGTATCCGATTTATTTTAGAGGAAAAAAGTCTGACACTCATAAATTCAGAATAAAGAATAATACACAGCATACATAGACGAAGAGCGAATTAAATAATACCACATGCAAAGGTTATTTTTTCCAAACCGCGACTACGCGGTTATTATCAGTTATCGGCGCAAAGACAGGGTTATTTACATAAAATCGCGGAACGAAAAGCTAGTACAATTATAAACATAATAATTATTGATGAAAACAATTTTGTCATGCCTGGGCTTGATTATTGCCGATGCCGATCCCACAGCGAGTTGTCTAAAGTTCTGCGGTCAGAGATCTACGTGCGGTCTCCTTGACCGCCGCAGTCGTGTGCAATGATCAAAAGCGCCGCATAGATACAGTGACCGCGAAACGTAGAGCACTAGACCGCTCGCTGTGGCTCGGCGCCATGCCATATGATTGAAGTCGATTGATAGAGTATGCAGTACATTTGATAGATTTGTGTACGTTAAGTGGAAATATTTGTATCTTAAGGGGGGGTCTAAGCTCAAATGCACAAAAATGGGTTTCTTTGAGAATCGAGTATGACGTAACGCAATGAAAATACCCAACACAAAAAATAATGTGGACAGAAGAGGCCGAATAGAATATTAAAAAGTGCTTTGATATTCCCAATAAAAAAATCGTAAGTTACGTGTAAAAAAATCTTTCGCGTAGAAATTCTCCGTATTTTCAGAGATGACAAAATTTTTATTTTTAAGAATATATAAGATACAGAGTTATATTAGAATGTTAACCGGACACTTATTCAATTTAATGTGTATATTCTGTATAATCTAAAGAAAACCCGTAAATAATAGTCCATTTCATAGAGTCGACACATTTATGATTTTCCATTTTCAACCTTATTCCAGTGAAGAACGAGTGCTGTCAAAATCGTAGTCAGTCCGCGCCTTAAGGCTAGTTTCTAAAGGCTTATCAAAGTGTATCAAGGATTTAAAACTTACATCTTTGTAAGATTCTGTCACAACAGAAGGTTTACTTTTAATCGGAGATAAATATTAATGAAGCTTCTGGAAACTGATGGTAACGTTTCGTTTCTTTAAAATTCTTTATATGCTATAAATACAAAAGAGACAAGATAGAAATCTAATTTTCTCCTTTATTTTACGGCAGTACTATTCTAGGCAGTTATATTACATAAATTACATTACATTCGAGTGTATTCGTTATTGGAAAAATAATGTTGATGGAACCTGAAAGTTTTCTCAACTTACATGTATTTTTAACTAGCTGTCTCCCGCGGTTTCACCCGCGTTTCCAGGATAAAATGTTCTTCTCCATACCGTAGGCTATCTGCATGCCAAATTTCATGACAATCCGTTGAGTAATTGAGGCATGAAGGCGTAACAAACAAACAAACTCACTTTCGCATTTATAATATTAGTTAGGATGCTCAACCAGTGATTTTTCTCTACTAGGTGTTTTTCGAAGTGCACTCCATCCATTACTTGCTGTCGCGTGCTGATAAATTGTACCACGTTATATACGAATTATGTTATTTAACTTCTGGAAAACTGAGTGAAAAGAGCACCAAGTTTAACCAAAATATAATCACTCTTGAATGGATATATTAATCTGTATATGAGTATGGCTGTTAGTTTCCCTAAGAAAATAAAATAAAATTAAATACAGTCGCTGGGCGCCGCTGGGTGCAAGCGGCCCAAGTGAAAATCAATGTGGTGGCCTCTATCCTTAGGCTGATATGATGATGATGATGATGAAGTTGGATAGAACCAACTGTAGACCACTGTAAAATATTCATCACAGACCTGTTATATAACTTAAATCTGGGTAGGCTAATGTAGATAGAGATATGTGCTGGGATATTAAACTTCTATGATATAGTCCTTGTCATGATAAGTGGTCACCGTCGCCCATAAATATCTACTGCCCCAAACTATTGTTGGTCCATTGCCAACTTTATAAAAGTGAAGTTCATGTATGAAGAGAATTACTACGAGAAATTGGTAATGAAGATTCTGTTAGTGGTATGATCCTTGGCGTTATTTTTGTAATGTACGTGATATTATTAAGTGTAACGCGCGTTCTCATAATTCAATCAGTGCATATTCAATCAATGGTCTCGGACCGTGCGGTTTCAAAGGAGCTTTATATCGGGTCGCTCAGTAGCCCGATTCACGTAACAAAACTTCAACAGTGTCGTAGCGACATTGTATTCACATAATGTCAAATGAACGATTAAAAAACGATTCCAGAGACAAATCGTTGAAGCGTTATACGCTTCTGAAAGTTTATCATACAAAATATTTCACGAAACACAATTTAAATAGTTGATGACGTTACGACACTGTTGAAGTTTTGTTACGTGAATCGGGCCACAGATTGTAGAATGAGCCCCCGCCCTGATTTTCCGCAGGGAGTAAAGCATGGAGTTTTCAAGAAGGTTGTAAAGTGATATTTGTAGGGTCGGCAACGCGCGACTGATACCAGAGAATACTAGGTACTAGAAGAAATAATTATGGTCACGAAAGGGGCATCAGTTCATGCTATATCATCATCAGGCTATAATGTCCCACTGCTGAGCACAGGCCTCCTTTCACAAATGAAGGTGAAAGGGAATGGGCAGTACTCCACCACGCGTGGAACTGCTCCACTACTGTTGGAATTTTTCATGCCGCCTAGGAGGCATCCAACTAGCTTAACGACTATCACAATTAAGTGATAACCGGGACCAACGGCTTTACGTGCCTTCCGAAGCACGGAAACGCTCGATTTGAAATACCACTAGGCGGTCACCCATCCAGGTACCGACCACGACAGGCGTAGCTTACACTTAGCAGACTTTGACGATCGATTAAGAACGGCTAATCATGCTACACCACGAGCTATATATTTACACTAAATGCACATAAATATAATTTACATGCACACATTTCACTACTTCTCTATTTAATATTCTTATTGTACATTCTCAACTCTGGAGGGACTAGAAGCATTGAAATTCCGTATCGTAATCTATCTCAAAGAACACGTGTTAAAAGTTCCATTTCTGTGAAAATAAAAATAAAAGTACACTATTCCTTTGACAAAGGTTCTGCCGGCTGCAGTAACGGATATAGCCTTCACATCTCCGTGGATCGGCTTTACACTGAAATTTATTACATGGAAATAGTTACACTGATGCATGCTGTTGTTCAAAGTTCTAGAAATATGTGCTTTATTGCAAATTGTCACGTGTGAATTATATTATAATGCGCTTTCAATGAAACGAAGCATTGTGAGAGGGCCACTACTCTCAAGCACCTACTGTTGTAATTTAGCAGCTTGACTTGAGAGCCCGTTCCTTTCCAGGCTTTGTCAAAATATTGTATTAAATCAACCCACACTATTTAAATATCCACTTATACGTATTGAGTGCAGTATTACCCAATTGATAAGGCGCGTTGTGAATCTTCGTTCGCACAGAAACGAAAGTATGGCCCCGAAGATTAATGAAAGAATGCTTAAAACTTACAATCAACCTTAGATCACTACTATAAGGTTCATAATACACTGCAGCTGTTAGTTCCGTCTCACTCGCAAGTCACGCCCCTCCGCACGGCGCGCGCTAACATGACGGCAGCTGTCGGCCAATAGCGTTTCCCGCGCTTTGAAAATGTATCTTCTGCGCAGGTACATCGGTTAGCCATATTAATTGGGTACTACTGTACTGTACCATACGAGTAAGAAAACATTACTATCATACATTTTAAGATAGCTTCGTATACGAGTGAAAGAAGGGCATAAATAAGACATTTGTCGATAATAATAAAGCTAGATAAATAAAATAAAAAAATATAAATATCCTGGGACATTCCTCACACACGGTCATCTGATCCCAAACTAAGCAGAGCTTGTACTATGGAAACCAGACAACTGATATAATACATATACTACTTTTTGTTTGTAAACACATACTTAATATACATAATTACACCCAGACTCAGGACATACAGACATGTTCATGCACACAAATGCATGTCCTGTGTGGGAATCGAACCCACGACCTGCGGCGCGTAAGGTGAACCTTAACCAACTGCGCCAACTGGCCCGTCAATATGATAGACTTAGATAATATGATAGACTTAGCATGCGAGGTTCATTAAACACAGACTGCATGTGTTAAGGGTGTAGTGACGTAATTCGCCTGACTGAGCAGTTACGCCCATTTGTGTGCAATTATAACTGTGGATTGAGTTTCAGCAATTATCTACGCATTAGGATATGTAATCAGAATGCTTAATAGGCAGTACAAATTGGTAGTAATGTTAGGTATAGTGTTATAACAATATTGTTGTCTAAAAAAATAGGTATTTATCACAAAGAATAAGTTATATGACAAGTAATCGATGATGAAGGATGCTCTTGAGAGGCGATTACGCACCGAGAGAGACGAATTTCCATCAGGTGACGTGATGACCAGTAGGCTGACAAGAGCGTCTTTTCGCCAGAGTGATTGTTTGCGGAAAGTTTATTTTGTATGGAAAATTACGTAAGCTAAAGATAAGCCACGTAACTGCTGCATACACAATGTCCCGAATTCTGCATGCGGAAAATATAGCGTTTAGCTTTTGTCTCGACCTACTGGGGCCTATACTACGAAGTTACTCAGCAACTTAGCAACTCTGCATCCTAAAAATCCGTCTTTTACAAAGTATTTATGTATCTCAAACCAATTTAAACCAAATTAATTGTTTGGCAAAGCTCTGGGAAGCGACCTGAAGTGGCAGTGGGCCATATATGTCGCAGAACCGATAATCGATGGGATAATTAAGTTCTTGACTGGAGACAATGCACAGGCAAGCGAAGGGTGGGACGCTCCCTCGCTAGGTGGACCGATGACCTGCGAAACTTAACAGGCCGTGGGTGGAAGCGGAAAGTGGACGTCCGGAAGATGTGGCGACTGTTGGAAAAAGCCCATGTCCAGCAGTGGATGTCCACAGGCTGATGATAGTGAAATTGGTTGGAAATGCAGTATAACTGGAATTGAGAAAGAAGCCCCTAGAATAAGTCTCTGGTAGCTGAAGGCAAACGACCAAAGAAAAACCTGTTAATTTTATAAAATAAAATAACATTGTATTACGGACGTGTGAACTGTAAGGTTTTGACGAAAATAAATAAAGAAATCAGGTAATCTGCGATGTTTTATCTCACATAAGCTCACAGCAATAATAGATCGACGAATTTTTTCAACAAAATTTTGAAAATGTATAAAAAACAAAATATATAAAGAAGAATATCAAAAGAAACCAAAGAGTCTGCAACACATTATTTTAATTTATCAAAAAGTTCAAAAGACGAAAATATACCTCAATTATACTATAGTATTAGTGTGACAAGTTTAGTAATACAAGCACGGTCAATGATTTTATAAGTAAAAAAGTTAGATAGGTTATAAGCGCTCTGCGAGTGGCACGTTAAAACTGTGCTAGTTAGCTCAATTTAGCTATGAGTCGCGTCAGAGCGTCAACGACACGACATGTATGACAATGGCCCTGATTCTGTTGTTCACAACTAAACTAATTTTAATGTCACTATGTCTCTTTCTAACAAAGAACATAAGAAAAGGATGTAAGGAATTTAGTCCTGTCAAATTAATCCAATGCTTGTTTTCAATATAATTTTAGTCGCCATCTATCGCGGTTACGCCTAAATACACGCAAAATAGACAGCAAAGATTAATTTGACAACTTAAAATATGTTCTATCCTTTTTCAATCATGTTTGTAAGAAAGAGATGAGATGTGACTAAAATTAGTTTAGTGCGATTTACAACAGAATCGGCACCATTTATGAAGTTCAAATCTTGTGTAGGTAACCTATCTACCTCTTTACTTATAATATCATTGAGTACGGTAGGTTTATCTTGTAATATCTATATGAATTACCGAATGACATATTAGACTAATTGTCAAAAATATGATTGGATTTCGAATATTAATTATTGAAAAAAATGGGATACATCTCAACTAGCATTAGCATTCAGGTTATCGTTAAAAAGTCTAAAAGGAGCAAATGGATGATACAAGTAACGCGTCCGAAGTGTAAAATTGAATTTACGATATGACAACGAGGTACAGTAGCATCTTGCACTGTCTACTCTGAGTACAGAACAAAGTAGAAACCGTTGTTTGATAACCAGCAGGGCTATTTTAAAACGCTCGGATTCGATATCGGAAACGGATTCAAAAACTACCGAGGCGATTTTCCGCAATTACTATTTTAATTTCCGAATTCGAATATTTTTTATATTTCTTTGCGGAAATATCAATTTGATACATCGAAAAGTTTTCAAAATTAAAAAAACAATTGCTTAAATTCGCCTCGGAAATTTTTGAATCCGTTTCCGATATCGAATCCGAGCGTTTTAAAATAGCCCTGCTGAAGTAGTTTTATGGTAACTTTCTTCATACCCAGATAAGAAAGCAACAGTTTTTAAATCCGTACCTATTTCTCGTTACAATTTTATTTTATAACTTTACTGGTTTTTATATACTATATTGTTTTTTTATCTATAATTACATACATTTCAAGTTTTTATTTCTTGTCCGATGTTTTCTGATGATGTGGTTTCTACATTGCTCTGTATGCTGAGGGCTCGTCATATATTTTCACATTGTGGTACGCTGGGAATACACTAGAGTGCTAACGTACCCCTTTTCATATGACATAACATTGGCGTTTCCTCCAGTTTCGTTTTATAGTGATGGGCCTTGAGTAACTCCGTGCGGGCGGCGGTTGCGGCGCGGCGGTATCGGCATGGAGAAATGGAGGGATCAAATGTCAAAGCTACTGCTTTTATTTATGTCGTTATTTTTTTTTTGCATTGTGAAATGTGTGAATAACGTATTCTATTTATATATCAGCATTAATTTTGAATCGCCATACATTTTTGATGAAACATCACATGAAACTTTATCTGAAAGATGCAATTACAAAAACAGTTGAATATATTCGAGTTGAGCTTACATGCATCCCTTAATTTAAATACTATTTCAAATTCAGAATCTCAAAGTCACACAGTAAATTAACGTGCGTGCAAGCACAAGTAAAAGAATGCAATTTTTGTGCAATTTCTCCTGGAATCCCGCAATGTAATGTTCGCGTGTTGAAGAGAAACGTGTTTTACACTCGTGTTTATGCTGCTTACAGGCTACGTGTCTATGTGAATTTATCTTATTCTTTAAACCGCGTAGAATTTTATATTTGCATGATAGTCTCAGGACTTACTCTCCCGTACGTATAGCAAGGAGAAAAAAAAATATTGATACAGAATCTCATCATCTAATCTCTGCAGTTATCTTAAATTATATGTATGTATAGTAAATGTGAAAGTTGTCTGTCTGTGCTGAGCAGTAATAGATGATTTCTTGATAAATTATTCTGTATACAGAAAGAATATGGATACTTTTTATCCCGGGAAAACAAGAGATCCTCGGGTACGCGGGTGAAGCGGCGGGGTGGATACAAATATATTTCAATAATTTTAGACCTTTATTTATTTTATTTTTATTTATTTATTTAAGATCTGCCAACAGTTGTTAAAAAAACCGTATATACAACATCTACCTGTTTCTGTGCATCTACAGCTTCGATCAGATCCTCGGTATAGGTTAGGAGATAAGTACATTTGGACCTTCCTGCGACAAAACCGTGTTGGTAGGCAGATATTAATAGTTTGAAGTGAGCTTGTATATGAGGGCAAATTAAGGATTCGAATACCTTTGCGAACGTAGATAAAATAGAAACGGGCTTATAGTTACTGACTTTCGTGACCTCAACCTTACCTAGACTTTATTTTTAACCGACTTAAAAAAAAGGAGGAGGTTCTCAATTCGTTTTTTTTTTTTTTTTTATGTTTGTTACCTCTTAACTCCGTCATTTATTAACCGATTTGGAAAATTCTTTTTTTATTTGAAAGGGTATGCTTTCCGTTTGGTCCCATTGTCAGCAGATCAGATTTGATTACAGTCCAATTATTTAATAATTTATTGGCCAAATAAAACAATTATAAACTAGTGGTTTTGTAAGCTGTAGACCTCGCGGGTCTGTCTTTGCATAGCTCAAACCAGATGTCCACCACGCACCTTAAAAAAATCCATATAATTATTAAAACTGCTCACAAAATTTCACTAGAATCAGTTGAGAAATTCAAATATAGCACAGTGTTTTTCAATCTGTGGGTCGCGACTCCTAGGGGGGTCACGAAACCTTAGTCAGGGGGTCGCCGGCAGAAGGAAAAAGGCGAGGTAGACTTCGCGCAAGCGGGCGTCCAACTTACCTCTTACTTAGTTGCAAACCTCTCGCGGCTTCTTGCAGACTAATAATAATTAAAGGTATCAAAATAAAGAAAATCGTTATCGTAGTCTTTTAATTTATAAATTCTTTGTCTGTCTGACAAGTGAGTCGCCAGAATTTTTCAACCTGTAAGAGGGTCGCGAAATCAATAAGATTGAAAAACGCTGGTATAGGAGAACAGCCGGACATCCGTCGGACATTGGACAGACATACGAAAGCATTGTTGCTTAAGCTGAAACGGAGACGCTTCGCTCGCCCTTCGCACTCGCTCGGTCGGTACTTTAATCCCCAATGTATAGCCTGTATCTTGATTGACAGATATTTTAATAAGATTCTGTAGTTACGAAACCTAAAGTTTTTGTATAGATCTTTGTCAATATATCCTATTAGCATGTAAATGAGTACTAAAAATCTATAAAAACCTTTGCATATATCCTATATGTATAATATATAAAATATAACTCAATAAAGAATAAGCCATTAATCTATTGATATCCAGACTAATTCTATAAAAATAACTCATTGGCTATGAAATTCTTTATAGTCAAACGTAATTCACTAGAGCAGGCAGAATGCCTCTTCAGACTGCGGCGAAGTATGGCCTTTATTTTTCCTTTCTCAGTGCATACGCATAATTTGCCTAAATGAGCTCTCTAGGTGCACCAAGGCGTTTATTCCGCTCCACTGATATTAAAAGTTGGTCAAATGCAGCCCCATTGTGCAGGATCCTTTTGTTTCTATTCTATTCTAACGTGGATTTTATCTCTTATTCTCTTCTATTTTATGTTTCACTCATTATGTTTTATACTCGTACAATAGCTGAGGATAGTTGTGACTAATTTGTTGGGGTTTGTTAAAGTTTTATCATTACTGATATTGTGTTCTTAAGATCAGTGTTTTATGAATACATGCATTTTAAATGTACAGTCCCAATTAAAATATCATAAATAACCACTCTGCCCAGTTTCTATAAACAAAAACGTATCGTTTTGGTTACCAATGGTAATTTTTTTTTATTACCAAACTTAATTGTGATAGTCGTTAAGCTAGTTGGATGCCTCCTAGGCGGCTTGAAAAATTCCAACAGTAGGTTGACCACTAGCCTACCTCCACCGATCCGCAGTGGGCATGCGTGGTGGAGTATTGCCCATTCCCTTTCACCTTCATTTGTGAAAGGAGGCCTGTGCTCAGCAGCGGGACATTATAGGCTGATGATGATGATGATGATTGTAAATTTCACAGTTGCATACCAGTACTTACGTATTAAATTAAAGGTCTTTCTCTCACAGCCGCAGTACCGTACCTATTAGCTTTTAGTAATGTATCGTCATTAAACTCAGGGAGGCATCTTTTCCGGAAAATATTGCAAGAATTGCGCTTGCATGAGACGTATTTGGTGCATGATGACTAAGGGAATTTCGGGCAATTACCTTATTTTGCTAATATAGAGCGCGAGCAATGCATCTACTCCAATATAAACAGGTCACGACATTTTGCATTCTCATTCATAATGCGGATAGCAAAGAAGTGGAATTTGCTACCGGCGTCTGTTTCCTGACTCTCACAACTAACGGACTTTCAGGCTACAGTAAATTGGCTTTTTCTAAGTGTGATCCATCTTCGACTTCAACATCTTCCAACGCTCTTATGATGCAAAAAACCATTTCATTATCTATGAAAATTTTCAATATTTCTTCTTCTACAAAGCAAAGTACTTTGTGATATCAATATTTGGTTATTTAATTGAGATTCAGTCTCAGAACTCTCAAAAACTTTTGAAAGTCGTTGTTTGCCTTTGGAACTTTCATAAACAATACAATTACAGTACGTTTTAATGATATATTTTGACTTAGGTGTAGAGTTTGTGAAGTTAGGGCTTGTAAATTTAGGGCGTGTAGAGTTATAAGCTTCGTTCTACATGAGATCTGATAACTTTTTGACAGTGTGAGCTATACGGTCTCTTCTTGGCAACTTTACATGAAAATGTTTTTGGAG